>CM028138.1:194075000-195275000 GCA_016271365.2 Neoceratodus forsteri | reverse complement strand
TAATGCACACGGTGACGCAACACGAAATGCAAACAGAAACAGTAATGAAAATGCAAATGGTAACAGTAATACAAATGCAAGCACAAATGAAAATGCCAAGGGTGGTGTAGATGGGAAAGCTAATGCAAATGGTTACGGAAATGCAAGTAGAAACGCTAACTGTAACAATAACAAAAGCGCACATACCCTTTTTTCCCCCAATAATTGCATAGAGAAACACAGTGAATACAAAGAATGTATGCATAATAATGGGCCTCGGAGCAGAAAATGAGCACTTGGAATACTAAATTGCTTATATCTCAGGAACCATTCGACGTAGAAAAAAATTAAAATTTCATATAATTTATGACTTTCCTGCCTACTTTTGCACTTTGCAGGGGGCTAAGCATTTTTCCAACGAAAAGTCTGTATCTTGAAGTGTTTCTGAGAAATGCACGACGGACGCCGTAATGTTAGTCTATGGGAAAAATCATCAACTTCGGAGTACCGTAACTTTGCATCCCCATAATAGTTTGTCACCAAACCACTAAAAGGCACATCTGTGGGATGTTGGCTTTCTTCCCTCAAAATTTCATCCTAAAAGATCAAACCATTCTTTTGCAGCAGGGTGGCAAAGAATTTCTGTAATTTTGGGCATAATGTTGCAAAGTAGTGTTGCAAATCATGACACTTTCGCAAAAAAAATCACAAAAGTGTCGCAAGTGCAACTCTACTTTGCGACACTACAGTTTACAAAAATTTCAAAAACATATTTCTGGGGTGTTTAACCCCTCAAAAAACACATGACTAGCATCCTCAGGGCTTGACTAGGTGAACACAAAATTATTTGTGACAGTGTCAGTGGCTCAGTAGGTAGCACACTCGCCTCTGAGGCCAGGAGATCAGAGGGCTGTGGGTTCAGTTCCCACATCTGGCACTTGGGTTAATATCCCAGTACTGACACTGTAGTGCAGCATGAGAGGGGTGCTGCACTTCTGAGGTGCCGTCTTTCGGATGAGACGTTAAACCAAGGTCCCATCTGCCTGGATTGGTGGTAGTTCAGGTGGATGTTAAAGATCCCATGGCACTTATTGAAAAGAGTAGGGGAATTTTTATTGGATAAAGCTTCATAAACAAAACAAGGGAAAATACAGCAGAAAAATTGTAAAATACAGGAATCAATATATAACATTAGAGTCCAGAAAATAAGTAACCATTCATACCCTTCAAAAGTCCGAAACTCCAAAGACAAACCCAAAAGTCCAAGAACAAAACCCACTCAAAAAAAACTATAATAACCAGAGGCAAAAAAAAAACAGCTATCCCAACAGCCCTTCCCATCCCAGTATATAATGGAAAACAAAAAACAGTTCATAGAATCGCCCAGCAAGAATCCACTGGTCAATCAAAAACCCGTAAAAATGGGAGAGAACCCCAACCTTTCCACCAGTCCTGCATAAGAGTGCTAGAAAAGACATGTCTTTCTTTTTTAAATAACATTGTGATTTCAGACTCAATTTTATTTTGTAAGCCCAACAAAGATAGCTGTTTTTGTTGCAACACAAATTGACATCTAGTTTGCCAAATTACCCATATAATGAGAGCAAAAATTACTCGAATTGTCCCTAAATGGAATCCACTCCAAAGAATGTTATCATACTGACCATACACCAAGGTATTATAATTCATAGACCTTAGGTGAGGGATATTCCATGAACAGACCAACATAGGCCATAAACCAGAAATATATGGGCATTGTAAAAAAAGATGTAACATTGTTTCAGTCTCCAATCCACAACCCTCCCTCAGACAAGATCTTTCCTGAATAGAGTTGTGAAAATGATTTCCTCTGACATTTAGTCTAGAATGACAGCTAAGCCATACAGAATCCCACACTTTAGGAAGGAGTCTGGTTTCTGTTACTTGGCGAAGGACATCAGCAAGGACTACAGTGTCTGGTAATACCAGACAAGGATCTTTAAAACAGATCTCCTGTAACAGCTTACGATACTCCAATTTTCTGGTAGTATGCAAAAGGTCAGAGGTCAAGATATGCCAAAGTTTAAATTTTTTACAGATTTCCAAAAGATAAGAAGAAAAACCTTGTGGGATGTTCCAAAATAACCCCCACTGCTGGGTTTCCCACTTCTGCCAAAAATAGCAGCATCTATCTTTAAACAAGGGAACCCAAGGCAATTGACTGAACAATAAAACAGGAACAAAATTTGCATAAAGAAAAACAGTAAAAAGGAAAATTACAGAATTGATCTTGTTCAAACCACCATCACACACAGGCCAATAGGTACTATTTCACTTCATGGGATTAAGCCGACTCTCCCATAATAATTGAAAAGCCACGCTATACATCCTAACCTCTAATTTGACAGGCAAAGGATACAGATAACTAACATTCAGAAAAATAGGCAGTAAAAAAGTTTTAAACATAAAGACCCTTTTCTTTTTTGTCATAGGAAAACCTTTCCATCTTGCAACTTTTTCCTCTGCTTTGGCCAAGGCTGTTTCCCAATTGTAACAGGCCAGGTCAGGAGCTCCAAACCAGCATCCCAGAATTTTAATCGGTAATGCAGATACCCTAACACCCCCTATAGTCGCTGGAGCTACTTCTAAAGTATGAATCCTCACAGCCGTACTTCTTCTGTCTGTTGATCCTTGAACCAGAAACAACAGAAAAGAGTCTACAACCTCCATAGCCCACTCCCCAGATACTTGATCGGCCACTAGTATAGTAGTGTCATCTGCATAAGCCAGGGCAATCAGAAATACACCATCCCCAAAACCCCCGAAATGGTGCAATCCCTGTTGTCATATGTAATGTTCTTAATAAAGGATCTGAAGAAAAAACATAAAGAAGTGGACTCAGAGGACAGCCTTGTCTGACTCCTCGCTGAATCAGCACAGATCTCTCTCTAGCCTGCCATTTACCAAAGGCCGAGATGAGGCATGTCTATAAATGATTTGAAGCCATTCTATAAACCCAACTGGAATACCATAATGTTTTAAAACCTAAAACAGGTTGACATGGGCAACCTCATCAAAGGCCTTAGCTTGGTCAAGGGAGAGTAAATACCCAGAACCACTCAACCCATCAAAAGCTTCTCTTAGTAGTTTGGTAATGTCTCCCATACCCCAGCAGGGAATGGCACAAGTCTGACTGGGTGAAATCACTTCCTGAGCTACCCAGGACAAACGTTTACACAAAACTTTACATAGAATTTTCCAGTCAACATTTAACAAACTAATGGGCCTCCAATTCCTAAGATCCAGTCTGCCCCCCTTTTTATAAAGAAAAATCAAAATACTGTCTGCCAAAGCTGCAGGAAAAGGAACTAAACCAGATAATATAGCATTATAAACATTCACCAAATAGGGACTTAAGAGACTAACTGCTTTCTTATAGAGTCCCCTGGTAAGCCATCCGGACCAGGAGAAGAACCAGATGGTAATCCAGCAATAACCTCCTCCACTTCTTTCTGAGAAACAGGAGAGGTCAATAGGGATTTATCTGATTCCAGAAGATCAGGTATCTGTAATGTACGTAGAAACTCTTCCATCCCAACAGTAGGGGGAGAGTTGGAACAAAAGGAAGCTTCCACAAACTGATGAACCACTTCCTCAATATCGGTGCTAGAATTTACAGTCTGACCTGTATCAGACCTCAAGGCATCCATATATTTAGAGTCCACCCTTTGCGCACAACATTCATAAGGATTAACTCCTTGTGCTTTCCCCTGAGTGCCAAACTTCTGTTCTAAAAAGAGAGAATGGGCCCTATCATACTGATACTTACACATCTCATGTTTAATCACAACAATGTCATCCGTGAGATCTTATCCAGTCTCTACAGCTCGAGAAAGTAGCCTCGGGAGCCTATCCCTGAACTGGAGGTAGGTTAGATATTTAGAATTTGCTGCCTGTTTTGCCAAAGAGCTACATAAGGTTTTCAAATCTCGTTTTGAGTCTTGCCACCATAAAAGAGAATTATCATATACTGTAAATCAAAAACAGAAAACCTGGCCTCCCACTCATTATGAATGAGAGCCCAGGTATCTGTATCCGATAAAAGAGCCAAATTCAACCTCCAGACTGGATTCAGGCCAGGTTTGTTTACAGGAGTTCCAACAAAAACAGTAATGAGTCTGTGGTCAGAAATCTCAACTGGAGAAACTGAAAAAGAACACACAGGGATCCAATGGGATGCAAACCAGAAGTCAATTCTAGTAGACAAGTGACCCCTAGAGTAAGTATGCTCTGGTAAGCTAGAAAAACCAGCCACACAATCCCTAAGCTTGGCCTGTGTATATATTCTGTACAAAAAGTTGGAATCAGAATATAACTTTTGTGATCTACCTGTTTTGTCAGATAAAGACAATATACAATTGAAATCACCTCCTGAAAAAGCAGATCTTGTGGTATACAAAAAAGGCAGAACTTTCTGCAATAAAGTAACTCGTTGGAATTTCGTCTGGTGATTATAAATAATAATACATAATTCATGTGCCCCCAGCCAGGCATCAAGAATGCACGCGCAGCCAGGAACCAGGTCAATCAGACGAGAAACAAGGAGGTCAGGATTCAAGATTAAAAGCCCCAGCCCTGAGCATGGTTCCTCCCCCAATGACCAAAAAGAAGCACCCCTAAACCAGTCAGTAGGTGTCTGGTAGGTCTCTCTAGTAGTATGTAACCTGGTGTCTTGAAGTAAACAAATATCAAGATGATGACCAGAAATGATAGAAAAAGTGGTGAGTCTTTTTCTGGTTCGTTATACTATTGACATTTAAGGATCCCAAGGAAAGGTGCCACATCATGTTCAGGTGGGAGAGACATCCGCCATAGTGGAAACCAGAGGCTTAACAGCTTTAGTCCCCAATCTTTTGGATTTCTTTTTCTTCTTGTCCTCTCTTTGGTATCTATGGAGGGAAATTCAGAATCAGTTACAAGTTCCAGCTGTGAGGAAATTAGTGAAGAGGAATCCGAATCATCATCCTCTGCATCCCACTGCTTCCTCTTAGCAAGTGGAAGGAACCTGTTGAACATGGGAAGACCAGCCTCACCTCCATCCATAGCTTCTTTGCCCAGGTTTTTGGGATACACTGCATGTCATCCATCTATTTTTTGAAATTCCCAATCCGTGGAGTGGGGAGGCGGCATAGCAGGGTCCTGCCCGGAAGGCCCCGGTAGTTCAACAGAGCAAGGGTGAGACTCCGTATTCTCAGAAGGAAGGATCAATACCAGAGCAACAACCTGGTACCCGAGGAAAGTACCTGCTGCCCTGGGAGCTTGACTGGACTAGAGGGGAGAGAGGGTACATGTTTAGAAGGGGAAGGATCAACAGCAGAAACAGTTACAGAGGGCGAAGAGGGCCGGGGAAGGGGCACTTCAGTAGGGTAATCATCCCCTGGTTCCCCTGCCGTATTTTCAGTAGAGTCATCCCCTTCCAAATTATGTGAAGCCCAGGGACAATCCCTGAAAGTGTGGGTGGTGTCATCACAAAAATTACAAATAACAGGAGTGCGGCAGGCAAATGCGACATGGCCGATCCCTCCACAAAGGGAACATTTCATTTTATCGCAGCCATTGCTCAGATGAGTATGAGCCCCACACCTGAAACATGAACGAGGTTGCCCAGCATAAAAGATAAAACCTCGGTCCCTCCCCAGGTAGAAGCAACTAGGTAGATGCTGAACTACACCTCAAACCTGAGGCAATTTGACCCGAATCCTCCACCCCCCAGTCCAAATATCCTCAGAGTCAATAATAGGGTCTGGAAGACCTAAAACAGAACATTTAGCCCTTAACCAGAACAAAATATCCGATATTGCCACCCCTTCATTCTTGAACAACACAGTCACTGTTCTGTAGGCAGGCTTAGTGAGAGGAATAGCAGCAAAGACCTTCCAGTCAGGGTTGTTAGGAACACCTTGGTAACGTTCTCAGAAAAGCTCCAGACCTTCAGCAGTTTTAAAGCTGATATCAACATTTGGATCACCTGAGGTGTGAATTAAAGCATAAATATCCTGAGCAGAAAAACCCATGCTGTCCTTCAAAAGCGTACAGCCCACATATATTCTGTCAGGAGGTAACTCTAAGCCTCCTTTATATTTTAGCCTTACTGCGTTATGCCGTTTAGCAGGTTCAGGAGGAGCATGAAATTATCCAGCATATGTTCTGCGGGGATGAGGTCCGATCACGTTCAGGATCAGCTCTAGCAGTACTCACAGAAGGACGTGGGGGGGGCAGGATGTTCCAGGCCAGGCCCAGGAACATCAGGCACTGGTTTCAGGGCAATAGGATATTCAGGGTCATGATGCTGCCCAGAAATACTGGGCAAAGGAGAGGTTTCCATAGGGTTTTGTTGCTGAGGAAAAAGAACCGGGGGGGTCAGACAACTCGAAAGAAGAGGAAAGTTCCTTAGGGTCAGCAGGAGCAGATCCCGGTCATTGAGGTGACACCCAAGGCTGATTTGGCCCAGCTTTAACCCACCCAGCAGCCTGCAAGGCATCAGCAACAGTATGCCCCGTAACCAACAAATTGTTATCAAAGTTAGAACTTTCCCCAGACAATTCAGTACTGGCGAGAAACCGTAGTGAGTAATGCAGTGCCAGTCACAGAATCTGACAGCTCCCGAGGAGCAACTGTTCTAGAAGCAGTGTCCACTCCCAAACCCTCTCCAGCCTGTAAATGTGGAATTAAGGCAGTGCCAGAAGAAACAACAGAAATCTTACTGGCAGGTTCTCGGCATGACATACAGGAACCATTCATGTCCATGGAGGTCTGTAACTCACTGTTTACCATGGCTGGAGTTGCAGCAGACCCAGCACCAAACTCAGTCATGCATACTCCGGGTGAACTGACAGCTGTTGTAGAAAGTGGAGCTCCAGTAAGCAATGCTCCTGTCTCAAGACAGAGGGATTGGCTGTGATGCTCGCAGGTCTCTTCTGCAGCAAGAAGGGCTTGCAAATACTCACAACGGGACCGAAATGAATGACAGCTTGGGAAGTCCGTCTGCAGTAGTGGGTCTGTGGAAAAAATAGGAGCCTCAGAGGAAGCCACACAAGCAGGAGAGGTAAACAAATGATCCTCAGCAGGAGCAAGAACAGTAACAGTATCCAGACTAGGCAGTTCAGATGCAGGCAACTTAGGAGCAATATCCACATCCATCTTCTCAGAGATGGAAAAAGCCTCACACACAGGAGGAACTGAGGAGGAGGCCAACTCCTCAGCTCCAAGGACAATCTCACCTCCACCAGGATCAATGGGAGCCACCATCTTGGTCCCACAGGAAAATGGGATCCCCCTGCTCACAGGAAGCAGAGTAGGGGAATTTTCTTGGTGTCCTGGCCGGATTTCACTCATTCACTAAAAAAATACCACCAACAGCTTAATCTGGTTCAAGGTCAGTTGGCATTCATCTGTATCCCCCTCCCCTGGGTCATGCCTGAAAATAGGCAGGATTTGTCTAGTGCACTTCCTGGGCAACAAAAACTAAATAAAAATAATTGTGTCCCTGGGGGTCCCAAATTTAAATGCCAAACATTTCTGTGATCAGTAACTGAAAAAAAAATGGCTGACTCACGACACTACAGGGGTCATTTGTGACACTAAAAACTGTATTTGTGACACTGTCAAACTTTTTGTTAACTTTTCTAATTAGCTATAATGGGAAACTTGTTTTTTGAATAACTTTTGAACTGTTTAATATTTTTTTGGAAAATATTCAAAAGGCACATTGGGGAGCCTGGCTGCATGTTCCCTGAAGGTTTCAGACTGGCTGCGCTAACCGTGCAACCTGTAGACGTGAGCAAAGAATGCACAAAAAAGCGTAAATGTGACACGAAATGGTGCTTTATAGCTCCCCATTTGTATATCCGACCGGTACAAAACTTGACAGATCCAGATATCTATGGTACTGCTCTGTGCCTCCCAAATTTCAGGCAAATCTGTTCTATGGTGGTAAAGTAATTAACCTGACAAATTTCACACGTTAACCTTGAATGGGGTACTCAACCCTAACTATAGTGGCACTACCGTGTCACTATAATACATATATATATATATATATATATATATATATATATATATATATATATATATATGGTAGCATGGTAGTGCTACCATAGTTAGGGTTGAGGAGCCATTTTAAGGTTAAAGGGTCAAAGTCTGCACCTTAATAACTTTGCCACTTTTCAACGGATTTGCTTGACATGTGGTATACATGATTGGGCATGGTAGATCTTGGGATCTGTCAAGTTTTGTACCGGTCAGATATACAGCTGCAGAGTTATTAAGCGCCAACAAAATGTGTGTTTATGCTTTTTTGCGAATTCTTTGCTCTTGCCTACAGGTCACACGGTTTGCGAGACTGGTCTAAAACTTTAGGGAACATGCGGTTAGATCCCTAATGTGCCTTTTGAAGATTTCATGAAAAATATTAGACGGGTTCAAAGTTATTCAAAACAAGTTCCCATTATAAGTCAATGGGAAAAGTTAACAAAAAGTGAGAAAGTGTCGACAACCCCGATGTGCACCCCGATGCCAGTTGGGGGTGTGAGCAGGGGTTCCAAGGGGAGCTTTCAACCCTAACACCGAATTTCCTCACTTTTTTCACTGTGGAACAACCCTAATTAATGCATTAAACAGAGTTTTTGCCTCTAATATATATATATATATGTGTGTGTATGTATGTATATACAGTATATATATATCTGTATGTATATATATATATATATATATATATATATATATATATATATATATGTATATATATAATATAGATATATATATAAGGTACAGTCAAATAGTAATCCAGCAGAAAAAAAAATGCTTCACTGAGACTCTCACCCCCAGCAAGCAAAGTTTTTTCACATGTCCAATGGAATTCGATACAATCATATTCCTTCAGTGCTTATTTATGTATGTAGATTATGCACATAACCTATTTGAAGGTCCTCTCACAGCCTTCATCCAAGGAAAATAAGGCAGGAATAAGTAATCAAATCACCAATTCTCTAAATAAAACTTCATCCAGCATCAGCACTATAATAGCGCATACCAAGTTCAAACCTCTGTCCAAAGTCTGATGTTACAACAAAGTCAGGGTAGGGGAAGAGAGCCCACCCTGATCACAGGAGCTGAGCACCACAGTTCTCTGGCTACTACCACTCGGCACCCCACCAGGGAAGCCACCAAGCCCAAACCCTAGTCCAGATAAACTGTTCAAATCTTGCTGCCTTCAACTTGATGACACAGGGAAATCTCTTTCTGTGCTGTGTTCTGGACTGAATTTTTTCACCCTTCCCCATCTCCTCACATTATTAAATAGACCCTTACTCCGCCCATTTCCTCAGCCTAGCAGCTGGTTGGTCACTCCACTGCTGCACATTTTCATGCTATTGGCCTCCCTGTCTTCAATACCTGACTTGACCCACCTTCTCACCACCCCTTTTTAAAGCAGTCCCACCCACAGGATCACACACTTGCTCTCAACGTTTTCTCCAACCACTCCATCTAACTCCTCTCAATTACTGCTATACCTGCCTTATTGTTAGGGACCTCACCCTAATTCGACTATATACCCTTTCAACCTTAAACCAGCTAGCAGTTAAGCAGGTCAGCAACACCAAACAAACTACCATGGGGTGCAACCACCTACTACTACTCCTCACTCCCTCTTTTGGCATTGCTGGTACCATATACGAATTCAGACCCCTACTTTCCCACTCTGAATCCTTACTGGGTGCAAGTTAGAAGAAAAGCATACACATGGCCACTACCACTTCCGTTAACGATAGGCTCTTTATCCTCCCGCACCTCCAATACACATTTATCGCCAAACCAACCTTCCAAACCGTAACCTTTACGGTTAGCTTCCCCCTAATTTAACACAGGTGTATAGACACCTCCCCCACCTGAAGCGCTGGCGACGGAAGACACGAGGGAAGATAAACATCACCCTATCTGCCAGAAAGGTTATCTTTCTGCTACTGCTACTCTCTGGCAATGTTCACCTAAACCCTGGACCAACAACCCAGAGGAGCAGGGGGGTCCTTACAGTGAATGGCCTAAAGATAGCATCACTAAACATCTGCAGCCTAACTGCCAAATTCGACCATCCATGCCCCTGACATACTCTGCCTAACTGAAACCTGGCTGTCAGGTAGGATCAAAGATGGTGAGGTGGCCATCGAAGGATTCCAAGTATTTCAACTTGATAGAATAGGCAGGAAAGGTGGTGGCTGCCTCCTATATGCCAGAAACTCACTGAGTTGCTCCATCCTCCCCATCTCCAAAGTTATGGAGGATTATGAGCTACTAGTGGTAAAAATACAAGTTTTCCTAAAAGGCAAGACCCTTACCATCGCCGCAACCTACCTGCCCCCCAAGAAAGCCAAGGAAGGCCTTCCTCTTGTTATGGAATAATTTAGCGCACTCAGAAAGGGCTCAGAACTCATCTTGACCGGTGACTTTAATATTAACTGGTTATGTAAGGAGGCAACACCCTCCAGAGACCTAATCACCTCCCACAATCTCATGCAACTCGTAACTCACCCCACCAGGCAGAACTACAAGGCTGGTACCAGCACCCTCATTGACTGGGTCTTAGCTAGCTCACTAACTCAATTCTCCGAACTCAGGTTTCTCCCAGATGTGCTAAGTGACCACTCCCCAATCTCCTTTATATGGACCACTAAACTTGCCTAAAGCTCACCCCGCCTCATCGACAGCAGGGTTCTGCGGAAAGGCAAACTTGGATCCTCAAATTGGCCCTGTCTGCCTACAACTGGTCTCCCATCAACAAGGCTCCTACGCTGGACCAGGCCCTTAGTTTTTTCACTGAGGGCTTCAGTTCCATCTGTGATATCTATGCACCATGCACAAAACGGAAAATTCGGGGCTAACAGCTGGATTGATGGCAAGCTCCTCTCCCTCCTAAAGGAGAGGGACTGCCTCTGGGAAAAAACATTAAACTCAGGCAGCAAGCATGACCTACAGTGCTACAAAATGGCTAGAAACCAGTGCACCAAACTTATCAGGCTTGCAAAAGCCAATTTCCATAAGACCCAGCTTAACAACGCATGGGGAGATGGAAAGAGGTTTTGGGACAACATCAAGAACATCCTTGGTAAAGATCAAAAGCAGCACCCTAAGATGCTCAACATTAATAACTCATCCTCCTCAGATCCGTTAGCTATTGCTGATGCCTTTAACCAGGCCTTTACAGACCTGTCCTCAGTGCTGCCTCCAAACTACCTTCTGCCTGTGGAGGACCAAGGTTGCGCCAACCTGCTCATAACTAACCACCCAGCCTTCTACTTTAAGAAGGTGACAGAGAAGGAGTCCCTAACGATGATCAAGAAAGTTCTAGGGGAAAACCAGATTGGGGAGTGACGGACGAGACATGAAGTTACTATCTCTCACCCTTGATGTTCTTATCATGCCCATAACAATGTTGTTTAATAAATCCTTGGCCCTAGCTCAATTTCCAGAGGTATGGAAGCAAGCCCTGGTAACTCCAGTGCATAAGAATGGTGACAAGGCGCTGGTGTCAAACTACAGGCCAATATCTATCCTCTCCCCACTATTCAAAGCTTTGGAAAAAATCGCGGCAAGTCAACTCACAGAATACCTCAATAAGTACAATCTGCTCTGCCCAAACCAACATGGCTTCAGGCAAAACACAGTACCACCACGGCACTGCTGGAATACACTGACTATGCGCACAAGGCACTGGATGAAGGCAAATTGGTGGGGTCCATCTTCATGGACCTCACCAAAGCCTTTGACACCATCAACCACCTTCTACTAGTACTCCAGCTCCAAAGATTGGGTGTGGCACCAAACGCCGTGAATTGGTTCAATGACTACCTAACACACAGGAGCCAGTGAGTCAAAATCGGGCAGACGTTATCCAGCTCTAGGGATGTACTCCTAGGACTCCCTCAAGGATCAATTCTAGGGCCCCTGCTTTTCAGTCGCTATGTAAATGACCTACCCACAGCCTATGACACCAAACTTATTCTGTATGCGGACGATGCTGTGTTGCTGAGCAGCAGCACCTCTCAGGCTGCCCTACAAACAGAACTACAGAACTCTTTCGATAAACTCGAGGACTGGTTCAGTAGGCAAAAGCTGCTACTAAATTAAAAGAAAACCAAGGCCATGCTATAATCCAGCCCCTACAACAAACACAAGCATGCTTCCCTCGTAATCACCAACAAAGCTGGTGAGCAGATTGGGCAGGTGCACTTGTTCAAGTACCTGGCGTCACCATTGATGACTCTCTCACTTATATGCACCACGTAGACTCCCTTGTCAAAGTGGTAAACTCAAAGATCGGGGTCATCTATAGGCATAAGAAATCCCTCACCCCGGAAGCACTCTGAATCTTAGTCTTCAGCTCCATACTCTCCACGATAGACTACGGGCTGGTGGTCTATGGAGCTGCTACTGATACAGTGCTCAAAAGGGTCCAAACTGCACTCAATAAGGCATGCAGCCTCACCCTGTGTGCAGATCATTACACTCATACTTGCACCCTGTATGAGTGTACAAACTGGCTTAATCTAAAAGACAGGATCAAATACCAAACTTGCCTCCTTTGAAAGAAGGCACTCCTCAGAATAACCCCACCCTGTATAGGAAACCTGCTAAAGGCTTCTCTCTCAACACACATCACCAGACGGAGGAAGAATGGAGCACTGTCCATACCATTCTGCTGAACCTCACTAGGGCAGCGTGCATTCTCCTATCGGGCCCCCCTCTGGATAAATGAACTCCCGATGAAATTACAAACAAACAACAGCCTGTCTCAATTCAAAGTAGGCCTCAAACAACACCTAATGTCTAACTCAAAATGCACCTGCTTCTCAGGCCCCACTTGATAGACAGGCCTACCCCCAAGGTAACACCCAGCAGGGCTACCTAGAGAACCCTGCCTCCATTCCAGCCAAACCAAGGCCTTAATTAAGTTATCAGTCCTCTTTAAACGCTCTTGGTACTGCCCCTCCCAAACCACCCCCCCACACACACACACCATACTCGACAAAGCCCTCTGGAGCTGCTCCCCCCATCACAGGCCCCCGTTTCACTATCTCCCCACCTCTCACTCTCTGCCGGTTGGTTTCAAACCCAGTCCCCCTTGTTTCACTGTCACCCAGCCTCTCGCCATCTGGGATAGCATTAAACCCTATGCAGTTACTCTGCCATAGTCTATCAACGGATTTGGAAGTTTCCAGGGGTGTGCTACCTAGGGCAACCGATTAGAAATAGTTTAGTATTCAATTACAACTGCTCAGTTTTTTTCTCCTATTTGTCTAATTGTCATGTAATTGCTCTTTAATGCCTAATGATCAGGCCTCTGTAACCACTGAATATATGTATTGTCTTATTGTCCACCCTGACGCGGAACCTTTGTAAAAGAGCTCACGCTCAAAGGTCTTTCCGAAATACTAATTAAAGAAATTAAATTAAATTAAAATTAAAAAGAGGACTCCAATGATCCAACAATCTTACTTGATCCAAATAATGTCCACCAGCATGGGGAGAAGCCAACGCTGGCCTCGGACCACCAGAGACCAAAGTCTGACTCCCCAGATGTACACCAACAGCCACACGGTCTAGGCCCTTTCCTCACAGAGACCCCAGTCTTTCAACAGAAGACCCGGCAGCAAAAAACTCCGGCAAATTCCAGGCTGCATACAGCCCCCCTCCCCACTCCTGTGAACTCGATAGTCACAATCCTTGGGCAATCCACTAGTGCTCACAACCTCCTATAGTGCTGTTATCTTCGACCATAGTCAAAAACCTCCCGGTAGATAAGTCCAAGAGTGGTGGCCTCCAAGAACCAATACAGGACAGGCAAAAATGCTTATTCTGTCCCATAAGTGACTGTATACGAAATATTCTTGTGGCTAAGGATTGCTGCAAGCCAACGGATGGAGGTATAACTGCAACGGTTCTAGCATCTCCCTGGAACAAACTCTACCAGAGTAGAGAAACTATTGTGGCATTTATGAAAGCTTGTTTGTTTCAGCGCTAGGCTGAAAAATGCAGTCTGCCACACTGCAACCAGAACAAAGTGCCAAGACCCCCATAGATATTCCACAAAATTATCAGACAAATATATTAAAAAAGTCAGAGACACACAACCCGACTAACGCACATTCCCCAAGCTGCCTCACTTCTTCGACCCTGTCTGTACTAAAGTAAAATAAATAAAAAAAACTAAACAAAGTTTTTATGTGATTTAACAAAACAAAATAAACAAATAAACGATAAAAATAAAGCAACAGGGCTAGCGTTCTGGCTGTCTCATAGCAGCCGCCATCTTGCCTTGCCATATAACAATATCACTACCTCCCTTGTTCTGCTGGTGACACCCCTACCTATACACCCCTTGTAATTTTTTCACATTTTGACCCCAAATTTTCAACATAGTCTTCTTATCACTATACCTCATAAACCCCGTAGGTGAACATTTATTAATCCGTGGCAAAATGCCATTCTGCTCCACAGGTGTGGAAACTCATTTTGGGCAGGATATGTGAAATGGCAGCTGTACTGTTCATGAGGTTGTGTGAAGAAATGGCTATGTTGAAAACTTGGAGTCAAAATATAAAAAATTGGCAACGTTACGTACGTGCGTAGGAAAATTTGAACAAGTGTGCGTAACTCTGTCTTTTGTCAGTATTTCTGCTCCAGATTTTCAAGCTGGGCTTTTTGGGACCCTGCCTTATGAACAGTGGTGCTATAATTTTGTTACTCAATCCCAAAAGGTGGTTTTATGCAGTAATTGCACCATTCCACGCCACATGTGTGAGAACATGTTTTGGGCAGGATGTAAGAAATGACAGCTATACCATTCATGAGGCAGTGTGGAAAAATTGTTATGTTGAAAATTTGGAGTGATAATATTTAAAACTGACCAAGTTACACTCGTGCGTAGGAAGATTTGAGTGCACATAACTTGGGCATTTGTTTGTATTTTTGCTCCAAATGTTCAACATGGGCTTTTTTGGACCCCACCTCATGAACAGTTGCACTATCATTTCAGTACTCTATCCCAAAAGGTGAGTTCATGCAATGACTGTGCCATTCCACGCCACAGGTGCGAAAATACATTTTGGGCACAATGAAAAATTACATCTTTACTGTTCATGAGGTGGTATGAAACAATGGCTAGGTTGAAAATTTGGAGTAAAAATATTACAAATAAGCAAAGTTACATATGTGCATATAAATATTTCAGTAAGCGCACGTAAGTCAGCCATTTTTCAATATTTTTACACCAAGGGTGGGATATTCAGACTACGCCAGGCTGTGGCTCAAGCCTGGGCACAGCGCAACTGGGATGTGCCAGGGCGCTGACAGGGTGATATTCAACGGTGCTGCACCATGACTCAGCACTGTTGAATATCGCTCTGTGGCCACCCGCATCGTGCATGGTGCAGTGGCACTGCACCAGCACTAGTGGCCAGAGAGGGGCAGGGGGATGTGCTAGCACAAGTGCCGTTGCACTAGGCTCATCAATCGTGATATTCAGAAGTGCACATGCAAATGGGGCCATAATGCATGCAAGGCACAAATGGGTCCATTTGCATGTCATTATGGCTCCATTTGCATGCCGGTGCGCTGATCCCTGGTGACTTGCATGTGGTGCCCTGCCAGACTGCAGCCATTGGGGACTGACCCCCCACTGCACAAGCGGCAAAATGCCCCACTGCCTGATCGCGGGCATATGTATTACATTAAAAGGTTCAATATCCCTGGTGGTCCAGTGGACCACTCCCAGCCCAATCGCGGGCATGTGTATTAAAATAGCAGTCCAATATCCCTGGTGGTCCAGTGGACAGCTCCCAGCCTGATTGCGGGTGTAGGTTTTGAAATAACATATACCAGTCCATCCGTGGTGGTCTAGCAGTAGCCCCCTTCCCACCTGGCCACTGAGCCCCACTCCCCCGGTCAGCGGCGGGTGGCAGCTCCCCACCCACAAGCTGCCCCGCCGCACGCCGACTGACTGCATACAGTAGGGCTGTATGCCCATTGGTCCACAGCATGGGCCAGTGGGCATGCAGACCATACTGTACTACACAGTTCAGAAATGTGAATGGATCCATTCACATATAAAGACTGTGTAATAGGGTACAGTCTACACTCCATTGCCCACGCCAGGGACCAATGGCCGACAGCCCTACCGCTGCATGCAGTCAGTCATCGGGCAGTGGGGTGGCTTGCTGGTGGGGAGCTGCGCCTGCCACTGATCGGGAGGGGGTGGTGGGGCTCAGTGGGCGGGTGGGAGGGCTTACCACTGGTCCCCTAGGAATGGAATGATATATATTATTTTAAAACCTACACCCACGATTGGGTTGGACGCGGTCCACTGGACCACCAGGATTGGGATTTAATCCCTTTCATTATACTTCTGCCCGTGATCAGGCTGCGAGCAGTCCACTGGATCACCAGGGACGGGAATTATTCTTTAATGACATACTTCTGCCTGCGATCGATCTGGACATGGTCCACTGGACTGCTAGGGATATAGGACTGTTATTTTAATACATATGCCCATGATCGGGCATGGGGGGGGGGTGCTACCACGGTGGACGGTGCCACCAGAGCTCGGGTGGCCACCCACAGCTGGCAGCTGCCGTGTTGCACCCTGCAATATGGCAGCTCATCTGTGGGTGGCCAGCTGTTGCTCCTTTTTTTACTGGCTCAACTGTGTGCAGCGTAAGTAGGGGTTAAGCCTGCATGGGCTCAGCACATCCTGGGCTGAATATCGGGATGTGTGGAGCATGCATGGGCATGCCCCCCCCACTTGCACCGCATACATTACTGATGCTCTCCGGCGCATCGGGATTTGTGCCAGGCACTTTCCCCTTTTGAATATCACACCGGGGCACATCAGTGGGTTGCACATGGCACAACTGTGTTGCGCCATGTGCAACCCTTCTGAATATCCCACCCCCAAATGAACAGTGGCACTGTACTTTCATTAATTATTCCCAAAAGGTGATTCCTCACAGTGACTGTGAAATCACCCTTTGGGACAGAGTAACAAAGTGACAGTGGCAGTATTCATGAGGTGGGGTCCCAAGAATCCCATGTTGAAAATTTGGTGCAAACATCTCAAAAAATGGCTGAGATATCAACATAAGTTGAAGCCACCATTGACATCCATTATATAGCGCTTACCTTGATTTTTCAGTTCATGGTTTACCTTTGAAGAGTGCAGATGTATCTTGGTCCAGAGAAGATGACAGCGCTTGACCTCCGGTGGTAAGTATGGGGTAAGGGGGGTGCGGGGAGGTGGATGCGCAGAAGGAGGGTCAGAATGAGGGAGGGGTGGGGAGACAATGAGGGACCATTTTATTTTTTACAGGTTTAAAAAAAAATTAAGACATTGGTGGATGGCCTTCTTTTTTTAGGGACAGGAATGTTTCGGCTTTACTGTTATGCTCCACCGGACCCCAAATCAAGGCCAATAGATAACGGGGCCAGCAGGAGCACTCAGTGGCCACCATTGTGAGGGTCATGTGGGGGGAATGGAGCAATAGATGATGGACGGTTTTCTTTTATTCTTTCAGGACTAAAACAAATGATGAGAGACAGTTTTCTTTCTTTCAGTGAGAGTTTGCTGTACAATTGAGGACACTGGGAGACTGGGCACCCCCAGTGTCAGTATCTTATGTTTGGGGGAGGTATAGGGTGGTGGGTGCTTAGAAGGAGGGTTGTGTGGGGGGAATAACAAAAAAAAAAGAGGAGCAGTTTTCAGCAATGTGAGAGGGAGAAGGAGAGAGATTAAACTTTTGCTTTCATTTTCTTCCTTCTAATTACTCTGACCAGGTTATAAACCCAGCAGCTTATCTGGAATGGATATCAGTAAGTGCAGGTACTGCGGAACACTTTTCAGAAGGGAAGTTTTACAGGATTTAGGACACTGTCCTACATGCTGGGCCATTGGAGATCTAAGGGCTCAGCTCCAGGCAGCATGGGCAGAGATTGAGCACCTCAAATTGCATATTCAAGAGGAAATATATTATACGAACTGCACACCATTTCCCCAACATCCAATAGAAGCACCTCGACCGCAGAGGGTAGTTGGTCCAGGCGGTTGGCAGGTGGTTAGGAGGGGCAAATCGGGTGCCCCATCACTTGGTGCTCTCCAACATATCATCTCCACAATCCAAATAAAAACTACAAACAGATTTCTGACTCTATCTCCGAAATCAAACAAAGGGGCAGAGGACACTGCAGAGCAGGACACTGCAGCCCAGGAGCAAGCACAACAAAACTCATCCAAAACAGAAACCAAAACAAAAAAAAAGGCAAAACAAAAATCCAAAAAACTTCTGATCATAGGAGACTCCATGATTCGGGGAGTTGATACATATCTCCAGCCAGGGGTAATGGTCAGATGTCTCACAGGTACATCAGTGTGGAGAGACACTAACCGCATTGCTAAAATTGTTCAGAAAGCAGGAGAAAACATTGACATCCTGGCACACATAGGGAATAATGATTTCACCAGCTGGTCAGTTGTAGAGACCAAGGAACACCTGACCAGGCTGGGTGACAAACTATCATCCATTTCATCCGGCGTCTCCTTCTCTGAGACCTTTCCAGTCTGGGAGAGGGGGACAGACGGACGGAAGGTCAGAGAAGGGGAGATAGGGAGCTAAACATGTGGCTCAAGGGCTGGTGCCAGGAAAAAGGATACAAATTTGTAGGGAACTGGCAACAGTTTTGGGAGTGAAAGTTCTTTAAATTTGATTGACTGCATCTGACTAAAGAGAGAGTCAGTGCGTTGGGGCAGAAGTTTGACGTCTTTGCAGAATATTTAAACTAGCAAATGGGTAGAGGGGTGCAGCACTACATATGTCGAATGGGAAGAACAGCCCTCCCCCCTCAGCTAGTGGTCAAACAGGAGTTCATCATGTTTGTAGTTCATTTGCATCATCAGGTAAAGAAAAAGGTCCAGCTCCCCATACAATGCACAGGGGGAAACACCAGACCTCGCCCAACAAGTAAGACACCGAAATCTGATCAATGGAAAATCACGTACACAAATGCTCACAGTCTGGGAAACAAGATCCCAGACGTGAAGGCAATAATGACAGAGGCTAAACTGAACATAGTAGCCATTAGTGAGACATGGTTTACCAGTAACCACACTTGGGAGAATTCAGTACCTGGCTATGTACTGTTCAGAAGAGACCGAGGTGCAAAAAGGGGGTGGGGTGGAGTGGCCCTTTATGTCAACGAAAATATCAAAGCTACAGAAATTCAGAATACACATAAGGAGCCAGAAGAACTGTGGGTCACACTGGAAACAGGAAATGGGACAGCCATATGAACTGGGGTTGTGTACAGGCCTCCAGACCAGGGGGAGGACATAGACACGTTACTGTTAGAAGATGTACAAAACATGACAGCTAAAGGGGAAGTTTTGATAATGGGAGACTTCAACATGCCAGATATAGATTGGTCAATACCAGCAGGGATATCTGCCAGAACTAGACACATGGTGGATTCCCTGCAGGGTGAGGACCCCAGACAGGTGGTACAATAACCCACATAAGTCAGGGCTATCCTAGATCTAGTACTGACTAACAGGGAAAGGATCACAGATCTCCAGGTAGGTCACCTGGATGCCAGTGACCATCACATGGTATGGTTCAGTTTGGCCACTAGAACAAAATCATCCCATTCCAAGGCAAAAATATGGGACTTCAGCAGAGCTGACTTTGATAAGATGGCCATCAGAGTTAAGCTAGCCCTGGCAAAAAGAAATACAGGTGAGGGGGTACAGGCAAAGTGGGAAAGCATTAAAGATGCAATACTTGAAGCAACATCCCATTGTGTTAGTGAGAAAAAGAAGTGCAAAGAAGAAGGAAACCAATTTGGTTCTCAAACACAGTAACAGAAAGGCCAGAGTCAAAGGCTGGCCTTCAGGAAATATAAGGGCAGACCAGGATGAAGATAGGGAGGCATACCAAACTTCCCTAAGGGAAGCAGGGAAGGTAGTAAGGCAGGCAAAGGCCCAAACCGAGGAAACACTAGCACAAACAGTAAAAGAAGGTGACAAGACTGTCTATAGATACATTAGTAAAAGGAGAAAGTCCAGAGGGGGTATTGCTAAGATCAAAGGGGATAAGGGGCGTATGAGGAGGAGGAGGAGGAGGACCATGTAAAAGCATCTATCCTTAATAGATACTTCTGCTCATTATTTACTGAAGAGAAGGTAGGGCAGGGCCCACAGCTCAGCACCATGGACACAGGAGGGAGGGAGGTGTGCACTAGTTCTTTCACAAAAGAAAGGGTCCTACAAGAGTTCGATAAGCTCAGGGTGGACAAAGCAATGGGACCTGATGGCATACATCCCAGGGTACTAAAGGAGCTAAGGGTGGAACTAGCAGAGCCATTATCAAAACTATTTAGTGAGTCTCTGAGCACAGGAGAGGTCCCAGAAGACTGGAGAAGGGCTCATGTGATTCCGCTCCACAAGAGTGGTAGCAGGGAGGAGGCAGGGAACTACAGACCAGTCAGTCTGACCTCAGTAGTGGGCAAGATTATGGAGACACTCCTTAAGGAAAAGATCGTGCAACACCTGGAATCCATAGGGGCACAGGATCCAAGACAGCATGGGTTTACAAAAGGAAGGTCCTGTCAAACTAATCTCATAGATTTCTTTAACTGGGTAACCAGAGTGGTGGACCAAGGGGGAGCAGCTGGCGTCGCCTACCTTGACTTCAGTAAAGCTTTCGATACTGTTCCACTTAGAAGATTGATTAATAAGCTGGGTAGGCTTGGGGTGGGTCAGAAGTTAGTGAACTGGGTGGCAAACTGGTTGGTGGGCAGAAAACAGAGAGTGGTGGCAAATGGTATGCAATCAGAAGAGATGCAAGTCCCAACTGGGGTACTTCAGGGATCAGTCCTGGGGCCAGTCCTCTTCAATATCTTCATCAGTGACATGGCAGATGGACTGGAAGGTAAGGTTTGTCTGTTTGCAGATGACACCAAGATCTGGAACAGAGTAGATGATCCAGATGGGGTGCACAGAATGAGAAGAGATCTGGATAAACTAGCAAAATGGTCAGAAGAGTGGCAACTGGGGTTTAACACAAAGTGCAAGATCATGCACATAGAAACCCTGAAGCCACCTATAGGCTGGGAGGGGAGTTGCTGGCAGTCACAAGGGAAGAAAGAGACTTGGGCGTCATCATCACCGATGACCTGAAATCATCCAAGCAGACCACTAAATCAGTAGGTAAGGCTTGTGGGATATTGGGGTGTATTAGTCAGGGTATCACAAGTCAGAAGAGAGAAGTAATAATCCCTCTTTACAAGACACTGGGTAGGCCCCATCTGGCATATAGTGTGCAGTACTGGAGGCCACACCTTCACAAGGACATTAACCAAGTTGAGGTAGTCCAGAGAAGGGCAACCAAAATGGTGCAAGGACTGCATCAGAAAACATATGAGGACAGATTAATTGAGCTCAATATGTATACCCTAGAGCAAAGGAGGGAGAGAGGTGATATGATTGAAACATTCAAACACCTTAAGAGCATTAACAAGGTGAAAGAGTCTAACATGTTTCAGTATAAGAAAAATAGCAGGACAGGAGGACACAGCATGAGATTAGAGAGAGGCCGATTATGGGGTAATGTGAGGATGTTCTTTTTCACAGAAAGGGTGATGGATGCATGGAATCGCCTACCTCAGGAACTGATGGATATGAATACAGTGCAGGGCTTCAAACAGGCATGGGATAGGCATAAGTGAGCAATACAAATGAGTATGAATAGATAGGCCATTGACAGAGCAAAGGCCAATGGCACATTCATAAGGTAGAAAAAGAAATGTACAGACTGGATGGGCCTTGCGGTCCTTATCTGACATCAATTTCTATGTTTCCATGTTTCTAGAGGAGGTAATGAGTTGACCACGACTGTTATGCTCCTCTGGACAACCAATGAAGGCCAGCAGATAACGGGGCTGGCTGGAGCACTCGGTGACCACCCAGGAGCAGGAAGCAAGGTGGCACACAAATCGTTGCATGTCTTGGTGCACCGGTGAGGGAAGAGACAGACGGGATGGGGGGGATGTCACATCAGCCAGACTGAACAGGACACGTAACTGCTGTTTGTTGAGCGGTGTCCTGCAGATGACAAGAAAATGCAGCATTATGATTTGTGCTGCTTTTTCTTTTCGAGTGTAGACCATTTCAGTCAATATAGCATCATGATCAGCCTGGCTGATGACTGGCATAGCATTGTTCTGCCCCTTGCAGACCATTCTGCATTAGACAGACAGTGACACACCTCTCAAAAGTCACTCTACTGCAAGGCATTCGCTGCACGTGCATGCATGGTGAACTTAAAAATGATATAGAGAGGAACCAGATGGCCAGGATATTTGGTTTCTGTAAGTAAGTGAGTAAGCATTTATTTACAGTGCACCCAATCTCTGAGCCTCTGGGTGTCTTACAAGGTAAAAACAGGACAAAAACAACAATACATATTACAATAAAATTAACAGGGTCGATAATAGTTAACAAAATAATAGATGACAATCAATATAGTAACTAACTAAAACATGCTCTATTAAGATGTGTCTTTAGGCGCCTTTTAAAAACCTCCACTGAAGGGGCCTCCTTCAGATGTCTAGGAAGTGAATTCCAGAAGGCCAGGGCTGGCCATCTTAAATATTTGATCTCCCGAGGTTTTCAGCCCAGTCCTCGGAACCACCAGGAGGCCTTGGGTGGAGGAGCGGAGTGAGCACCCCGAGATGGCACGGGTCAGGGGATCTCTCAGGTAGCCTGGTACCTGATCTGTATAGGGCCTTATAGGAAAGCAAGCCCACCTTGAAGGGGATCCTCTATCTGACACGCAGCCAGTGCAGGTCACACAGGACCGGGGTCACATGACTCGATCTGGAAAGACCCATCAGCAACCTGGCTGCACCAGCTCCAGTTGATGGAGGTTGCCTCCACTGACCCCAAAGTACAGAGTATTACAGTAATCTAGCCTTGATGTGACAAAGGCGTGTACCAGTGCGGACAGGTTGCCAGGTAGAAACAGTGGTTTAATCCAGGAGGCGATAGTCCATAAATGGTAATTAGCACTCGGGATGATGGACGACACCTGAAAATCAAGTGTCAGACCCAGGTCAGCAATAACATCCAGATTCCTCACCCTGGAGACAGCTACCAATGGAGTGGGACCAAGGGACAACCCGATACCCAAACCTATGGCAGCCACATCATGCTGGCGACCACTCTCGACTACCAGTACTTCTGTCTTGTTAGGGTTCAGTCACAGCCAGTTAGAGGACAACCAGTCTTGGCTTCCATGGCATTCTTTGTACTGGGGGCAAATGACATATACAGCTGGGTATCATCTGCATAAGAGTGAAAACTCAAACTGTACCATCTAATAATTTCACCCAGGGATAGCATGTATGCTGTGACCTTAACAACAACATTGGCAATGAGATCAAACCTTGAAGAACCCCATAGGGCAGGGGTTTTGGGTAGGAGGAGATATTCCCCATCACTTCTGTTGTGTCCTGCCCATGAGACAGGACTCAAACCAGTTGATGACAGTACCAGTGAGTCCACAATACTCTCTAAGGTGATCAAGAAGCATAATGTGATTCACAGTGTCAAATACTGAGGCAAGATCTAAAAGAATGGGAAGTGACCATTCTCCTCTATCCTTTGCCCTGAGGAGGTCATTTTGCACCCTGACAAATGGCGTTTTAGTCCTATGCCTTGCCCTAAATCCAGACTGGAGTGGCTCGTAGATGCCAAAGGCCATGAGGTGGGCCTCGAGCTGCAGAGCCACCACTTTCTCGACGACCTTCCCCAGGAATGGGAAGTTGGAGATTGGTCAATAATTCGCCAAGACATCCGAGTTGAGAGATGGTTTCTTCAGAAGAGGCTTCATCAATGACTTCTTTTAGGTGTCAGGGAGAACCATGTCTGAGAGCTAGCACAGAACTATCTCAGCGAACACTGGACCAACGGACTTGACACGTCCCACTAGGATACGGGTCGGGCCCGGGTCCAGTTCACAAAAGGTGGGCTGCAGCTTTGAGATTACCTTAATGACCTCTGAAGCCCCCACTGACTGGAACTCGCCCCAAACAATAGTAGTGCCTCTGCCAACACAAGGTCGACCACTTCAAAACTGATCTTGCCCCACTGGAGAGATCCCAAACGGGATAGAGAACACCCTGTCAGAGAAAAAAACAAGCAAACTCCTTACACAAAGTGAACTAAAATACTCTTGTTGGCTGTAGACAGGCAGGATGAAGTAACCAGTCCACAGTCCAAGGGAGCTGAGCTGGTTGATTTTTTCCTGCAGCAATCTCCCTGGACAGGAACTTTGCCTTCTTATGGTTGATTGCCCTTTGGTATTCACCGTAGTGAATCCTTAAAGCCAGTCTATCCTCCCTGGACCGGGTCCTCTACCAGCAAAGCTCCAACTTCTGACCCGTGGTCTTCATCACTTTGAAAGCCCCATTAAACTACGGGGGTCTCAAGCGGGAAGACCTGGGTTGTATGCAGATCAGAGTGATGGCATCAAGCCCATTGGATACAACACTATTATAGGCCATCACCACCTCGCTAATGCCAACCGCACAGGCAGTACTCACACCATAAAATTCCACTGCTGCCAATAGTCCCTCTGGGTTCAGCCCCTTCAATGGGTGGTAGTGGATCATCTCAGTAGGGGAGGGACCATTGGGGGGCCCCAAACGAGAACTCTACCATGCAGTGATCTGACCAAATAACTGGATCAATCCTGAGGTCAGTTACCTGAAGCCCCAGTAAGAATACCAAGTCCAAGGCATGACAGTGGTGGTGGGTCGCAGAAGCAACAACTTGTATGAGGCACATAGATGTCATTACCTGGAGGAAGTTTTGACCAAAATGCAAGAGTTCATCATCAACCCCAGCGTTGAAATCACCCAGAATTAACCATCTGAGTGACTCCAACACCTTGTTGTAAGTGAAGTCTGTGACTTCCTGTAGGAATTCTCCCCCATGACCATGAGGCCAGTACACTAGGAGAATCCTACTACCTGCACATGGACCCCCATGCACAGCCACACATTCAAATGATGAGGTAGATCCCACTGGGTGCATGGAGAAGCTCAAGCTGGATCTATAACAGATGGCCACTCCCCCACCCCTATGTTCCCTCCTCAGGTAGTGTACTACAGAGCACCCAGTTGGGCTGATGCCTCCAGAACCAATCCTACATTGTCTCCCAACCAGGTTTCCATAATGCAAGCCAGATCAACCAAGGAAATTAAGTCCACCATAATTGGAGTTTTGTTCCTCATCGAGCTGCCATTGCATAACACTGCCCAAAGGGGACCAGTGGAGACTTCTGGCCCATCATCTACCTGCCCACTCAGTCCAGTGGGAACCCTGGGGGACAGGGACCAAACACATCTGGCCTCTCTCCAGGCCTTGACTCATCCCAGGGCACCTTCTGCCTCTAATCACCCAAGTTCTACTCACCTCCGCTATACCCCAAGTGCACTGCAACTGCTGTCTCTTTTGCAACAACATATGTGCTGTATACCCAGTGTAAAGCATCAGCATTAGCAATATTCAACCTCTTTTGTAGAGCCTGTGTAATTTTTGGCTGCACATTTGTACTGCTGCAGTTTTGACTGGATACCTGGGCTGGCAGTATAGCCTAGAGGTTAGAGGAATGAGGTGTGAATGAGCTTGGTACCTCTAGCAGACAAGACCTGAGTTTGATTCTCATAACCTCCACTTGCATACTGTGTGACTCTGAGCAAGTCACTTAGTTGCCCAGTGCTCCCAGGACACCCCTGAAAACAGGCACTTGTGCCTAGTGGACCTCATTCAGTTTCCAAAGACTAAAATAAAAATAAATAAAATAAATACCTTCTGTAGGACAACCTTGTCAGTCTGTTCGACCAAACAACTGATCAAGCTAGCCAGGATGCATGGAATGGAGCTTGGGGCTTTACGGTATATGTGTGTGTGTGGTTGGTCAGGTTGGGAGTAGTAGTAATACATCCCAGGCTGCTGAGGTAATTGGCAGATATCCTAGTGGCACCTCTGGTGGGGCTTTTGAATATCTCTCTGAAGATGGGATGGGTACCCCAAGACTGGAAGGTGGCCAATATCATGCCTATTCACAAGGGTGGATCAAGAGAGGAGGTGGGGAACTACAGCCCCATTAGCCTGATGTTGGTGGTGGGCAAGGTGATGGAGGGTATTATCAAGGAGTAGCTGGGGGGGTACTGGAGCAAATGGGGTACCTGGATGATAGCATGGCTCCGTCCCAGGAAGATTGTGTCAGACGAACCTGGTGGAGTTCTATGATTGGGTGACAAGTGCCCTTGACCAGGGTAGGCTGGTGGATGTCCTCTTTCTAGACTTCAGCAAGGCATTTAATTCAGTACCTGAAGGTGGCCTGCTGGCTAAGCCTGGGGGAAATGGGGGTTGGGAAGCAGAGGACCAGATGGATAGGAAATTGGCTTTCGGAGCATACTCAGAGGGTGGTGGTTGAGGGGATAGTCCTTTTTACAATTCAAAAAGAGAGCATATACCATTTTAACCCCAAGGTAATATATTTGTATGACAGGGCTGATTGTTGCTCAATCAATAATTATATGAGTAAACTTAATTGGGATACAATTTTCTTTTATTTATCCCCTGAGCAATGTTGGGATACTTTTAAACATATACTTTGCGATGTTAGAGACTCATTCATCCAATCCAAGCCAAAAAATCTTAATCACAGATGGGCCCAAAAATGGATGAACAACTCCATTAACAAATTAATTAGACTTAAAGGGAAAAAATATAATATCTACCTTAGAAACAAGTCCAGCTTGAACTGGAATTTTTACAGAAAAATCCAAATAAGGTGTAAAACTATGATTAAAAGAGCCAAAAGTAGATGGGAATACAATTTGGCTACTAATGCAAAAAAATCAAACAGTAAGCATTTTTTTTCATATATTAACTCCTTAAAAAAACTAGCTGCCAGGTTGGCCCCTTACTTGAAAATAACCAGCTTATTTATGATGCCACTTCTATGGCAGATTTAACACCACATTTGTAATGTCTTTTCAGGCACCCCCAAAACACTATGGCCCAGATTTTCAAACTGCCATTCTGAGTGTAAGCCCTCGCTGCTCAAAATATTCGCGAGGGTGTGGCGAGGTGATATTCAAAGGAGTTGCTGGTTGAGCAACCTTTGAAATATCACCCCCAGCCATAGTACTTTGCGATAGGGAACTTGCGCCACCGCAAGTTGCCAGAGTTGAGCATTAAACTTGCGGTGGCGCAAGTAGCATTGCGCCATGCTCAAATTTCCGATATTCAAAAGGTGACATGCAAATGGGGCCATAATTTATGCAAGGCGCAGGGGGGGCCATTTGCATCTATTTATGGCCCCATCTGCATGCCATTTGTATGTAGGTGCACTGATCCCTGAGGACTTGCTCCTGGCCACCCTGCCAGGCAGCAGCCGTCGGGGACCGACGCACAATGCAGCCCGATCGCGGGCATCACAGTTACATGAAACCCCCCCCACACTATCCCACAGCCGATCGCGGGCAGTACAAGTACATGAAACCCGTGGGGGGACACTAGACACCAGGGAGATGTTTGGGGGTTGTGATGTGACATTCTGCCCACGATCGCTCTTTACGGTCCACTGACCACCAGGGAGATATTCGCTGGGGGAGGGTTACTTTCGCCCGCGATCGGGCACTGGAGGGGGTTCATACACGCTCTGCCCACGATCGGGCTGTGAGATGTGTGTGTGGGGTTTCATGTAACTGTACTGCCCGCGATCGCTGTGGGATATGTGGGGGGTTTATAATGTGATGCCCGCGATCGGGCTTCGATATGTGTGGGGGTTTCTGTAACTGTGATGCCCGCGATCGGTCTGTGGAGATGTGTGGCGGGGTTCATGTTACTCCATACCTCTCAACCTCTTGTGTCATGAATTAGGGACAGAGCTTAAAAATCAGGACAAGATGCCAAATCAGGGACACATCTTAACAATTGGTAATATTCACTCAGAAATCTGATAGAATAAGGGGATTTGTATAAGATGCATTTCTGAAGAAGAACTAGTCTGTATTTTAATATTTGATATTATTTTATGCTTACAGTCCCCACTGTTCTGTCACAGAACACGAATTTACTGAGACAGAGGAAAATTCTGTTGCAATCAGGACATCCCTGAAAATCAGGGACAGTTGAGAGGTATGTGTTACTCTATGCCTTGATCGGGCTGGTGGGGGACAGAGGACCGAGTTGGGGGCCAGCCAGGGTGGCAGCTGCTGTGTTGCGCCTGCAATACAGCAGCTCACCTGTGGGTGGCCCTCAACGATCCTTTTTTGGCTCAGGTTGTGCAGGCGCAGGTTGGTTGCGGGTGGTAACCTTGCACAACCCGACTGAATATCGGGTTGCGCGGGTTATGCATGGTTCCTCCCCCTCCTGTTGAGCATGCATTCATTTGCATTGCTCTTTTGCGCAACCTGTTGCCAGTGGAGCAACTGCCTCTTGCTGAATATCACAGAATGGCGCAATGTAGGACTTGCGCATGCGCAACCCTGTTGCGCATGGAGCAACCCTTTTGAATATCTGGGCCTATATGCCATGACACAGCAAACACAGATCCGCCTATTAGTCTTAGTGCTGATAATATTAAAACCAAGCTGTTGACATTAAAGGGAAAATATAGTCCTGGCCCAGACAATATAGCAGGTCATCTCTTATTTTTGCTAGCTGATTCTCTTATCTATCCCCTAAAAATAATGTTTGACTTTTTTCTTGCTGAAAGTTACTTACTTGGTATGAAAGAACAGAAGAAGGCCAGAGCCCATCAAGACTGTTCCCCACACTATGTGAGACATTATTTATCTATTATCCATCAACCAAACATCTAATTTGTTTTTAAAGACAGTGGCACTAGTTGCCTCTACCAATTCTTGTGGCTAGGTGTTCCATACAATGGATGCTCTTATTGGAAAAAAGTTTCCCCTTTTGCTGGTTTTATAAGTTTTTACTTCAAGCTGTTTAATATGCAGTCTCAGAACATGTCTCCTTTTGGACAGTGGTAGACCACATTTTTCCATTAGATCTGTTGAATTTATTAAATTAAAAACCATAAGCATATCACCTCTTAATCTTCTAGTTTGAAGAAAGAAGAGACCAGTAGCTTTTAATCTGTTCTGATAATCCAAGTTTGTTAATCTTGGAATCATTCTAGTTACTCTCCTTTGAACCTGTTCAAGAATTGCTATGTCTTTTTTTTTGTTTGGATTCCAGAAAGGGGAGCCATAGTCTAGATACAGTCTAAAGTATGCCCTATACAATGGAATAAGGCATTGTTCAGTGCGATTAGCAAAAGTGCGTTTATTTGCCTCAAAGTGTCTGTTGGTCATGCAAGCAGTTCTAACACAATGATCATTTGATGTAATTTATCATTAACATATATCCCTAAATCTTTTTCACAATTTGATGAGTGAAGTGGTAGTCTGTTTATATAATATATTGTTTTTGGATTATTTACACCGAAATGCACTACTAAACATTTGTCTTGATTAAACTGCATATGATTTTCATTTGCCCAAAGTGTTAATTTTTCCAAATCCTTCTTTAATGCAGAAATATTTTCTTGATTATTTTAGCTTGCCCCCCAATTTAGTATCGTCTTAAAATTTAACCATGAAGTTATTTGGCCCTGTTTGTAAATCACTGATAAAGAGATTAAACAATGTTGGTCCCCAGACCAACCCCTGTGGTACACCACTTGTCACACTACCTGAATCAGACAGGATATCATTAATTCTGACTCTCTGAGAATGATTTGTCAAACAGTTTAAAGTCCAGTTGACAATATCAGGTGACAAACGTAGACTGTGGATTTTACTAATGAGTTTTTCATGTGAGACTTTATCAAAAGCTCTACTAAAGTCCAAAAGAATTACATAAATAGCAATACCCACATCTAGTAGAGTACTTATATTATTGTAAAAATATATCAGATTGGTGGTGCAGGAATACTTTGGTGTAAACCCATGCTGATTTGAATCATAAATTCCTAATTTTTTACAATCTTCATCTATTAGAGACTTCATTACTCATTCCATTAATTTACCAGCCACTGAGGTCAGGCTAATTGGACGATAATTTGGCACAGAACCTCTATTGCCTTTTTTAAATATGGGAGTAACTATTGCTGAACGCCAATCATTTGGTACAATGCTTTCTTGTAAGGATTTGTTGAAGATAACTGACAAAGGTATAGAAATATTTATAGAAATTTCGATCAGAAACCATGGATGAATACTGTCTGGGGCTGGACTAGTATTTTTTTTTTTTAGTTTTTTGATAGCGTGTATAATGTCAGTTGGATAGAACCTATGATAATCTACATGGTGAACTTTAAATGTACTAATAGGTGATTTTTGAGAGAAGACAGAACAAAAGTACTTATGAAAGAGATTTGAGGTTTCTATATCAGATAGAGAAGAGCCATTGGTTATAATGGGACCAATGGTCCTTAATACACCTTTTTTACTATTTATAAAGGAGAAAAGAAATTTGTGACAGTCTTTTGTGTGAGCTAGTTTAAATTCTAGCTTATTTTTTGCCAATTTAATAGAATTTTTTAAGTTTTTCACAGATAGTCTGCATTTATGTAATAGAGTAGTTTTAAATGGAACAGAACTATTCTTAAGTTTCCTAAAATGTTTAGTTTTTATTTAATCTGATTTTTAATTGTCTTGTTGAACCAAGGGGGACTTTTTGCTTTATTATTAAATTTCCTCTTAGATGGAATAAAGGTATTTTCCAAATAATGTACAATGTTTTTAAAAAAAGTCTCAAGCTTGTTGTGTTGTACAATTAAGAAAATTAGATTTCCAGTTTATGTTTTGTAAGTATTTATTGATTTTAGAAAAATTTGCTTTATTATAATTTTTGGTACAGTATAACTTCCTTTATATAGTTTTAAACTGTTGAATTTAAAAAAGAATAGATGAATGATCACTGGTCCCAAGTGGATCCCAAATTTGTAAATTGCTAATTTATTACTCTATGTTAGTAAATAATAGATCCAAAATATTAGGACCTCGAGTGGGTTCAGTAACAAGTTGTTGTAATCCAGTACTAACTACCACATCTATTAGTCCTTTCTCGGCATGGGACTGTCCTGAGAATGAGTCCCAGTTAATATGAGGGAGGTTAAAGGCACCAAATATTACAGTATCTTGAGATTCTGAAAAATGTGTAATTTCTTTAAACATATCAGTTGCGTAATCTGAATTTGCAGATGGAGGTTGATAGATGTTACCAATAGTTATATAGGACTGCTCCTTCAATAAGATTTTAACCCATATACTTTCCAAATGAAAGAGAGAACACACTTCAAAAGAAGGAATACCATTTCGTATGTACATACAAACTCCACCGCCTTGCTTATCTAGTCTGTTTTTAAGATATAACTTATAACCTGGAATTTCTCTGGACCAAATTGAGGATGCGTCCCACCAAGTTTCAGTTATGCCCACCACACCTATATTTAAAGTTTTACATTTGGCTTTGAGTTCTGGTAATTTGAGTTGGTTTAAAGATCTTGCATTCAACGCTAGGAATTTACATTTAGTTGTAATAATATTTTGGTAAGTCTTCAGAGACTTCGGAATAGACCCATTCTCCCCCACTGTTTTTAGTTTAAACAATGATTTATGATTTTAGTGATACTTTTTCCCCATAAGTGTACTACCCCTATGATTGAGATGTAAACTGTCCCAGCAAAACAAGGAAGAACGATCTGAAAATGATTCCCAGTGGGTAATACAGAGTATATCCTGCTTAAAACACCACTTTCTCAGCCATTCATTTAGCGCTTTGATTTTCTGCGTCATGGTAAATGTTGCTCTCGGGACAGGTAGAATTTCAGATATACATACACAGCATCCCCTATCAAGTAACAGGTTACATAACGCCACATAGTCCTGTTGTAACTGATTAAATGGGGTGTTGTTTGTATCATTAACACTGGCATGTATGATAACCAGTGGATTTCCCCCCGCATTTTGTAAAATTTTAGGCATCACGGAGGTAATGTCAGATACCCTGGCCCCATGGAAGCTAGAACAAGTGCGGTTGCTCTTGTCACTATTACATACCGCCCTGTCAATGTGCTTAATGATTGAATCTCCCAGGACTAACACTTGTTTTGAGACAGTAGGGGTACAAGAATCAGAAACAGGTGATTGTTTAACACACTCTGGAGTGATTCACTTAATAGGTATTGATTTGGTAGCTTGATTGGAAGGAGGGATATGTTATACCTATTCACAAGAAGGGTACAAAAAAAAATTGGGAGAATTACAGGCCTATCAGTTTGACCTCATCAACATGTAAACTCTTTGAAAGTCTTATTAAAGAAATCATCACTCTTACCCTCGATAATCATGACCCTGAGCAACATGGCTCAAGGGTGGCAGAAGTTGCCTAACCAATCTATTATGCTTTCATGAACACATTAACACTATGCTCAATAATAGTACACCTTACGACATAGTTTTTATTGATTTTAGTAAGGCGTTTGACATCATGCCCCATTGGGCCTTGATCCAAAAATTACATAAACTTAAAATCAATACTTTTATTATTAAGTGGATTAAGAACTGGCTTAATAACTGGACTCAACAGGTTGTCATTAGTGGTTCCAAATGCAGCAAAGGGTTAGTGAGCAGTGGAGTGCCCCAGGGTTCAGTTCTGGGTCCTTGCCTCTTTCAGGCATTTATCGCCAGTTTAACAACTGGCTGTTTCTCTATAACAACTAAATATGCTGATGATGTTAAAATAGGGGGACCATGTACTAATCTATCACATGTTAAACATATATAACACAATCTCAACATCATTACTAATTGGGTAACAGCTTGGGGGATGAAGTTGAATCCCTCAAAGTGCAAGGTTATGCATTTGGGTACCAATAATTTGAATAATATTTACACACTGGCAGGTTCAACTTTATGTAAAACCACTGATGAAAAGGATCTGGGGATTACTATCTCAGATGCTATGTCATATAATAAACATCTTCATGAAACTATTTATAAAACTAATAGAGTTATGTGGCCTATCTTTAGGAATATTAGATCTAGGGCCCCAGAGGTAATGATCACTTTGTTTAGGGCTTATGCTAGGCCTCACTTGGACTATGCCTCTCAACTCTGGTGCCCGTATCAAAAATTAGATTGCAACTCTCTAGAAAAGGTTCAAAGGAAATATACAAAATGTATATCTGGACTTCATACAGTCTCATATGACAACACACTGCAGTTCTTAAATCTAATGCCACTCTCAACTCATTGCCTCAGAGGTGATCTCTTACTGCTCTATCATATAATTCAAGACCCTTATTTAATGTGTGAACTGGGGTTGAATTTTAAAGATCATTCACATGACACTAGAGGTCATCCCCTTCAATTGATTGGCAAAACATTTCACTCATCCAACTGAAAATATTTTTTCACTTTGAGAACTATAGAGCCATGGAATAAACTACCATTAAATGCTGTCAAAAGTCCCCTCGGCAACAATTTATTGCAATGAGGTTTACTCCAATCTATTTTGGTTTATTCTCTGGAACCCAGCAGGGCTGTCCAGTCTCACCGATATTATTTAACCTTTATCTAGAACCGCTACTTTATCATCTTCAACCCCCCCATAGATGGTATTCAAGTAGGTCATCTGAACCTTCGTTTGTCAGCATATGCAGATGACATTTTACTGCATTTAACAAACCTGGAATCTACACTCCCCACAGTCCTTGATATTATAGATTCCTATGGATTGCTGTCCAACTATAAATTAAATAAGGATAAATCCACGGTAATGCCGCTAAATGTTCATGCATGCCAAGCCGAGACTGAAAAACTGTATCTAGACTGGGCCCCTCAAATTAAATACTTAGGGTTCACTATCTCCCAAGGTATGGCTCAAGTAAAGAGACTTAACCTAGACTCCCTTTTAGTGACCATTAAGCAAGACTTGGATAGATAGGCCCCACTATACCTCTTGCTACAAGGGAGAATCAGCATAATCAAGATGAATATCCTTCCTAGGATATTCTATCCCTTAAATATGCTTAATTTCTACCTCCCTTATTCTTGGTTCCAGAAACTCCACGGCATTATCTCTCAATTTCTTTGGAGATGGAAACCCCTGAGAAGATCATATATTAGGCTAGGGGCTGCTAAACAACATGGAGGTCTTAAGCTTCCTAATTTTTACCACTATTATTTTGCCAGCCACCTAGCCAAGTACCTACGTTGGATGCCCCCTGCTCCCCAGTATTATGCGTCTTCCCATATATCAGTGTGGCTGCAAATAGAGTGTAACCTGATTCAACAAAGTGGCATCTCACCTCTTACCCTATTATATACCACCCCCAAAGCATGTCTTTCTTTCCTTAAGAACGATATTGATACTAATGTGGACGGAAATAAAAAAATAAAGCAGATCCCCTACTAGGCCTTGAGTTGTTTTTTACACCTGAGGTCTGTGTATTAGGTGACTATTCCCTGGTGCCTGTTAAGGAAAGAAGGCTCAATTTATCTCTAATCTCGTACTCAGTCAAAAAACTGGTATTAAGATACTGTAAGGATTCCTCAATGATTACATACACTGAGTGGTTAAACGAGCCACTGTTTAATCTTTGTATAGAAAAGATGATAGCATCTTTTAGGCATACTCCTAATAGTTTTGACAAAAAATGGGGAAAGCTATATGCACTGTACTCAATCCCACAGCAGTAGCTGCTAAATTACAGTATGATGACTTGGATGGTATTACCTACACAGCCACTAGATGGAGCACAGCGTTAATTGCTTGGTCTGCACTTTAGTCTGGTTCACTCTTAAACATTACTTATCAAATGCAGTCCTTTCCTTTTACTTTTTATTACTGGTGCCAAATTAACAAGGCATGTTCCCAGAATGGGAGGGGGCAGGGATCATTAAGCCACTATTAATAGGAGGGTGGGTATGAGTTGAGGGGGGTAATTAGTAGGGAGTAGTAAAGTTTTTATTTTGATATTTAGTGAGCCAATGTAACCTGAAGGCTCCAATTCATCTTTCGTGTAATACAATGTTACCTGTATGACCTCATGTGCCACACTGTAAATTTAGAATTGTAATAAAGTATGTTGAATTAAAAAAAAATGCTGTCATAAGTGAAACTAAGAGTATTTTTAAGTACCGACTTGGCAAATTACTAACTTCAGGTTGTGTTCTTTCCTATTATTCTCTGGCTTAGTATAAGAGGAATATGGGCCTATGGCCTTCTGGCTCTTTCTTCTACCGTAGTATAAGCCATAGCAGTATCTCCAAGGAGGGGTCATAGAAACATAGACTTTGATGGCAGATAAGGACCACTTGGCCCACCAAGTCTCCCCATTTCCCTACCTAGAGGATAAGCTACAGATCCTATTTAACCAACAGCCTATTTCTTCCTACCCCCCACAAAAATTGCCTTATGTCTGTTTTATGCATTCTTGAATTCTCCCACAGTTTTAGACCCCACAACCTCCTCAGGAAGGCTGTTCCATGCATCCACCACCCTCTCTGTGAAAAAATACTTCCTCACATTACCTCTGAGCCACCCCCCCATCTTCAAATTGTGTCCTCTTGTTCTTGCATATCTCTTTTTCTGAAAGATGCAACTCTCTTGGACATTGTTGATTCCACTGAGGTACTTAAATGTTTCTATCATGTCCCCCCCTCTCCCTCCTTTCCTCAAGGGTATACATATTAAGCTCCTTTAGCCTCTCTTCATATGGCTTCTCTTGCAGACCCTGCACCATTTTAATTGCCCTCCTCTGAACTGCCTCCTTCCTGTCTATGTCCTTGCAGAGATGGGGTCTCCAGAACTGGATGCAGTACTCCAGATGGGGTCTCACCAACTGTCTGTACAGGGGGATAACAACTTCCTGTTTTCTACTGGTGATGCCTCTCCCTATACATCCCAGTATTCCCCCAGCCCTCCCTACTGCCTTCTCACATTGCTTGCCAACCTTAAGGTCATCTGATATGATTACCCCCACATCCCTTTCCATTTCTTTTGTTGTTACTACCCCCCATTGTGTAATCTTCCCCTGGGTTTTTGTTTCCCAGGTGCATTACTTTGCACTTCTTTGCATTGAATCCAAGCTGCCATACTTCTGACCATTCCTCCAACCTTGCCAAGTCCCTTCTCATCTTTTCCTCGCTTCCTTGTGTATCAACCCTGCTGCAGATCTTTGTGTCATCTGCAAAGAGGCATACTTTTCCTTTCAGTCCCTCTGCAATGTCTCTTATAAAGACATTAGAAAGGACTGGACCCAGTACTGAACCCTGCGGTACCCCACTAGTAACCCCTCTTATTTCAGAGTGGACTCAATTTACAATTACCTTCTTGTCCTGTTGTTCAGCCAATGTTTTACCCAGGCTACCACCCTGGGACCCACTCCAAGGCTGGTTAATTTGACTACTAATCTTTTGTGTGGGACTGTGTCAAATGCCTTGCTAAAGTCTAGGTAGGCCATGTCCATAGCCCCTCCCTGGTCTACTACTTTGGTCACCCAGTCAAAGAAATCAATTAGATTCATCTGACATGACCTTCCCACTGTGAACCCATGCTGCCTCGGGTCCTGTGCCCCACTGGCCTCTAGGTACTCAACAATTCTTTCCTTCAGAAGTGATTCCATCACTTTCCCTACCACATAGGTCAAACTGACAGGTCTGTAGTTTCCTGCCTCTGTCTTGCTCCCACTTTTGTGAAGGGGGAATCACATCAGCCTTCTTCCAGTCCTCAGGTACCACACCATCCTCCCATGATTTGTTATAAAGGGTAGTCAGTGGTGTCACTAGTTCTCTACTTAATTCTTTTAGAATTCTGGGGTGAATTCCATCTGGCCCCATTGCTTTGTCCACCTTCAGGTATAGTAGTTCTTTCGGAACCCTTTCTTCTGTGAAAGGACTGGGATCGACCCCCCTCTCCAGAGTGCTTCTGTTAATTGGATTGGGCACCTCCCCACTTCCTTTTTTGTGAATACTGAACAGAAGTATTCATTCAGTATCCCTGCTTTTTCACTGTCACTCTCTGCCCACCCACCATCCATTCTATTCAGCCTCACTATCCCTCCCTTTGTCTTTCTACACTCCCTGATATACCTATAAAAGGTTTTATCCCCCCTTCTTAACCGAGTTGGCTATCTTTTCCTCAGTTTGTGCCTTTGCTATTCTGACTAACCTCCCTGCTTCCTTCTGCCTTAACTGGTACAGCTATCTGTCCTGCTCCTTCTGTGTTTCCTTATACTTCCTAAATGCTGTCTTTTTCTTCCTAACCTTCACCGCCACTTCTTTTGAGAACCATAGTGGCTTTTTCTTTCATTTTGATTTATTTGTTTCACACAGAGGCTTGTTGCCTCAGTGATGGCAGTTTTAATATTTCCCCATTGTTGCTCCACCCCTCCTTCTAGCCTGTTTGCTAGTGCTTTTCTAAGGCACTCTCCCATCTTGCCAAAGTCAGCCCTCCTGAAATCCAGAACCCTCACTTTTGTATGGCTTGACTCTGTAGCTGAGTTTATCATGAACCACACTGTTTGGTGGTCACTTGCTCCCAAATGGCTACCCACTTCTAGATTTGAGATCCTCTGAGAGTATGAGGTCTAAGTTTGCTCCTTCATGAGTAGGTTCCAAAGCTAGCTGTCTGAGGCATGCCACCTGAAGGGCATCAAAAATGGCCCTGCTTTTGGATGTGGCTGCAGCAAAGGTGCTCCAGTTAACATCTGGCATATTAAGGGCCCCCATCAACAGTAGCTACCCTTTCTCTGCAATCCTAAGTATGCCTTCTATCATATCCTTGTCCATTCCTTCCCCCTGAGATGGGGGTCTGTATACAACCCCTATGCGGATTGTGGTGCCATTTTCAGTCTCTAAGGTGACCCACAGTGCCTCCTCTCCTCCCTGTTTACTCTTTTGTTCAGTTGCTTTTATCCCTTCCCTTACATAGAGAGCTACTTCCCCCTCTTCTGCCCTCCCTGTTTCTCCTGTAGGTTGTGTACCCTGGTATGTTAACATCCCAGTCATGGTTCTCTGTGTACCATGTTTCTGTGACTGCTATGATATCCAAGCATCCCTCTTCCATCAAGGCCACCAGTTCATGGAGCTTGTTGCCCAGACTATGGGCATTGGTACTCATTACCCTCCATTTCTTGATGGCCTTACCCCTTTTTGCCCTGTCCCTGTCCTTATTGTGTTTGTCACTTTCTCCATTTACCCCTGCGCTTCTCCCTATTGACATCTCTATGTTGGTGTCTACCTCACTTAGTGCCCTGATTTTTTTTGGGGTGTTAAGATTTCCCTGCTCCTTTCCAGTGCCTCCCCCCTTGGCTAGTTTAAATGCTTGCCAATGAAGTATTTAAACCTATCACCTAGGATCCTGGTTCTCCTCCTGGACAGATGCAAACCATCACGCCAGTATAGGCCTGCATTCATCCATGTGGACCCCCAGTCCCCAATGAAGCCAAATCCCTGAGCTCTTCACCAGTTTTTCAACCACTTATTGAACCCCATGGTGTGGAGCACCCTAGCCTTATCTGTGCCATAGACAGGCAGCACCTCCGAGAAGGTTACCGTGTGTACTATTTGTCTAAGGCCCCTTCCCATCTCCACAAATGCTTCTTGCACTGCTCTGATCCCTTTCTTAGCCAGGTCATTTGTCCCTAGGTGGACAATGACATCCAGCTCCCTCCCCTATTCAGCTGCTCCTGTGATCCTGAAGATTCGCTCCCTGTCCCTCCAAGCCGTGGTGCCAGGCAGGCACCTTACCTCATAAGTGGGGTCCACCAGGGATCAGTCCTGGGGCCACTCTTGTTTAACGCCTATGCCTCTGACATAAGAAATGGTATCAGGAGTGAAATGAGTCTCTTTGCAGAGGACTCAAAACTGGGAGTGGTGGTGGATGGGGAGGAGGGCATAGTGGCTCTGCAGGAGGACCTGGAGGCTCTGGAGAGGTGGTTGAGAGAGTGGAAACTGAAGTTCAATGCAGGGAAATGCAGAGTTCTGCACCTGGGGGCCAGAAACCTAGGGAAAGTGTACACCCTGGGGGAGTCGCACTGTAAGGCTTGGAGGCTGAAAGGGACCTGGGGGTGGTGGTGGATATCAAAATGAACAACTCTGAGACTTGTAGAAGAGCTGCGGCCAAGGCCAATAGGATGATGGGGTACATCACTAAGGAGATTACCTCCAGAAAGAGGGATGTGATTCTCCTTCTGTATAGCTGCCTGGTTAGGCTGCACCTTGAGTACTGTGTGCAGTTTTGGAAACCACACTTAAAAAGGGACATTGCACTCCTAGACATGGTTCAGAGGAGGGCAACCAAAATGATCTGGGGCTTGGGGGAAAGGACCTATGGGGAGAGGCTTGAGGAGCTCAACATATACACTGTGGAGGAGAGGAGGGACAGGGGGACATGATAAAGGTCTTCAAGTACATAAGAGGATTAATAAGGGATGCTCAGTCAGGGTGTTTCAAAGGAAAGGGGAGAGCAACCAGAGGTCATGGGTGGAAGCTCAGGAGGAGAGGAGGAGGTGTTACTTCACTGAGGCGGTGGTGGAACCTTGGAATGTGCTGCCCAAGGAACTGGTGGAGGTAGATACTGTAGAGGGGTTCAAGAGGTTCTAGGACAGGTATAGGGGGAGGGTGAAGCTGAGGAAGTCCAATACAAGGGAAATATCTTGGACAGGGGAAAAAAAAACGAGGGGGACAGCAAAACTGGTGCCCAGTATGGGTGCTGACTATCAAGCAGACACGAAATTCCATAAGGCCTATTCTGCTGGCATTTTTGTATGTTAGTAACAAAAGGTATCAGTAATAGCAGATTTATCACAATCCAATCATTAATTAACAAATTATTTTGATGTGTTCATCCATACCTCAGAGTGCAGAAAATTAGATGGTCAAATAAAATGTGCAAAGTAAGCTGACATATAAGATATCAGTCAACCGACCTGTACTAGGGTCCAGAAGAGACATACAGTCTAGACAAAGACTATAATAATGTAGACACAGAAACCAAGCAAAGTAGAGGTTGTGCTAAACCAGAATGATCTGATCTATCCATTCCTCTTTTACAGTAAGTTGCACACCCAGTCACCACCCTTCAGGTATCAGACTTACAGTATGGTAACCAGACAGGAATTTGGTGCTTAATCTTATGATACAGTCCCCTATATCGCTTGGTCTTTAGCTGTCAACTAGTCCACTTACAGTGGAACAAAGGGTTAAAATAAAACACTGAGATGCTTTGTTCTCAAACATCTGACATATAATAACACATTTGATTCACATTAGATCAGTTGAGCACTGTATTGCACCAGTGTAGTGCATCTATCATGGTTGGGGAATCCTACTTTGATCCAATCTCCATAGATGATGAGACTGACACATATAAGATTCTGCAGGTTTTACACCTGATGGCAGAGTACAACATAGGAAGCAGGTACTTGCAGAGTAAAGGTTTATTCCCAGATACATGATGCATGCATGCAGAAAGGTCAGCTTATTGTCAGCTGTTGTTTGGAACCTCCACCATATGGATGTCATCATAGGAAAACTCAGAGAAAAACAGAATTACACACAGTATTATACTGAGATATGATCAAGTCCCATTGCTATGGTGATGTGCTCATGCACACACTGAGTGCATACAGTATTCTACATTCTCCTGACTGGCTAATTTGGTGGGCAGTATACCAGTGGTGTTCCACAAGGCTCTGTGCTCGGCCCATGTCTCTTTAATATATATATTGCTTCATTAAGCACGTCAGTCGGTGTATGGCTAACCAAATTTGCGGATGACACTCGCATAGGCCATACTGTAAATAATGTTGAAGATGCAAATACTCTACAGCATGCACTTGGTGAACTTGAAAATTGGGTAGACAAAAACATGTTACATTTTAATATAGATAAGTATACTGTTATGCACTTTGGGAAAAATAACCTATTAGCCAAATATAAGTTGGGAGGCAAATTATTAAATGTGGTGGAAGATGAAAGGGACTTGGGTATAAGGGTACAAAATAATTTGAGTCCTAAACTACATTGTCAACAAGTCATTAAAAAAGCTGGAGGAACACTTCACTGTATAAACAAGCAATTCAAGTAACAGTAGTAGAGTGTTACTCCCTTATATACTTCTTTAGTGAGGCCTCACTGGAGTATTGTGCTCAGTTTTGGTCACCACAAGACCAAGGCTCAAAACGTGCTCTAGAAAAAATTCAGAGAAAAGCAACAAAGAAAATGAACGAAGTTAAAGATCTAAATTATGATGATCGTTTAAACAAGCTAGGACTTTATTCCTTAAAATATCGAAGAACGAGAGGGGACCTCTGTTTGGTTTTTAAAGCTCTTCATGATGACAGTTTATGGGCTAAATTGGGACTAACTATAAGAAATAAACCATATGAAACTCGGTCTCACCCCTTCCAACTTACTAACATACTAACATACTAAAATGCCAGCAGAATAGGCCTAACGGTCTTTCGTGTCTGCTCGTTTGGTCAGTCCCCAACCTGGGTGCTGACCTTGCTGTCCCCCTCGCCTTCTCTGGCTTCTCCCTTCCCAGTTCCGGATATTCTTGCTGCATTGGATTTTGCTTCCAGAACCCTTCCCCTGTACCTGTCCCACCCCCTCTTGAACCCCTCCACTGTCTCTGCCTCCACCAGCCCCCTAGGCAGTGCATTCCATGGCTCCACCACCCTCTCAGTGAAGTAGCACCTCCTCCTTTCTCCCCTGAATCTTCCCCCCTCCAGCTTCCATCCATGCCCTCTAGTGGCCCCTTCCTCCTTCCTTCGAAGCACCCTGACTGTTCCTCCCCTATTTACCCTCTTCATGTACCTAAAGACCTCTATCATGTCCCCGTCCCTTCTCTCTTCCAATGTGTACATATTTTGCTCTTGAGCCTCTCTCATAGGTCCTGTCCCCAAGCCCCAAATCATTTTGGTTGCCCTCCTCTGGACCCTCTCCAGGAGGTTAATGTCCCGCTTTAAGTGTGGCATCCAAAACTGCACGCAGTACTCCAGGTGCGGCCTCACCAAGCAGTTATACAGAGGGAGTATCACTTCCCTCCTTCTGGAGGTGATCCCCCTAGCGATGCATCCCAGCATCCTGTTGGCCTTGGCTGCTGCCCTCCTACAAGTCTCAGAGTTGTTCATCTTGACATCCACCACCACCCCCAGGTCCCTCTCAGCCATCGAGACTTGTAGCATTTCCCCCAGGGTGTACACTTGGCCTGGGTTTCTGGCCCCCAGGTGGAGTACCTTGCATTTCCCTGCATTGAACCTCAGCTTCCACTTTCTAGACCATCTTTCCAGAGCCTCCAGGTCCCCCTGTAGGGCCACCCTCCCCTCCTCCCCATCCACCACCGCCTCCAGTTTCGAGTCATCTGCAAAGAGACTCATCTCACTCCTGATTCCTGTCCTTATGTCAGATACATAGGCGTTGAACAGAAGGGGCCCAAGGACTGATCCCTGTGGGACCCCACTAATGACCCTCCTTGGGAGAGACTATCCCACCAACTACGACCCTCTGGGTCCGGTCCTGGAGCCAATTGCCTATCCATCTGATCATCTGGTTCCCCACCCCATTCCTCCCAGCTTATCCAACAGGCCCACGTGAGGAACAGAGTCAAATGCCTTGCTGAAGTCTAGAAAGAGGACATCCACTGGTCTACCCAGGTCCAAGGCACTTGTCACCCAGTCATAGAACTCCACCAGGTTTGTCTGACATGATTTCCAGGATGAATCCATGCTGTCTATCGTCCAGGCACCCTGACTTATCCAGGTCCCCCCCTAGCCTCTCCTTGACAATGCCCTCCATCACCTTGCCCACCACCGAGGTCAGGCTGACAGGCCTGTAGTTCCCTGCCACCTCCCTTGATCCCCCTTGTGGAAAGGCAATATATGCGCCACCTTCCAGTCTTGGGGCACCCACCCTGTCCTCAGAGAGATGGTGAAAAGCTCTGCCAGGGGTTTTGCCAGGACATCTGCAAGTTCCTTCAGCACTCTGGGATGTAATTTATCCGGCCCCGGTGCTTTCTCCATCTTAAGGGAGCTGAGGGCTTCCCTCACTCTCTCTGCTGTAATTTCCACTTCCGGTACTCCTTCGCCCTGCTTAGCCTTCCTCCCACCTGCCAGTGATGCCTCCCCCCTCTCCCCAGACCTGCTGATCGATAAGGGTCCCCCCTCCTCAGTATCTCTGTCTCCTCCCATGTATGATGCAGCACCCCCATTTTCCCTGGTGAAAACTGAGGTGAAGTACTCATTTAGTACCTCAGCCTGCTCCCCCAGGTCTTGTGCCCATCTCTCCCCTGATTTAATCCTGCTAATCTTCCCCTTCACCCTTCATTTTTCCCCAATGTATCTAAAGAACCCCTTGTTCCCTCTCCTACTTTCCCTGGCCAGGTTCTGCTCCTTCCTTGCCTTAGCCGCCTCACCACTCTAGTGGCCCTTCTAGCCATCAGCTCATACTCCCCTCGATCCTTTTCACTCCTTGAGCACTTGAATTGCTTATAGGCTGCTTTCTTTCCCCGCACCACCTCCTGGACCTCCCTGGTCCGCCAACAGGGTTTTTGGCCCTACCGCATTTCGCTTACTCTTGCACAGGTGCTGGTAGCATCCTGCACCCTCTCCTGATGATTTCCCACCTACTATCAGCGTCCATGTCTGGACCTAATCCCATCCAAATGCTTCTTAAGGATCCTTCCCATTTCCTTAAATCCGACCCCTGAAGTCGGTTACTTCCATCTTTGTGCAGCCTTCTACCCTCCTAGGTCCAGGCAGAACCAGACCATGGCATGGTCACTCCCGCCAATGGTCCCTTACCTCCAGGCCCCCAATCTGGTCTCTGTCTGCCAGGACCACATCCAGTACCGTGCTCTCCCTGGTGGTTCCCTCACCTGCTGAGTTAGGAACTCGTCTTGAAAGACATCCAACAACCTCTGTTCCCTGGTCACAGAGGATGTCATAGTCTCCCAGTCTGTTCCTGGCATGTTTAAGTCCCCCAACACCACCACCGTTTCTCTGCCCAGTCTGCAGTGTCTCCTAACATCTGCCACCAGACTGTCCTCTTATGGGTGAATGTTGTAAAACAAAGAAAAGGAGCTCCTGGTTTACAATAAGAGTCACTAGTGTCTGGAACCAGTTACCCATAAATGTGGTAACTAGTGATAAAATGGACATTTTCAAGTCAAGATTAGATATTTATCTACGTAAAAACTCAATATATGGTTATACTTAAATTTTCCTAGCGAGCTATATGGATCTCGGTCTTTTTTTGCTCTGATAACCTATGAAACCTATGAAAGTATAGCTGTTATCTAAGCTGCCCTTTCAGATGCAACATCTAAAATGTTGCAGGTTTGGAGTGTCCTTATATGTTGCAACTGGGAGGCAATATAGCGCAGTGGTTTAAGGCTCTGAGCTGCAAATCTAGTGACATCCAGCAGACCAGACCTGGGTTTGAATTCCACATCTTCCACTTACAAACTGTGTGACCCTGAGCAAGTCACTTAACTTCCCTGTGCTCCCAGGATGCTCCTGTAAAAAAAGCTTTCAGCTTAGTGTGCTACTCCTGGTTAAACAACTAAAAAAAAAAAAAAAACTAGGACAATGGCTTAGTCACAAATACACTGACTTTTCACTATTATCTGCTGATTTTAGCAGTGTGCATCCTAGCTGCAGAGGGTGTCCAAGACTACAAATACATCTCAGGCAATATATAGCATTACACTATCTTGCAGAAGCATACTAAAAATTATGGTAATATTCTTATAGCCACAGGTGGTGCTGTAGACCACAAATGTGTAAACAAGATTCCTCAGTGCATTTTAACACAAGGATCACTTTGGCTGGAAATGGCATATTCTTATACTATCATTATATTAGCAAAATTACATCGAAACATAGGCAAAACATTTCTCATAACTAAGCATAAGCAGAAATAAAGGTAAAAGATATCCAATATATTCTGCACTAATCCCTAACTATACATAACATTCCTAACCAAGCATAAAATCATATGTAAGGTGCTAAACTATGACATCACATCAGTCCACGTAAGTGACTGCAGGTCAGGAAGGTCTACATGTATAACATATGCTGACTAAGTATAGGATTATGGGATGGCCTAGGCCAACATACCCCCTACTTGTTTCCTGCTAAACTGGCAACACAAGATAGGGAGTGAGGATAGAATGAGTGTGTATGATGATGTCTGAGAGTATATGTAGGCAGCAAATTGTACAACTAAGAATCAAGATAGCCTGTCAAATGGCAAGGCCTTAAATGAAATTTTAACAGTGTATGAGTTAAAACCTGATGTATATTATCATCAAGTATTAAATCATTCAATTGTGTATCAGCTTTCTGAATAGTATTGCTGATATGTAAGATGAGTATCTTATCTATGTACGAGGGTTTAAGATTGAGGGTGAAATAAAAAGTTGCAATTACTAATCTGTAACATACAGTCAGGGTCACTGTCAAAATTGTCCTCTTCAGGAGTGGATACAGGGGTGATCACAGATTGATCAAGAATGGTTTGTTCATAAGGCACAAAGCAGAAACTAGGTATGTCAACGCCACAAATAAGTGTATAAGAAATGTTGTTGATGTTTGTTACCACACAACCTGATTTATAAGAACAGTAGTAAATGATTTTTACAACATAAAATAACATGACATAATGTCCATGTATATGCAAGATGCCGTTTTGAGAGTGGATAAAGCTGGTGATGGCAGCATCTGCTACCTGGCTGATAAGGTGTAATGGACATTTTTCTTGATTGAAGAATCTGTTGACAATGTCTTTAGCTAATAAGTCATTAGTAAATGTGTATTACCAGTCCATAAAGTTCAGGTGAGTAACCATAAATTGGTGAAGTTACATGCAAAATGTCATTTGTACAAAGGTTGTCACCTCACATGGCACATGGGGTTATGCAGATGTTTAGTTGAAGATAAAACACCAGCACAGTAGAAAAGTTAATGTTTCTGTTGCTGGCTGGCTGATGGCTGGATTTGCAGAGACCTTGGCAGGAGCTGCATTAGCATATTGTCCATTGGGTTCATGGACTAATTGTAATGGTAATTTTCAGCACGGTCAAGTTGGGGCGGTGAAAATGTAACAGGGCACTGTAGTTGCCAGCATAGTAGTTGCAGTCATGTAGAAACCGTCACGATATTGAACGTAATTACATTTGCACTGCGATTACCAGCAAGTGAGCAGCGTCCTGTATGCTGTACTCTCTACTGTCCTGTGTGGATCACCCTCTGGGCAAATTTAGTGTTGTTTCAGTTTATTGTACACAGCAGCATGTCAGACACAAACGGGGGGAGAGAGAGAGAGAGAGAGAGCGGGAGCAGCTCAGCCTTATTTTCCATGTGGTAATCTGTGCTCGCATTAGCACAGAATCACCATCCATGCTTCCACTGCAGGCTGTCAGTTGTCATCCCTGAATGTCCAGGGCTGTCCGTCAGTTGCCGTCTGATAATCCTGCTTTCAGTGCAGCATGTCAGCGTATATTGCAGCATAGGAATAAATTCGGCACCACATAAGTAACATTTTCCTTAGTTTAAACACCTTAACTTCAGCCTTAGTAACTCAGCTGTGTTGACTAATTATATTGCTCCACTTTGTCCGCACAACGATTATGGTAGCAACCAAATATCCTGGTGACTATTTGTCCGCAACAACCACACTGCAATGTTTTGTTTGGGGACCAAATGGCCGAATGCATGTTCATTTAGTCCTTGAATGGAATAGCTACACACACTGGTGTAGCTTTTTTTTTTGGAAAAGGTTAACACCCCTGCACAAGTATTGACAATCCATTATAGAAAAATCAGTCTGTATGAGGCACCAGCTTGGCTTCGAAAACACCAGCAGTGAAGAAAAGTTGATGTGTGGCTTAAAGATCTTACATGTGCCACTCTGTTAAAACCATTAAACTTGTAAAACACTGGTAAAAACACATTTTATGAAACACACATAGCTATTCAGATGGAAAAATGACAAGGTTATCAGCAATGCCTTTGATTATGGTGGGGTGTGACATAACCTAAGTTCCTGGCAATTGTTAGAGAAAAAGTGGTGGCATCGACCATGCACTCGGAGGTGCAGGCTGAGGTCCAATAATGAGGGCAATGCCATTTGGCCATCCGTGAGTCCATTACAATATGAGGGATACACCCTGTTTCCAGGTCTTGGAAGAGGTTGTGACAGTGATTAAAACATAGTTTCCCTGCCTATGTGTTTCTGTCTGGCCTTGTTTAGACCTGTTTTATAAAATGAAAGTGCAATATTATACATATAGTGTATGGTGGAACGCTGTTCTGCATGGAAATCCATGCCTGGAACAGCGCTGTTGTGCTGCACTCTGTGCGTCATGATCTTGTTGTGCTGCACTGAGTATGTCACCGGTGCAGCTCAACAAGATCGAACACATTCGCACATGCGCAATTGAGTGGCCCACGGTGACGAGGAAGTAAGTGCGCTGCTACAGCTGCCGAAGTAAGGCTTATTTGTTCTGGGAGACTTGTCTGGGGGATCATGGAGTGCTGCTTATGATTGCCCATACACTATAAAAGATTGTGCATGAGCAACCATACAAAAACAAGGCAATTGTACGATCTCGAGGTTTCCTTGGTAACAGACCTCTCGAGCTGCACTCTTGAGGTCTCTGGTTACTACAGAAACCTCTCAATCGTAGAACTGCCTTGTTGTGTATGATTTCTCATACACAATCCTCTATATAGTATATGGGTGCTGCCTATTGTCAATGGATTTCAGCAACTACTGAAATCTTGTTGTAGTACAGTTCAAAGGTCAAAAAAGTTGTTGTACTATCGTTCTGACGCCACATCGCTAGTACAACAACTTTTTCCCTTGACCTGCTGCCTGATTGGCTCAGACAACGCTCTCTAGAAAAAAAAAAACATGGCGGTGCGATTTAGCGAGCGCCGAGCAGCGGAGTCACCGACTTAGAAGTCAGGAATCGGGACACAGAGAGCCATACATGGCTCCCTTTCAAAAACAATTGCTTTCTTTTTTCTCCCCGATTTAAAAAAAATTATGTGCTGAGGAGTAGGATGGAGCATAAGCGGGAACGGCGCAAGCAGAAGCACCAGAGGAAACGGGAGCAGCACCTAAAAGTAACGGCAAAAAAAAAAAAGTAAAACAAAAAACCTATATAAAACCCCATTTACTATAAAATAGTGATGGGTGAACATCCACAACTAAGTCTGCATCCCCATCTCGGGCAGTTGATGACATCAACTCCCTCGATGGAAACACAGCCTTGTTGTGGATGTTCACCCATCCACTATTTTATATATTATACATAGATACATAGATAGTGTCGGCAGATAAGGGCCTATGGCCCACCCAGTCTGCCCATTTGAGCTTGTAAGTTCAGTTTGTTTTCCTAGAAGTCTGTTGCCCCTTACCCCTGACCTCTAGAATTCCTTTATGTCTATCCCATGCATTCTTAAATCCCGTGATTGTTTCAGCCCCCACCACTTCCTCTGACAGGGTGTTCCACTTGTCCACCACCCGTTCTGTGAAGAAATTCTTTCATGTTTCCTCTGAATCGTCCTCCCTCCAACTTCATCCCATGCCCTCTAGTCCTGGAACATCTTTTTCGCTTAAAAATAGTGTTTTCCTGCACCCTGTTCCTCCCTGTAAGATACTTGTATGTCTCTGTCATATCCCCTCTCTCCCTCCTCTCCTCCAGGGAGTACATGTTCAGTTCCTTCAACCTGTCTTCATAGGACTTGTGATGCAATCCATGCACCATCTTTGTTGCCCTCCTCTGAACCTTCTCTACCCTGTCTATGTCCTTACGTGGTATGGTCTCCAGAACTGTACACTGTACTCCAGGTGGGGCCTCACTAGTGTCTTGTATAGTGGAATTATGACCTCCTTTTCCTGCTGGTGATGCCCCTGCCTATATATCCCAGCATCCTATTTGCTTTACCTGCTGCCTTGTCACACTGTTTCCTACCTTGAGGTCATCAGAGATGACAACCCACGATCCCTTTCCTGCTTGGTGCATGCTATATCCTCACCCCCAACTGATATATTGTGCCAGGGTTTTGTGCCCATATGCATTATCTTGCACTTCTTTGCATTGAATTTCAACTGCCAAACCCCTGACCATTCTTCAAGTTTCTGCAGGTCGCTTCTCATTCTGTCTACACCCTCTGGTGTGTCTACTCTGTTACAAAGCTTTGTGTCATCAGCGAACAGTGAAATTCTGCCTTCTAGATCCTGCGCAATGTCACTGATGAAGATGTTGAATAGGACCGGTCCCAGCACTGATCCCTGTGGTACCCCACTGGTCACTCTTCCCTCTGTGGAGTGACAGCCATTTACCACCACCCTCTGCCACCCAGTCAGTTACCTACCCACCACACTATTGTCCTGCCCACACCCATATTCCCCAGTTTGTGTAATAGTCTTCTATGTGGCACAGTGTCAAAGGCCTTGCTGAAGTCCAGATAGGCCATGTCCACTGCCCTCCCCTGATCCACCCGGGAACCTTTATCTTATGGCTAAACCAAGAGTACTGTGTGGTATAGGCTTTAGAACATTTTTAGCTTGTGAAACCAAGTAATTTTTTGTTGAAGTTGTTGTGTATCCCCCCCCATGTCAGATTGACAGATTTAACCCAAATAGGCCTAATACACTCCTCACCATGCCTGTTACACCCAGATCCCACTGAGGGCATATAGAGTGAAACACCCCGGATGTGGAGCAGTTTCCTGAGTTTATATTTGATAAGCTGCAACTGTATGTAATAGCATGAAACCTAAACAATATTTGCAATGACCATATTGGGCATAGTGCACCACAATATATTTAAATTCACAGAGACATGAATTAAGTGAACATTTTTAACCAGAGTTTTAGGAATGTAAATTGCATTCAGACCACTTGGTCGGTCTGACTTTAAGGTATGCCTTATGAAGGCTGTGGTTGAAGGGTGGTGGTGTCAAAATGTGTGTAAACAGATTTGTTGGGCACCTGAAGGGATGAGTTGCAGAGGGTGGGCATACAATTAGGTTTGCAGAAACACATGGGCCCAGATATTCAAACTGCACCAGGCTGTGGCGCAAGCTTAGGCACAGTGCAACTTGGCTGCGCAAGGGTGTGGACTGGGCGATATTCAATGGAGCTGTGCCATGGCTCAACAGCTTTGAATATTGCACCCTGGCCACCCCCAGTGTGCATGGCACAATGGCACTGCACCAGTGCAAGTGGCCAGAGTGGAACATGGGGATGCGCTAGCGCAAGTTCCATTGCGCCATGCACAGCAACCGCGATATTCAAAACTTAACATGCAAATGGGGCATAATGTATGCAAGGTGCACATGGGGCCATTTGCATGTTGTTATGGCCCCATTTTCATGCAGGTTCACCGATTCCCAACGACTTGCACCTGGCGCACTGCCAGGCAGCAGCCATCGGGGACTGACGCCCCCTGCAGCCTGAGCGCGGGTATCTGTATAAAAGATGGAAATATCCGTCCTATATCCCTGGTGGTCCAGTGGACCGCTATGTGCTCAATTGTGGGCATCTGTCAAAAAAGAGTATAGGAGTCCAACATCCCTGGTAGTCCAGTGGACCGCTATGTGCCCGATCGCGGACATTTGTAAAAAAAAAATTCCAATATCCCTGGTGGTCTAGTGGTACCCCCCACTGACCAACTGAGCCCACTGCCCTGCTTCCCCATCAGCTGACAGCACCCACCGCCTGCCGCTCCACCTTCCCGCCGACTGACATCTCAGTGGGGCTGCATGCCCATTGGTTCACAGTGTGAGCCAATGGGTGTGCAGCCCCTACCATACTACACATTCCAGATATGTGAATGCTGGCTGACGGGGAGACCGCGATAGGGCACATAGTGGTCCACTGGACCACCAGGGATATTGGACTGTATACTCTTTTTTGACAGATGCCCGCGATCGGGCACATATCAGTCCACTGGACCACCAGGGATATAGGAAAGTATTCTACCTTTACACAGATGCCTGCGATCGGGCAGATAGTGGTCCACAGGACCACCAGGAATATTGGACAGTTTATTATTTATTTTTACAAATGCCCGCTATCAGGCATGGGGGGTGCCTCCAGGGGCAGCTGGAGCTCTGGTGGCCACCCACAGGTGACAGCTGCCATGTTGCACCCTGCACTGTGGCAGCTCACCTGTGGGTGGCCATACGTTGTTCCTTTTTTTGGGCATAACTTTGTGCTGGCACAGGTAGGGGTTGTGCATGCATGACTCTGCACATCCTGGGCTGAATATCGGGCTGTGCAGGTTATGCATGGGCATGCCCCCCCACCTGTGCCTGCATACATTACTGATGCACTCCGGCGCATCTGGATTTGTGCCACGCACTTTTCCCTTTTGAATATCATGCTTGGGTGCATCAGTGGGTTGCACATGGCGCAACACTGTTGCACCATGCTCAACCCTTTTGAATATCTGGGCCATGGTGTTGCATGTTTTTTTATTAAATGAGAATTATTCTGGTATCCCACCACTCTGTGTTGTAGACTTGAAAAGGGGCCCTGGCCTGGCTGTTTGTGTTGCCAGGCATTATGGTTAGGAATGGCAGGGCCTTTTCAGGATACACCATCTGGAACCATGGATAAATTAGGTGCAGCTCATGTGTGTCTGGAAAGGCAGATATTTCTTGTTGGTCAGTCAAATTATTCTGCATTGTCCTGAGAAGACAAGAAGGAAAAGGTGAAGGTACAACCCCCCAGCTCAGTGCATTACCCATTGAGGGCACAGATCAACCGCACTTGACAAACAGGGACTGAGCTGGTTTACAATTTATATATTTATTTACTACTAGGATTACAAAATACCTTTGAACCACCAGTTCTTTTACAAAGGTTCCATGTCAATTACAATCAGCAAGTACAATCAGTGAACAGAACAAATGGGATGGGTACAGTCAAACATAAAGTATGTACAGTGGGAAACAAGCAGTAGCTGCTATGAGGGAAACCAAAAATGGGAAACAAGCAATAGCTGCTATGAAGGAAACAAAAATCAAGGAGCAAAAAAGTTAACCAAGGCAGGAGTGACATTAGACAGAGACGGGGGAGAGTAAAAACAGGAGGCAGTTGGGGAAATAATATTGTCATCGAAGAACAATGGGCAAAATAAGTGCAATGAGTGGTGGTGGTGATCAGGGAGGAGGGAGAGGGGGTTGGGGAAGGGGAGATAGAGGGAGATAGGGCATGGGTAGGTGTGGGACAGAGGAGGATCAAGCTAGGTGGGAAGAGTGGGGTGGAGGAGAACAAGGTGGGATGGGAACAGCGATAGAGATGGGGTGATGGGGAGGAAGTAAGCTCAGGGAATGAAGGGTGAGACTGGGAGAGGCAGAGGATAATGGGGTAGACACAAGCATTAGGTGGAAGACATGGAGAGGTGGAAAGCATGATTAAGAAGACTGAGAAAGTGAGAAACAGAGAAGGAAGAGAGCAAGAGGGAGAGAGCAGGGAGTTGAGGGAGAGGGTGGGGAGAGAAATGTGCTTAGTGGGTACAGTCGCATCTGCTGAGATCGGTGAGGTGGTGATGCAGTTTGTGCTTGTAAGGCCCAAGCTTATTCTCAGTGGTGACTTCAGGGGAGTTCCCATTCATCAGGGTGGGGGCCCTAACATAGAAGAAGTGCTGGACTTGAGAGGTTCAGCAAAATGGGTACCAGAAAGGAGGCTTTGCTGGTGCGTCGGGTGCTCTGTATGTGTGGGGTAGGCAGCATGAGAGCTTGGGATGTGGGTGGGATAAGGCTGAGGCAGATTTTCTTTGACAGTAGGCAGGTCTGGTAGGCAATGCTCCCATGAAGGTTGAGCCAGTTGGATTGAATATAAAGCTCGCAAGTATGCGTTCTTTTCCCAGCCCCAGTGCCAAGAAGGTAGCATTTGTTTAGTGCAGTTTCTACTCTTTTTAAGCTTGCATAGGTGGCAGATTCATAAAAACTAAGATCATAATCAATGATCAATAGGACGGAGCTGGTTACAGCAAGGCACATTGCCTCACGTGTAAGACATTGCTGGTGGCAATAGAGGATCCCTATCCTTGCATTTGCAGCTTTGAAAATGAGCTTGATGTGGGAGTTAAAGGAGAGGGAGCTGTCAAGCAAGATCCCCAGGTATTTGAACTCCTGAACCTGATCTAGTGGGTTACGATGCTTAGTCAAGATAGTTAAACTGCTGGTTTTATATTTACTGTGAGAGTTGTGAAACAGTATGGCCTTAGTTTTTTTTGTGGTTCATCAACAGTTTGTGCTGTTCAAACCATGTTTCTATGAGGCTAAAATTAGTCTGAAGATCATTGGAGAAATGTACTGGGTCAGTATGTGTAGAGAAGAGGACTGCGTCATCTGCATAGAGTAACATGTCGCTGCGGTAGGCTGTGGGGAGGGAGTTGTTATAGAGACTAAAGAGCAGCAGCCCAAGGATGGATCCTTGGGGTACTCCAGAGTGTACTGGGACGCTGTCAGATAGTGAGTCACCGATCTTGACTTGTTGGCTCCTGCTTGTGAGGTAGCTTGCAAACCAGTCAGTGACTTCCAGGGAGATGTCTAGGGTGGGGAGGGATTTCATCAGGAGTTGGTGAATAATGGTGTCAAAAGCCTTGGTTAAATCTACATCTAGTAAATGTCCAGAGTCCAAGACCTTCTGGATGTGACTAGTAAATTCAAGCAGGGCAGTGGTAGTACTGTATGCTTTCCTAAAGCCATGCTGCTGGGTTCACTGTATGTTATATTTGACAAGGTAATCCGATAATTGGTATGCCACAATGCATTCAAATACTTTAGAGAGCGGAGGGAGGATAGTAATGGGGTGGTAATTGTTGTGAAGAGATATTTCACCACTCTTGTGAAGAGGTGTGACAATGGCAGATTTCCAGAGTTGGGGGAACTGTTTAAGAGAGAGCGAGAGGTTGATTAGTTTTGTAAAAGGTATTAAGATGGAGTCTAGTGATAGGGAAAGACTTTTTAGGTCCAGGGTGTCACTACTAAATCTTGATTTTCCTAGCACCTTTAGGAGGTATTTTCTGAATTCAGTGATGGACACTGTACTGCCAGATGGTATAGCATCTACAAAAAAGTTGGTGGGGAGAACACCACTGAGCTCTTTGAAAGAGAGGTTGAAGGTATCTGCGATTAATTTAGGGTCCTGGATAGTGGTACCATTTACCTTGAGCATTGACGGGGGTGATTTATTCAGTTTCCCAGTGAGGTTCTTGATGTCCCAGAAATTTTGACAATTACCCCAGGAGTTTGTGAGTTCTCATTTGTAGTGATTTTGTTTGGCTCTATGAACCTTTATGATACAATGGATACAAGCAGCTTTATAATGTTGCACATCAGCCTGGTGGCCGGCAATTTGTGCACAGTGCCAAAGACTGTCCCTTTCCTTCATCATAGAGTTTAGTGCAGGGGTGATCCAGGGGTTAGAGGAACCCCTTAGCTTTCTTTTCTTAAATGGGGCAAACTTATCACAGACTTCATTAAACCACTTGACAAAGTAGTCAAGGGTGAGGTCAGTGTAGTTCATGGAGTCAAGGGGGGACCAGTCCATCTGGGCAAGTGATGCCTAGAATTGTGGGAGCTTTCCTATCTTGAGGATTCATTGGAAGGAGAGCCTAAGCTTTGATCTGGGTGTCCTATTAGTCCACTGACAGATGATGGGAGAGTGATTTCTCAGGGAGTCTGGTAGGACTTTAGTATTAGTGATTCTTGAGGGGTGGGTGGTTAGAATCCAATCAAGTAGGGAGCTACTACCAGTTCTGTAATTGGTTTGTATGGGGGTGGATACCTTCTGAGTAATGTCAAGCACGGCAAGGGCATCTTTGTATGGTTGAGCTTTGGAAACAAGCCAGTTTACATTGAAGTCTTCTAAAATGATTGTCTTGGTACGATGGGGAATGCTTTCAAGATAGTCAGTGATAAATTGAAAGCCAGAGACCTAGTCACAATGGGGAATGTAGACAGACATTATGGTGAGGGATTTACCTTGCAGGCTGAGAAATATTTTAATTGCTAATATTTGTGCATGGGGGTGGCAAGGAAAGATCTGGGCCTTAACGGTGTCCTTCAAGTAAATGGCACAACCACTGCTTCTTTTCCCAATGTGGTCCAGTCTAAAAAGAACATAGCCAGAGATAGATATAGCATTGTCAGGGACCTTCAGGGAGAGCCATGTTTCATTGAGGGTGAGTATATCTTGATTATGTTGTACCACCCAGACTTCATGGTCTTCAATTTTAGGTAGCAAGCTATGAATATTGATGGAAGCTAGACTGAGGGACTGTAGTTTGCTGATTTGCGGGATGGGTGTTGCTGGGGGATCAGGATTAGGGTGAATATTACCCAACAGTAGTAAGAGGAGTAGGGAAATCAAAGAGAGATAAAGGGTGAGGAGCTTTGATGTTTTACATTATCTTCATTTGGAGCTTCTAGTTTCCATGGTATTACAGGCAGGAGAGAGAGAGAGAAGCAGAAGCAGCTGTGGGTACTCAAGGAGGACTGCGTGAACTGTTGGCCTGTATGCAGTGAGGGTGAGAGCGGCAGCCCAAGCAGGTGGGTCCGTTGAGGATATTGTAATCGAAGATATACATTTGATCAGGGTTACACAGGCTTGCAATGCAGAGGGAGTGATGTTAGAATAGCTGAGAGGCAATAGGGATAGAACAATTAAGAGAGAAATTAGAGTAAGGTGGGTCATTTTAAGTGAAATTAGGGGCTTGGTAGGTAACAGGTGTTTTAAGTGTAAAGGGTGGTTGGGGAGATTGTATGTTTGTAGACAGAGGAAGAGAGTAGGGAGGAGAGGCCAAATCCAGTAGGAAAGGCTAAACAGTGAGTGTACACGGAGAGTGGGTAGTGTAAGTAGCTGATGACCGGATAAGCTTAAGAATTCGGGTTTGTCACTTTAAGAGAAAAGAGGTTGTCAGTCAATTGCGATACAGCCAGAAGGAGAGGAGCATGTCGGCATTTCACTGTGGGGGAGGAAGCATATTTAATAGTGGTCGGGACAAAATACAGTTAATACAATTAACACAGAAGGCAAAAGGCAGCTAATTTAAAAAACTGAGCACTGCCAAGCTATGGATTGGAGCCAGATCAACTAGGAGCGAGCAGAAAGTGGCACCAATAACGATCCGCGTCTAGCACAGGGCTGCCAATCAGTGAGGCTGCCCAGGTGCCACAGCTTCCCAGAGAGTTCTGCTGTCTGTACTTACTCTTTTGGGGGTGAGCAGGCTGGCGAGGGAGCATGGCTGGCAAGCAGCTGAGACAGGCTGTGATGCAGCAGGCACCCATTCACGGGTGAAGATCTGAAAGGGCAAAAAAACAAGGGTCAGTAGGATAAAGATTCTGGGACCTAGGGAGCTAAATCAGGGGGCAGGCTGGGTGAATTAACAATACAGGTGAGAGTGAAGTGTGAAAAGTAGGTGGGTGGGGGGAGGTGAGCTACAGTCATGTAGTTGGGGCACAAAAGTTTATGACACCAAGGTTCCAAGGGGGGAACAATGGGGTCAGAAAATTAATGTTGGGTGAGTAGGGGAAGATAAGTGCAGGCTTAGAGCTGTAGATAGGAAAGAGTGAAGCAGCCGTGCAGTTCCTAGTGTGGAATGAGGCTTAGAGAGACAGAGAAAGGAGAAATCAGTGGGAGTGACAACTTAGCAACACAATGCAGTCCTAAAAATAAGCAGCTCAACACAAGTTCTAACTACTCTAGTGAAATAGTTCAGCTTTTGGCAATGAGAGTTAGCTAGCAATGATAACAGAAGGCTAAGCAGTTCTATCTTGCAAAGCAGCTCTGGCTATACTGTGCTACCAGGTTAATAATTAGGCAATTTAGTAAGGCTACTCAGATACAGACTAGCATCAGCAAAATACAGTAAATACAATTAGCACAGAAGGCAAAAGGCAACTAATTTTAAAAACCGAGCACTGCCAAGCTATGGATTGGAGCTGGACCAACCAGAAGTGAGCAGAAAGTGGCAACCACCAATAATGATCTGGGTCTAGCACAGGGCCACCAATCAGTGAGGTTGCCTAGGTGTCGGGGCTTCCTGGAGAGTTCTGCTGTCCGTACTTACTCTGAGCAGGAGGACAGGCTGGAGAGGGAGCACGCCTGGCAAGCAGCTGAGCCAGGCCACAATGCAGCAGGCACCCAATCAAGGATGAAGATTCTTGAAGGGTGGGCAGGCTGGTGAGGGAATGTGGACAGCAAGCAGCTGAGCCAGGCTGCAGTGCAGCAGGCACCCATTCAAGGGCGAATATTTAACAATATTAAAATACATTGGGCCTTGTCCAAACTTTAAGCAGCAAATGAATTAGTTGCAGACATTTCATTTTCTGTGTCTTTAGAGCAATATTGGTATACCTCCTTTATCTCTGGATCTGCCAGCTGTAGCTCAGTCAGGTCCACAGGGACTTCTTTGTTTCTTCTGTTTGCAGCCATCATAGGTATTGCACTGGAAGGAGGTATGGTCCATATCTCCACCCCCCGAGTTCCTTCTTTGGCTAAAGAGTCAGCTCAGTTATTGTAGTAATGGAGGGGTTCTGCATTAGAGTGGGCTTTCACTTTGTGAATGAACAGTTTGAACACATTTTGCTTAGCTAATCCAGCAATGTAGATGAACTAATCTCTGTACCTGACTGGGGTACCATCAGATGAGGCAAAATCATGAGCCTTCCAGAAAGGAAGAAATGTTGTCAAAGAGTAACACACCCAAGATGAATTAGAAAAGATGATGGCATGTTCATTTCCAGTCCCATCTATTACTTCTAGTGCACAGGCAACATCTGCAAGTTCTGCATACTGTGATGATTTGACACTGTACTTCCTTGACACCTTACTGGTGTTACCTGTAGGAATCAGGACCCCAAATCCTGCTATTTGCATCCCCTCTTCATATGAAGAGGAGCCATCTGTGAAGATGCATAGTAGTGTCATTCAAAGCTTTTTGTGTTGCTGGGAAAAATGGGCCTGGTGCAGGCAAAACTGGTGGTGTTAGGCTACATTCATGTGATTCTGCTTGGTATAGGAGACAATGTGCCAAGATGGAGGGCATTTTGGTGGAAAGTACAGTGATGCCTCTATCTTGGAGCAGCATAGACCAATGTGTGAGTCTGGTGTTAGACACATTGCCATCTTTGATCCTATCTGTCAATAGGAAGTTGGTGGGGTGTGTGGTTGATGTGTAGTATGATGGGACAAAATCCCATTCTGTACACAAAGTGTTTGACAGCCCATATGTTTGCCAGCATGTTCCTTTCACACAAGGAATACTTCAGCTCTACCATGGAGAGCATGTGGGAAGCATAGGCAATAGGCCTCAGTGTGACATTTGCCTTTTGAGCAAGAAGTGCTGACATATCTACTTCAGAGGTGGCAGTTTCCAAATGGAATGGATGGTCTGGGTTTCAGCTGACTAATGCTGGAGCAGAGGCCTGGTGACAAATTAGTAAATTCCCACCAAATGTACCTGTAACAGTTTTACATAGATGTCAGATGACACTCTATTGACAGTAGGGGTGTGGACATTTAACCACAGATGTTCTGGCAATCTCATTTGCCAATTAGTCATCACCTCAAAAGGTATATGCCGAATGGATACTGATGAGGTGACCCTAATTGCCATTAGGAGTAAGGGCAACAGAGTATACCAATGTTTTTCAAACTTTAGCAGCATTACATTGAAATTGGCCTACTGGTTTTTGTTTCATACTTTACCAGAGGACTGACAATGGTAAGTAAGCCCGTCTTGGTTGTCACCCCCCCCCCGGAGGGGTAGGTCTTATTACTTCCAGTGATACCGTACCTGTCCAGAGGGACCCCTCTTCTTCCTGAAAGAGAGACAAACAAACACAACACAAGCAGGAGGGCCTTTACAGACTGTTCCTTCTGTGATAGGTTAGCGTTGATTTTAAAACTGGTGCTGCATTATTTTTATACAGATGTGTGCCTTCAGGAGCATTGTCAAACATCTGTTATAGATAGTCATGTGGCTGCTAGCCACACATTATTTGATTCCTGAAAACCAAATAAAATTAAATAAAAACAAAAAGCAAAGGTGTCCCTTTTTCTTTTGTTTTTAGGTTGCTAAACAGTTTCAGCTGAGTCATATAAAATCTGGATTAATGCCATATAGTTGTATTTCATGGCATTGTCTATGTCCATTTTATTTGCATGTTTAGTTAGTCACATTCAGGCTTGTAACAAAAACATTAGAACAAGTAAAAATGATTGGGAAAATCTCCCCATTGATCTAGCATGTCATTCCCAAATCATCTGCCCCCTGGTGGTGTCCCATGGGCATAGTAGGTACTGCATTAATACATTTCTGAAGAACACAGTTGTAATATTTTTCTTTAGCAGTAAAAACTGCTAGCAAATAGGCTTTGCTTTTTCTTTTCTGTGACTATTTTGTTTTTCATGTTGAGTCACACCTGGTCTGTAAAGAAAATTTAACATGAGCACCCACACTTACACGTCTCTGGTAAACCATAGAAAAGCCTTCTCCCAGAGTCTGTATTTGTGGAAGCAGTAGGCATTTGCTGTTATTCCTAGAATGCTATTTTTAGAACAAAGTAAAAATGAAATCATTTAGGTGCTTTTGAAATTGCTTGGGAAAAATCTTCCCAAAATTGTTTAATTACATAGGTAACTTTTGAAAACCAAAAATAATTGCTTTCCAGCAGAAAAACTGCTTTTAGCAGATGGATTTGCTTTTTGTTTTACCTACGTACGCTACCAAAGTAAATGGTCTTCTATTTTTCTGTGACTATTTTGTCACAAATACTAGGGGATTGTTGAAGATATGAGTCCCCCCCCCACTTGACCACTTCCCTTTGCAAGATGATCAATGTGGCATTGCAGTGGGCAATGGAGGCTGTAGTTGAAATGGACTATAATATAACCTTTTCCCAGGGTTAGACTGATCCCCTCGTGGGTCAAACTTTCCAGCTTCTCATGGCATGCTTCCAGTCTTACTGTCTTCAGCCAAGGACAGTTATTCTGATAGTGGGGTGGAGGGGTTTAGTTTTCACACAACCCCTCAGGATAACATTTTATGTTTCCTGGCTACAGACCTGATCTCTGTGCACAGTCTGCCCACATACTGTACCAGATTAGCCTGCAATTTCACAGTCTGTATGAAATTCTTTCACCCCCCCCCCATGGAGAGGCAGGCATTTTAAAATGTCTAGTAAGAGCTCAGTTCTAATGAGCATTTTTTTTGGTGGTTTTCCTTTAACTGCACTTCACTGAGAATTTCCAGGCCTACCGTTTCACCCTGAATCTTTCCAGTGAGATATATATGTTTAAGATATGGAGTTCTTCAGGATGTTAAAGGCTAAAAGTTGTTCCGTAAAGGGCAGGGCGCAAGGGTTTTGACATCTGATGCCAGAGCTCTTTTGAGTCATGGAGCCCCTAAGGCAACCTGAAAGGTTGTTCCATAAAAAAAGGGTTTGAGGCCAGATGGACAAATACACATACCTAAAACTGTGTGGCAAACAAAAGGTTTTTATTTCCTAAGAAGCTCATTTATAAGCTGATGGTAAAACCCCATGCAGTAACAGATATGTGGAATAATGGTTTATTCCTCACCATGTGTTCCTGGGCAAGCAGAGAAACCCAGACTGGTCCAGACACCCTGTACGTTCTGCTAAACAGTTACACTTTTGGAGCCACGAAGTCCTTCCTTGCATAAATGAATGGGAGGGGCACAAAAATCCGCTATCTCAACCGTTCTTAAAACTCTCACATATCTGTTGAAATTCAGTGGGTTAATGGTCTATCACACTCAGGTCCTGCAAGTTTCTAGGGACTCCCTATGGAGGTCCCTTTAACCTTGTAAGCAATCCTCTGCCTCAGCAGGTAGGTATTGACCAATCTGGCTCCTTTTCTCCTCTGGTTGATCAGGTGCCTCAGTCCCTGCATTTTTCCCATTGATCTGGGTGCTATTCCCTGATCCTCTGCCCCTGGTTCACCTTTGACCAATCAGGTGCTGCTTGCAGTTGCCATTTGTAAGATTTAGCAGGTTCTACACCCGATGGCAAAGCACAACACAGGAAACAGGTACTTACAGAGTAATGGTTTGTTCCCAAATACATGATACATGCATGCAGAAAGGTCAGCTTATTGTCAGCTGGGAGTTTGAAACCTCCACCATAGAGATGCCATCATTGGAAAACTCATAGAAAAGCAGAATTACACACAATCTTTTACTAAGATAAGATCAAGTCCCATTGCTATGGTGATGAGCACATGTATGACCTAACATACTAACATACTAAAATGTCAGCAGAATAGGCCTAATGGTCTTTCGTGTCTGCTGGTTTGGTCAGCCCCCACCCTGGGTGCTGACCTTGCTGTCCCCCTCGCCTTCTCTGGCTTCTCCCTTCCCAGTTCCGGATATTCTTGCTGCATTGGATTTTGCTTCCTGAACCCTTCCCCTGTACCTGTCCCACCCCCTCTTGAACCCCTCCACTGTCTCTGCCTCCACCAGCCCCCTAGGTAGTGCATTCCAGGGCTCTACCACCCTCTCAGTGAAGTAGCACCTCCTCCTATCTCCCCTGAATCTTCCCCCCTCCAGCTTCCACCCATGCCCTCTAGTGGCCCCTTCCTCCTTCCTTCGAAGCACCCTCACTGTTCCTCCCCTATTTACCCTCTTCATGTACCTGAAGACCTCTATCATGTCCCCCCGGTCCCTTCTCTCTTCCAAAGTGTACATATTTAGCTCTTCGAGCCTCTCCTCATAGGTCCTGTCCCCCAAGCCCCAAATCATTTTGGTTGCCCTCCTCTGGACCCTCTCCAGGAGGTTAATGTCCTCTTTAAGTGTGGCCTCCAAAACTGCACGCAGTACTCCAGGTGCGGCCTCACCAAGCAGTTATACAGGGGAGTATCACTTCCTCCTTCTGGAGGTGATCCCCAGCGATGCATCCCAGCATCCTGTTGGCCTTGGCTGCTGCCCTCCCAAGTCTCAGAGTTGTTCATCTTGACATCCACCACCACCCCCAGGTCCCTCTCAGCCATCGAACTTGTAGTATCCCTCAGGGTGTACACTTGGCCTGGGTTTCTGGCCCCAGATGGAGTACCTTGCATTTCCTGCATTAAACCTCAGCTTCCACTTTCTAGACCATCTTTCCAGAGCCTCCAGGTCCCTCTGCAGGGCCACCCTCCCCTCCTCCCCATCCACCACTGCCCCCAGTTTCGAGTCATCTGCAAAGAGACTCATCTCACTCCTGATTCCTGTCCTTATGTCAGATACGTAGGCATTGAACAGAAGGGGCCCAAGGACTGATCCCTGTGGGACCCCACTAATGACCCTCCTTGGGGAAGAGATTATCCCACCAACTACGACCCTCTGGGTCCGGTCCTGGAGCCAATTGCCTATCCATCGGATCATCTAGTTTCCCACCCCCATTTCTCCTAGTTTATCCAACAGGCCCCCGAAGTGTGTTTTCTACATTATTCTGATTGGCTAATTTAGTGGGCAACATAGCTGTTATCTAAGTTGCCCTTTCAGATGTAACATCTAAAATGTTGCAGATTTGGTGTGTCCTTACATGTTGCAACTAGGACAATGGTTTAGACACAAATACGCTGACTTGTCACTATTATTTGCTGATTTCAGCAGTGTGCATCCTGGCTGTAGAGAGTGCTCCAGGATTACAAATACATCCCAGGCAATATATAGCATACTACTCTTTTGCAGAAGTATACGAATAATTATGGTTATATTCTTATAGCAGCAGGTGGTGCTGTAGACCACAAATGTGTAAACAAGATTTCTGAGTACATTTTCACACAAGGATCACTTTGGCTGGAAATGGCATCTTCTTATACTATAATTACATTAGCAGAATCACATCTAAACATAGGCAAAACATATCTCATAACTAAGCTTAAGCAGAAATAAAGGTAAAATATATCCAGTATATTCTACACTAATCTCTAAGTATACATAACGTTTCTAACCAAGCATAAAATCATACACAAGGTGCTAAACTATAACATCACATTTATCCATGCAAGGGGCTGCAGATCAGGAAGGTCTACATGTATACCATATGCTGACTAAGTATAGGTTATGGGAACAGCCTGGGCCAGCACACTCAGCACAAGTGACTAACGCAATATGGGATTGGAATCCAGACCTCCTTATTTCTAGTCCTTTGCTCTAACCATTAGTCATGCACTGGGATTGGAACCAAGCTCTCTTCCTGGCTCATAGCAATGTGATCTAATGATTACACAGTACACTGTATAATATTCAAAGATAGTTTGCAAAATTCCTTGCAAGGCTCCTTCACTGAAATAGAATCATGGTTTACCTACCACAAGCTGGTCCTAAATTACAAAAAAATGAAGGTCATGCTATTTGCCCACCCCCAACATAAGTATAACGCGGCCAAATTATCCATATTAAATTCCCACGGTACCACACTGTAATCAGTCACCAGCTTTAAATATCTAGGGTTCACCCTTGACTCAGCCCCTTACCTTCCACGATCATATAGCTTTGACATGCTCTGCTATTAACATCAGAATTGGCCTTCTGTGTAAATTTAGACCCAGTCTCCCACCTGATGCCCTCTGTCTAGCCATTTCCAGCTCCATCCTTTCCCTAGTGGACTATGGGATAATCATATATGACGCTGCCTCGGACACTGCCCTAACCAGTATAAAACACACCCTAAACAAAGCCTGCTGGCTGGCCACAGGCTGCAGTCAGCACACACATACCTGTGACCACTATCAACACTCATTATGGCTAAACTTTCAGGGTCATCTACGCTATCAGACCTGCTTATTTGCCTAAAAATCCAACTGGGGCTAGCTCCCTCGGGCTGTCCCTCGCTCCTCCAAATGAGCTTGCCGATATGGGCTACAAGACACTCTGACTCTACTACCTTTCATATCCCTTTTGCAAGGACCACAACTGGCCAAAGGTCCTTTCGCTACAGGGCTCCACTCTGGATGAACTCGCTCCCTGATCCTACCTTATCTATTCCCAGGTTGGGGCCTTTTAAAACTGAGCTACGTGGCCACATTATGTCCAGCTGTATATGTGATTGCAGTTAAATCACTCAGGCAAGGGAAATGTTTCCATCTGTACCTGATCCTAATATAATATACGATTTGCTGTTTCACACCTTTGGTGTTGCTCTATGTATGTAATAACCATTACTGTCTCTGCACTTAGTCACTGTAACATAGTCTACCATGTATTTGTCTTCATTCTATGTATGACATGGAGCCTTTGCAAATGAATCCCTGACTCAAAGGGTTGTAATTTCAAGACTTGATATAAATAAAATAAATAAATAAAAAATAATTGGTTTTGAATACTAACAAAACTGAGATAATGTTATTCTGTCAGAAAAATGAAGATCTACATATTAACAAAGACTTTTATATAGTAGCATGCGATGGAACTAAATTGCAATTGGCTGAAGTGCATAAATATTTAGGACTGTGGATTGACATTTATTGCAAATGGACAGTATATATAGATAAAATGAGAAAGAGGTTAGGTCAGCAATTAGGAATGCATTAGAGGATAAAAAATGAGCTTTCTCAACAGACTATGTTGCATGTGATTAATACTGTAACATTGCTGGTAATAGACTATGCGGATGTGGTGTACGGCGGAGCTTCAACCACTGACCCAAGAAAAATCGATATGATGTACAATCAGATGGCAAGGTACGTGCTTGATGCCCATCAGCACAGACATCATTGTCAACTTTATAGAGAGTTGCATTGGTTACATTTAGAACATAGATGGAACCTACATGCAAGGTCCCCGGTGTTCTGCGGCAGAATTTTCTGATTTCTGTGGCAGGGCTCCTTGACTTTTGCGGCAGCATTTTCTGATTTCTGAAGCATGATTTATTCATTTCTCTGGCAGAATGCAGTCCTGTCATTGGCTAAATATGATGTGATGTCATCGATGACATTATATGCTGAGCATAGAGGAGGGGCTTCAGGATAAACGAGGTGGGAAAGAAAGGCTGACACTATGGAAAAACAGTATATTTATATGAAAATTCACCAAAAAATAATGAATTCTGCAGTACTATATATATTCTGTGGCATGATGCAAATTCTGCGGCAAATTCTGCAACCGCAGAACCACAGAATTCCAGGGGTCTTGCCTACATGTAATCAAACTAATGTATAACAGTCTTAATAACAATTCACAAGATTATATTGCTGTCAATCTAAAACTTTAACACAGAAAACTGGGATTTTGATTGATTTATTATTTACAGTTTGAAATCTCAGATAAGAGGACAAGAGCTAGTTGTTCCACTATTTCATGCCTGGGGCCAAAGGTATGGAATAGTTTACTTAATCATCTTAGACCACAAGGAACAAAAATTAGTTGGCACAAACTTAAATTGTGGTTTTTGACTCAAGCAGACAGGCCCAGAGACTGTTGTCCTCCCATAGACTCAGTATAATTATCTCTTGGGATATTATTTGATTTCTGTGGTATGGTCCTAATGTTGTACTGCATTTTAATTATAGTGTATTTAAAAAAAATGAAATTATTTGTATACTATTCTTTTGTATTTTCTTCTAATGTATGTAACAGGATGATTGCACATATGGTGTCCCTTGTAAATGAGCTTTCCATGCAATGGGAATTTTACCATGTTAATTTTTTGATGAATAAAAATAATTACTACTACTACACTATTTGGGTGAGGGGGTCAAACCTGACCTCTAGGCTCACAGTCCCTTACTGTAAACATTAGGCTACACTATGGGGGAGCCTTAGTTTGAACATGGCTCTCCTGACTCACAGACCTTTGCTCTAATATTGGAAACCATTCAATTCAAAATTACAGTTTTCAGAATATTATGCATAGTGAAATGTCTATGACTAGCAACAAAATGTTTACAGGATACAAACAAGATGCTGGGATGCCTAGGCAGGAACATCACCAGCAGAAAAAAGGAGGTCATAATTCCACTATACAATCCAAAGTCTCTAAATCAGGAATTACACAGTCATCAACCATATCATCAGGTAGGGAAGAATTCAGATTTAAACGTTTACCAGACAAAACCTGTGGACCTACTTGAGAACGTTAGCATTTTTTGTCCTCTTCAAGCTTTTGTTACGAAGCCTGAAATTCCATCTCTGCCTCTTTCAACATATCAAGCAATTGCTGTTGTTTTTTATTCAGTTTATCCTGCAACATTCTTTCTTCAGCAGAAATATAAGCATCTGATTCCATTCCTTCCATTTGATGTTTTGCTGCTGACATACTCTCTTCCGTCTGTGCCACTAAATGCTTAACAGGGATAGACATATTTGTGTTTTCCACCATTTCAGGGCTAACATGCTGCTGCACTAGCACCTCTGCTGACATGCAGCCAGCCTTCATCACACCAGCCACTGAACTAGACTCCTCTATGCTTTCAAAAGGGCCATACTGCATAGAAATATCCAAAGTCTGTAGCTCCTCCTAAACATTTCTTCCTCCATCCATGTCTTGACTGACACTGAATTCCTCCATCTTGCTTACAGGAAGCGAGGCCCCTGCAGATGAGATGGGGAATTTTTTATTCAAAAACAAAACCATAACATCAGAGTGAACAAAATCATAGTACAAAAAGTAATATAAAAGGAGAACCATCATACAGTACAATAAGGAAAAAAATGAACAAAACTAGCATAAAAGAATGTAGTAGTCCACCCAAATGTTAATATCCAGTCAGCTCCTAATATGGAGTTATACAGATCCTCCTCCCCTCTAAATGAAAACTAAGAAGAAACAAATACTTTACCCTACCCACCCAATACTTTCCCATAATAAATCACATAAGGCCTCCCCCAAGTGTTGTTTTTTTGTATCGTATACCCCATCCAATTCTGCTTGTAGGTGGAATAGCAGACCAGTCAACAGAATTTCTTCCCCTTGTAAAAACCGTTGGCACCTTGCTTACCATATAGTCCATTTTATACATGTTAAAATAACATATATCATACCTTTTTCCCAATGATTCCAATGATGTGGTAATTGACCATAAGCTAAGATATTGTAAGACATGGCCGAAAAACATTTAGCATCCCATAACTCATCCGGCATATCCCAAATAGGTGCAATAGATGAGCACTCAAAAAAAAGATATTGCATAGTTTCAATAAGTTCAAAACAATCTTTTTCCAGACAATACCAATCCTTCATGGCTTTATGTTTGTGGTTACCATCAACATTGAGCTTACCATGTTCACTAATCCAAATGGTCTTTCATTTTTGATAGAATTCTTGTTTCCAAGATGCAATCTAATAAAACACTACACTTAATTGTCTCATCCACCCTAAACACTGGTTCCTCATAATAACATTTCTGTAGAATTGTAACATAGAATTGGTTTTTAACACACAGAAAGTGAAATAGTTCCACCTTCCATATTCTAATGTATTTAAGACACATCTGCACATGCCCTGGCAAGGTTTTCTCAGCAATACTCAATTTCCCCTTTCCCAAAGTAGAAAAAAATTCCTTTTGCCAAGTTCTCATAACTCGAAACCCAATTCCGTCCTCACCCATCACTTGATGCCTGATATTAGTATAAAACAATTACAAAAGAAAAAACTATGGGGTGAAGCATGTTTAACCCTCCCTCCTTCCATGGTCTATATGTATGTATGACTAATGCTTCACTGGATTCAAATGATTGCCCCATAGTAATTGAAAAAAATAATCCTAAAATTTTTGTCTGAAAACTAAAGGGGACAGGAAAACATGTGAAAGATATAAAAATAAGGGTGTTATGTACACCTCAAGAAAAAAAAAACTATTTTTTTCTAGTTATTTTCCATGATTTCCAGGTATTTACTTTGACTAAAGCCTCATTGTACTTTAAATCCCAATTCAACTGTACAGCACTGGGTGTCCCAACAATTATACCAAGAATCTTCACTTTGCCCTTTATAATTGGAACAATAAAGTCCAGAGACAGGGGCATTACCCAGTGCCAAACCAACACTTTTCTCTGGTTTAATTTTAATTCCTGTCTCAGCCATGTTACCATTGATCACCTCTATTGCTAACTGCCCTGATTGTAGATCTGCCACTGTCATTGCACAGTCATCTGCATAAGCAGTTATTTTATTACAATACCCCTCTACTCCTATCCTCAATGGTTTAATGTCCACTTCCTTCTCTATTGTACGGAAAAGGGGGCTCAACCCAAAAACATACAGTAAGGGGCTTAATGGGCACCCTTGCCTTACACCATTATATAAAAACATAGGAATCCCCAAATGGCCATTAATAATTGGTGTGACCTGTGCACCAGAGTATAACATTTTGAGTATCTGTAGAAAGCTCTGTGGGATACCACAGTGCTCCAATACTTCCCATAAATAATCTTGTTTTTTTCAAACAGCAGCAGTTTTCTGGTCCACCGTAAAAATATAGCCGTCCAAGGACATATTTAAACCCATATCTACCACTTCTCTAATAAAACATAAGTTCTGTGTAATTGATCTACCCAGCACCGCACATGTCTGGGCATCAAGTATAAAAAACTTGGCAATTCTTGCCAATCGTACCATAAGAATTTTTGCCAATATTTTATCATCAGTAGGCAACAAAGTAATTCTTCTCCAATTATGAATGTTGTTTTTTCCCCCCTACTTAAACAAAAAAAATCATAACACCTTCTATCATACTCTGGCCCAAACTCCCTACATGCAATAAAGAAGAAAACACCTCAGTCAGTATGGGTGCCAACTGGTCTATAAATACTTTATAAAAGTAATTTGGGATGCCATCCTTTCCAGGTGTTGTACCCCCTGACAGAGATGTAATTGCCTCTCTAAAGTCCAAGTCAGGAATTGGTCTGTCCAGCATATCTTTTTCCAAATCTGTTATCTGTGGAATAAGCACGTCTTTCAAAATAGTATTATGCTCTTCCTGTCCTCTATTTTGAAACTTTTCTCTGGCATAATTCTGCACTACCTGCTGCATAGCTCCCATATCAGTCACTAGAATCCCTTGAGTATCCTGAAGGGACGTCATAACCCTCTGACTAGCCCTATCCAATGGTGTATTGTATGGATTCACCTGGACCTTTTTTCCTATACCTCCAAACTTCTGCAAAAAAGCCATGGAATGTTCCTTATTATAGTGATATTCAAACATCTGCTGTTTTATTTCCTGTAGTTGGGTAGAAAGATCTAACCCCCTGCCCTGCATGTGTGTCAGCACATTTAAATATTTAGCCCTTAAGTCCAAATAAGTAACATATTTCCCTTTTATCATTTTACTAGCTAGGAACATCAGTAATGTTTTAATGTCAATTTTCGTATCTTCCCACCATTCAAAGGGATTATCATACAAGAATCATAGATCTTGTCGAAGTTCCAAAAGTCTCAGTATTTCCAACTGTACTGAGTCTTCCTGGAGGATTGCAGTATTCATTTTCCAGTAACCCCTACCAATTTTTAGGGTCTGCTCCAACCCCAAGCATACTTTTAGAGCCATATGATCAGACATCTCTAAAGGAATCACCTGTATGCATTGTAAAACCACTCTTTTGGAGAGGAACAAAAAATCTGTTCTAGATGAAAGAGCCCCTTTGTGAAAAGTGTGAACCAGTGTAACACCTAATATGTCACGAACATCCAATAAACCTGCTTTGTCTAATGTAGCCACTAGCTGTCTAGTGTCACAAAAGATATTCTCAGTCTTTCTTCCCCAATTCCTCTTTGTCAACCCACAATTAAAATCCCCCCCACAAAACAATTTTAGAGGTATTAAGATACAGTTCTATCTGCCTCAACAATTTTGTCCTGTCTGCCTTGCTTTGTGGTGCATAATGATTGATCAAACAAAAAACTGTACCTTGAATCACTACATCTATAGCAAGTGTTCTCCCTGAACAGATGTCCATTACTGTCAAAATCTGCACTTCTACTCCACAGAATAGAATCCCTAAACCTGTACAGACATCCTCCCTAGCGGACCATAAAGAAGGCCCCCATCTCCACTCCTTCTGTTACTGCCCTATCTCTGGTGTGGAGTTTAATCTTGTGTCCTGTAGAAAAATATGTCCTGCACTACTATGAAGGCTGGAAAAAGTAACTGTACATTTCTTAACTAACTTAATGCTATTAACATTAGCAGTGATGATGGTAAAATCAGCCATACATGCAGAAAGGAGGGAAAAGGCTACACAGAACAATAAGTATTTGTAACACAAGTACAGTCATTTCCTTTTCTTTCTCTTCTTCAGTTTAGACTTCCCTTGAGGCAAAACCTCTCCTATCACATCAGTATGTGTATGTTTTTCCTTCATGGATCATGTTAGGATTCTGTCCTTAGGCCACAACAAGGGAAGAGACTCCAATTGACCCTTCTGTTGACCCCAGTTATCCCTGTCCCGTATTCTGAGGTCGTGAAATTTGAAGAGGCATCTGTTCCTCAAAACAGACTCTTTTTGTGTCATTGGTACATAGACATCTTGCTCAGCTCTTACCTTTTGGTCCATAAAATTGTGGGAGACCCATTCACAAGTAAAGAAAGTGTGATCCTGTTCATCACAGAAATTGCACCTCATTGGACTGGCCATCCAGGTCTTTAAAACTCACATCAAATAAAGTATCCTCAGGCATATGCATCAAGGCATAAATTTTGTAGGCATAGTATTTCATACTGTCCTTTAGTAGAGTATGCCCCACATAATGCCTGTCTGGTACCTCAGTGGAGGCACCTCAAAACTTCAAATGTACAGCATAATGCCATGCAGCTGGTTCAGATGCCAATCTGGTATTATCTGGAAAGAGTCTCTGCTGCACATTTGTGCTCCATACATTAGCAGGTAGGGGGGCTGGAGCCTCACCTTGATCTTGCTGCAGGTTAGGGTTTGCAGTTTCCATCTCAGAACCTAGAGCTTGCTCAGTTAATGCTACAGGGGCCCCAGCAACACAGGCAGAGTCTAGTACTTGCATGTGTTCCACCTCCTCCCCTTCCAGAGCTCTTATGTCAACAAGCATATCAGGAGCAGATCCCTCAGGGTTGTCATGCACAATGGGGGTTTCTTGTCCTGATATCTGCCCTGGTGTGATTAATGAGGCATCAACCTCTCTCTGTATGCCAGTAAAAAACACTTCAGCCAGTGGTCTCCCACTACCCATGGTGGAAGAACTGGGGAGATTTGCATCCCAGCCTGAACCATCCATTGTGGATACCCAGCCTGCATTCCCCAAGGCAGATTTTATCCACTTTGGAGTAGCCTCAGTTAAGCCTGTCACAGGCACCACTGTTGTAACAGAGTCATTTGAAACAGGATTGGGAGACAAGTCCTTAGAAAGTCCTTTGTGTTTCTTTCCAGTTTTAGCTTTAGCCCCTGGGGCAGAAGAAACACCAATAGTAAACGTAATATGCGGCAAGACTGGAACATGCATCATGTCATGTTCCACACTGGTATTCGTGTCCTGCACATTTGCAGTATGGTCCCCCCTCCAATGTATGTGCATTAGCCCCAGTACACTTCATCTGGTCACCAGGGACATTCCCCATCTGAATCCCAATGCCAACACCCAGTTGTGTTTGGGGTGAGTCCCCCCTACCTGTACCCTGTTTTGGCATGTCTTCCTCTGTCACAGCCATGTGCTCCACTTCGGCATGCCGTCCATTTCTTGAACATGTTTGCTCTGTCACAAACACACTCCGCAGGTCAGGCCCTCTGCTCCCACAGTGCCAAACTTGAAGTGCAATAATGTGAACAGGAGACAGACAGAGTAACCCTCCTGTCTGTTTTGGGTCCAAATCACCTACCAGCCTCAAGTCCTTGGGGTCTAAATGTGAACCTTATGCTAGCATACCCAATTAACAGGCTCAGATATATATTCTCTTTGGGGAAATGCAATATAATCCTTCACCCAGGGGCACCCAGCCAGGTTTTCAAAATGTACCCTCACTACTCAATATGAGACCTAGGTATATTCTTACCTTTAGCAAGATTAGTAACACATTCAAGCCCTTAATAGTTGTCAGAATTAACCATGGGTTCAGCATCCACATGCAAAAGAAAACTGAGAAACACAGGCTGTATTTCAAGGAAAATATTGTTTACTAAAAATTGCAAAATAGGTAAAATATCAAACACAGAACAAATATATCAATAACTTACAGTCACATAAAATAAATGGGAAGTTACAGAACACAAATATGCCTACCACAAATACTTAAACATTCCAGATGAATTATCTGTCTACAGTGCCTAGTTACCAGTCCACAGACTAAGTGTGTCTTTGATTTTCAGAGAGTTCTTCTGCACCAATTTCTCTTGCAAGCAATATTCAAAAGTTATTTTTCTCCACCTCCTGGTGATGTCACCCGTGATGTCACTGTTCGATCTGTGATAAATCTGTAATCTGAGTAGGGATATCCAAAAAGGATATTATTCTTCTTCGGGCTGGAATCAGTAGTTACCAATAAAAAAAAAATGTATTACAGTCTTTGCAAGCAGGTTCCTTTGATGGCTCATAAACCCACATCCTGTCACTAGTCCCCTTCTAGGTGAGAAAACCAAGAGGAATCAGCCACATTACTTCCCTTCCTGCTATGTCATAAAATGTATACATGGGAATCAACTTCAAAAGCAAGAGCAGGTTATAAGGGGTAATAAACTGTCCCTCTGGAAGGAAGGCATTTAATTAGGTTTCACTGGTCAGTTTCATGACATCCTCACTGACACCTTGAAGGTTAAAGGTCAAGTCTCTCACTCTCTGGCTGCTTGTCCTAGGCAGACAATCACATACCATATATTTATATGTTGTAAAATTTTTGTAAAATCTAGATCCTGCATGACAAACCTGCTAGAATTTTACAGTGGTGTCAGTATGGCATTGGACAAGGGTAAAGCTGTGGATGTGATTCTATTGGAATTTTCAAAGGCCTTTGATAAGGTGCCACATGGTGAACTAATAGATGCAACAATAAAAATGGGATTGGATGGGAATATTACCAGATGGATAGAGTCATGGCTGTCTGAGAGGACCCAATGAGTTTGTATAAAGGGTTACTACTCAGAATATGAACTGGTTACTAGTGGGGTCCCTCAGGGGTCTGTTCTGGGACCCTGTCTTTTTAATATCTATATCTCCTCACTATCTTCAACTGACGTCTGGTTGACCAAATTTGCTGACAATACCTGTATTGGCTATAAAATTAACAAACCTGAAGATGTAATTACCTTACAATATGCATTAAATGAATTAGAAAACTGGGCTTTAACAAAGAAACTCATATTTAACATTGAGAAATGTATTGTAATGCATTTCAGGAAGAAAAATCCATTAGCAAATTACAAAATGGGTAACAGACTGCTTCAGGTTGTTGAAGACGAGCGAGACTTGGGAATCAGAGTAAAAAATGATTTAACCTTTGGCCTACATTGTCAACAAATGATCAAAAAAGCTGGGGGTATTCTTCATTGTATAACTAAGCACATAAAAAGTACAAGTAGTAAGGTCTTACTCCCACTGTACTCCTCGCTTGTTAGGCCTCATGTGGAGTATTGTGCCCAGTTTTGGGCACCAGGAGACAGGGGTTCTATAAATGCTATAGAACGAATCCAGAAAAGGGCAACTAAAAGAATGGACGAGGTTCAGGGTCTAGAATATGATGACAGACTTAAAAAACTTGGACTTTACAGTCTGGAATATCATAGACTGAGGGGAGACTTATGCTTGGTGCATCGAGCTCTACATGATACTAGTTTGTGGGACACTTTGGGATTGGTTTTCAGAGATGTGATTTACGAAACCAGGGCTCACCCATTACAATTAATAGTAGAATGATGTAGAACTAAACAGAGAAGTTCTTGGTTCTCTGTCGGAGTATCTAAAATATGGAATGGCCTACCACCTTCTGTGGTGACCAGTGAAAGCATGACCTTATTCAAAAATTGATTAGACACTTTTCTGAGTAACAAATCAATAAAGGGTTATAATTAAACAAAATTGGTGAGCAATATGGACCACGGTCTTCTTGGCTCTGATTTACCTATGACCTATATTACAAATATCATACATATAACCATCAGCAGGTGGCAGCACATCACACGCTCCTCATCAGTTTGTAGAGAGGAATGGCCTGTGTCCATCCCCTCCTTATTCCCCTTATGTAGCAAAGCCTGCTGAAGTCTGTTCCATTGAAAACATGCTGTTCTTCTTCTTTCTGCAATGTGTCTTGTGACTCTGATGTAGTTAGACCACACTCTTCAGTTTCCATCGGTACTCCAATTTCCATCTCAGCTTCCACCATTACTGGTAAGTCCTCCAGATGTATAGCAAAATCTTCTGCTGCCATTATGAATGTGTCTTCAGCCCTGACCTCTGGGGTGGTCTCCAAAGGTACCTAGACCGGGGGGGAGACCTACTCCCCAGCCTTCTCCACCTTCATCCTGCTCGTCGAGAACTTGCGACTGGCCATGAGCTAACCTGCCATAGCACCCTCTATCGCAAGAGTAGGGGAATTTTTATCGATACAAAAATAAAACACAGTTGTTACATATAATCACACATTAATTACATTTTTACAGAAAAAAAATAATACAAAATTATATGTGGAAAACACTCTCAGTTACTCCCTTCCATCTTATGTTAATTATGTCTCTTGTAAAAGATTTAGATTCATATTGTCATATTGAGTTTAATTCCGTTTCTATTTTCTGAATCACAAATTTTGGGCTTATATCAATCTGTTGCAATACAGATTTCCATCTGACTTGCCAAAAAATAAACTTTATACATGTAAACAAATATTCTTTGGGTGCCTTCTTCTGTGCCCTTTAATTTAGATGTATAACCTATAATAATCTCTTCAAATCCCATACATTATTTTTCCTTCTGTTACTTATTTCTTTCCAAACTTGTCTTACATAAGGACAGTGTATAAAAAAATGCTCTAAAGTTTATTTTGTCTGTGAGCAGGATGATCTAGGACACCCTCTCTCCTCCATTGATTTATGTTTTGCATTACCCTTAACTTCTAATCAACCATAACTACACAGCCACACTGTAGCCCACATTCTGGGGGTGTTCTTTTGTCAATTATGTATGTCCCCATCCTATTTTTACGTTGTATTCCTTTGAATTATGTTTGCTGAGAGTAACCCTTTTCTTGAATGGCCATATAAAATCTCTTTCTATCTAAATATGATGCACTTTCGCCTCCAGTTTCCATTCCCTTATTTTCTCCATAACTGGAAGAATATAAGATGTAAGTATAGTATTTATACTATTTTTTGTAACTCTTAGAGATGATTGTCTCCATACCTGTAATAAAGGTGTCATCTAGCAAGATGCTGTTTCTTTCCATGGCTTAATGGATAAGGACTGAAAATGTGCAATATTAGCTTGAAAAAAATAAGCTGAAAAAGAAACTTAGGGGATTCAGTAGATTTAACCCTCCTTCTTTATATGGTTTGTATGGCAGAATAGGCATAGATTGCGGGGGGGGCAGAGGGGCAAGCTGCCCCTCTGAGAAATTAGACCAGGACTTTTTTAGGATCCCAGCCACCATTCTCCGGTTATCATTTTTTTTTTTTAATATTGAATGGGCTCAGGGCTATGCCTGGGCTGCCTGCACCTCTCCGGGGGAGGAAGGGGGTGGTGGCGTGGCGCAGTGTCTCAAACAAAAACTATCCCCTTTCCGATTGGCTGCAAGCCTGCAACCATAGTAGCCTGCATGTTACAGACAATTAGAGAGTGCTGCAAGCTGGCGCCATTGCGTGAGCAGTACTCAGTTAGTGGTGCCATTTAGTTGTCTGTGTGCCTTCCATGAAGGAGCAGCAGCAGCATCCATATAGCGTAGGGCTGAGGAGAGATAGCTATTCAAGGATGTTGAGCAGCAGTCGTTGGTTGTCTGTAAGGTGTCACCAGTGTCTCAGTCAGTCTAGTGTTCCCACCCTCCTCCTGTTCTGAACAGCCCAGTTTAACTATACCTCACCCGAGTCCTCTGACTACCTACTCTCTGTTTCTCAGTGCAGCCAGCTGTGCTCTGGGCTCTCTCACTGCCACCTGAGCCTCCCATCCCCAAGAGCCTAGGAGGCCTGCGGCCACAAGGCCTCTACCACCGGACAGACCAGGTGGAGGAGCGAGTAGTATAATTACAGTGAGTCTGAGGCACAGCCAGGTTTGCCTGCACACCCAGCTCCTGTGTCCAGCAGGCCAGAAAAAGATTTACCATGTTGTCGGCGAGTCCCACACCACGCCCGTTGCCCACCAGTTCTACGGTCCACCGAGAGTGATTATTCAGGTCAGTCAACAGCCAGGCCCAGAACAGTGAAGAAGCCAGCGGTCATGCAGGCTATAGCAGACCCATAATGCGACACGTTCATCTGGTGTCAGAAAAAATGAGTTACTGTCTTGTCAGGGGATTAATCAGGAGAGGAACGGGACTGTTGGGAAGAGACTTGGCTACCTGACCTGCCTTCTTGGCCTTACTGTGCCCTGCTGCATGCTGCCCTGTCTGTGCCCTTACTGATTTGGTGAGTAACTGTGCTGCAAGATGGTTGTTGGAAATTAATACCATTCACATCCCAGAAAGTGCTTTTTGAGGGGGTTGTCTTGGCCATGGCCATGTGTCTGGGGAGGTGGAAGGTTTGCTGTCATCTTGTGTTTCTTTAGGTGGAGGGATTTGTTGGCTGTTGAGGCTGTCCATGTTGGTGGGGTGGGTGGGGGGCCTATTTGTTTGGTATGGTGTGGACACTGGTCATGTTGGTGGGGTGGGGACACTTAGTTACTGTGCTACTGGTGTGGGGTTTGTTGGGGAAACTCACTGGATGGTCTGTGTTTGGTGGGGCTGGGGGGATGGTCTGTTTTGTGGGGTTGGGGTCGGGGAGACAGTCTGTGTGTTTTGGGGCTGACTCACTGAGATGATGGTCAATGTTTGGTGCTGGGGGAGGGCCTGCGTTTGGTGGGGCTGGGGGGGACAATCAGTGTTTGAGGCTGGGGTGGTTAGTGTTTGGGACTGGGAGGGTGGTCAGTGTTTGGTGGGGCTGGAGGGACAGTCTGTTTTCTATTCTGGGGTCTGGTGGGGTGGAGACACAGGCCACGGTGATGTAGGGACACTGGCTGTGATGGTGGGGTGGTGACGCTAGCCATTGTTTGGAGGACTTGGCTGGCCATTTGTCTGGGAGGACTGTCCATAATGGTGGAAAAGGGGGACTGCCCATGTTTGCCTGCCGGGTGTCTTGTGGGAAGGGGGGGGACTATTTGCTGGTTGGGTGTCTGGGGGATCTTTCCATGTTGGCTTATGGGGGTGAATGTCGGTGATTGCTGATCAGGTGTCTAGGATGGACTATCAATGTTGTTGGGAAGGGGGAACTCTCTGTGTTTGCTAGCCAGGTGTTTAGGGGGATTGTTCATGTTGGTGGGGCAGGGGAAATTCTGTGTTTGCTAGCTGTGTGTCAGGGGAGTGGGGACTGTCCTTGGTGGGATATGTGGGGACCCTCCATATTTGCTGGCTGCCTGGGTGTCTGGTGGGACTGTCCTTGTCGGTTGGGAGGGGGGCATTCTATGCTCACTGGCCCGGTGTCTGGTGGGGAGGGGGGACTGTTCAGGTGTCTGAAGGGGACTGTCCTTGTAGGTGGGTTGAAGGGGAGGGACTGTTCATGTTTGCTGACTGGGTTTCTGGTGGACTGTCCGTGTTGGTTAGGAGGGGGGACATTCTATGCTTGCTGACTGGGTGTTAGCATATAAACATAAGTAAATGTTAAAACGAAAATTTCCATCTCATCCTTTACCTGTCAAGGGATGTATCTCACTGACCTGTGCCCGCAGCTAGCATACAAACATTAGTAAATGTTGAAACATTATTTCCCCCTCATCCTTTACCTGGCTGTAAAAGTAATCTTTCACTTTTTTGATTTCTCCGATCGTCCACTGTGGAGGGGTGAAACAGGCAGATTCCTTGGCCTTGCTGTCTCTGTCTTCATTGCCTGGCAAACACAACCAAAGGTTTAGCTTTTTGTGTTCTCCCCCTCCCCCCACAGTGTTACAAAACTAGCAAAAACAATCTTGCACTAAAACATGCACCCTAAAGAAATGATTATACTACTACCTGGCTATTGTTATAGCGACTACTGACTGGCCATGATTTTTTTGGGGGGGTTGGAACACTGGTCGTGTGTGTGTGTGTGGGTGGGTGGGGTTGCAGACACTGCTGGTGTGTGTGTGTGTGTGTGTGTGTGTGTGTGTGTGTGTGTGTGTGTGTGTGGTTGGGGACACTGCTGGTTGTGTGTGTGGTGGGGTTGGGGACACTGCTGGTCATGTGTGTGTGTGGTGTTGTGGACACTGGTCATTTGTGTGGGTAGGGTTGGGGATACAGGCATTCTGTGGGTGTGGTGGGGGCATTGTTGTGTGGGTGGGTGGAGGCACTGGCATTGTGTCGGTTGGGCGGGGTTGTAATTGTATACCAGGCAAACTGTGCTGACCGGTAGCTCAACATCTCTCTTTCCAGAAAAAGAAAGAAACAAACAAAATGCAGTATAAAATGTTGTTTTATTTATTTTTGTGTGCCTGTGATGGGGAGACACAGACCTGGATGCCTGGAGCAGATACCAGATAAATGGAGCTGGAAATGGTGTTGGTTGGGTGGGGTGGGGAGAGTGGCTGTGCTGGTGCGGTGGGGAGAGTGGCTGTGCTGGTGATGTGGACACAGAGTGTGGAGAGTGGCTGTGCAAGTCCATCAGGGTGCAGAGAGTAGCTGAGCTGGCCAATCTGGGTGGAGATAGTGGCCTTGCAGGTCTGGGGTGGGGAGAGTTGGCTGTAGCTTTTTGCATGGACATTTAATTCACTGTTGCTTGCTGTGCCTTCTGCTGCCCTGCCAGCTTTGTGCTGCTGTGCTGACCAGGGCGGACTGGTACACATGCTAAAAAAAAATGGTTCTGGCCACTGGTGATGGAGGAGGGAGGGCTGGATGGGCATACTGGCACAGAAATATTTTTTCAACATGTATGCCAGCCTGCAGGGTCCATGCCATGCTTACCTCCCTCGTACAAGGGGCTTCTGAGCACTAAAGATAAGTTTCTGTGTCAAAATTAGGAACTGTTGGAAAGTATGAAATCCTACAGTATAAAAAATGTGCATGTTTATGTAGTTTCACCTTACTGTGTGGTTCAACAAGATGTTCTGTGGTCTCTCATCCTCATTTAGCACCCTGACCTGTGACCTAGCCATCCCCCCCTCCAGGGCAGGGGGAAGGCCCATTGTTTTGTGGTCTTTTGGTAGTTTGTTGGGCATTGTAAAATGCATTGTTTCATTTACTGTGTTGTACTGCCTGGACCTGCTTTACCCTGTCTCTATCCTGAATGTAAACATGGTATAAAAAAAGTTCATTTTTTGGTGGTGTGTGTGTCCGTCTGTGTCTGTGTGTAGAAGAATAGAGACACACGCTTGGACAAAAAAAACTGCATTAAACCACATCAAACTGAAGCAACCATGTTTCATTTGTGCCCTTCAAAACTGCCAGTTGAGACGATTTTGAAGTAGTCTGTGGGGGGGGGAGCATCCACGGCAACCTGGGCTACCACAACTGGCCCACCACACACTGTCATAGGTGATGCTATTAAAAACCACCAACCCAAGTACTTACCTTTCAGGGTGGGTCCATGCAGGCTGTGCACAGGTATCTGGAGTCGTTGTTCCAGCAAACTTCCTGTATGCCTGTTCTCTTAGGTTATGTGATGCACCACTTTTGTGCCAGGGCAGTCCGTGTTTGCTTGGATGGAGTTGTGTAACCCTGGGCATGGACAGAGATGCATATTCCTTAGGAGCCCATAGGAGGAGAGTAGGGGTTGTGGTGTGACCACACCATGCCCATGATCATCTTGAACAGTTAGGGGATTTACATTGTTCTGTTGCACTGTCCCAGGTACATCAGCATGCTTGTTAAGAGCACCACCTGAGGGATATCAGCAAGTCCCATGCTTATGTATGCAATGCTTGCTTGCTTGAGGAGAGCATTATCCTCTTCGCTACCTTACCTAACCAGATTCAGGCATGTGACATTGAATAATATAGGATGGGATGGGAGACTAATGAATTAACTTGGTTATAACAAAGAAAATTGTTAACACTGGTAAGTAGGTTAATGACACCGGAGCAGGCTGCAGAACATGCTGGGATAACGTCACGCCTCAGGTGGTTGGGCACGAGTGCATCCAATACATAAGGCATGACGTTATCCTACCATGACACACACCCTGAGGGCATTATTGCCATTATACAATGGTGTGTTGTTATACAGAATAAAAAAAAATAACTTCAAATATGTTTTATTTGGTGTTGAAAAATATTTTTAAGAGAAGATACAAAAAAAACACACTAATGCTAACAATCATCAAGAGGTTCACGGAGAGGCTGAGACTAGACCTGTGATGAATCGGATGTACTGGGATAACATCATGGGTCTAGCCCAAGACTGACCAATCAGAGGCCAGCATTCATTCTTGTCATTGTATAATCACATTTTTTTTATGTAATCTTTGTAAATAAGGGCTCATGCTGTGAGGATGCACATGCTGAGATGTTTCCCATACCATCCATGTTTATATTTATACTGAGGCAGCACAGCCATTTGCTGCACTTCCTTGAAACATGCTTTTTGCACTCCTCAAGGGTGGAAGGGCTAGCTCAAGCAGATATTTCAAGAAGTTCAGGATCCATTATAAGGGCTGGACTTGGAAGGGTTATGTAAGCAGCAAAGAGGGGTGAGAGACTAGTGAGCTATCCACCTGGAGGTTCAGGTGGGGGCAAAATTAGGTCAAGACTGATTTGAATTGAAGCTGAGGTGAGGTCCTGTTCTCTTGAGAAGGAAGTTAAGTTCCTTACATATTTTCAACTTTACAAGTAAGTCCTCACTCCCAAGGCAGAAGAACGAAGAACTGAATACAAAACAGATCTCGGTCAGTTTTTCGACTCTGGTTTCAGGAGGAGTTGGGCCGAGAGCAGGCTGCAGTAAAACTGGTGGGGTGGGGAAGTGTGCTGACTTGGCCTGGGCTGGTCCCTCCCAGGAGTTATTCAGCTGTAGTCTAATATGTTTTTTGGGCATTATTTGATGCTGGTTGATTTGTTTGCATTACACAAACCACCCGCCCTCTTCACTGTCGTGATACTCGAAAATCAGGACTTTTTTGTTACTTTGCCACCCCTGTAAAAATAACAAACTACGCCCCTGTATATTACTTGAAATACTAGGCTTAATAAGCTAGAATCTAGAGAAGTTGGAGGTGGAAAAACTACATTCAGATACGTAAAAATTGAAAGTAGAAATGCTTTAACTAAAGTTACCTTTTTTTTTCTTGGTTTGCTGCCATGCCTTCCAAACCATGACTTTATTTTTTGCTATTTTTATTTTTTCTGTCCTGTTATTTAAAGCTTCATCACCTTTACCAGATGTTATACCCATAATTGTTATGTTAGTATCTACTATCTGTATCCCTTGTATATCTAAGGCTTGCTCTATATTTTCACTCAGTCTATATTACTTGGTATTTATTGGGCATAAGTAGGCGTCAGCCCACCGAGAATGCCCCCCACAAATGTATGGAACATTATACTGATTTAATTATAGTTTAGTCATATATCTAATCCTTTTTTGAATGTTTCAAATGTTTCACTGTCTACTAAGCTATGTGGGAGTTTATTCCATAGTTTTGGGACCTGTACAGAAAAATGGTTTAACCTTCTATTTGTTTTAGCTTTTTGTACTTCAAGTTGTTTTGAGTGTAATCTAGGAACTTATTTTCTTTTTGAGTATTATATGCCACATTGCTGCATTAAATCTGGAGTTTGTAGCAGTTTATAAAGAAATAAAAGATCACCTCTATTACGCCTTAATTGTAAAGAATGCAAATTAAGCTTCTGAAGTCTGCTAGGATAGACCATATGTGACAGGTGAGGAATCATTCTAGTTGCTCTTCTATGCATCTGCTCCACCCTGTCAATATCTCTTTTTAGGTGTGGGTTCCAAAAGGGTGATCGATAATCAGAGTATGGTCTAATGTAGGTTCTATATAATGGAATTATACATTCTTCTGTTTTTGTAGTGAATATCTGGTTTATTCTTCTTAATTAAGCATTAGAATGTTTTGATAATTTACTGCAATGATCAGAAGAGGTAAGTTTATTATTAATTATAATCCCAATATCTTTTTCACTGCTACAAACCTTTAATGTACTGTTTTTAAATTTGTAGGAATGCATTGGATTGTTTCTCCCAAGATGAAGCACTTTACATTTATCAGTGTTACACTCCATTTCATTAGTGATGGCCCAGTTGTCAATCTGAGCTAAATCATTTTTTAATTGACATATATAATGATCTGTGTCCACCCTACCACCTAATTTTGTCATCGGCAAATTTAGAATGTGTATTATTAAATTTTATTTGCATATCAGAAATATATAAATTGAATAGGGTTGGTCCAAGAACTGAGCCCTGAGGGACTCCACTGGACACTTCCTCATGATCAGATAGCATACCGTTAATTCTGACCTGTTGTGTTCTATTGGTCAACCAACTATCAACCCAGGTGACTAAGTTAACTGGGAGTCCTAAGTGTAAAACTTTACTGACCAATATAGTATATGAAAATCGATCGAATGCCTTGCTGTAGTCCAGGAGAATTACGTCCATCGGTATGTTAGAATCTAACCCCTGGTTTATAATGTTATAAAAAGCTATAAGATTAGATGTGCAAGAGTGCCCTCGCTTAAATCCATGTTGTGAACTGTCATTTATATTAAGTATTTGTAATTCTGACTCTAGTATGTTTTTAATGATTTTTTTCTAGTAACTTACATTGTACCGATGTTAAACTAATAGGGCGGTAATTTGCTGTTTTGACTTTGCATCCTTTTTTAAAGAAGGGTGTAACATTAGGCTTTAACCAATTTGTGGAACAGTAGATTCTTTCAGTGATTTATTAAATATTATGGCTATTGGGATTTTTATGGCTTCTGCTGTTTCAATTAAGAACCTGGGGCTTATACAATTGGGTCCTGGACTACTATTTTTATTTAATGTTTTTAATACCTCCTGTGTGTATTTATAGGTTACTTGAATTTGGGTGTATTTTAGATTCTTTTTTTAAAAATACAGAACAAAAATACTGATTAAGTGCATCGGATGTGTTCTTGTCAGAAGTAATTGGTTTGTTTTCAATTTTTAGTGGGCCAACTTGCCTTGTGTTACCCTTTTTTTGTTCAGGTAAGCTTATAAAGATGTATGTCCATTCTTAATATGTGCGATTTTAAATTCTAAGTTACGTTTCACTAATTTGATGTCTTGTTTTAGTTTTTTTACCGATGTTTGGAAAAGCAACACATATTTATTTTTATTATTGTGAGGACATGTCTTAAGTTTATGAAAAAGTATTTTTTTATGTCGAATTCATTGTTTATGTGATTACTTAACCGTGGGGTATCTGCCCTTTACTGTTATATTTGTTTTTCATTGGGACAAAGTTTGCTTCTAGATTTAAGATGATGTTTTTCATGAAGCTCCAGGATGCCTCAAGTATTAAAGCTGATAGTAAAGCTTTCTCTAGGTATGTTATTTAGGTGACTGTTTATACTTTTAAAATCAGTTTTATTATCATTTTTTAATATTGTGCTGTTTGAATTATTTCTTTGATTGTATACTAAACTAAAGATAATTGATTTATGATCACTATTACCCAATGGGTTGGATACAGGAAAGGTCAGAAATAGTGTTATCCTTGGAGGTGATCTAGAGGTCTAATATGTTTTTGCCTCTAGTAGGTTCATTGATTAATTGGTCAAGTCCTAAGTCAATCATTGGGGAGATAAAGTTTTTGTCCATTAAGGATACACCAGTTGAAGTATCCCAGTTAACAGTGGGTAAATTAAAGTTACCTGTAATTGTAATATTCCCTTTATCTGCAATAAGCTTACTTCCTTCTAATAATGTATCAGTATAATTTAAGTTAGCATTTGGTGGCTGGTAGAATGTGCCAAATGTTAATTGGGGCATTCCTTTCAGCTGGATGTTAACCCATAAGCGTTCTGTGTTGATCATATATGTAGCCTCATGTGAAGGGATATCATCCTTTACATACAAACACATTCCACCCCCCAAGTCTATTCAATATTTCTGGTAAAGTTTGTACCCAGGGATATTTTTTATCCAGAGTCAGTGTTCCACCATGTTTCTGTTATTGATATAATGTCTAAGTTCAACAGGTGACACTTGGCTTCTAATTCAACAGTTTTAGTGTGTTCAAAGATCTAGCATTATGAGACAACACATTACAACATTCATGTGAGTATAAACAAGATGTTAGAGACTTGGTTCTATGTCCATTCTCCCCCTTTGTAACTAGTTTAAAGAGTGAGAGAGAAATGTAGCAATTCTTTTTCCCAAAATGGTACTCCCTCTCCTACTTAGGTGCAACCCATCCCAGCAAAAAGGGATGGTCTTTTGCTTTTTGTATGATTTATCTTTACTCCAGACACTTTTGAAAAATATGTTATTATTTCGAGGATATTATTCACCACTAGACAATTTGGCAACATTAAGCATAAATCATCTGCATAAGCTGTAATTTTAGGAAGAGAATTCTCATTTGGAAGAAGAATATGTTCTTCCTCTCTATTTTGGTTTATTGCCTTTAATAAAGGGTCTAAGCAGAAAATATATAGCAAAGGGCTTATAGGACATCCCTGTTTAAAGCCCCAATTGATTTTTACCATTTTCCCTTAAATGACCATTAACTAAAGGGCTAGTTGGTGCAATTCTGTAAATCACTGTGATCCACTGCACACATTTTCAGGAATACCATATTGAGTTAATACTATTTGCAAATATTTATGAGAGACCTTATTGAAGACCTGCTCTTGGTCTAGGCTAAAAACAATTTGTTTATTTTGTTTTGTATCCCTTTTTCCACCACTTCCCTAATAAGTAGAAGGTTATCTTGTATGCTTCTTTCCTTAACTGAGGATGTCTGGCATGGTTCTATTACATAGGGAGCTGCCGTAGTTAACTTACTATTTAAAATTTTCATTAACATTTTAAGGTCAGTATTTATTATGGCTAAAGGTCTCCAGTTTTTGAATAGTTCCCATTCACTTTTTTTGTGTATAAACATTTGTGCAGATATACCTAATTGTGGTATTATGTTGCCAGAGTCTAATATTGCATTAATTACAAAGAACAGTATCTCAGTTAATTCATTTTTGAAAGCTTTGTAGAATTCTGAGGTTAGGCAGTCTAAACCAGGCATAGTATTGTATCGAAGGTTATTAATAGCACTGTCTATTTCTTCTTTTGTTATGGGCCAAGTCAAATTTTCTGCTATTTCTGTGGGTAAATTAGGTATATCTATCTTTTTTAGTGTTTGTTTCATTAAGTCCTCATTTACTTCTGGTTCTGAGAACATATTACTCATATGCTGCTCCATAGTTTCCATAATTTCCTTCTGAGTTTCCACCAATCTACCATTTTGATTTATTAGTTTTTGCATATTCTTATGTTTAATCCTGTTTTACAGCTTTTAAAGATATCTCCTGATGTAGTTTTACCAGGGGTACTAATGCTATGCTCATATAATGAAGGAGTGGCCTGGGAGTATTGTAAATTTTGCATTTCTTGCTTAGTAATTCTAACTTGATCAGTAAATGCTTCATATCCTTCATTAACTAAAATAATTCTAAAATATTGAGCTCTGAACGTTAAGTATTTCTGGTATCGTTCTGTATTTGTATTCCAAGCTAATTTTTTTAATAATTGTTTTAACTCTGTTTTCATAACATCTCACCAGCTACTTAGGTCATCTTCTAAACAAACCTATAGATTTTCTGGCACTTAATAATTCTAGTTTCTATTCTTTTATGTCCTGATTTTTCTAAAATGTTTGAATTTAGTTGCCAGTACCCTTTCCCTTTAATTTGGTCTTTTGTAAAAGAAATATGTACCACAACTGCTAGATGGTCTAAGTTTTCCACAGGTATTGTATGAGCTCTAGTTATATACAAGGAGGATGAAGAAAAAATGAAATCTATGTGAGTGGCAAGGGTACTTTTATAAAAGGTGTGTCCCCTGATGAATAGATGGATCTGTAGGTATCTTTTAGTCCACTTACTTCAAGAATTTTCTTTAAAGTCCTGGAGTCACAAAATTATTTTTCTGTTTTTGCTCCTCTGTCTTTAACATTCTGTACACAGTTAAAATCCAGGAAGGTACACTGTCCCTGGCCAAACCTCTGGGCTGGATCATCAACAGGTCTTTACTTGAAGTGTACATTCCATACCAGTGGAAGGCTGCCAATGTGGTCCCATTTACAAAGGGGGCTCTCATGAACAAATTGGCAATTACAGGCCCATCTCCCTACTGTGTACCCTGGCCAAATTGCAAGAAAGGCTAGTTTTTGGGCAACTGAGAGACTAGCTGGAACTCCACCAAATTCTAGCCCCTTCACAGCATGGCTTTCAGGCAAACCATGGAACAGACATGGCACTCATCAAACTCACAGTGGTCCTATTCAGGACAATGGATGAGGGCATGTCGCGGGTGCTATCTTCATAGACCTGTCCAAGGTATTTGACCTTGTGGACCACAACCTTCTTCTTACTAAGCTTCAAGGCATTGGGCTTGATGCCCAGGCCCTAAACTGGTTCAAGAGGTACCTCTCAGGCTGCTTCCACAGGGTCATTTGGAAGGGAGAGCTTTGTGCCCCTTTACCCATCAAGGAGGGTGTGCCTCAAGGCTCAGTTCTTGGCCCCCTCCTGTTCTCTCTCTCTCTTCACAAATGACCTAAACCAGCACTGTGGGGATAGCTCAGAAGTTCAATACACAGATGATACTGTCATCTTCCGAGCCAGGCCCACACCACATGATCTGGGCCCTCTCCTACAAGGGGACCTAAACACACTTGAGGCCTAGCTCACATCAAACAGAATGATCCTCAACACAGCAACATAGAAACATAGAAACATAGACTTTGATGGTAGATAAGGACCGCTTGGCCCATCTAGTCTGCCCATTTCCTACCTACAGGATAGGCCGCAGATCCTAGTTAGCCAACAGCCTATTTCTTCCTACCCCCAACAAGAATTGCCTTATGTCTGTCCCATGCATTCTTGAATTCTCCCACAGTTTTTGACCCCACAACCTCCTCAGGAAGGCTGTTCCATGCATCCACTACCCTCTCTGTGAAAAATACTTCCTCACATTGCCCCTGAACCGCCCTCTATCTTTAAATTGTGTCCCCTTGTTCTTGCACATCTCTTTTTCTGAAAGAGGCTACCCTCTTGGACTTTGTTGATTCCACTGAGGTACTTAAAAGTTTCTATCATGTTCCCCCTCTCCCTTCTTTCCTCAAGGGTATACATATTAAGCTCCTTTAGTCTCTCCTCATACGGCTTCTCTTGCAGACCCTGCACCATTTTAGTTGCCCTCCTCTGGACTGCCTCAATGCTGTCTATGTCCTTGCAGAGATGGGATCTCCAGAACTGGATGCAGTACTCCAGATGGGGTCTCACCAACTGTCTGTACAGCGGGATAACAACTTCCTGTTTTCTGCTGGTGATGCCTCTCCCTATGCATCCCAGTATACCCCCATCCCTCTCTACTGCTTTCTCACATTGCTTGCTAACCTTAAGGTTATCTGATATGATTACCCCTAGGTCCCTTTCCTTTTTTTGTTGTTACTACCTCCGCCCCCCATTGTGTATCCTTCCCCTGGGTTCTTGTTTTCCAGGTGCATTATTTTGCACTTCTTTGCATTGAATCCTAGCTGCCATACTTCTGACCATTCCTCCAACCTTGCCAAGTCCCTTCTCTTCCTTTCCACGCCTCCTTGTGTTTCAACCCTGTTGCAGATCTTTGTGTCATCTGCAAAGAGGCATACTTTTCCTTCCAGTCCCTCTGCAATGTCACTTATAAAGACATTAATAAGGACTGGACCCAGCACTGAACCCTGCGGTACCCCACTAGTAACCCCTCTTTCTTCAGAGTAGACTCCATTTACAATTACCTTCTGTGTCCTGTTGTCCAGCCAATGTTTTACCCAGGCTACCACCCTGGGACCCACTCCCAGGCTGGTTAATTTGACTATTAACCTTTTGTGTGGGACTGTGTCAAATGTCTTGCTAAAGTCTAGGTAGGCCATGTCCACAGCCCCTCCCTGGTCTACTACTTTGGTCACCCAGTCAAAGAAATCTATTAGATTCATCTGACATGACCTTCCCACTGTGAACCCATGCTGCCTTGGGTTGTGTGTCCCACTGGCCTCTAGGTACTCAACAGTTCTTTCCTTCAGAAGTGACTCCATCACTTTCCCTACCACAGAGGTCAAACTGACAGGTCTGTAGTTTCCTGCCTCTGTCTTGGTCCCACTTTTGTGAAGAGGAATCACATCTGCCTTCCTCCAGTCCTTGGGTACCACACCATCCTCCCATGATTTATTAAAAAGAGTAGCCAGCGGTTTCACTAGTTCCCCCCTTAATTCTTTTAGAATTCTGGGGTGAATTCCATCAGGTCCCATTGCTTTGTCCACCTTCAGTTTTAGGAGTTCTTGCAGAACCCTTTCTTCTGTGAAAGGACTGGGATCGACCCCCCTATCAAGAGTGCTTCTGTTAATTGGATTAGACACTTCCCCCTCCTCTTTTGTGAATACTGAGCAGAAATATTTGTTCAGTATCCCTGCTCTTTCACTGTCCCCTCCTGCCCAACCGCCGTTCATTCTATTCAGCCTCACTATCCCTCTCTATGTCTTTCTATGCTCACTGATGCACCTATAAAAGGTTTTATCCCCCTTCTTAACTGAGTTGGCTATCTTTTCCTCAGTTTGGGCCTTTGCTATTCTGACTTCCTTCCCTGCTTCCTTCTGCCTTAACAGGTACAGCTCTCCGTCCTGCTCCTTCTGTGTTTCCTTATACTTCCAACATGCTATCTTTTTCTCCCTGACTTTCCCAGCCACCTCTTTTGAGAACCATAGTGGCTTTTTCTTTCATTTTGATTTATTTGCTTCACACAAAGGCTTGTTGCCTCTGTGATGGCAGTTTTGATGATTCCCCATTGTTGCTCCACCCCTCCTTCTAACCTGTTGCTAGTGCTTTTCTGAGGCACTCTCCCATCTTGCCAAAGTCAGCCCTCCTGAAGTCCAGTACCCTCACTTTTGTATGGCTTGACTCTGTAGCTGAGTTTAACGTGAACCACACTGTTTGATGGTCACTTGTTCCCAGATGGCAACCCACTTCTATATCTGAGATCCTCTCACTGCCTCCATTTGAGATACTGTAATCTTACAATGTTTTTCCTTTGGGCAGCAGCAGCTGTTTGAAATAGCTGGTCTTTTTGTCTAAATTGTGCCCATAACTGAGGTACTTTTAAAGGGACTTCCTGATTTTTTTCCTCCGTTTCTTGCTCTACTTGGTCTCCTCAAGATGGTGCTGCAGAATCACTTTCAGACTCATTTCCCTCAGATGTCATTTCAGAGTCTGTGGGGGGGGGGAGTTAGGATAGGTTGTATTTTGAGGGAAAACAACATCTTCAGCATGTAAGTCTAAATCAAAGGATGTATTAATTATGGGTTCTACCAGGTTCACTTCTGGTTTATAATTTGGATCAGCTATCCATTTCCCTGAGTCTGCTTGTTTCCATCCAGCTCCTGTCAGGGCATTTTCTACAGTCCAAGGAGTGGTTTCCTGTTTAGAGCAGGTATCTTCATTTCTGCCTTTTCTAAGACCTCTTATAGTACTTTCCTGCTGTATGTTTCCCCCCTTACTAGCAATTTCTGTTTGGTCAAACTGGTTGCTCTGAGAAGCTCCCAGATCAGTTTCTATAGTCCTGTCTGGTGTCACATTTAAAGTAAATGGTAAAGTTTCACTTACTGCAGCCTTTTTCCTTTTTAGTTTCTTTTCAGCGCTTCTTTCTCCAACTTCAGTCTGTTTATTTTCTCAGCAGGTAATAGACTCTTGTCAGACCACTCCTTTAATGTTCATGTGTCATCAATCAACTGAGCATTGTCTGATGGTTTGTTTTCAGCTTGCCGCTCTGGCGCTTCAACCTCTTCATCAAATAAAACATTTGCCCTGCTTTCCACGTCTGACTGCCTCAGAAACTTGCAACAGAATCAATATTCTTTTTCTTTGTTTTGGAGTTAACTTATTAACTAGAGAATTCTCTGTCAATACCTCTTCATTCTCTGACATTAATTCTATTTCCATTGCCATTACAGGGATTTCCGATTCTGGCTGTGCAGTGATCTCCTTAGCTGGACCTGCAGTGAGGGAGATCTGCTCTTCTGCAGGCTCACCAGCAGAATGACAGTTCTCTGCATTGTCATACAGTAGCTCCCCCTACCAAAAGAGTAGGGGAATTTTGTATTCAAAACTCAAAACAAAAATATACAGAAATGTATTACTTCATACAAAATCATAAAGAAAGAAAATCAAAAACATAAACAAGTATTACGTCATACATTCATTTTCAATCATACTATTCAATACTAAAATGAAATACACAAAATGTATATGAGGAAAAAGGATCAAACAACAAAAAGTATTAAATTCATACTCGTCCCCATTAAATAAAACAAGATGTATTCCAACAACAGGCCAAGACTCCTATCCTGTATCAAGCCATAATAGGAGTTTCCATTTTTCCCCATAGACGTGTGAAAGAAGCTTCTCTTGTTCTTCTTTTCAAATATTTAAAACCGCATCTCTGATCATCCAGAATAATTGATCAGGAGTTACAAAAGTTTGTTGTAGGGACCATTTACATCTGGCCTGCCAAATATGGTACTTGATGCAGCCCAAAATTATATGGAAAATACCCACATCATAGTGTATCCCTGAAAGTGGGATTATACCAAAAAAATAAAGTGTCTGGTTGTAAATGAGTAAAGGGAGAAGAGGCCCAATGAATATAAAATATTGTCCAAAACTGTTGGACTTAAGGCTAGAAAAATAACAAATGCTCCATCATCTTTACAGGTTCTTGACACATATTCAGACGTGGACATGCCCTTTCTTCAACCCGTTTATGCTCAAGGTTGCCCTTAATGTTGAGCCTGCCATGAACACCCAACCAAGTGATATCCCACATGTACTGAGGCATTGTGGAATAAAGTAGCATGGCCTTGATATCATACCGATCTTTTTTCGGATGGCTCACAAATTCAGGAGTTTGAAAAAAATAAGAAAGTTGGATGGCAGTATAGAAATCTTTCCATTTGGTGTGCAAAATTGTCAATTTTGTCACTCTCCATAATTTTAATTTTCCAAAAAGAGAGTAAAAATAATGAGGAAGATTTTGGATATGTTTTTGTTTTGCAATGGGTGTGTCTATGCCCCAATCCTCCAACCAAGGGGAGAGAATATCAGCAACCCAAGGAGAACAAATATGAGGGGAATTACTTAATAAAGGTCAACTATTAACATATAAAAAGATCAAAAAAGAAAACTACAGGATTCACCATATGTAAACCTCCTTGTTCTTTAGTTAAATACGATATACCTATGTTTATTGAATTCACTCAACTGCCCCACACAGCCTGATAAAACAAGCTAAGCAGAGAAGTCTCCAAATTCTTAGGTAGGGAATAGATGGCAGCCAAATGTTAAAAAAAAAAGTTTTAATCATAAAAACCCGTTTTAGTTTTGACATTTTCCACTTATTCCAGAGCTGTACTTTAGCCATGGCTTCTTTAATAAGTTTTTCCCCATTAAAATTTTTGACATTGTCAATGCCAAACTAGATACCCCAGATTTTCACTTCAGAAGTCACAACTGGAATACCCATTACCGTGTCATAGTGATAGGCACCCCCACCTAGAATCAGACACTTACTTTTCTGCCGATTAATTTTTGCTCCTGTTCCTTCCATAAAATCCATTGTCACTGCTTCTGAGGTTTTGCTAGATGGAATATCTGCCAAACAAAAGGCAGAGATCATCAGCATATACTACTGTGCAAACCTCAGGGACCATACTATTAAATGAGAGCCCTCTAATTCTCTCTGATGCATTGAGCTGCACTAAAAGAGGATCTAAAGCTAGAATGTACAGTAAACAACTGAGAGGACAGCCTTGGCATACACCCCTTGTGTGTCTCCTGAATTTACCATTCTAGCCATTTACATAAGGAGCTACCTCAGCTTGATCATAAATCCTCTTGATCCAAGACAAAAAGGAGTCTGGAAAGCCAAAAGAACTTAAACATTCCTATAAGTAGAGGTGAGACACCCTGTCAAAAGCTTTTAATTGGACGAGGCTGAGCAAAAAATCCATGACCATCCAAACTTAAAACATACATTTGGAGGAATTCTGCTCCTAATATCAAAAATTTCTCTAATCAATATCTGTGCATCTGTAATTGTCCTGCCAGGCACAGAGCAACATTGGGAAGTATGAGTGATAGAATTTAAAACCAACGAAATCCAAACACTTAATAATTTGGTTAAGATGTTACTGTCAGAATTTAACAATGTAATTAGCCTCCAGTTCCTTAAGTCTTCCCTGTCACCTGTTTTGTAAAGAAAAATAACCAACCCTTGATTAAAGCTATGGGGAAAAATCCCTTGTTCCAAACTTAAAACATACATTTGGAGGAGTTCTGGTCCTAATATCTCTAAAATGGCAGGGTAAATTTCATATGGAAGGCCATCGTTACCTGGCAACTTCCCTTTAGGCAAAGCCTAATTGCAGCAAAGTGAGTGGTTGGCCAAGAGTAATAAGAAAACATGCCAGTATTTTAGGTAATATACAAAAGGACAACCAGGCATTCATCTTGTCTGCTGACAGTGTTTGGTCCACTTTAAACAATTGTACCAAATATTTGTCTAGTTCTGACAAAATTTCTTTCTGTGATGTTACCTCTTCCCCAGATGATGTCAAAAGCTTCCTCATCTCTTTTTTTCTACACTGTGCACAACTTTCAAAAGGATTCATAGACTGCTGCCCACCCTGAATGTCAAAGCGCTGCTCAATTTCCAGTGCATGTCGTCTCGCATAATGAACTTGAGCTAATTTTAGTTTGATATCACGCAGTTCAGCAGGGTTGACATCATTTAATCTGGAATATGCAAATTGGAGTTTTTGTCTCAGATTATGATATGAGGTGCATTTATGTTTCCCCAATAATTTTCTGATGTTCTGAAAATAGAAACATATAATTTGATGGCAGATAAGGACCACTTGGCCTACCCAGTCTGCCCATTTCCCTATCTAATGGATAAGCTGCAGATCCTAGCTAACCAACAGCCTACTTCTTTCTACCCCCACCCCTTAGAATTGCCTTGACTGTCGCATGCATGCTTGAATTCCACCACCGTTTTTGACTCCATGACCTCCTCCGGAAGGCTGTTCCATGCATCCACAACCCTCTCTGTGAAAAAATACTTCCTTACATCACCTCTGAAAATACTGCCTAATGTCCAATTTTGTCTCCTCCCACCATAGATGTGCCGAGTCTTACAAAAAATAAACCGACTTCCATGCCTGAAGGAGAGAAAGAAAACCCTGTTTTACTGTCAGGATAGCCAATAGTGATATATTCAATTTCCAGTACCCAGTACTTTTTGATGTGGCAGGATAATCTGAAAATATGACTTTTAGGAGCACATGATCCAAAGTTGCTACCAGTATATTTTTTTGGGATCGGTACTGCAGGTTTGAGGAAACAAACCAATAATCAATTCTAGAATGACGTGTCCCAGAAAAATAGGTACATATCCCCCTTTTACCTGCAGTATCAAAAACATCCCTCAGTCCCGTCAGGTGAAGCATTTCATTTAAAATGTTTGAATTACAGTAAAGTTTAATGCAAAGAGCCCCTCTATCTTGATTGGTTCTGGTAATATTAAAGTCACCCCCAAATAAAACATTACGTCTGGTGAAGAGGTAAGGTTGGATTTTTGTTAACAAATCTATCCTTTCAGATTTCAATTGGGGATTGTATACATTAATTAATTAAAAATCTGAAGCATGAATTGAGACATCCAGTAACAAGCATCTCCCCGCTTCTATTTCTACGACATCCTTGACCTGAATGTCAGGGTTGCAAAAACAAATGCCCACCCCAGAACATACCACCTCTCCCTCTCTGGACCAATAACAAGGGCCCTGGAGCCATGTTGCTGAAGCAGTGTTAAAATCTTCCACATTGTAAAGTTGGGTATCTTGGAAAAAAAACAGATCAATTTCTCGACCAGAGAAAAAATCAAAATTAGCCAGCCTTCCTTTTATAGATCAAATACTGTTTATGTTTAGGGTGGCTACATTGAGATCATAACCAGGACCCAGTAATGGTTGGAATACCATAATCAAATGACAGGCAGTTTCTTATGGGCACTCTTTCTAAGACCAGGTCTAGAATACACCTTTTTTTCCCTTTTTTTTTTTTTTTTACAGATTTTTATGAGTTGTTTAAAGCCACCACTTGTTCCCCTTCAGAAACATGTTCTATCAAAGAGGAAGACCGAGAAGCAGCATCAGAATCCCCTTCCTCCATACTGTCTTCCACAGGCATTCCTTCAAATTTGTTACTGATCGGGACACTAGGAGCAGCAGGTACATCCACCTCTATGGGGTACTTGGGAGGTTAAAAGGATGACAATCAGGAACCAGAGGAAATTCTGGGGGAGGTGGAGGGGCCATAAGACCATCGGGGGTGACTACTAGAGGTGGGGGTGTACCTGTAACAGGAACTACCATATCCTGTAGTCCATTGGAGGCACAATATTCTGATCTAGAGTGGATACTAATGAGTAAAATGGTACCGACCTCAGGATTCACTTCAGAAGTGGGGGGAGTGGGCCTATGAGGTCTTAGGGTCTAGGATCAAAACAAGTTCTTCCAGAACAGCCCATATTAATATAAAAATCCTGAACAGTGAAGTCAGCATCGTCGGTGCTGTGTGACGCTAATGAACATGCAGTAAAAGTATGGCCAGGTTCATCACAGAAGTTGCAGAGGGGTGCATTAACACATTTTGATCCCTGGTGGCCTACTTCCCCACATCTAAAACAAACCACCTTTTCGCATGATGTACTAATGTGTCTGGGGGACCCACACTTATAGCAGCATCTAACCTGACCAGAATAAAAAATGAACCCCTTATCCCATCCAATAATAATGGTGGAACCGGTCGGATGGTCTGACCATCACTCCATTAGGTTCAGTTTTGAGGCCACCCCTGTTAGGTCTGCCCCGACAGAGATGGTCCGATACCGCCCTTTGAGGGGTGTATCCCCAGATGACCTGATGGCGGTGTTGGACCTATCAAGCCTACCGATGGATTGCTTAGATCCAGGTGACCTGGTACATGCTTATAATGAGGCAGTAACAGGGGCCCTGGATTCTATTGCACCAGTTCATGTTCGTCCTCTTACTCCTCGCCCCAGGTCTCCTTGGTTTGATGAGACCATGAGGGAGTTGAGGAGGGTTGGACGAAGGCTGGAGAGGCGTTGGCGAAGGTCTGGTCTTGATGATGACAGGCTTAGTTTGATGGACCATTATTTGGCCTATCAATCCGCAATCTCTTGTAAGAAGGCAGAGTTCCTTTCCAGAGAGATAGCGGCTGCACAGAACAGACCAGCTCAGCTCTTTCGGACTGTGGACAGACCGTGCAATCCAGTCTGTCTTCAGCCCAGAAGAGCCTTATCTCAAGAATGGTGTGAGGAGCTTGCTCTCTTCTTTGCAGATAAGGTTGTCAAAATCAGATCAGATATTCGCTCTTCCCTTCCCAATAGGAGCGACGGTGGTCGTCAGGAGATGTCGAACACCCAGTTTGGATGGTCTGACTTCAGCCTTCCCATAATCGAGGATGTTGTGATGATCATTCAAGCACTGCAACCGACCTGCTGTGATTTGGACCCTGGCCCTACACGCCTTTTAGTGGGTTGTGTGGATAAGATCAGCCTAGTCCTAGCTTTGATCATCTGGAAGTCTTTGGAGAGGGGGATTTTTCCAGATCCCCTTAAAGAGGCTATAGTTAAGCCTCTATTAAAGAAATCCTCTTTAGATCCAGACTGTATAGCAAATTACAGGCCAGTCTCTAACTTACCCTTTGTGGGTAAAGTTATTGAGAAAGTGGTCGCAGCGCAGTTGGAGGATCATCTGACCAACAACAATATCTACGATTCGCTCCAGTCTGGATTTAGGAAAAGGCATAGTACTGAGACAGCGCTCGTACGGGTACTAAATGACCTAATAGCAAGAGATCGTAGGACCCGATCCATCTTGGTACTACTTGATCTCTCTGCAGCGTTTGACACCGTTGACCATGGTGTGCTGTTGGAGCATCTGCGGTCAGTCTGTGGACTGTCTGGTACGGTCCTCAGATGGTTTCAATCTTACCTCGAGGGTAGGACTCAGAGAGTGGTGTCGGGAATTTTTTCCTCAGCATCATTCTCCTGCCCTGCAGTACCAGAGCTCTATTTGCAGCACCTATGTTGCTTTCGGTGTATATGCTACCGTTAGGGGCGATTATTAGACGGTACGGTTTGGGTTTTCACTGCTATGCAGATGATACCCAGCTGTATATGTCTTTTGTGCCCGGTCAGGACGCTGCCTTGTCGGTATTTAATAACTGCCTTGAAGAAATCCAAGACTGGATGAATGGGAGCTGGCTGAGATTAAACCCGGAGAAAACTGAGGTGTTGGTTGTGGACAAAGGTCGCTGTGAGGCGGGTCTGCCGGAGGGATGACCCTCAGGCCTATGGCTTGGAGGTGTTCAGCTGATGACCTAAGATCAGGTGCGGAATCTTGGCGTAATAATTGACGACCGTCTGACACTTAAATCTCAGGTGTCAGCGGTCGTTAAAACTTCCTTTTTTCATCTGAGGAATATTGCCAGGGTGAAGCACCTGGTTCCTCCAGAGGACCTTCCAACATTGATCCACTCCTTCGTTACCTCCCGGCTTGACTACTGTAACTCCTTATACCTAGGGCTATCGGGGGTTGAACTTCACCGTCTGCAGCTAGTGCAGAATGCAGCAGCCAGGCTGTTGACTGGATCCTCTAGATCCAGTCATATAATACTATTAGCTAAGTGGACTGCACTGGCTGCCAGTGTTACTAGCGAGTACTTCAAGGTCGGTTTACTGACCTATAAAGCCCTACATGATCTGGGACCTACCTACCTGAAAGAGCTCCTTTGCTCCTATAGTCCCTCCCGCTCCCTCTGATCCACTGACGAGGGATTGCTAGAGATTCCCAGGGTACGTTTGAAAACATCTGGTGCTAGATCGTTTAGTTTTGTGGTGCCTACTCTGTGGAATTCTCTACCTCGTCAGGTACGAGATTGCCCGACCATCCTTAGCTTTAAGGGAGCTTTGAAAACCCACCTTTTTAATATAGCTTTTAAGGATTTATATTAGTTTTAATTTTATTGTATTTATTGTTATGCGAATTTGTACAGGCGCTATGATTTTAAGAAAAGCGCCTTTTAAAAATAAAGATGAATTGAATTGAATTGAATAAAAAAACAATTGGGTAAATGCTGGAATTCATTGTCAACTTGAAACAATTTTACCTTCAGTCTCCATCCCCGTTCCAGAACCCCTCAGAGTCTAAAACTGGCTCTGGGAAGCCTTGTACATTACATTTCTTTTCCATCCATCATAAAATATCTGTCACATTCACTCCCTCATTTCTAAATAGTATAGTAACAATACAAAACAACTGCTTCATCAGTGGAATGACTTGAAATGGGGCCCAGAGCAGATTCATTAACAAAGCATATTTAGTCCAGAACCTTTCCAAAATACCCTGTGTCCTAAAACTAACATCAAAGGTATGCTCACCTGGTGCATGTATCAGAGCATAAACCTCTGAGGGAAAAATGCCTAGTGATTGTTTTAATAACACATGACCCACAAAAAGCCTATCTGGAAGTTCTGGCATCCCACTGTGCTTGTTGCACAGGTTTGTGAAAAAATTCAGCAAATATTTTTTTTCCTGGGTGCAATTCTGGAGGGGTCTCCAAACCAGCCTGCCTGGACAAACCATTTTCCATGGAAATATCAGACTGTCTAGGGACGGAATCATCTGCAGTAATAAAAACAACCATGTCAATGTTTATGTTAGGAGAGGAAGGGTTAGTAAAAGTATGTGGCAAATCAGTTTCATGTCCCCCATTGATAATCCGTTGTGAAAGAGATGTAGAATTCTCTGGGAACACCCCCAAAATGTCTGGTCCTGTAACCCTAGAGGCTCATGGTGGCAAACTCTGGTGAACATCAAATTCAGAATCAACAGCCCAAGTGCCATCAGGGTTTTTCGGCCACCCAGTGTTCAATAGTACATCCTCTGCCAACCATTCTGGATCCCCCGGCGAATGTTGCAAAATGCGCACTGTATTGGGTGCTACTGTGATAGGTTGCCTTACAGTGTCAGTTGCTGGTTCCAAAAGGAACATTTTTGCTGAGGAGGATTTTGGAGAAGGAGATGCATACCCCAGGCATTTTCTCTTCCTTTCTTCTTGCAATTTTGCTGAAGCTTCAGCATATGCCAAATTCGCAAGTCTAATGCGTTCTTGTAACTCCTGTTGCAACACAGTCTCTTGGTCAACATGCTGTGAACTGGTAGCATCCATTTGGGTATTCTGCGGTTCTCCTCTTACAGCATTAGACACGCTTCCAGGAGAAACCTCCACACATCCACATGCTGGCTGATCCAGTGTGATTCTAAACTCCTCCAAGGTCCTGTGAGACAGCGTCCCCTACGAAAGAGTAGGGGAAATTTTTATTCACATTCAAAAACAATCCAACAAAAACACATATTATGAAATCTCATAACAGAAAACCTATCCACAGATCAAAAATTAGAATTAAACAAAGGGAAATAATAAACAAAAGTAACCACGTAAAAAAAAAAAAAACTGAAAACATAATCCTTCTCCCTGTTTAGAAAGTTTATCCCACCCAATCAAAGTTTTTCCATAATTTTGCAGCCACATCTGTTCCAAGCGTGTGTTTTTCGTATGTATGTATGCTATCCAGTTCCCTCTGAATATTAAACAAAACATCTTGTTGCAATATTACCTTACCTTGCAAAGATCTTTGGCATCTCGCCTGCCATATGGACCATTTAATACATACCAGCATGACATGAATTGTACTGTGTGCCCATTTTGCCCAGGTGGCCGGAATTTGCCCTAAAACCAAGACATTGTAATTTATTAATAAAATTTGTTTTTCACCCCACATATCTGATAATAATTTCCAAAATCCCTGCATATTAACACATTCAAAAAAAGGTGCTGCATTGTCTCCACAACCCCAGCACATGATTTTTCCCCACATTCCATGTCCTGTAATTGCTTGTGCTTCTGATTATGTTTCACCTGCAGTTTCTGGTGACCACAAAGCCATGCAACATCTTGCATTTTCCAAGGTATCCTTGCTTCTAACATGTTCTCCAATAATAAACTAACATTAATGCTAGTAGGCACCTGAAACACAGGATTTTCATGATACCATGTATCTAAAATTGTTTTATAAAAGACTTTCCTCCTGTTCCCCACACACCAAGCTACGTCTAATTTCCAAGTCCTAATATATTTAAGTGTACTTTGAACATATCCAGGTAATTCTGCTGGAGTCCATTTTCCCTTACCCCATGCCGCAAAAAAAAGCTTGCCCCATAGCTGCATACAGGTCTGCCCGATCCCTGGTGTCAGCTTTATTAAAGGGAGTATAGAGCTAAAGAAGAAATTACTGAACAAGTATACTATGGATTGTAACATGTTTAAACCTCCTTCTTTCCTTAGTCTATACGTATGATTCCTTTTGACAGGGTTTAACCTGCTGCCCCATAAAAAAAAAAAAAAATGAGCCCAGAACTTTAGTGTGCATACAATATGGCAAAGGCAATATATGTGATATATACAAAATGATAGGCGCTATATAGGCCCTAAGAAGATATACTTTCTTCCTTTTAGACATTTTCCAAGACAACTAAGCTTGAACTTTGCTATGGGCTTTATCATAAACTTCATTCCAGTTTTGGATCTCAGAGTCTGTTGTGCCAAAATACACACCTAGAATTTTTACTTGATCTTTTGTCATCAGGATTGGAAAATTTGCTATGTCCACACTAGCCCCTAAAATTAGTACTTTACTTTTGTTCATATTAATTTTAATACCTGTGGCCTGATATACATTTTGTATTACACATAAAACCTTGTGACCTGAAGTTACATTTGCTACTGCAAAAACACAATCATCCGCATAGGCTGTGAATTTTGTAAAAACATGCCCATCTTTGTTGCTTATTGCTTCAATTTCAGAACATTGACCGATGTTCCGTAATCTAGGATCTAGACCAAAAACATACAATAAAGGGCTCATTGGACAACCTTGTTTGACACCATTCTTTAAAAAAATCGGAACTCCTAAAAAACCATTTACCAAAGGTACGGCTTGGGCCTCTTTATATAGGACTTTCACTATTTCTATGAACCTTGAAGGAACCCCATAGTAACCTAAAACTTCCCAGAGATATTCTTGGTATACTGAGTCAAAAGCAGTTTCCTGATCCATAGTCATTAAATAGCCTCCTAAATGTTTCCCTAAACTTTGCTCCATAATCTCTCTTATCAATACTAAATTCTGCACTATATTCCGTCCTGGTATCACACAAGTCTGTTCCTGCACAATCACTGTTTGTGCTACTTTTGCTAGTCGTTTCGTGAGAATTTTTGCTAATATTTTATAATCAGAGTTTAATAGTGTTAATGGTCTCCAATTCTTAATCTCAAGGGGATCCCCTTTTTTGAAGAGAAAAAACAGTATTCCTTTCTGCATTGAGGGGGCCAATCTTTCCTCTTCCCAAATAGCATTAAAAAGTACCTCTAGGCACGGAACCAAAACTTCACTATACAGTTTGTAAAAATCATTCGGTATCCCGTCTTGTCCTGGTGTCGTTTTATTAGATAACTGCAAAATTGCTTCCAAAATATCTGACTCTGAAATGGGGGCAACTAAACTTATCTGATCCTGTGTATTTAAAGCTGGTATCTCAAAGTCCATTTCCCAGTTTAAGTCGCCAGCTCTAGTTCTCTGAAAAATGTCTACCATGTATTGTTATACTATAAGCATAATGTCTTGGTTCTGAGATTTTATGCATCCCTGTTTATCACGAAGACTAACCAAAATTCTCTTCCCCGCCCCCTGCAAAACCTCCTCATAGGGATTTATATCTGCTCTAGTACCTTTAATGTTATATTTCTGATGAAATGCCATTTTTTTAACTGATTTTTCTAAGTATTGTTTCATTTGATTCTTAATGTGTAACATCCTCTTCCTGTCATCCTCCTCAAGACCTCCTTTAGCTAAGGAACATAAGTATTGTGCTCGTAGGCCAAGATATTGAATATATTCATTCCTCGCTTTTGTTTTAGTGAACATCCCATACCAATCCTGAAAATCTCTTTTCAGATCTTCCCACCATTCTATTGGACTAGGATACATAAAACATAAATCTTTTCTAGCTTGAATAACTCGTTTAACCTCTTTTTCTATTGTAGCATCCTGCAACAGAGAAATGTTCATTTTCCAGTATCCTCTCCCTATAAGTAGTCATTGCCTTTCACCTAACGTTATAATCACCATAAGGTGGTCAGAAGTTTCCAGAGTTCTAACTCCCACTGTCTGACAGGTGAGTCTGGCAGATACTAACCACAAGTCAACCCGTGTAGATAAGGTCCCTTTAAGGAAAGTATGACTAGGTTCTTTTTGTAAGATGTCATATATGTCTTTTATATAATTCCTTTGCATTATTAAGTGTAATGCATTAGTGTCACTATAATTTTTTTTTGTATTTCTCCCCCAATCTCTATGTGACAGTCCACAATTAAATTCCCCCCCCCCACAAAACCAACTTTGAGGTGTGCAGATAAGGGTCAATACATCGAAACATCTCTGACTGTTCTGCCTTAGTTTGTGGTGCATAAATGTTAATAAGTCAGAAAACTTCAAGTTTCAAGACTACATCCATAATCAATACTCTTCCAGGTACCGCATCATAGACATGTAATATTTGGACCGTGTCTTTAAAAAGTATCCCAAATCCTGAACACCTCTCTTCTCCTACTGACCAAAAAGAGACCCCCCACCTCCAATCTTGTTGTGCTATTTGGATTTCATATAGTGAATGAAGCCTAGTATCTTGCAATAATAAGATTGTTTCGCTTCCAAGACTAAGGCTTAAAAAGGTACTTTGCCTTTTTCCATGTGCCTTTATACTATTTACATTAATAGTGCAAATAGAGATAGCCATTACCACAAGGAGTATAGCAAAGAGCATGAAGAAAGAAAAACTACCAAAAACCCTATCATCTTTTTTTCCTTTTCCTAGTTTTTGTTTCTCTGGGAAAGTAACTTCAGAGGTACCATCAGCCTGAGAGGATGTTACAGAGGACATATCAGAATCGCCACCCTCCTCTTCCTGGCCTTCTTCAAGTAATAGTGCATAAGAATTGTGCACCACCACTTCTTCTGCAGGTTTTACTTGTTTTGCTGTAGAACCAGTCAGTTTTCCTGCCTTGGACCTAGGGACTCTTTGGAAAACTGTCTCACCTTGAGCAGTAGGGGGGGCATTGAAATCCCTTCGTTCCCTTCTTTCCCTACCTGATCTGGCTTTTGAAAGTTTACCATTCCTAATACTTCATCTCTCTCCATACCATCCTCTCCCACTTTTTGTCTATGCTTTACTACCCCCTCCTGTTCATTCCCTTTAACACTCTCAAATTCTACAGTTACCCCTACTGTCCTCAAGTCTCCAAGAGGTAGTTGAGCAGGTAAGGGCCCTTTCGTAAGTAGTTCCACCATCCTCATTTTATCCCTTTTTGCAGAAGCTACATATACATCCTGTTCTGCCCTTACTGAACTGTCCACATTATTATGGGAGGCCCAAGAGCAAGTGCAGAAAGAGTGACCTTTCTCCTCACATAAGTTACATCTCAAAGGTTGCCTACAATGAACCTCTATGTGACCAAAATCCCCACATAATCCGCATTTTTGTTTGTCACATACATTACTTAGGTGACCCACATCTCCACATTTATAACATGCCCTAAGTTGGCCAGGATAGAATACTACCCCCCTATCCCTGCCAAAAAAAAAAAACAGTTCGGTAGATGCTTTGTTTGGCCATTTACCAATTTCAAAACTGTTTGGTGTTTCCATCCCCCGTCCATAACTGTTCTTCATCTAGAATTGGTTCAGGAGGACCATGGACCGTGCAGTGCTGTCGTAGCCAATAAGTAATGTCAGCTACGTTTACCCCCTCATTCCTAAACAGCATTGTTATTTTTTTTTTGTTAGAGGCTTAGTGAATGGAATGGCCAAAAAAGGTTTCCATAAAGGTGAAAGCTTCATTAAAAGATATTGTTTCCAAAATTGTTCAAGACCAGCTGGATGCTTAAAACTAATATCAAAAATAACATCCCCCGGTACATGTATTAAAGCCTAAATTTCATAAGCATAAAATTTCATGCTATCTTTCAACAGAACCCGCCTCACAAACTTCCTGTCTGGAAGGTCCTCCATTGCGCCCCTAAATTTTAATTAAACTGCATTTCTTCTTTCTGCCGGTTCTAACAGCCGGCCTTCCTCAGTCGGGAATAAATGTTCTGTTACTTTCCCATGCCATGGTTTGTTTGTAGTTCCCTTCCCAGAAGAATTCATCTGCAAGTTGTTGGAAACATTAACCTGATTTATATTTTCCCTCTTTCTCTCTCTGGATACCAAATCCATGGAAACATCACCTTCCTGTTCTCTTATATGTTGTAATAAGGGATGAGAGTCATCATATTGTGGTATGGCTGTGTCAAGTACAGGAGAAATTTGCCCTGTGGGTAAGGAGGGATCGTGTTGCCCAACCGGAAATGAGATAGGAGTCCCCGATAATGAAAAAGTCTTATCTTTGCTAACGTTAGCATCCCAGTCATGTCCCAAAGGATTTTTAACCCATCCTGCAGCTGTTAGTGCCGTACCTACCCAGTCATCTTCAGAAATTCCTACTTGCACATGTGTGTGTTGCTGCTTTTGCCCTTCCATAACCTTGTCCTGTAAGTCCTTTATTTCACCTTCAGAAAAAGGTCGGCTACATGAATCACCTACAGAGGTTTGCAACAAAATGGAGTCTGTAAGTAAAACAACAGTTTGCGGTGGAACAGTACCTGTGTCTGTTAATTCGCTCCGGTGTTCTTGGGGATGCAAAGCACCAATTCCCGCAACATCTTTCTGCATATTTGTAGCCTCCTCTTCTTTTCTTGGAAGAAATACCCCATTTGCATTCACAGCGACTCCTGTTCTCTCCACAATCTCCTGATAATCTCCTTCATCTCTTTCGGCATCTCCCATCTCCATTTCCTTGTCCTCAAAATGAAAAATTACTTCCGCTTCCTGTACCTGTGAAGGAACGGTCCTACTCTCTTGTCCACCCTGAAAACTCCTCTTCCTCTCCCGCTGTTGGCATTCCGCTTCCTTCACAGAAGATTTTGAAATAAAATCCAGATCTTGCCATTTTCCATCACTACTTGGACTCAACCAGCTCCCAGTTTATCGTGGGTCTCAATACATCTTCCGTGGTATGTGAAACGATTCCTATTTCTGACTCCCATTGTAACTCCTCTTCCATCTGAGCTTCCATTGAGACCAAAACAAAGGGAGCTAAGGAGGAGACTCACTCCTTAGCGTCCCACACAACCTCCATGTTCAGTGCTCCACACACTACTGAGTAGGTCCGTCTCTCAGTTGCACAGCACCCTCTGCCTCCAACAGAGTAGGGGAATTTCCCTGGTGTCCTTGCCAAATTTCTCCCATTCACTAAAAATACCACCAACAACTTCATCTGGTTCAATTTCAGTTGGTTACTATCTGTATCACCCTCTACCTGGTCACCCCTGAAAAAGGGACTTCTAGTCTCAGTGGGCCTACTGGGTCAACAAAATTCAATAAATGAATAAATTTGGTGCAACTGGGGATGGGCACCCTATGTTGCACACAGTTGCAGGGGAGTATTAGCCAGCACTGGGAGTTGGGCATTTTTGTATCAGATTTAAGAGTTGGGTCAGGCAGGGGTGATACCAGTGGTGGGACTAAGCTCTCACTCTCAGTTTAATTAAAAAGGTAGTTGGGAGAGGGGCGCTAATAAGCTATAAATGAGGTAGACACTACTCTCCACAGCTCCACTCTAAAAATCAATAAAAATAAGATTTTAACAAAGATTTAGATGATCAAGACCACTCTAACTGCCTTAGAAGAGCTTTCCAATGATGGATGAATACTTGATTGCTGGTAAAAGCACTAGAAATGCCTTTAAATTGGAGAGTAAGAAAATGGGCCTGAGTGACATGATGAGCAGTGGTGGATCAGGGCCTATCTCACTGTCATCCACTGAGATTGCGTTACTAAGTTGAGCAGTCATGAAACAGGTCCCACAAGGGATGGATCCAAGGTTGAACACATTCCAAGCAAAAATTGCCACTCTCACCTCCGAGATAGGAAACCAAACAAAGCGTATTTCAGAGGTAGAACCTCTGTAGAACCTGTTGTGTGGCATTCTGGAGGTCTGAGACCTCCAGGATGCCACACAACAGGTTCCAGACAGAGTGGCAAAGCTGGAAAAGGAATTTGAAGACCTAAAAGACGTGGTCGACTATCAAGAGAATTATAATAGAAGAAGCAATATGAGACTTTGAGGGCTTCCAGAAGGCAAAGAAGGCAGAAATACAACAGAGTTTTGTGCATTGACTCTCCCCAAATTACTTGATATGAATCTCAAGAATGGGCAGCTGAAACTCGAACATGAGCCCATGGTTCTGGCCCCACGACCACCAGATGATCAGCCGAGACAGATCATTTTCCATCTCCATAACTTCAAGGTCAAACAAGAAGTTATGTCAGCCTACAGAAAGAAAAAGGAGATAATGTTTGAGGGAGCAAAACTCACATTATACCAGGATCTATTGCAACATGTGCAAAGAAAGAGGCAAGCATTTTAATGTGGCCATGAATATGCTGCAGGAGTGGGGCATAGAGTTCTTCATGGCCTATTCAGTAACAGTCCGTGAGAGATCAGAAGGAGCCAGTTATTCATTTTGGGAGCTGGACAAGCTAAACACTTTTATTTCCACTTGGGACAAGAAGAATGGTACAAAATGACTATTTGAAGGCAGAATTTGGTGGTTACACTCACACAGGTACTGAGCTGTGCACTTGCCTTGACATGCGGTTTCTACTTTAGTTAGTCAGAGCTGTTATCTGAAGATGTCTGGGGACGCTCACCATCTGATCAGACCCTTCCTTCGAGAATTTCACATAACTCTCTGGCTCATTTGAGGCTATGCACATTTGGTCTGGATTAACCCTCCACTTTAGAAGGACAAACAATTTTTCAGATGACATAATGCAAAATGTAAATTGTTGTTGTTTTATCTTGACATCCCTGTAAAGGCAAAATGAAGATGACAGGCATGCTGATGGGGGTGGGGATCGGGGGGATGTTTATTCCACACCAGGTCACAGATAAGCACATGCAAGCAAACAGAATTGATTTCCCAGCATTCGGGTGAGAGGAAGATGCACTACTAAATGATGGAGGGTGGGGGGAAGGATGTTCCTTAGGCACAAAACTGATACATGGTGAGGGGAGATAATGACTCCCCAAGCAGGGCACAGTGCAAGGACCTGGAAACCTTTACCACAACAACGTGGTTTGGTTATTTTAAGAGCCCTGTATTAAGGGCCAGTTCAAAATTCTTATTATTAAACTCTGTTAATCAATAAGGGCTTGCTTAAGAGTGGGGGGGTGGGGATAAAGCATGAGAGGAAGCTTGAGATTAAGAACAACCAGCCATACAGGGTACTGGTTCTAAGAGAAGGAGTGATAGATTCTTCATTAAAAGAACAAGATGCATATCTCACGGGGGGGCTGGAGTACAGGGGGAAAGGGATGGGACAAGTTGAGGAAAGTTTAAAAGTTGAAATTTCTGTTTACTGTTCTTAAGGTTTTCACTTTATATTTTATGTAATCGCAATCTGTGCTTGTTAATTGTTACATGTGTAAGATGCCTACAAAGCTTGCAGTTAATGAGGTTTAGAAGTAAGAATGTTAGCAATGGAACATTGACTATCCCACATGGCTAACAGACTGGATACTGAAGTATTTGTATCTTGGAATGACACACCAGTGAAAAGGTCCAAGATACTGTTAGCCCTCAAAAGATGGAATACTCTAGTAGCAATGCTACAGGAGACACACTTGACACTGAAGGAGCGTAGGAAATTACTGGAAGCCTGGGTAGGAGCGTCTTTTGCTGCCTCAAATTCCTCACACAAAAGAGGGGTAGCCATACTCGTAAATAAAAACTTCCCATTAAAGGTCACTAAAGTGGTGAAGGACAACAAAGAAGGAAGATATGTATTCATAGTGGGCTGGGCTGGATTACATATTTGTAAACAAAAATAAGTACCCGAAGGTGAACAAAGTAACCAGTAGCCCAATTGTGGTCTCGGATCACTCCATGGTACAGCTGAATCTGAAGCTGGGGGATGAAAGGACTAGGGTCCTGGAGATTCCCAACATATCTTCTGTGTAAAGAAGATTTCCAAAAATATCTGAAGTCCCAATGGGAAGAGTACTGGTCTAATAATAAGGACTCGGACACCTCTCAGGAAGTGAAATGGGAAGCTGGAAAGGCCTTCACGAGAGGAACAATAATTAGCTACATGGTCAAAACTAAAGGGGAAAGGTGGGAGAAGATTAACAAACTGGAAAAAGAAATCAAGGTGTTGGATATAAAAGTACTACAGAGTAATAAAGAAGAAGCTATACACTATCTAAAGTTAGCGAGGGAGGCCCTTAATGAAGTTCTCACGGGGAAGTGAAGAAGCGGTTATTCTTTGCTAGACAAAAAACGTGTGAGTGGGGAAATAAACCCAGGCCTTTGCTGGTCAAATTAATAAAGGTAGGAAAAATAGTGGGGAGAATAGTAGCAATCAGGGACAAAACAGGAAGGATAACTAATAATGAAGAAGAACTAGGAAAAATCTTTATGGAATTTTATGCTAACTTATACAAAGAGGAGTGCATGGGGACTGAAAATGAGACAAAACAATTTTTTGACGGTGTTCAAATACCTTCCTTAGATGAGGAACAAGCAAATACTGTATATTAGGAGAGCCCATCATGACAGGGAAAGTGAGAAAGGCAATAGCAAATCTGACATCAGGAAAGGCAGGGGGCCCAGATGGGTCTAGTGTGAAATACTATAAACATATGAAGGACATATTGGCAGAACCACTGTGCAGCCTCATTGAGGAGGAAAGGGGGGGACTTTCTGTCTTGTGTACAACGGTCAACATATGTGTCCTATTGAAGCCAGGAAAAGAAAGCCTGTATTGTTCATTATACAGGCCCATATCTCTCCTCAACTACGACTACAAAATAATAGCTAAGGTACTTGGCCACATGTCTAGAAACATTTCTGATGCAGCTCATATACCCTAAGCAAACTGGCTTCATACAGGGTATAATGTCCTACCATAATATGAGGAGACCGTTAAACATAATATGGTGGGGTGCAAAATACCCAGGACAAGCATGTGTGCTGTCAATAGACGCAGAGAAAGCAGTTGATAGAATAAAGTGGACATATCTATTTAAGGTATTGAATAGATCTGGGGTGGGTGAGGGTTTCATTAACCTGGTCAAAATGCTTTATCGAAATCCAACAGCTCTGGTGCCAATAAACAGTACACCCACAACAGAATTTTGGCTATTTAGAGGCATGAGTCAGGGATGCTCACATCCCCCCTACTATTTACCATGGCAGTAGAGCCCCTTGTGGCTAATATAAGGAAAAAATCAGGAGATTACAGGAATTAAGGGACGGGGGAAGATCCAACATAGAGTCACCCTATATGCAGATGACCTACTCCTGTATTCAACAAACCTGGAAAAATCAGTGCCAGCCCTATTAAAAATTGTACAGACTTTTGTGAGGTTTTTAGGATTCAAACTAAATCTCCAGAAATCAGAAATCATGTTACTAAACACAGGCAGCGGGAAGAGGCAGGAAAATACCTGGGGGTTACACAGAGTAGAATGTTGCCGTACCTACCTGGGGATTAGAGTAGGCAGAGATCTACAAACATTGTATAAATTAAACTATTCGCCCTTATCAAAACCATCCTGGCAGACCTTAGTAGATGGATAGGCCTACCCATTTCATGGATAGGGAGAATTAATCTCATAAAGATAAAGGACCTTCTGAGAATACTATATGTCACGCAGATGATGCCTTTTAGCCTTACCACGAAGGACATTAAACAACTTGAAAGTGGATTTAGACACTTCCTATGGAGAGGGAAGAAATCAAGGATAGCACTAAGCAGACTTAAAGCACCCAGGACAAAGTGGGGGGATGGACTTCCCAGACTTGAAGGGGTACTACCTAGTGGTCCAATATCGATACATCCATAACTGGGTGAACAGAGGGGAGGTGGCTTTATGGCTGGATTTGGAACAGGGAGAAAACCCAGGTAGATTAACTTCATACTTAGCAAAAGGTGGAGACAGAGCATATGGACGGACAAAAACACCCAACCCAGTGGTTGTAGCTGTCCTAGAAGCCTGGAAATGTATCAAAAGAAGAAAGGGGGCTTTGGGGGATAACATGCTTTTGATACCTACAGCTAAAAATCCTGAATTTCTGCCAGGCCTGGAGGACCTGGGCCTTGCAGAATGTGAAACCAAAGGAGTCAGGTGTTTAGGGGACTTGTGCAGTGAGAAGGGTACCTTCCCCTTTGACAAAATCAAGAGAAGCCTGAATTTGCCAAATTCTCACCTCTTTCGATACCTTCAGGTGAGACACTTTGGAGCCAAAGTGCTTGATGTGTCAATGAGAGGCAGCACAATAGCCAAGATAGAGAAAGAAATCTTAGGAGCCAAAAGTAATGAGAACGGGCTGATTGGAAGGGCAGCTAAACTGGATAGAGACAATTTTGGAAGGGGAACAGAGTGAGAGTGAGGTGGGAGGAGGACTTAGGGATCCCCATCACAAATGAAGCATGGGAGCAATTGGTTGTGTCCCATATGAGTCTCCTGGCCTGCAATAGGACCAAAGAAGCACAGTATAAGTTTCTGCATCGACTATTCTACCTGCCTGAGATGGTGCATAAGTTTCACCCCGAGATATCCCTAAAGTGCAGAAAGTGGTCAATAGAAACAGGTACTTATTTCCACTATTTTTGGGAATGCAAAAAAAGTAATACTGGGAGCAGGTGGGTTCTGAAATCAAACATCTGAGGAAGGGAGATAGAAATGTCGCCACTCTTCCTATTAATGGGCATGGAGAAGGAGGATAGAGAATGGAACCCATACCCAAGGTGGGTGCGAGTGATGCTGGTTCTGGCTAGACAAATTATTTTAAATATGTGGGTGTCATGTACAAGGCCCATCACTCAAATGTGGAGGAACTTACTACTAACAACTCTGGCCACGAAGAAGCTCACTTTTACCCTAAGGGGAAAGGAAGACATTTTTTACAATATATGGTCCCAGCTCCTATCTTCTCTATCACCGACAGAAGCTTTAATTTTTGGGGAAGGTCATTGCTAACAAAAATTAACTGTCAAAAAAAAAAAAAAGACAGGAAGGAAACACAAAATGAGGGCTGAAGTGTCACAACTATGCATTTGTATCAGGAACTTACACAACTTATCAGTTTATGTACTTAATTCTTTTTTTGTTTGTTGAAAGGTTGATTTATAGTTTATGTACTGAAGTATTATGTAAATTGCAAGCTGCATCACATAGCCATAATAATTAATTCATGACAGACATCAATTGTATATCAGTTGTAAGGTGTAATGCTGGATTCTAAGAAACAATACTACAAAGTTGCTAATCACTTAAACTAAATGTAACATATGGCTCATACGGATCAATTTTGATGTAAACGAAAGAGTGCAGTCTTTGAATTGCAGTTTGGTTTTACACTGTTTTCTGAAAAATATCAATAAAAAGATTATACAAAAAAAAGGTAGTTGGGGAGGGAGGTATTCCAGCAATGAGACTGAGCACACGCCACATGCCACCATTACACTCAGAGCCGTCTTGCTATCTGAGCAAGGAAGCAGCTATAGGAGTCTGAATAGTCCTGCTACATTTCTAACTAGAGGGTAAGCAGACAAATGGTTGTTTAAAAAGAAGCATAGGGCCTGTAACCTCACCTAATTTCCCCCCATATCCAATCTACTATCTTCTCCCCACCTCTTATGCTTCTTCCTTTCTCTATACCACCCCCTCTCTTCCTTGTTCCTCCTCCCCCTCCTCTCACAGCCCTATCCATCCCTGATAATCCCATTCTGTCTACTATCTCATTCTACCCCCTCCTCTCTGCCCACCTTTCTCTACTCCACCCCTTCTCCTCTCCTTTCCTCCTCCACCTCCTCTCATAACCCTTTCCTTAATCCTATTCCTTCCGCTCCTCTCTCTCTCTCCCCCCACACCAAACCCACCTTTCTTAGTCCTTGACCGTAACTCTGTTTCTATGTTCCCCCTCAAGTCTGCTTTCTCCCTCCCTTCTCCTCTCTATTGCAACATATATTATTCTACTATTAGCCGGTGCTGGCACACATTTGGCTTTAGCAGCTATAATTTTCAATGGAGTGGTGCATGGTTTATAAGTTCTCACACTGTTTGATTATCCATTTATTCATTTGCATGGGTTAAATCCATGAACACAATTTACTGTACATAGTTGCTTTCATATTTATTTCTCTGCTGTTTACAGTTGTAGCACATTGTTTTCGACTATGTATTTTCAAGTGTACTCCCCTTTCCCTCCCCCCCAGAATGCATCTAGAAATGAGTTCTTGTTAGCTCAGTATGTCTTTCCTAGTGAAACTTTCAAATAAATAAATAAATAAATAAAAATTATATTTTAACCTTCAGTCAGGGCATAAACACAGAGTAGTGAGCTAGTCTGAATTGGGGGCAGCAAACTGTAAATCTGGTAATTACAAGCCCCCCTGGCAGGGTTCTCAACATCCTGAAGGGAGAATAAGGAAATGGCTACCCCTTCTCCTCATATCAGGTCTTGCCTCTCCCCCTCTCTTCTCCACCTACCCTTCTGGGTCACCCATGTGCACAACCTGCCCCATCCTTTTTATTCCAACAACACCTGCATACTACCTCAAACATGCTCCTGGTACACTCATGCACTATAATGGCTCTGTTGCATTATTACTGTTTTGTATGTTTAAATGTTCTTTTGTATAATTTTGGATATGTATTGTAATTTATCCAATGTTCCACTACTGTTTATTGTACAATACCTTGTGTTCCAAATGTTGCATAATCTTATAATCTTGTATTGTTTGTACTACCCACATACTATTGTAACTGATCATCCTTCACAAACCTATGTAATCCCTTCCCCCCAGATCACACCGTGAGATGAGCAACTTGTTGTTCAGTGTGCACTCCTGGTGAAACATTTCAATAAATAAATAAAAATTAAAAAAACTCATACTTTTCATATACATATATACTGTATAGTACTTCCCTCCCACCCACTCCAACCACCCACCTTCCCTCCGTAAGTTGGTTCTACTCTTATAGACACTGGGCCCAATGAGAACAACTTCCTGTTTGCAGCAGGAGGAGTGGCACTCCAGGGCTCACTCAAAATTACAGCTGGGAGGAGTAGCCTTCCCCCCACTGGTTGGATGTCCGGCCACCAGCATCAGCGCGTAGGCAAATTAGTCCAAATGTAGAAGAAGAGGAAGTCCCCGTAGTTGCTTGTGGCTGTAGATCTCTCTCCTCTTTCATCCACTCACAGAGCACACAGCAGGAAAAAAATTTCTAGATTTTTCTTTCTCTGCCAACACCACGCATGGCTAGAAGTATGGAGATGGGACTGGTCAGCTGCAGTGACTGTGGGGCACTTATCTCCAGGGCACATCTCTACCTGCCAAATAATAAGGAGACTGGAGGACCAACTACAAACTGCCTGGTATGAAATTTCAAGACTGAGACAGCTACAGTGTATCTTACCCCCTCGACTCCCACTACCTCAGAGGTCCACTGGCACAGGAGGCTGGAGGGTGGTGGGTACAAAAAGCAGGAAGACAGAGGGGACTCAGCCATTGAATGCTCTTCTGAGCACTACAATACAGACAGCAAACCAGTTTGAGTCCCTGGAAGACATGCAGGAGTCTGACATTGTCAAGGGAAATGACAGTCATGACAGTGAATACAAAGAAGAAGGCATCTCAGCAACCAGTGCCAGCCATGAAAAGGTCAAGACCAAGATCAAGAGCATCCTGGTTTTAGGAGATCCCATGATAAAGGGACTGGAATCCTGGCTTATTAAGCACGCACCAGAGGAGGTGAAAGTGGAAGTTAGATGTCTTCGTGGAACCTCAGCTTACAGAGAAACTGAGCAGATGGGGAGAATCAGTGACAAAATAAAGGGGACCAGGCTGTGCTAATTCACATGGGAACAAACAACCTAATATCCGGACAGTGGAGGAGACAAAGTGGAACAACCAGAAATTGGTGGAAAGATTCTCAGCAAAAACAGCATTCTTGGCCTTCTCCAAAGTCCTGCTAGTGTGGGGCAAAAAGTGGGAGCAGGGATAGAATCAGGCAAGCTGATGTAAGCCCCTGCAAATGTGGGGCTTGTATTCCCATGTTTTAGGCATCCCTTTCCCCCTCTTACCCCCCCAAAGCTAGGAGATGGGTTTAGTGCTCTGGGGGTTAGTGGTCTGGATGCCTCAAGGTGGCAGAAGAGGGCAGAAATAGGGTATATAAGGGAGCTGACAAGAGGGACAGGGGCCTCAGACAACAGGTTGGGGATTATCCAGGGCTCAGGGAACCCTCACCACAGCCTCCGTCCAGTGGTAGCCCACAGGCATTATCCAGAAAATCGGAGCCTGTCTCAGGTGCTAGAAGCAAAACCAGATCCATGGAGAGTGACCTTGAGTCTGCACCTGCACCAGTGTCAGCCAGTGGAAAGATTGATGACCCACAAGACCAAAGGGAGCTGTATGAGGAAAAATATGTTGGCAGCCAGTTCCAGTTCCAGGACCACTTGGTGGTTAGGGTAATCCCTAGGCCTTACTACTGCCCAGTTATCACTTTTGGTGACACCACTCCACAGCTCCTGGTCTGGGCCAAGACCCTCTGGACCCGGAGGGACAGGTTGAACCCAAATGACCCATTAAACCTCAAATACTGACAGGGGATATGGCTATCCAAGTGACAAGCCAGGAGAACCAGCGTGAGAGACCTGCCCAAATGGAGTCAGGCCAAAAGGTGGGTTCGCAGGAGGCTGAGGGTAGAATATCCAAACCTGAACTATCCTTACATTTCAGAAAGGATTTGGGACATCACAGAGGAAATGTGGGAGGACTGGATTTTCAAAGAACAGTTGGAGAGGCTGAAGAACCACCCAGGAGGAGGAGGAAGTACCCCATCTCAACAGTTGTTCCAGCAGGCATGGTCGATGTGCCACACAGGGATTTGGTCAGGACTAACCATTTTCAAGCATTTTGCTATGGTCCAGGACTTAACTGGGACTCAGACCAAGTATTACATTTTGGACCGAGATTCATTTGGAGAGGTGAATACTAAGCTCTACCCAGCGTATTATTTCCCACCAGGTGGGGGGCCTACAACCTAGGCTTCTGGGACTAAAAAAACTTGTGGACTGCGCCAGGACACTCACTCTAAGGAGCGGATATGGTGACCTTATTCTCATTTATTGATCAAGCTCTTAACTTTGAAAACAAAGGGTTTAAATTGTTACTGTTTTATATATCATGATAAAATATGTTTTGGAGAAACTGGTGAAAGAATGTGTGTGCATGAGTGAGTGAGGGAGTGGACTGGGGTTTGGACATGAGAAACTTATTTTAAAATTTGGTGGGAGATATCTAATGTCTGCTACCTCATTAATAATGTTGGCATAAAATTTAAGGAAAATCTTTTTGAAATGCAGAATTATAAAAAAAAGTGACTATTGTTACTGTTTAAAAAGAAATAATGACGGTTGTGACTAGCACTTTAGATTTATCTCCTGGCACAGGTAGGGTTTAGGAATTAGATTTTAGGGTATAGTTTTGGGCTAGGTAGGTAGGTTGGGTGGTGCCTGGTGGCCATACATGGTGTGTTCACAGCCAGAGTGCTGGGGAGTGCGCATACTCAGCTTGATGGGAGTGGACCATCACTGGACCCTTGCCATCATTCCCAGGAGGGAATGATTTCCGGAGCCCTTAGGAAGCCCAAAAGGTGTTGTCCTAAGCTGCCAGGGCTGGGAAGACTGTGGCAGGGCCCTCTCAGGAGGTGAGCTGGTGGCAGAGGTTCCCCTCACAACTGGCATGGCAAGGTGGCCTAGGGTGTTGAGGGAGATGGGGAGCCTTTCACCCATTTAAAGGGCCCTGTTTGGAGGGACTGGTCCTGGAGTGCTGGTCCATGAAGCAGGGGCGGGCTGGGGACCCAAAGGAACCAGAGAAGCTCAGGGAGGTGGCTAGGCCCACCTAGTTCTAAATAGACTGCTGCCAAGCAGTCAGCCAGGTGGAGCCTGGATGTGATGGCCTGTGGGAGAGTGCGCATTATCCCATGGTGCACAGCAGCCATGGTTAGCCTGGGTGGAAACCGCTTCCCCAGAAGGTGAAGCATTTCGGTGGGGGGAAGTGTAACTCCTGTTCCAATTTGGGGGTTACCAAATAGAAGCCCTGTCGGCAGCAGGAGGTAGGTGTGCTGCTGGGCATGGGCGTGGCCCAGATGGCATGTGAGTGTTTTTGAAGCGCCAGCCAGTGTGGGAAAAAAATGGTTAGGGAGTTCTATCAGAGTCGTCAAGAGGAGCGGGCATGCCTGCTTCATGGGCTGGGTTGAAGCCTCCAGTTGGGGCTGGTGAGGCCAGGGGCTGGGGTGGGGAGATTGCCCCCGGTCCCAAAAGTAGTTGAAGGGGCACTCCATGCCAGCAGTGGGGAAGCAGATCCAGAGAGAGCAGCAACTGTGTGGAAGGTCGAAAGGAGTCTGCCAGGCTCCAATTCCTGTTAGAGTTGGGTGGCTGCCATGGAGGGCCTGTGAGACAGAAGTGGCAGTGAAGTCTCTGGTGGGGTAAGGTGGCAAATATAACCCCTGTGCTCCTCCATGTCCACTGGAGGTATGTGCTGCTGGATTGTTTGGGACCGCTTTTGCCATAAGGAAGGTTAGCCCTGTCCTGTGTGAACCCTACCCGTGGATCGGCAGGAGCCATTTGTGGAAAGGACTGTGCCTGTGTGGAAAAACAACTGACACCCTCCTCCCTCCCTCCCTCCCTCCTTTTTGAGGAGAGTTGCCAGAGATTTAGAAAATGTACACCGCTCCCACTGGCAGGGATACATGAAACTGCTACTAGTTTGTGGATGGGGCACATGTCCCAAAGTAAATCGGCACCCATTTGGCTCAACAGGGAAAAGAATGATTGAGTAGGGCCCAAGTTCAAATCTAGGTCCCCCAAGAGACTGCACCACGGCTCTAAGCTGTAGAAATTTGGGAACTGTAACATAATTAAATTAGTGTCCTCTTTGGAGTTTTGTGTGTACAGCTTGAGCTTTTGAACTAAATAAAAATGCTTGATTGCATCTCATTCTTGTTCTGGACTAAATCATTTGATGTCCTTAACCCACTATGCTGTGCTTCTGCCTAACCAACTTGTTTTTTAGTGAACCAGCTGATCCTGTGGCCACCAGTCATGAAGGGAGGAACTTCCAGCTAGCCTGTGTCTCGATGGAAATCCATCCCTCAACCACAGAATCCCATACTTCAACAAACAAGGTACTGTGTTTAACTCTATTGTGCTGCCTGTCATGATGGTGCCCTCCCCCTTTCCCATAGACAATATTCCATCAAAACCCCTAGGCAGGGAGGGGAGGGGGGGTAGCTTTCTGGAGTTTTCGATCACTGCTATGGACTGAAAACTGCTGCCTGCTCGAACTGTAAAGCCCCATGATTGCTCAAGCAGGAGCGAGTGCCAGTAAACAAACTGCCTATCTTGTTAGAAATCAGCTATTGGTATAGCCAGGGGCAGAGGAGGTTACATTATAGCCCGTTATTATTTCAGCCCCCACTACTTCCTCAGGCAGGTCGTTCCACTTTCTGTGAAGAAATTCTTCCTCACATTTCCTCTGAATCACCATCTCTCCAACTTCATCCAATGCTCTCAAGTCATAGAACATCTTTTTCACTAGAAAATAGTGTTTTCATTTTCCCTGTTTCTTCCTGTAAGGTACTTGTATGTCTTAATCGTATCCTCTCTCTCCCTTCTCTCCTCCAGGGAGTACATATTCAAATCCTTCAGCCTGTTCTCATAGAACTTGTGATGCAGTCCCTGTCCCATCTTTGTTGCCCTCCTCTGAACCTTTTCCACCCTGTCTATGTCTTTATGTAGGTATGGTCTCCAGAACTAGACACTGTACTCCAGGTGGGGCCTCACTGTCAATAAAACAGTATTTCTTCACAGAGAGGGTGGTGGATGCATGGAACAGCCTCCCAGTAGAAGTTGTGGGGACTAGAATGGTCATAGGATTTAAGAATGCATGGGATAGAGCAAAGGAATCTTAGAAGCAAATTGGGGTGTAAGCTGGAGTCCAAGTAGAGTCTCCGGTTGCACCATGGGTAGGAATTTTAGGGCAGACTAGATAGGCTAGGTGGGTCTTCTCTGCCAACAACTTCCATGTTTCTATGTGTCACTATCCTTTCACCACATTTCTGTGACACAAACTATATCAATATTTCTTTCCACTGCTAAAAATGCTAATAAGTCATCTATTTTCTTGTTTAGACTCCTTGCGTTGGATAGAAAACAGCACAGGTAGGATTCTGACAGGGAATCTTCAGGTAATTCTATTGTATTTTTACATGTCAAAAGCTGGTGCTATATTGCTTAGTGTCCCATTTCCTGTAAAGAATTAGTTTAAATCTGGGGGTTCAATTTGAGACTTCAATCAGTTACGTAGAATCTTAGCAACTTATTTGAGTGTAGGCCATCATGACTAAATAAATAAGATGTATTGTAAAATAATTCCCAGGTGTCTATGAACTGAATTCCTTCTTTACAGCACCAATTACCGAGTCTGGAATATATTCGTTCAATGACCTTTTTTCCTATATTGGCTCTTAGTATGGAGAGTATCACCAAAATTAGAACTGTCCCACTATTTTTCATTCTCTGTCTTACATCCATAATTTTTGCCCCTGGAAGACATGTTTATTTTATTTTATTGAAATATTTCACCAGGAAATGCACACTGATGTGATGAAATACTATCTCTCAATAGTCTATAAAAATAATTGTACATTATGCCACAGTATTTTGCTTGCTGTGAAGGGAGACAGAGGCCTACATTAAGAATGGACATCAAGTCAATATAAAATTAGTAAACTGTTCTGTCATGTTGACTAAGGAAAGCTGGGCATGCAGGAGGGACGTGACTTACATAGGCTCACTTACTCATGATAAAGTACGTGAAAAACAAGTTGTTTTTCAGTCTTCTGACGAAAGCAATCTTTATCTATTAGGTAGCAGAATAGTGTGACTTGCAATTTCTATAAGCTAAGAAGTAGAGAAAGGCCTGTTATTGGTTTGGGGCCTCTAGCATTTAAGTGTGATGATATGGCTTGTTGACATGAGCTACTCATCTGGTTCTTAAAATTGTTTTTAAACAAATGTTCTTACCTTTTCTTGTAAAATATTTACTGGATTTACTGGATTATGTAGGACAAAAGAAGGCTCAAGGCCCATCGTGATTGTCCCCCACAACAGTGGGTCAATGATGAATGTAGGTTAAATTTAGCCATTTACCAAGTTTAGACTTAAATATATCAAAGGATGCAGAATTAATCAATTCCTGTGGTAGTGTACTCCATTGTTTGACAGCTCTTACATTAAAAAAGTTGTCATACGAACATACGAAATTTGCCAGCAGATAAAGGCCTAGAAGTCTATCAAGTCTGCTCGAATGTGCAGCTAGCACCCCTTATTCTGCAGATGCCCCTCCCTTCCACCCTTCCCCTTCATTTACCCTCCCCCTTGTCCTGTCCCATCCTCGTTTGAAGCAGTCCACTGTTCTACTGCATACCACTTCAGCAGGTAACGCATTCCACCCAGCCACCACCCTCTCTGTAAAAAAGTGCCTCCTCATCTCCCTCCTGAACCTTCCTCGCTCCAGTCTCATATCATGGCCCCTGGTGTCCCTCCCCTCCCTTACTTTGAACAGCCCCTCTGTACCTGTCTTGTTTATTCCTTTCATGTATTTAAAGGTTTCAATCATTAGTGGGGTCCCACAGGGATCAGTCCTTGGGCCCCTTCTGTTCAATGCCTACCTATCTGACATAAGGACAGGAATCAGGAGTGAGATGAGTCTCTTTGCAGATGACCTGAAACTGGGGTGGGGTGGATGGGGAGAGGGGAGGGTGGCCTGCAGGGGACCTGGAGGCTCTGGAAAGATGGTCTAGAAAGTGGAAGCTGAGGTTCAATGCAGGAAATGCAAGGTACTCCACCTGGGGCCAGAAACCCAGGCCAAGGTACACCCTGGGGGAATACTACAAGTCTCAATGGCTGAGAGGGACCTGGGGGTGGTGGTGGATGTCAAGATGAACAACTCTGAGACTTGTAGGAGGGCAGCAGCCAAGGCCAACAGCATGCTGGGATGCATCGCTAGGGGGATCACCTCCAGAAGGAGGGAAGTGATACTCCCTCTGTATAACTGCTTGGTGAGGCCGCACCTGGAGTACTGCGTGCAGTTTTGGAGGCCACACTTAAAGAGGGACATTAACCTCCTGGAGAGGATCCAGAGGAGGGCAACCAAAATGATTTGGGGCTTGGGGGACAGGACCTAGGAGGAGAGGCTCGAAGAGCTAAATATGTACACACTGGAAGAGAGAAGGGACCGGAGGGACATGATAGAGGTCTTCAGGTACATGAAGAGGGTAAATGGGGAGGAACAGTCAGGGTGCTTCGAAGGAAGGAGGAAGGGGCCACTAGAGGGCATGGGTGGAAGCTGGAGGGGGGAAGATTCAGGGGAGAAAGGAGGAGGTGCTACTTCACTGAGAGGGTGGTGGAGCCATGGAATGCACTACCTAGGGGGCTGGTGGAGGCAGAGACAGTGGAGGGGCTCAAGAGGGGGTGGGACAGGTACAGGGGAAGGGTTCTGGAAGCAAAATCCAATGCAGCAAGAATATCCGGAACTGGGAAGGGAGAAGCCAGAGAAGGTGAGGGGGACAGCAAGGTCAGCACCCAGGGTGGGGGCTGACCAAACGAGCAGACACGAAAGACTATTAGGCCTATTCTGCTGGCATTTTAGTATGTTAGTATGTTAGTATGTCACCCCGTCTCTCCTCTCCTCCAGTGAGTACATGTTCAACTCCTTCAACCTCCTCTCATATGATAAGTCCCCCAGCCCCTTGATCATCTTTGTCACTCTGCACTGCACCCCCTCCAATAACTTAATGTCCCTCTTCAGATACGGACACCAGTACTGCATGCAGTACTCCAGGTGTGGTCTAACTAATGACCTATACAGTGGCAGAATCACCTCCTCCCTCCTCGAGGATATACCCCTTGCAATACAACCCAGCATTTTGTTGGCCTTTGCAGCTGCCTTCCTACATTGTGCCAGGTTGTTCATTGACCCTGTAATGAGCACACCCAGATCCTTCTCCTCCTCTGTCTGGGCTAGCTGCACTCCCCCTAGCTGGTAACTCCTCCTTGGGTTCTTCATCCCAAAATGCAGCACCTTGCAATTTTTGGCATTAAAGCCCAGTTGCCAGGTGTCTGACCAGGTTTCAAGCTTTGCCAGATCATCCTGCAACCCCTGCCATCCCCCTAGGTCATCCACCACCGCGCCTACCTTGGTATCATCAGCAAACAGACTGATCTTGCTCTTGATGTCCCATGTTATGTCTGCAATGAATATCCCAAACAACACTTGTCCCAACACCGAGCCCTGTGGAACACTGCTCATCACTGCCCTTGGGTGTGAGAGCTCCCCACCCACCACCACCCTCTGTTGCTTTCCCTGCAGCCAGTTTCCTACCCATCTCACCAGCTTTACACCTGCTCCTGTGCCTACTAACTTCCTTCCCAGCCTTCCATGTGACACTGAGTCGAATGCCTTACTGAAGTCCAGATACAGGACATCCACTGCATGGCCCCTGTCCAGTTGCTTAGTTACCCAGTCATAGAACTCCACCAGGTTGGTTTGGCAGGATCTGCCACATATGAAGCCATGCTGTCTGCTGTCCTGTAGTCCTTTGGCCTCTAGGAGGACCACCAGCCTCTCCTTCAGGATAGTCCCCTTAAGCACCCACGATGGATGTGAGGCTCACTGGTCTGTAGTTTCCAGTTCATCCTTGGGGCCACTCTTGTGGAGGGCACCACATGAGCCATCCTCCAGTCCTGAGGTACACACCCTGAATGTAGTGAGGCATTAAATAGGTCTGCCAAAGGTCCTGCAGGACCCTGCCAGCTCCTTCAGTACCCTGGGTGGATGCCATCTGGGCCTGGCGCTTGTCCACCCTCAGTGCCTTCAAACCCTCTCGAACTCTGCTCTCCATGATTTCCCATCTGTCACCACTTCCCACCCTGCTTCTGCCATTTCTCCCACCTTGGGTGTCACCTCCCTCTTCTCTTTAGTAAATACTGAGCAGAAGTACTCATTTAGTGCTTCGCCTTATCGCACCCTGCTTCCACCCAACCCCTCCCTTCTAATCCTTATTATGTGGTCCTTACAACTCCTTTTCTCCTGATGTACTTAAAGAGTCCTTCTCCCCCTTCTTAATGCCTGTGGCAGCCTGAGCTCGTGAGATGCTTTGACTCCTTACTGCCCTCGCCACCTCCTTCGATTCTGTCAAGCACCTCCCTGTCCTCCCCCTCCCTGTTTTCTTGTACTTCCTAAAGGCAGCTCTTTTCCTCCTTAGCTTTTCCATGACTTCCTTGCTCAACCAGATCGGTTTCTTAGCCCTAGCCTTCTTGCTCTGGGCTTTGCAGCAGGTTTTGGTTGCCTCCACTATCCCCAGCTTTATGAGCTCCCACCTCTGGTTAGTGATGTCTGTTCGTATTTGCCCAATGAACTTTAAGCTGCTGATTATGTATTCTGCCCACAGTACATTTATTGACTAATGTTAGCCCACATTGTTTCATTAGTAGTGGAGATTTAATAAGCTTATATGTTATCAGGATATCACCCGTTGCCTCCTTAAGTAAAGGGGATAGAGTCCTTTTTCCCAAAGTCTAATATCATAGTGTTTTGTTTTCAGTCTTGGAATTGTTTTTGTAAATCGTCCTGAACTTGTTCCAATCGATTTATATCACCCTTCAGATAGTGGTTCAAAAAGGGAGATCCATAATCTAAATGAGGTCTTACATATGCCCTACAAAGGGGGATCAGGCAATAATCTGTCTTATTAATAAATGTTCTCTTAATCTGTTTAATGATTATATTAGAACTCCTGGCTATTTTATTACAGTGAATACTGGAAGATAATTTTTTATCTATCAAAATACCTAAATCTTTTTCGCAAGATGTTGATTTAAGACAGGTATTATTCAAATAATAATTATTTTTTAGATTGTTCTTTCCAAAATGAAGTGTTGTGCATTTATCAGTATTAAAGTTCATTTGATTTATTTTAGCTCAATATTCAATGGCCCAGATATTCAAACTGCGCCCAAAAAGTGCGCAATAGCAGGACCAAGCGCAAGTCCATCGCGCCCATGCGCAAGAGGTGCGATATTCAAAAAGTGAGCCGGCCAAACTGTGCCTACAGCCGACGACTGAATAATGCACCACCTGTGCCATAGCGCAACTAGGGAGGGGAAGCTGAGCAGATCAGATGCGCTATAGCGCAACAAGGGATGTTCAGCTGAGCAGTCCAGAGGTGCCATAGCACAACCAGGGATGCCTCCCAGCAGCAGGGCAATGCAACTGCACAACCAGGGAGGTAGGGGCCCACCACCCATGCCACAGATGGGCACAGGAACACACAGCAGAACAGACATCGTCCCCCCACACCCCATGCACTGCACAACTGGGGAAGGGCTGGAATAACCACTGGCCCATGGAGATAAGCAACCAACCCACAGCTGGGCCATGGTGCCCCATCACACCCCCCAGCAAGCTGTGACTGGCACACAAGGAGGGCTGACCACCCCGTGCCACACCATCCCCCCAGTGGAGAGCACACCCTGCACCATGACCCCTAGGCACCATGCCCAGGAGCAGCATCCACCACTGCAGGAAACCCCATGCATGCCACCACCCCCACTGTGACACTGCAACCCTGTGCACCACAGAACCATGCTAGGCAGCCCCACCACGAGCACCCATCAGCGGGTGGCAGCACACAGCGGTGCAACAATGGCATACACAGTGCCACGATGCACAGTCCCTCTGAGGTACTGCTGAGAGACCAACCATGCGTCGGCACATGAGGTACCCCACATGGGACAGGGCGTGCCCAGGACACCACCACCAGTGGTACAGCACCCTGCACAGTCTCCCAATGACACACCCTGACCCAGCACTGGCCACAACAGCCAGCACAGACACCCACAGTGGTGCATGGAAGCATGCACCACACTGGATGCCACACAGTGCACGGACAGACACCCACCCATACCAAAGGGCACAAGGACACAGTGGCGGGCCAACCAAGCCCCCAGCGTGGGCCCATGTAAACTGTGTACACACAACCCACAGTCCTCCATGGCACTGGAGTGCCAGCCACCCTGCGCAGGCACTGTGGACCTGTACACCACCAGCATTTTCCCGGAGCACAAGTCACAGACAGTGGTGCACATCCTCTGCAACACACACAAGCCACAGCATGGATGTGGGTCAACAACTGTGGAGGCCACAATGTCACCCGAGGCAGACATGCACCACACCAGTGACAGGAGGCAACCCAGCAGTGTGACGGGTACAGTGGCTGCTCTGCATGGACTGCCACCACTGACATCCCAGCAGACTGTGCAGGTCACAGACATGCATGGGTATCAGCTACAAAGGCCATGGACAGGCTGATAGGGGCACCATGGACACAGAGCATGCACCATGGACCACTGCACACAGTCATCCAGTGCACAGGGCACAACACACACACACACCACAGACACTGACTGATAGCTACCCCCACACCATAGTCACCTCCACACGGACAGACACACATACTCATGACTGCACCACCTCTGATGCCATGCAAACCACTGCAGCTGAGCACCTATAGCCCGCTGCAAATCAGAGACCACCACAGTATTCACATCAAAATAACTGTATTAAAACAACATATAAAAGTTAACTATTTGCAACAATATATACTAGGTGGGGGGGAGGGCCACAAACAAGGTGGGAGTGGGTAAGGGGCAGGGGTGGACAAATGGGACAGGAAAGGAGGGGTGTGAGTGTGGGTCCAGGGGGGTAGGGGATATCAGGGGCAGAGGGACTTCTAACAGGAGCGCTGCTCCCCGCTCTGGCTCCTTCACTGCCTGTGCCTCTTCAGGACCCTGGTCTCATCTATCCTGCAAAAGATATCGAGTGACGCCCTCGCCACCTGCAGGATCTCCCGCAGTGCCTCCCTGATGTCTTGGCGCTGGCATGTACCTAGGACAAGGGAGCACAGTCAATAGGTGTGAATGCACAGCCCCATACAGCCCACCCACTGTGCATGGCATATGGCCATGGGACATACTTCTGTGATGGTGTGTGACCACCCACAGTGATCACGTCCACATGACTTGCCCACCCAGGTGCATACAGCAATGCAGAATGCTGCACACACCCACCGGCCAAGTCATGCACAGCATCACCGTGGCCGTTTAGTGACATGGCTATGTGGTGCAAAGGCAGTGGCACAGCCATGTACCCAGTGCACACATGGACCACCATCGATGCACTCCCAGACATGCATTGCCACTGGACAGTGTTGACTGTAACAAGTTGCGTGCATGGCAGTGGTGTCGATGGATGGTGGCCATGCCCTGCTGCCCACCCTGTAACACAGCATGCAATAGTAATCATGGAGGTATGGCACTCACCATCATTGGGCTGGTTCCTTGAGCTCTGTGAACCCTCGCCCCACCTGGCCTCCCTCTCCTCTTCATTGCACTGCAGCTCACGGGCCAGGCACTGTTCCTCCGGGCCCGTGGTGCAAACATGGAGAGAGGAACATCAGTACAATCTCATAGCAAAGCCCCTCTGCCCCCAGGTGTGTGTCCTCCCACACAGCCACACCCACCACCCCACACCCTGATAACACCACCACAGCCAACCCGGATGGTTCCTTCCCCATGTGCTGGACACATACAACTGTGATACCCATATGGAAGATAAAAGTGTGTTGACATAACACCTACCTGGCCATGGCACCGTGCCCCTCCTGGCACGTCCCCGCAGGCGGGCTAGCAGCTCCGGCTCCCTCCGCCGCAGGTCCTCATACCTGTGGTGACACTGCTCTGCACTTCTCCTCCATACAGTGGCCTCCTCCAGTGCAGTGGCCACCTCCTCCCACACCTGGCTCCTGGACCTGTCCAGGGATGCCTCCCTGAACAGTGGCCCATGGTGTGTCTCCACTATGGCCACTAGGTTGGCCAGTTCTAACTGCATGCACTGAGCAGCCCTCCTGTGCGCCATTCTCTCTGCTCAGTCTACAAATATGGTGCTCTGCAGAGCGGCTCCCCACATGCAGATGCTGCACTGTACAGCGTTGCCATTCCCTATTGCATCGTCACCGAACAATACGATAGTGGTGCACCCATGCTTGACGCATGGCGCCTGGGGGGCAAAGGTCAGGCACAGGATCAAGGGTCTCTGGTGCATGGACACGCACAGTGCCATTGGAACCCAATGCGTGTAGCGAGATTGGCTGCCTGTGTGCTACCACCAGTAGCGGCCTACCGCGCTGTTGCCCCGGTGCGCCTATGATGGCCCAGTGCCACAGCGCCATGTAGGTGAACATCGCTATAGCACCACTGGCACAATGGTGGCCATGCCCTGCATTGTTTCCTGTGCACAGCACGTCAGCAGCACGGCAGACGCCTGCGTCAGCAACCCGGGCATGTGCAGTGAGGTGTGTACTACGCATGTCACAGAACTGCGCCATTGTCTCAGCACATTCAACACAATTGTGCAAAGTGCAACAGCGCAATATTCGGCTGTCATATGCAAAACAGAAAATCAGCCATGCAATGGCACAGCACTGCAATTTGCATCCACTTAAAGTTGCGTCTCGCCTCATTTGCATAGGTTGCGCTATAAAAGTGCGACATTGGGCTGCAGTGGCCATAGTCAGCTACTGCAGTCTATTGGTGAGTTGGATGCTGTTTGGGAGTGTGGATTATGGATTTAGGGACATGCATGGGACTGCACAGTTACAGGTAACAACTGCCATTCTTACAGGCTAAATAATGACCGAGCAAGTTGTGGGAGAGGAGGAACACAGTGGTGGGAGGAGGAGGAGGCCTAATTTCACCAAGACCAAGACTGAAGACCTGTCTGAGGCCTACCTGGATCAGGAGCTGCTTCTCAGCGGATGGCAGGGAACACCTCAAGCCCGTGCTGCTGCATGGGAGGAGGTGGCACATGCTGTGAACCTGCATGGCAGCCACCAGTGCTCCATGCAGTAGTGCAAGAAGAAGATGGGCACAGACAGGAGGAGGAGGATAAAGGAGAAGGTGGCTGCCATCAGGGCAGCACGAGCTGCAACAGGTGGGGGACAGCCAGAGGTGGTACACTTGACCCTACAGGAGGAGAGGATTGCTGGAAGCATGCAGCGTAGTGCCATTGAGGGTGTTCCAGGTGGTGGCTTCCAGACGGGTGGTGGCCCATCACTGCATGGTAAGTCATGGTCTGTCTATGGGAGGGCAGGGTAGGTCACATGCAGTAATGCGACTTTGTTTTCCCTTACAGATCCTGAGCATCTGCATGGGTCAGTGGCAGTGGGCCTGTCCACTGAGGACAGTCAGCTGGAGATGGAGGAGGGCCCGTCCACTTCCACAGGTATATGTGGCTCAGTGTGACAGTGGGCCCACCTGGCTGTCCACACTGATGATGTTGTAACAGGTGCGGAGAAAGCCCTGCCTGTGTCCCAGCATGACAGCTTCCACAGATGCCAGCATGCTGTGACACGGGCCGGTGCTGAGTCTGTCACCGATTATGATGTCGCCAACAGCATGGGCAGTGACACGTGTGTGCCACAGGATGGCCACACATCAGGAAACATCACAGCCATGGCTGTGGGTGGTGCTGCTGTGGAGGCCTGCATGTCAGCACAGTCCCAGCCTGTGCCCGTCAGCACCAGTGGGGCAGCACTGGTGTTTGTTCAGGACAGTGGGACTGTTGCAGCCACTGCAATGGCACCACTGAGCCCTGGGGAGCAGCAGCCGGAGGGGCAGCATCAGCTATCGGCCAATAGGCTTGGGGGTACAGGGTCCAGTGGCGGCATCTGTGCACTGCCTGTGGACATACCCAGACCTGGTCCTGGTGCACAGTGCCCACCCTCAAGGGGTGCTGAGCATCAGAGCCATGCACACCCTGAGAGACAGGATGCCAAGGAGGCAAATGACCTCCTGGACGAGCACACCCACCTACTGCAAGCATCAGTCCAGCAGCAGATGCAGCTTGCGACATCGGTGGATGCACTGCGTGTGGCTCTGGAGTGGGCACAGGAGCGTCGCAGCAGAGACACCGCTCTGATCCTGGCAAGGACAGACCAGTTGTGGGAGGATGTGACCGCTGCCATTGACAGGCATGCACAGGCATTCACTCCTGTCATGGCCACAATGGGCACACAGTCATGTGCCCATGCATCGTGGACACCATGCAGTGCACTGTCCACCCCCCATTTCCAGCATTGTGTGACACCCTCCCCGTTGACACCGGGTTCAGCTGTGGGCATCCCGAGCACACCTGGCGCAGGCATGTTCGGTGTGCTGCAGACCCCTGCATGAGCACAGTCGCGTTCACACAGTGGAACCCTGGGGGACCATCAGTGCCACCCCATGAGGCCAGTGGTCAGCCTGTCAGTGCTGGCAGGTCTCGGTGGGGCTGCCCACGCATCCGTGGTGGCTGGGGCACTGTGTCACGTGACTTACCTGTCTCCCAACGTGGCTACTGTCTGGTGCTGCCCTGTGTGCATTGTGTCTTTCAGTGGGCAGTGCACGGGTGGGTACCCGGCCCTGCATGCGGACACACAGTCCATCAGCACACCCTCCCGGCTGCTGTCCGCAGTTGCGTGTGCATGATTATGCCTGCATTGCACTGTACACCAATGTGCAATGGTGCTCAGCATCTGACACACTCACATGGACAGACAGTGGGCATGGTGGTCTGTGGACATGTGTGTGGCTAGAGGTAGCATTCTGGGTCAGTGTGCCTCCTACCCTTTGTGCAAGTTTGGTGCATTGTGGTGTCCATCCGCGTGGCATGTTAGACCTCACCCATCCCTGGTTGTGTGTGTGGTTCCATGCCCGGCCACTTCCCTTGATGGCATGCACCCCTGGTGTGTGTCCATGTGTGGTTGTGGGTTGTGCCTTGGCCACTGGTGGTTGCACATGGCCCCATGACTTACCTGGGTTGGCTGAAGTGCTCCTCTGTGATGGTGTCCCAGTGCAGCTGTGCCAGCCGAAGCAGTCGGGTGTCCCGTCAGCCAAGGGGGGGCTGCCCATCACCATCATCACCGGCGTCCTCATCGTCCCCATCAATGTCCCCCTCTTCAACCTGTATGGCTTTCCCACATTTGTTGGCCATGTTGTGCAGGATACAATAGGCCAGGAATAGCCCACAGGCCTTTGAGGAGCTGTACTGTAGGGCACCACTGGAGGTGTCCAGGCAACGGAAATGTGCCTTCAACGTCCCAAACACCCACTCAATGACATTACATGTGGTGGTGTGTGCCTCATTGTAGCGTTGCTGTGATGGGGTTGCAGGCCACTGGTAGGGTGTGAGCAGCCAGGGACGGAGTGGGTATCCACTGTCACCTGTGTGTAGAGGGTGGAGGTTAGTTTGGTGATCAGCATCAGCCTGCCCCAGGCCATGTAGGCCACTACCCCATATCACCTCTGACCATGCCCCCCCAGGCCCTATGATTGTCCATGTGATTTTCATACTCACCCACTAGGTATCCAGTGGGGATATCTCCACTCTCGAATCTGTGGCACAGTGCCGACTGGTGCCAGATGAAGGCATCATGTGCTCCCCCAGGGTGCATGGCACAGACATTATGTGCCCCCTGGCATCACACACCACCTGGCAGTTGATGCTGGCATAGCCCTTGCGATTGATGTATGCGGCCCCCTCAGGGCCATGTGGTGTGCGGATGGCCACATGGGTGCAGTCTATTGCCCCTAGCATGCCAGGCATACGTGCTACCCTGTGGATCTCCTGTATGTTTGCTGTGCACTCCGCTGGTGTGCTGGGGAAATGGATGTACTCCGCAGCATGTGGCAGCAGTGCACTGAGGAATTGGGTGAGGTGGTGTGACGTGGCCCACTGGGTTATGCCTGTGGTGTCCCCAGTTGGTCTTTGTAAGGTACCCATGGTAAGCAAGCACATGCAAGCTGTCACTTTGGTCTCCACTGACAGGGCATGGCTCCGTCGTGTGGGTGCCTGCATCACATCACTGCACAGCTCACAGAGCCGCCTTAGAATTGCCCAATTCAGGTGGTACCAGCCCACAATCTCTGTATCACTGTACAGCTCAAAGCTGGTGTGGGCTCAGCACTGCCTGTTGGGGGCATACCACTGATGGGCCCTTCCACGGCCACGCCCCCCTGCTGCCCGCCTTCTCACCCCCCTCATAATGGCCTCCAACTGGAAGGTGGCACTGGCCATATCCCTGGCTTGTGTTCACCCCCTCTGGCAGCTGTTACTGTATTTCCCCCGCTGTCCTCACTGCTACTTCCCCTGCACTGGGAACACCTGCCTGTGCTTGCCTCACTGCTGTGTGGTGTACTTCCCCCTTGTGCAATGTCTCCCCACACCTTCCCCTGTGGCTATTGCTTCCAAGTGCCCTTTCCTGCCTGGCCCTGTGTGTCCCTGCTGCCCAGTCTGTTCTGCTGTGTGTTGCTCTCATATGTGGCTTCCCTGTAGCGTTCTTGTGCCTCTCCCTTGCTCCCTTTTATTTTGGCTCATTTCCGCTATGGCACAACTTCTGCTTGCTCCCCTATTGCGCATGGCGCAAGTTGTTGAATATTGCACTGAGCCATTTATGCATGGTTCCTCCCCCTTCAGTTGTGCATGCCTTCATTATCATTGTGCTGTTGCTCAGTGTGATTTGGGGGGCGCAACTGCCTCCTGCTGAATATCGCAGAATGTCGCATTTTCAGACTTGTGCAGGTGCAACCCTATTGTGCATGACTCAACTCTTTTGAATATCTGGACCAATGTGTTCTAGGTCCTGTTGCAATAACAACATGTTAGTTGCTGAGTCGACTCTGGCCCCCAAGTTTTGTATCGTCTGCAAATTTTGAGATGATGTTGTTCAAAGAAATATTCATATCTGATATTGAAAATATTAAACAAAATGGGGCCAAGAACCGATTCCTGAGGTATGCCACTAGTAACTCTTCCTATATTAACCCTGACCTTCTGTGTCCTATTATGACGTCACCTTGATATCCAGTTTACTAAGTAAGGTGAAAAGCCAAAACTGTGGAGTTTGTTAATCAGCACTGTATGTGAAACCTTATCAAATGCCTTACTATATAGTCAAGTAAAATAACGTCTGAGGGAATATTTTGATCTAAGTTGCTAATTTTTATGTTGTAGAATGAGATTAAATTTGTAGTACATGAATATCCTAGTTTAAATCCATACTGAGTTACTGTATATCTTGTATTGAAAGCTGCTGAATTTCTTTTTCAAGTCTTGATTTAATTATGCATTCCATAATTTTCCCAGTAATGGAAGTTAAATTAATAGGGCGATAATTCTGGACATTTGATTTGTTACCCTTTTTACGAATCGGGGTCACTATAGCATTTCGCCAGTCTTCTGGAATTTCATTTTCTAGTAGTGATTTATTAAAAAGTAAACTAAGTGGGTGGACTATTGAAGTTGCTATCTCAATCAAGAATATAGAATGTATATTATCAGGTCTTGGACTTGTGGATTTTTTGAGAGACAATAATGCATTTGTTATTTCAGTGGTGTCTAGGGGTGGAAAAAGGAAATTGTTTATATGTACAGTAGTATTTAAGCCTGTTTTCTCAAAAAACAAACAGAAGTACTTATTAAATTTGTTGGCTGTTTCTTGATCAGTTTTGATCATGTTACCATTTTCCTGAAGAGGTCCAACAATCCTGGTACAGTGCATTCCACTTGTGTGCATTTTGGTTGTGTGCACTTCCCAGTTGTGTGCACAAAATCACCAGGTCCCGCTTCATTTCCTATAGTGATCAATGTTAAACGAATCGGTTGTGTGCACACACATTTTCAGTTTTGTAAGAATAAAGAGATTTGTGATTGGTTTTAGAATGTGCTAATTTAAATTCAAATTTGAGTTTGGCCAGTTTTATAGATTTCTTTAATAATGATAAAGCTTGTTTATATTTATGTCTGAGTATGGGGTTAGAATATTTTTTAAGTTTCCTAAACAAACATTGCTTTCTTTTAATTTGTTTGCCTATAGACTTTGTAAACCAGATTGGTACTTTACCTTTTTAGTTATATTTAATTTTATGTGGAACATATTGGTCTTCTAACTGGATCAGTGGAAACAACAAGACTGAACCTGGCCCCACTGAGGTCAATGGTCAGCTAGTTAGTGACTCCCCTCAAATAGCCTCCACCCTTAACAATCACTTTACAAACCTTGAAGCCTACAAGGCCTGTCTTTCCCTTTGATTCAGCTCCAAGCATAGGCGAGCCCACAAGCCTTGAACGCCCCTCTTTCCACCTAAGATTGGTGAAGAGAAAAGAGGTCCAAACCCTCCTAAGGGCCCTGAAAGTCAAAGGCTCTGGGGGACCAGATGGGATAAACCCTCGGCTATTAAAGGCTGGAGCCCCTTCCCTTTCTAGACCCTTGAGGAATCATTCCCGACCAGTGGAAACAGACCAACGTGGTCCCAATACACAAAGGTGGCTCCAGGGAAAACATAAATAATTACAGGCCTATCTCCTTGCTCTGCACACTTGCAAAGCTACAAGAAAGGTTAATCTATGGCCAACTCCATGACTACCTGGAGTCTCATCAGCTTCTAGCTCCCTCCCAACATGGATTTAGATCTAACCATGGGACTGACTCAGCCCTAATCAACTTCTTGAATGAAGTACTCAGAGCAATGGATAATGGGACACCCACAGGTTCTGTATTTATAGGCCTGTCCAAGACATTTGACCTTGTTGACCACAAACTCCTGTTACAAAAGCTGGACAAAATGGGCTTAGACCCCCTTGCCCTCAAGTGGTTTGGGAGTTACTTAGCTGAATGAACACAGAGGGTCATCTGGAAGGGTGCCATATCAGGTCCACTACCCTTAAAAGACGGTGTACCACAGGGCTCAATTCTTGGCTCCCTCCTTTTCTCCCTGTTTACTAACAACCTAAATACCTACTGTGGGAATAGCTTGGTGATTCAGTATGCGGATGACACCATCATCTACCGATCCTTGGGTGACATGGCAGCTCTTGGTCCCCTCCTCCAAGGTGACCTCACATCATTAGAGGCTTGGCTGAGAGAAAACAGAATGGTCCTAAATGCAGGCAAAACCAATGCAATGCTATTTGGGCACAGATCCCTGGGTCATGACAGGACCTCCTTCTTGCAACTCACTTCACTCTCTGGTAGTGGCATTGAGGTAGTGCCCTCCTTAAAATACTTAGGTCTAACACTTGACCAATGCCTCACCTTCAAGAACCATGTTAATCAGGTTACCAAGACCATACACTGTAAACTTGGTACCCTGTACCGAATTAAGGACCAGTTCATCCCTGAGGTCAGGCTCTCAATTAACACTAGTGTCCTGTTCCCCACCCTGACCTATGCCGCACCGATTATACAAAGCATGGCTAAGCAAGACTTCTCTATGATGCAAATATTGTACAACAAGGTAGCCCAGTTCACTATCCAGGATCACTCGCAAAGTTACCACTGTGACACGCTGACCCAGCTATGGTGGCCCTCACTGATCGCACACCTACAGTACCCCCTGCTCCGCCTGGTGTTCAAGCTACTCAGACCATCCACTCCACCCAGCATAGTAGGAACCATAGCTATCAAACAAAACCCCTGGAGCCTATGGATGTCAGGGTGAACACTGCTGGAAGTTCCCAGAATCAGGACTAACACTTGTGGCAGGTCTTTCTCCTACCTAGCCCCCTACCTGTGGAATAAACTTCCTCCTCCTGTGCAGGAAGCCTCCTCACTCATGAACTTCCACACCAGACTAAAGTCCCACATGACTAACTGCAGCACTTGCCATTGTCATGGCTCATAAAATCCCCCCCCTCTGTTATCCAGGTACCCCTTCAGGATCCTTGACCCTTTGGCCTTGTCATCATCCTTTAGATAGCTCTCCATCTGAAAACTGCATTTTGTCAGTCACGATTGTATCCTTGCCAACTAGTACAAACAGTATCTTGTTGATAACCAGGACTGTAACCTGCATGCCAACCTTAAAAATTGCTTTCTGTAACCCAATGTCTTTCTCTGTATCAAAACATGTATTGTTATCCTGGGTCGCCCCTGAAAAAGGGACCTTCAGGGCTCAATGGGCCTACCCAGTCTCCAAAATTTAATAGATAGATAAAATAAACAAATAAAAATGTTTTATATGCTTTATTTATTGCCATATTGTGGAAGGATTTTTCCCAGTCAACATTATTTATTGCTAAGTTTATTTCTACAAAATTAGCTTTATTGTAATCTTAATATGTTACAATGCCAGAGAATGTTGGAATTTTAATATTGATACCAAATGTCACTGAATTGTGATCACTACTACCCACTGGAGGTGCAATAATTGTATCTGTAAGTTTGTTTTCAATATTTGTAATAATTAGGTCGAGTATATTCAAACTCCTAGTTGGTTGGTGCACACAAGTTGCTCCAATCCAAGATCTGTAATTAATGATAGAAACAGTTTTTCTTGTTCGGTTTTTGCTGTAAGAGTGTCCCACTCAAAACCAGGCATATTAAAGTCTCCCATAATAAGGCTTTCTCCTTTTTGAACAATGTTGGAGATGTTGGTAATAAGATCTTTGGTGTATTTTAAGTTGACTGATGGTGGTCTATAACAAACACCCAGGGTAAGTTTAGGTTGGCCCTTTAACTGGACTGAGACCCAAAGAGTATTTGTGTCTAATGTAATCTTGTGTGAGGGGGTATCATTTCTGATATATAAACATACATGACCTCCAGACCTATTTTCCCTATTTTTATAGTAAAGTTTAAAGTTGGAGATTTCTCTATGTCATGTTGAGGCAGGGTCCCACCACGTTTCAGTGACAGCAATAATACTTAGATCTAGGAGGGAACATTGAGCTTCCAGTTCTAGCATATTAAGAGTATTTAAGGATCTGGCGTTAAATGACATTACATTACAGGACCTGCAAATTTCATATTTGGTACTTCCATTTAGAGATTTGGGGACACTCCCAATCTCCCTCCGGCTGCTCAGTTTAAACAGTTTTGTATCGTGGTGGCTAGGGTCTTTCCCAATAGTTAACTCCCTCTTCTGATCAGGTGCAAGCCATCCCAACAGAACAGTGAGTCGCTATCACATAATTTTTCCCAATGAGGAATACATAGGATGCCTTGTTTAAGGTACCACTTCCTTAACCATTCATTGTTTTTTTTTTATTTTACAAGTAATGTTCTTAGATGCTGGTGGTACTGGGAGTATCTCTGAAAAGCATATGGTACAGCCTTTTTCCACTAATAGATTATTTAGTGCAACATAATCTTTCTTTAATTGTAAAGGGCCGGTACGATTAATGTCATTAGTTCCTGCATGGATTATTACTAATGGGTTTTGCCTAGCATTTGTAAGGATATTTGTGGCCATTTCAGTGATGTCTGAAACTTTAGCACCCCTAAAACTTGAACATGTTCAATTAGTCTTGTTGGGGTTGCAAATAGCCCTGCCAAGGTGTTTTATAATAGAGTCCCCTAATACAGATACTTGATGGGTAGGATCTATGGGGGCAGGAATGACTTTAATGTCCATAAGGGAGCCATACAGTCTTAAGGGAGAGATATTATTTGAGGTAAAGATGGAGCCCTATTAAATCTCTTGGGGGTGGTATGGTGAATAGTAGGGACATTTAGTATGGATGAAGAAATCTGATATGTCAATTAAATCGTGTGAGGAATTTTCAGAAGTGCTTGTGACTGGAGGACAGTATACATTAGATTCTAGTACATCAATGTTTGTATAACTGTCTATCAATAATAACGTATATTTTAATTTCTGGAGTTGTTTTGACTAACTATGACGGCATTTCTAAGAACTGTTTTTTTAAGATGATATCTCAGCCTTATGTAATGTAGTAGTGTACAAAATGCCAGCCCATGACCTGGTCTGTGTGTATCCTCTCTATGGCCACTCCAGGGGGTCCGAAGAGCTGCAGCAGATTCTGCATAAGACTTTCATGATGACTATTGCCATGTAAAGCTGTCTGAGAAGGCTGTGATCTGTTGTAAGTTTGCCCTTTTATTTCACTAATAAAGGGTTTTTGAAATGTTACATGAGTACTGGGTGGTCTTACTAGTTACAATTCATGAAACCCACATTATTGTTTATTATTATTTGTTACTGTGTGTGACAGTGTAAACACTACACTGGGAAACAAGAGGTTAACCTCTTGTTTGAGGCTGAGGAAATGCAGGGAATGCAACATGAACAGGCAAGGGGGGATGCCTCCCCAGATGTGGCTAATGAGAGGGATTGCTAAAAGGCAGGGAGAATCCAGCAAGGAGTTAGTTAGAAGCTGGAAACTGCTTCAGGGAGCAGAGACTCCTATGTAGAGAAGCCTGCAAGATTGAGGGTGGAATGTGAGACAGAAACCAGAGCAGAAAGCCAAGGAGATTGATTAAGTATTGGAGAATGCCTTTGGGAAAAACTTGAAACCTGCTGCTGAGAAACAGACCAGTTCTAGAGCAGAGAGTCCTGAGGTAAACAGTGAGTGGAATGTACTGCTGATAACAGCCTACAAATAAGGTAAAAGGGGAAACTGTCTGTGTTTTATTTGAGACTGTGCACTCAAAAGTGCTGGCCCACAAACCGTTTGTTTTGTTTGAGACTGCATATTGAACAAAATGCTGGCCCACGTAGTAGGTGGTTCAAAGATTCCTTTGTCAAGTCAGTCTGAAAGAAGTGTTTTGTGTTAACCTTTATGTTACCTGACCAGGCTGGAAAAGTTGAACTGACTGATTATGCTTTTCTGGAGCAACAACTTACATTTCAAGCCATAAAAGTAAATTTTTTTCTGTGAACTTTAAATCCAGCATGTTGCCTCTCCATCTACTGTAGGCCAGCTTGTCACACTGTGGTTATGATAATTAAATTAATTCATAACAAATTGGCACCCCAGATGCTAGGCACAATTGTTGACTGGGTAAGACCTTTCCAGCTTATAGCTTGTTGTGATACTATACTTTAAGTGCACTTAGGATTATAATTTTTTGTGTTTGTTGTTATTGTATCTACAGATAACCCTGGGTGAAAATGCTGGCGGCCCAGGGGGAGGGAGTTATCCACAACACATGACCACAACATAATGGTTGCCTCTAGTGACAAGACAGACCAGTTAGGTGATTATGTAGCTGACTATATTTCTAAACGGGCTGGACATGATCAGTTATTAACATGGGCTGAGGAAGAGAAATATGACTTATGAGGCTTACAGCATGTAGAAAATAAATACCAGGAATGGGTTACTAAAAAGAAAAGTACTGATTTCATAAAAGGGGCTGTAGCAGCTGGGCTTTATGCTTCTTGTGTGGCCTAGGATGAACAGCTTAAATTGCTAAAAAGCTGCAATTCTGAATTAGCTGAACAGGTCCAGAGTTTAACGACACAGCTTGTTGAGCTCCAGGCTCAATATGGCCAAACATAGGACCTCATGTTAGAGGCCACAGACTTTGCTAACAAGGCACAGCAGAAAAAACAGGATTTGACTTTTAAATTCATTCAGCAGCAGCAGGTTGACATGTCCCAATTTAATAAAGCCATTGATGATTTAAAACCGGAGTTTGAGGATGGAGAGCCATCCTCTGACACATGCAGTATTCGGTGGGGGGGGGGGAGTGTGGCTCTGACACTGGCTGTGCTGTGAAGGAATGTGTCTCTGATCTTGAGGGACAGGCACAGTCTGGGGATTTAGGTAAGCCTGCTCTGGGAGGTAGGGCTTTGTCCCCCTTCTCAGTAAGGGTCACCTCTACGCAATCTTCTTCTGCCCTCCCTCTTGCCACAACACCCTATACACCTATTTATCCTTCTTTACCCCCTTCCCATACATCTCAAACTTCTGGTGTCACCTTTTACTCCCCTCACCATCCACCCCAAGACTCAGGGGCCACTCCTATTCTAGCTATGCTGGAGCCACCAGTCCCCTTGAAACACCTGATTCATGTGGCACAGGGGAATTTTAAGCTGGGGGACTCCATCTTGCTGCATGGTATTAAATTGAAGGGTAACTTTAGTTTGTATGGCATCACTGACCCTCAGGATCAGGTTCCAAATGACCATTCCAGCTCAACTGTGGGGGAGATTACCTCCAGCAGCTCAGGCAGGCAGTGAGTCTATTGAGGGTTTGCTTAAACATCTTTCTGATTTATTTTGTCCAGCTGCAAATGGTACATAATTGGCAGTGAATACTGTGCAGGAGAAGGATGAACATCCCCACTGTTTCTATGAAAGAATTTTTGCTGCTTTTTCTGCTGGAAAAGCTGTTTTTGATTCAAAGAACCCTGATTTAAGAGTTTATTTTTGGCTAACATGCACCCAGGCATTAAAAGCAAAATTGATATGCTGGTAGATTCTACTAAACCTATGACTGACATTTTAAGTCACGCTACTAGGGCTTATCTCAATATCAAAGCAGCCAGGAAAGAATGATCTGATAATGATAAGGCTGATGCTAGGCCCAAGGATAGTAAGGGTAAAGATAAACCCAAGGTGGCAGCAGCCCTTCCCGTAGCTACTCCAGCTTCACCCCCCCTCACCAACAGTGGGTAAAGGCACATCATACACCCCAGCAGCAACCCCTAGGCAGGTTGAGGGGCCACCCCCTCCACCACCAAAGAACAGGGGCTGGCCATGGAACCCCAAAGGGCATGGAGATCCCTCCTGGCTTGACCATGGCCACAGTTGGCAGAAACAGTGGGTTTGGCAAAAACAGCCACCTGTCGCCCTCCCCAGCATGGTTTATCCTTCCCTGCCTTGGCTCGAGCGCTCCAGGATTTGTAGCACACATTGCGAGAGAGTCTGTCAGCCTGTAATCTGTCACCCTCGGGGTCCTCACCTCAAGAGGGGCCACGTAGTTACTGACACAAAGGGACCTCTTGGTGTTGCCTCCTTTGTTCCCTTCATTTGGATGACCATGGCAAACTTTATGTTTATGTGCGGGTTGGAGGACACCCGTGCACTCTTTTAGTAGACACTGGGTCAGCTGTGTCCCTGCTATGGGGGCTTTCTATGTTGGTGACACCCTCCCAGCTGGTGCTGTGCAGACCTTTGAAGGCACCTCTGTGCCTGTTCGCAAACCCACTTCTGACATTTCTGTTACTATTGGTGATCTTATTGTCTCCTGCACACCTTTTATTGGCCTTACCACTGCTTCTGGTATACTGGAAATGGATGTTTTGCATCCATTAAATGCTACTGTAGACCTTTCTAACCTGCCCCTATGGGTTGTCCCATACGACCATGATCTTCCCCTCATTCCCATAGGGCTTTCCCCTGTTGCTGCCATTATTCCTTGCACTGTCCTGGAATCTTTTGATGATCATCCCTTCTCTAATGTGCTTTTGCCCATTTTGGCAGATAACCTCCCTCTTTTTGCCACCCACCAAAATTATTGCGGCTGTACCACTCATTATGTCCATGTGGATGGCCTGGATCCATCACCCCAGAAATACCCTTTCGCTGTGGAGGCTCATGAAGAAGTCCAGAAAATAGTGTATTCTCTTCTACAGCAAGGTGTGATCTGTCCTTGCTGTTCCACTAATAATTCCCCAATCTGGCCTGTTCACAAATCTGGGGGTTCCTGGTGTCTCACAGTCAATTACCACTGCCTTAATGCCATGACTCCTCTTATGGCCCCCCCCCCACGGTGGCTTCTATCCTGGACCTTTTGTCCCATTTGCCACTTCGGTCTCAATGGTTTTCTGCTATTGATATTGCTAATGGTTTTTGGTCCATTCCCCTCACCGAAGCATGCCAGTACAAGTTTGCTTTTACTGTATTTCACACTCAGTATACTTGGTGTGTCCTGCCCCAGGGATATCATAACGCTCCTATGCTTTTTCATGATATGCTAGCTAAGATCCTCAAGGGGTTTTCTCACCCTGACTGCCTTTTGCAGTACATAGATGATATTCTCCTTAGCACTGAAAATGTTGACACTCACCTGCAGCTTTTACAGGAACTGCTGTCCCTGCTTGCTTTGTCTGGCCTAAAAATTAACCCCTGCAAGGCACACAGGAGGTTACCTTTTTGGGTCACATCATTTCCCCGAATGGTGAAAGCCCAGTCTTCAGAAAGGTTCAGATGGTTCTGGCACTCCCATTGCTGGCTGATCTACATTCACTTCGGTCTTTTCTTGGCATGAGTAATTTCTCTCCGGCTTTCATACCTGATTTCGCTGCTAAGACTAAGCCCCTGTATGATCTTCTCAAAAAGAATGCCCCTTGGGTTTGGACTGCTGCTCAGACTCGGGCCGTCAAGGAGCTCAAACAGGCTTTGGCCTCAGCACCTTGTCTAGTGAACCCAGATGCAGCCAATCCCTTCCATTTGAAGATAGCTGTTTCACTGACTTCTCTGTCTGCAGTGCTGACCCACTCTGTTCACTTCCTCTTACGGCCGGTAGCCTATGCCTCTCGGCTTCTCACTCCAGTTCAGCAGAAGTACACCCCTGCGAAAAATATTTGTTGGGCACTTTCTGTGCTGTTAAGTACTTTACTTACATTACTGTGTTCAATAAAATAATTCTGCACTCTCCACATAAATCCGCCTCTTTCCTTATTTCACCCAAGCTAAAGGAGGGTACTGTTTCCAATTCTCAGCTTACTCAGTGGGCCCAACTTTTGAAGGACAGAGACCTTGATGTCTCACCCACTGCTACCTCTCTGCTTGCTGACCCTCTCCTTTTTGGGGAGCCACATGACTGTGCAGTCTCTGTCCCTTCGCCATCCACCGTGGCTCTCCCTCTGTCTGCTGTTTTCAAAGAATGCCCTTCTATCGCATTTGCCTCCACTGCCTCCTGTATTTTTACTGATGGCTCTTCTTTTTATGTGGACTGGGTACCCCACACCGGTTTTGGTATGTATATTCCGTCCATTGACTTATCTATTGCTATGCGCTGTACTCCACTCTCTGCACAAGCAGCTGAACTTACAGCCATTTGCTCTGCTTTGCTTTTACTGCCCACCCTTGGCCTTCCACCTCCTGTCGTTCTTTGTTCTGATTCATTTTGGCTCTGTCTAACATTAACAGAGTTTCTTCCCCTCTGGCAGCGCAACAATTTTATGTCCTCAGATGGCAAACCTATTAAATACCTTCCTCACTGGTCCTTTATTTCCACTCTGCCATTGCATGAGGTCTTCCCTGTCTACATGTTAAAGGTTAAGGCACACTCTAAGCATGCTCCCTTTGCTGAGCAAAATGCTCAGGCTGACCTCCTTGCTCGCACCGGTGCTTGGGTGGAGGGGCTTTGGCAGCTTTCTTCTCCTAGGGTGGCCGCCATTGTGATCACTGTTAAGCAGGATTTAGAGATTTTGGATTTAAAACAAATGCAGGAAGCAGACCCTCAGCTAAAACAGCTTATACAGTGCATTCCACTTGTGTGCACAACCTTGGGACCTGCCAAAAGTGTGCACACTACTGAAAATGCATTAAAAATGCCCAGAGTTAATTGCGGTTGTAGTAAAACTCATTTATTACACATCTCCCATGGAAAAATATTGTTGCATGGTAGCACAGTACAAAAAAGCATATTAAAAAAGCACCAAACAGTAGTAAGCAGTAATAAATATCCCAGCATATAAAAGTTTAGTGCTGAAAGTGAAATGTGTGAGCATTAAAAGCACTGCGGTAATGTAATCACTTACAGTGTGTTAAGCATTTTAAAGTTCATCCCTTATCCAGTGATTGGATGTTTCAAACAGAATATGCCCAGAGAGAACACTGTAATCTCTTGCGGTGGTGAATCACCACAAAACCACATCTTCAATGCGACTATCCTTTTCTTCCTGCTTGCGCTTTCTTATTTGCCCTGGTACTCCATTCTTGGAGAATAGCCTGTGTTTTGTTTAAGATTCTCCTGACACAGGAGACATCTACACCAAAGGCTCAAAACGTTCCATTTCAGTTTACACAAACTTACTGGCTGACTGACTGAGGGTCAAAATGTTCTGTGCTGCTACCAGAGAATGTTTTAACCCTTCTGTGAGGTGCTAAATTAAAACCTGGTGCAACTAATGAGCTGATAAGTGAGTATTGTTATTTCAGGACAGCTCAGGGGCAGGAGCAGTAAACAAAATCAGGTGTCAATTTCCTAATTTCACTCCTTACTGCTGCTCTTAATCCTGCTGATTGAAGTTCAGCTTGTGCACACAACCGAAAATGTGTGTGCACACAACCAATTCGTTTAACATTGAGCACTATAGGAAATGAATCGAGTCCTGGTGATTTTTTGCACACAACCGGGAAGTGCACACACCTGAATTGCACACAAGTGGAATGTACTGTAGCTCAAATTAGGTTAAATGATCGATACTTCAAATATGTATGTGGATGAGAAATCAGGGGTAGTGATGTGAAAAATTCCAAAGACGGGAGAGACTCTGTTTGTTGCACCAGAGCATATCAGACATGAATTGTTGAAGTTGTGCCACGATCAGGAAGGATGTCAAGGGATAGCAAAAATCTTGCAATTGGTCAAGAAATTAGCCTGGTGGCCAAAGATTATCACAGACATAATAAAGCACTGTTCTAATTGTATAGTATGTGCACAAACCAGTTCAGCACAGCATACACAAAAGGCCCTGCTGAGACCACAAATTAAGCATGGCTCATGGTGTAATTTGCAAATTGATTTCATAGGACCATTGCCATCTACGGCTAGGGGTAACAAGTACATCCCGACTGTTACAGACTTGTATTCAAAATGGGTAGAAGCAATTCCAATCAAAACTAATACTGCTTCTTTTTTTCTCTCTCTTTTTCCTGGCAGGTCCTCTGTCAGGCTCTGCCCTGGTCATGGCCCCGATACTCCCACCGCCGTCAATTGCCTGCATTCTTCCAGTCACCCCTGGCTTGCCCCCCCCCGGAGGGGGGTGCCACAGCACTGGTTCCCCTAATTTCAGTGCCGTGGAACCAGAAACTAGTTGGGAATTCTGGCGATGGTGGCTAATTGAAGCCTGGGGAGGGCTTCATGTAGACGGAGGACCCATCCCTCCTTTTTCTGGTTTTCCTCTGGGAGGTGGGGAGGTGCAATGACGGCCAGTGTCTGCCCCACTTCCATTACATGTGAGCGCCAGTGCCTGTGTGACTCCTGCGCTCCACTAGGGGTCCGTCTCATGCCGGGCATCCCCCCCCAGAGAAGCAGAGTAGTCCATGGGATGCTCTATCCTTCTCCCCCCAGCTGGCCCTCCAGTGACCCGGGTCCATTCCCGAACCTGGATCACCGGCATCGCAAGCGGAAATCCAACTGCTGCACTGATGGGCCGGCCAAAACTAATACAGCTTCTGTTACAGCAAAGCATCTGGTGGAGAAAGTGTTCTGTGCTTGGGGGCTCCCAAGCACCATTGAGCCAGACAAGGGACTCATTTTACAGGTCAGATTATGCAGAATTGTCTGGCTCTTTTGGGGATTAAACAGAAATATCACATCTCCTATCATTCTCTGTCCTCTGGTCAGGTGGAGAGGGTGAAAATAACTATCAAGACAATGCTGCAGAAAATATGTCTCAATCTTTAGGAGAGATTGGGATGTTAAATTGCCTCTGGTACTTATGGCAATTCGAGCAACCCCAAATTCCTCAACTGGACTCACCCTATTTGAGGTCATGATGAGGACATCTGCCCACCTGTTGTATGATGGCCTGGGGATGGCTACCTGTGATAGATTACAGCTGGACAGGTACAAGTATGTTCTGAGGGAAATCTCCAAGCCATTAACAAGTTTGTGTCCTCTAACATGGGACAGGCACAAAAGATACAAAAGCAACATTCTGATGCCAAGGTGAGCCCCTTGGAATATCAGCTGGGAGACAGGGTCATGATTTGGATTATCGAACCCCTGACCATGCCCTGCACAGATTCTGGAGGGGTCCCTTTGCGGTAGCAGATAAACTGTGCCCTGCTGTCATAAAAGGCCGAATCGCAGATAGGAAAAACCTGTGTAGAAGTAGTTACATGTAAATCAAACAAAACCCTTCAAGTGTAATTAATTGTCATAACTTGCACTAATGTCTGTCTTGTCTCTTAGTGTTTCTCCCTTTTTGTTAAGGCTTAATCACCTAGATCCCATTCGAATCCATTAGAGATGAACTGACAGGGAAACAACCACGCCATTAAAAGCAGCAAGGTGCCGGTCATTTTCCCCAGGAAGTTTTCATGACAGCATAGGTTTCATGCTACTTAATTAAACTGGCAGACATTGAGCTTTTACGCATTTATACACTCCAAAAGCTGCAAGCTATCACTGTTCTTGCCAATATTTTTAAAGACTGAGGAAAATTTATCTGCTTGGATTATTTCACCTTGGATTTTGTTGTTTAACTGGCTTTGAACTCTGTTCACCTTGTACTTTCATCATGGACACGTGGAAAAACTTTGGTGTGTTTATCTTATTACTGGTACTGTGGACTTCAGTTATAGTAGCCTGTGTGATAAAGATATGCCTATATTCATTTCACTCAGAAAGGTGGGTGCTACCTTTAGGGGGCACTCTACTAATGTGGCTTATGAGATAAACAATCTTCATTTTTATCACGACATTATTTGTACCACCTCCGTGTACCTGGCAGGGGCTATGACCCCCCCCAGAGGGGTACATCTTCCGGCCCATCAGGGCCATCATGGGTCCTGCTGGTGCCCGGTATTTTTCCTGTGTTTTCTCCCCCCCACCCTCACCCATGCAATGGGTGCAACAGCTGTCTCCACCTCCGTGGAGGCAGACAAACATCCTGGGCACGGGCCAAACCTCTCTTGTTGTGCTGATGCACACAGCACAAACCCCCCCACCCTGAGGAACGAAAGCAGTCCTCTGGACACTCAGTCCTTACATCCCTGGCTGACCTCCAAATGACCTGAGTCCATTCCTGAACCTGGGTAGCCGGCGTGGTGCGAGATGTGGCATCTAATGCCTCAACCCTCAGCTCCACCGGTCCGGCTTATGAGATAAACAATTTTAATAATTCCTTTCAGGCTACTAATATCACTTTGAATTTAGGCCTCCTAAGAAACCATGAACACCTAAAATTGGCCTGCACTCAGTGGGACACACCCATGCAGGTGGGCAAGGGAATTATTTATGACCAGTTGATGTATCCAATGTTTTTAAATAATCAAACCCTGGTTATACCTGTCAAGATCCCAATGAGCCCACTGAGCCTTTATAAACAAATGATTGGGAGTTCAAACTATATAACCGGGTTAGTACAAAATAATAAAGAGTTGGGACTCAGTTAGTAAGGACTTTAATAATCTCTATAATACCTACAGAAGAAACATTCCTAATTTTGATTTCTCCTTTGGGTATTCACATTTTGGTAAAAGGTACCAACAGCAAATGTGTTTTGAAGTCTTTGGCCTGTCTGCTGTCCTTACTCTCAGGGACAACCCTGAGGGTATGTTTGGGACATGTGGAGAAACGGAGGTGTATATTATTAGTTATCCATGGTTATAAACTGAGCTGCAGTTGTACAATATAAAGCCATTTTGGCCTGCCAGGATAGGTTGTATAACTTTCGTATTTCCACTCAAAATTCTTATCAGACATTTCTCAATGCCATGGCTCACCAGAACATCAAATGGCATAAAATGTATTTGCTACCTTTTGTCCAGCCTTGATGTCAGTATACTGCCTGTGATCACAAGAGGCAAAAAGGGAGGGTTGAAGGTCAGGATTTTTCCATAGAAGTGCTGCATTGCTATCAGGTAAAAACAATAAATGGCAGTGAGCATACTATACTTACTGCTGCTTTTGACTCCCCACAGGAATTATGTAACACAAGCCAGACTCCTTATGCCTGTGCAGAGCTTACTGCTCAGGGTAACAAGGCTGGCACCCCTTTCTTTGCCTGTGTCTGTAGGGACAGGCATCCACTGTGTTATACAACCGTAAACTTTACCTCCACGGTCTTGCTGGCCAAGGAGTGTGTTAGCCAACAGTGGGATAACACACTCAGGGACAGTGTTGTGACCTGCTGCAGAGTCTTGGGCCTTTGAGTGAGCCCTGGAACACTGCTCCTTCTGCTGTAAACAGGAGGTTGTTCTCGTTGGGCCCTGTGTCTATAAGAGTAGAAGAAGCTTAGGGAGGGTAGGTGGGTGGGAGGGAAGTACTATATACCATATATGCATATGTAATTTATGTACATTTGTAATTAAAGAATGTAATTACCAGATTTACAGTTCTTTGACCCCAACTCAGACTAGCTCGCTACTCTGTGTTTTTGTCCTGACTGAAGGTTAAAATATAAATTTTATTTATTTATTTATTTAAACGTTTCGCCAGGAAAGACATACTGAACTAACAAGAGCTCGTTTCTAGATGCATACCGGAGGGAAGGGTAAGGGGAGTACACTTGAAAATACATAGAGTCAAAAACAACATGTTACAACTGTAAACAGCAGAGAAATAAATATGAAAGCAACTATGTACAGTAAATTGTGTACATGGATTTAACCCATACAAATGAATAAATGGATAATTAAATAGTGTGAGAACTCGTAAACCACACACCACTGCATTGAAAATTATAGCTGCTAAAGCCAAATGTGTGCCAGCGCCGGCTAGTAGTAGAACAATATATGTTACAATGGGGGAGGGAAGGAGAAAGCAGACTTGAGGGGGAACATAGAAACAGACTTACAGTCAAGGACTAAGAAAGGTGGGTTTGGTGTGGGGAGGGAAAGAGAGAGAGAGAGAGGAGCAGAAGGATTAGGAGTAAGGAAAGGGTTTTGAGAGGAGGAGGTGGAGGAAGAAAGGAGAGGAGAAAGGATTGAGTAGGGAAAGGTGGGCAGAGAGAAGGGGGTAGGATGAGACAGTAGACGGAATGTGATTGGGGGATGGATAGGGTTGTGAGAGGAGGAACAAGGAAGAGAGAAGGTGGTATAGAGAAAGGAATGAGCATAAGAGGTGGGGGAGGAGATAGTAGAAGAAGAAGAATCAGCATTTATATAGCACTTTTCATACACAGTATCCCAAAGCGCTTTACAAGCAATGCTAGACTGGTAGTGAAGTGACTGAATGTGTGGTGGCAGCCATATCACACATCATCACCCACACACAGCCTGGATAATTGCATGAACCAGTTTATGGGAAGGGGAATGTTGGCCAGGACACCGGGAATGTTCCCTGCTCTTTGCGAAGAGTGCCCTGGGTTCTTTTGCTTCCACCTGGACACCCACCAGAACAACACCAGGATGGGCAGAAGGGACCTTGGTTTAACATCTCATCCGAAGGACGGCACACCCCAGCAGTATAGCACACCCAATACTGCACTCAGATGGCAGTGATTTTTTAGGTGCAAGTCCAATCCCAGTGTGGGATGAGAACCCACAACCTTCTGGTCCAGAGGAGGATGTGCTACCAACTGAGCCACGCTAGATTGGATATAGGGGGGGAAATTAGGTGAGGTTACAGGGCCTACATTTCTTTTTAAATGACTATTTGTCTGCTTACCCTCTAGTTAGAAATGTAGCAGGACTATTCAGACTTCAGACTTCTATAGCTGCTTCCTTGCTCCGATAGCAAGACTGCTCTGAGTGTCATGGTGGCATGTGGAGTGTGCTCGATCTCATTGCTGGAATTACTCCCTCCTCCAACTACCTTTTTAATTAAACTGGTAGTGAGTGCTTAGTCCCACCTCTGGTATCCCTCCTGCCTGATCCATCTCTTGAACCTAATACTGAGGTGCCCAACCCCCAGTGCTGGCTAGTACTCCCCTTCAACTGTATGCAACACAGGGTGCCCATCCCCAGTTGCACCAAATTTTTTTTTTTTATTGAAATTTGTTGACCGGGTAGGCCCACTGAGACTAGAAGTCCCTTTCTCAGGGGTGACTGGGGGAGTGGGGATTCAGATAATTGTAACCCCCCTGAAAATGGGGTTCCCAAAAGACTTCCAGGAGCTTGCTTGAATGCTCCAAGCCTGAATGGTGTTTGGCGTTTAAGCCATTTATCTGTGAGTGTTTTTAGAGCCTCTGGTACTGTCTCTTTAAGAGCTGTCTGCTTGCAGACATAATTAGTTTGTATGGGGGGACTGTGTTTCTCTGCTTGAGTACCACTCGAGCTGCTGCCAATTCACTCCATTTTTGCAGTCACTAGGAGTGCAAAGGGAACCTATCTGAAAGATGTAACTGTTTGCCAGAAATCATTTAGAGTAATAATGAAAATACAGTTTGTCTAACCTGCTTTCTTTGCAGTCAGAACTGTGTTTGCCTAGTTCCCCATTCTAGTTTTGAACTGCTGAACTGGACCAATCAGTGTGGGTTAAGGTAGCTCTAAAATGGTGCTTTGGACGAATCAGAACTTGGACTCGTAATCTGAGCCAGCCACAAGAGGATTGTATGGGCAGTGACTCTGGGAGATGTAGTTTGGACTTGGCGCCTTTTGGACCAACAGGGCAGTCTATTGTGAGTGACTGCCAATCCAGCCAAGAACTGGGAGGAACTCAAAGGAAGTGCCGGTTTGTCTGCTGGAGTTTCAGTTAAGCTCTGGCAGTGAGAGGAAGGAGCCCTGTGCTTTTCGATTGTGCAGTTTTAGTCGGCAAGCGTGTATGAGCCCGAGTTCGGTCTGCAGCTTGTGTAACTGCTTGTTAGGACTGAATCCGTCCTGTGAGAGAGAATCAAAGGATATCTGAAGAGTAGAAACCAGGCTCACCCTGTAAAGGCTGGAGAATTGCTGAATTGCGCTCGGTCTGTCAGGAACTGAATCTGCTGTGTGTTCTCCTGGGTATTGTGCAGTAATTGCGATCAGGATGAGAAGCAGCCTGCTTGGTATAGTACTTTCTTTTACCATATAAATGTGTGAGGAGGCGTGTAGCTCAAGTGAATCCTGCTGCGATTAAGGACTTTGCCTGTTACTGTTTACCATATAAATATGTGAGGAGGCTTGTGTAGCTCAAGTGAATCCTGCTGCCATTAAAGGACTTTTGCCTGTTACTGTTTACCATATAAATGTGTGAGGGAGGCTTGTAGCTCAAGTGAATCCTGCTGCCATTAAAGGACTTTTGCCTGTTGCAGTTTGTCATATAAATGTGTGAGGAGTCTCGTGGAGCTCAAGAGCAGCCCTGCTGACGTTGAAAGACCCTATCTTGTTTGGAGGTCGTGAGTACTAATTCAGGGTCACTCCTGTTGAATTGCCACATTGAATCCAAATGGAATTACTGTACTGCTGACTGTTTAACTAATTTTCTTTTCTCTGTGAAAGGGCCCTACCAGCTGCCACGGTTTGGACTAGCCACTAGGGCTTGGGTACCCAGGGACAGTAACTGGTAGGGATAGGCCCATGTACAGAGCCATAGGTAGATGAGTAAAGTGATAAGCTAATTAACCTGATTTCCCCTGTCCTTGTTATATCCCCCTAAATAAATCAGAGCTGCTTGTTTCAGCAAAGTTATACTGCCTGAGGTATTTGTCTATGTTAAAGTATTGTACTGTGATTGTTGCACTGTATCTTCTTATTTCACAGGGGGTCCCAGTGCCTGAACCAGTCCTGGGGTAAGTGTATACTGTGAAGGTAATTCTGATATACATGTGGGCCACTAGTGGGAAGAAAGGGGGGTTGCAGTGTTCCAGAGTGCTGTGACCAAGTTAGTTTAACTATTGCAAACCCTGACCTCTGGGTGGAGGCACCCGCCATCGGATCCAGGGCCCCTCAACCTGTTAGTGGCAAATCAGGCAGGGGTAGTAGCCCCTGGGATAGCACCATCTAGGGGTTACATCTTGGAGGCTCACTGCTGGGATTGTGTGTCCTCTAGTGGCCATATTTACAAACCGTTGTTAAGAAAAAAAAATAAATGGGTACCCCGACAGAAGTGGCTGTGCACCGGCTGGTGGAGTGGTGTACTGGGGAGGAGATCGACCCCCAAAATGCTATGCTTATCCTGGACATCCCCCTGGGTATCAATACGGACACTGTACAGGGAGTACTTTCCAAGGTGGAAGGTTCACAAAACCCTGTGGTGGTGGGTTGGCATGCTAATCTGCTCATCCACACTTTCCTGGCCCTAGTAGAGTTTAAGGATCCCATAGATAGCTCCAAAGTGCCACAGACCATTACCCCAGAGGGAGCCCTCACTGCTTGAGAGTGATAACTAAGGACAGTAAAGACCGGGGAATAAGCCCCACCACTATCTGAAACTTTTAGGACAAATTTGCTAAATGGTTGCTGGGGAAGGAAAACTGTGGAGGACTTGAAGAAACTATTCTTGCCACCTGGGGGTGTTCCTCCCCCAACACCCTCTCCTGCTCCAGTACCCGTAATGGTGGCTGAACCAATGCAGACTCCTATTTCTGCACCTGCCATTAGTCATGACTCTTACCGAAGGTTGAGGATCTTCTCTGGCACCCTCCCCACCCTCCAAGGGGAGGATGACTGGGAGACCTGGATAGACTATGTTGCCCCCCAAGTGCTAGAATGGCAATGCTCGGAAGCCGAAAAGTGAAAGAGGGTTAGTGAGAGCCTCCGAGGTCCTGCCCTGGCTACCATCCATGCTAACCGGGCCAGTAACCCTGAAGCGACTGCACAGGCCTATCTTGAGGTCTTGGAGAATGTGTATGGAGCCCAGATTCTGATGAGGATCTATGGTGGAGAGTAAGAAATGCACAACAGTACCAAGGGGAGTTGTTGTCTGTGTACGTATCTTGGCTGGAAAAATTGTTGCAAGAATGCCTCAGAAAGGGTAGTTTGCCAGCGATTGAACTGGACTGAACCAGGCTGGACAGGATCCTTAAGTCTGCCCCCTTCTCAGAACTGCTGTTGCTTCAGTTACGCCTGGCAAATCGACTGGAATCCCCACCCTCCTATGATGAGTTAATGAGAGAAATTTGAGGGGTTGAGAAAAGGTGTCCTCGGGAGGGACCTGCACTAATAGCTGCGGCTAAGACCCGAGTGACTGAGGGTGACCCATCAAGTGAAGTTCAGGGGCAGAGGTTGGCAGTCAATGAGTGCTCTGACAAGGAAAAAGATATGCCACTATGGGGCGAACTGTTGAGAGAGATCTGGGAATTCAAAAACAGTCCCTTTATGAAGGCCACGCCAGCAAGTACGGGCCCTGACCTATATCCGACTGTATCTGCTATGGGGGTGGGGGTACCCACCCATGTATCTCCTGCTGATAACGGCTCCAAACTCGATTCCTTGACCATGGAAGTGGAGAAACTGACGAGATGTCTCTAAATGCTTATCATGCCGCAGACAGAGATGGCACCAAGGTTTCCAGTTAGTAATACCCTCGCCCTGGCTCCCAGTGTGGCGCCTCGGCCAGCTCAAACTCCAGAAAGTATGTTTTGCTATAATTGTGGGAAGGATGGGCACATGAAAAGGGAATGCCGGTCCCCAAAAGACACTGACAAAGTTGCATATAGGCTACAAGGAGAGCTTCGGAGAACAAATCAGTGGTTAAGAGGTGCACGAAATGATCCAAGTGAGGGCACCAAAATGCTAACTCAAGTCCTTTTGTGGCAAGGTCAGTTGCCCAGGCCCCCACCACCGTCTCCAGACTGGTCCAGAATAGTGGGTCCTCCATGGAGACCACTGTAAAGGTGAATGGAGTGTCTACAAGAGCTGTACTAGACAGTGGCTCCCCAAGTGACAATTATGTTCCAGGATTGTATCAGAAGCATTTGTCAGATGTACCCTTACAACCCTTAGAAGGACTGCATGTATGGGGGTTAAGTGAGAAGGCCTACCCTTATTCCGGGTATATCCGAATTTGGCTGTCTTTCCCCACCTCCATGGCTGGAGTGGCCGAACAAGTAGAGACCCTAGCCTTAGTGTGTCCCCCCACTGGACTGTATGATGGTGTCCCTTTGTTGATTGGAACAAATGCTTATATGTTCAGAAGGCTGGCACAGTTGTGTTATGAAAAACAGGGGTCAAAGACTAGTAGAGCTTTAAGAGTTCCGGCTTTAATTAAGAAGGTCTATGAGGCACAGAGAGATGCTGAAAAAATAGAACCAGAGGAACCGGTCAGAATTGTATGGAAGAAGGATCCTGAGTCTCTGATCCTGGTGCCAAATGCCCAGTGTACCTTACAGGGAGAGGTCCGTATCAGAAAGGATGTTAAGAATAAAATATTAATGTTGGATGCACCAGGCGATGGAAAATTGCCAGAGGGACTGCTGGTCAAGCCTAGTATTTTGCCCGCTAGAGCCCATGCTTATGCCAGAATGGTAATGGTCCAAGTTCATAATGTGTCTGAAAGAGACATTCGAGTAAATAGAGGTTGCATCCTGGCTAATGTGCATTGTGCAGACACTGCAGTGCTACCCAGCAGCAAGAGTTCGAGGAAAAGTGACAGAGTAACGCCTGACTTGTTTGATTTCGGCGACTCCCCGTTGCCAGATGAATGGAAAGTGAGGATCAGTGAGAAGCTTGCCCAGAGAGACCAGGTGTTTTCTTTAAAGGAATGGGACATAGGATGCATGCAAGGAGCTGAGCACAATATCCAGCTGCATGACGAAAGACCATTTCGTGAGAGGTCTCGGACGCTGGCACCTGCGGCATAGATGATGTGAGGCGGCATCTGCAAGAGATGTTAGCTGCTGGTGTAATACAAGAATCCAGAAGCCCTTATGCTTCCCCATTGTGGTAGTGAGGAAAAGAATGGGACAGTAAGGATGTGCGTGGATTATCGACCTTAAACAGTGGACTATCCCTGATCAGTACACAATGCCCGCATTCAGGATGCTTTGGACTGCCTAAACAGAACAAGTGGTTCTCTGTGTTGGATCTCTGCAGTGGGTACTACCAGATCCTGATGGCCCCAGAGGACCGTGAGAAGACAGCCTTTATCTGTCCGCTTGGCTTCTATGAATTCATGAGGATGCCTTAAGGGATTTCAGGTGCCCCAGCCACTTTTCAATGATTGATGGAGCGTGCAGTGGGGGACATGAACTTACTAGAGTGCCTGGTATACCTAGATGATGTTATTGTGTTTGGCAGCTCACTGGAGGAACATGAGAGCAGTTTATTTAAGGTATTGGACTGACTGGAGGACTTTGGCCTTAAACTGTCCATTGATAAGTGTCAATTCTTTCAAACATCAGTAAAGTATGTAGGACACATAGTATCCACCGAGGAATAGAGACCCGACCCAAGTAAAGTTGAGGCCTTGACCACTAGCCACAGCCCAAAAATCTAAAAGAACTGCAAAGATTCCTGGGATTCTGTGGTTATTATCGGCGTTTCATCAAGGACTATTCAAGAGTGATCCGCCCTTTACTTAACCTTACTCAAAGGTATCCCCCAACCCACAAAAAATACCAAAAGTCAGCATCCCTCAAGACTGAAAGAGTGTATTTTCATCCGAGTGAAGTATTTGGGGCCCGCTGGACTCCTGATTGTGAGACTGCTTTTCATGAGATCATATATCAACTTACCCATGCTCCAGTGCTGGCCTATGCCGATCCAAGAAAACCTTACATCTTGCACACTGATGCTAGCTTGCAAGGGTTGGGGACTGTGTTGTACCAAAACACGAGAATGGCCTGAGACCAGTGGCCTTTGCCAGTAGAAGCCTGACCCCATCCGAAAAGAACTATCCTGTACATAAGTTAGAGTTCCTAGCTTTGAAGTGGGCTATTGTACCAATTCCATGAGTACTTGTATGGGGCTAAAATACTAGTAAAAACTGACAATAATCCTTTGACCTATGTGCAGACCTCAGCTAAGTTGGATGCCACTGGCCATAGGTGGCTTTCTGCATTATCTACATACGACTATGCTGTCGAATACCGAGCAGGTCTGAACCACATAGATGCTGATGATCTCTCCTGGAGGCCTGTTCCCCAGAATGATTGGGTCAGATTGGCAGAACCTGACATTGGACACTCTGCGGAAGTTTGACAGGGAGGAACAAATGTCCACGGACGCAGTGGACTGCATGGTGGATTGCTTGGGACCCTCTGAGGATGCACACCTGCTGCTTATTGCCACTTTTCTGCAATAGACATTGGTGCACTGCCTCAGCTGGACAATGACAGTATCGGAGGCTCAGTCCAGCGATCCCATGATCAAATCAGCTTTAGAAGCCCTCTGTGCAGGAAAAGATGTGTCCAAATTACGCTCCACTGATTTGAGAACTGCACTGTTATACAAAGAAGGTCCTAAGTTGACACTGATCAATAAATTATTATACAGAGAAACAGTAGACAGAGGGGGACAAGTAGACAAACAACAACTAGTGCTGCCCACTGCCTTTCGAGACTCAGTATTGAGGTCCTTGCACAACCACATGGGGCACCTTGGTATAGACAGAACACTTGACTTGGCGAGATCCAGATTCTATTGGCCTAAGATGGGGGCTGATGTGGAGCAACACATTCGAACTTGTAGTCGTTGCTTACAGAGGAAAGCTTTGCCCCAGAGGGCTGCCTCCCTTGTTAACATCACCACCAGTGCACCCATGGAGCTGGTCTGTATTGATTTTCTGAGTTTGGAGTCAGATCAAAGAAATATCAGTAATGTGCTGGTGGTCACTGACCATTTCACGAGATATGCCCAAGCTTTCCCCACCAAAGACCAGAAAGCATCCACTGTGGCCAAAGTACTTGTAGAAAACTTTTTTGTTCACTATGGGCTCACAAAGAATCCATTCTGATCAAGGAGACTTTGAGGTTGTCTGATCAAAGAGATGCTTTCTCTGTGGAGTCGAAAGTCAGAACCACTCCTTACCACCCCAGGGGACCCACAGCCTGAACGTTTCAACCGCACTTTGCTAGATATGCTAGGCACCCTGCACCCAAAGGACAAGCCTAGATGGAGCCAACAAATTAGCACCCTGGTACATGCTTATAACTGCACCAAAAGCGATGCCTGGGTTCTCCCCTACCGCCTGATGTTTGGAAGAGAGGCTCGACTACCGGTAGATGTGTGTTTGGGGTCTCTCGATAGGGTTCATGCTGACAACTATTTACAGTATGTGCAAAAGTTAAAGGCCCAGCTAACTCATGCGTACCAACTGGCTCAAACCATGGCTGCCAAAGAAATCTGGCCAACAAAGAAAGGTATGATAAAAAGGTGAAAGCACAGGAACTCCAGGAGGGAGATCAGGTATTGCTAAGAAATCTGGGACTGCATGGCAAACACAAGATTGCTGACAGATGGCACCATCTCCCTCACATTGTAATGGGTAAACTAGATGATCTGCCAGTGTACAAAGTAAGGCCTGAGAATAATTCAAAAGATGTAAAAACAATGCATAGAAATCATTTACTGCCCATTGGACAAATCTTGATTGAGTCTGAGCCCCCAGAAGATGCCCCTCTGGACCAGTGACTAGAGCTGCTGCTAAGAAAGATCAAGAAAGTCTGCACCTACAGAAGCAGAGTTAAAGTGTTCCCCTCCACAAGTCCCAGTCGAGCATGACTGTCAGTCCGTATCAGAAGAAAGTGAGAGTGACTTTGAATACTATCCTTCTTACAAACTGAGTCAATTGTTTCGGGGCAATCCCCTAGTCAATACTGGAGACGAAGATGGGCCTTCTGGACTGTCTAAGCCCCCAGCTTCGTCCCTGGAGCCAATGCTCTCAGAAAGTGAAGAGCAAAGCATCAGATCAGATGAAATGGAATCATTGTGCATGGTTGAACTGTTTGAGCTTTCAGGGGAGGAAAATGATGGATTGGGGCAGACTGGTGATACACCAGAACAAGAAGAGTATTTTGAGTGCCCTGACAGTCCACTGCCAATGTCCGAAAGCTCTCCATGTGAGCCAAATGTTGTGGACTCAGAAACTGTAACTCCTGGAGCTGAAAGTGCCCCAAGTTCTAGCCTCTCTACTCCAATGGAGACTCCCCTGACAAGTGAGGACAATGCTGAAAATAAGGCTCAGAGTGCAGAGACTGTAACAGTTCCCCCTAGAAAGACTGGTCGAGCTGTAAAGCCTGTGGTGCACCTCAGTTATGATTCCCTTGGGAGGCCTGTGGACTTGCCTCTCAATGTTGTCCATAAAGGAGTGCATGTCCCCGAGCTCATTGCCCAAACTGAGCGTCAGTGCTAACTCAAGTTACTTGTGTTGCCCTCTAAGTATGGTGCCCTTGCCCCATCCAGCCCCAAGGTAACTGATAGGAAGGGCCCCTCTCTTCAGGTTTCATGTACAAGAGGTAATAACTTGAGTTATGGTACAATGTGTGTGTAATACTGTGTAAAGAGTGACGTACTGCAATGTTTCAGAAATGTGTTCTTGGTAAAATGATATATTGACTGATGATTACATGTGTGAGCCTAATGCAAATGTATAGGTAGAGGGGACAAAACCTTTTACAGGTACATAAGTGAAAAAAGAAAGACAAAGGGAGGGATAGTGAGACTGAAGGGGGAGCTGCATGGAGGATGACAACAGTAAAGCTGACATATTGAACAGGTATTTCTGCTCAGTCTTTACTGAGGAAGAGGGGGGTAATGGGTCTGAAGGGAGTACAAGGGGTGAGAATGGTGCAGAAATGGACACAAGTCCCTTTACACAAGAAAGGGTTCTGAAGGAACTGGAAGTAATAAGAGTTGATAAAGCAATGGGGCCAGATGGGGTGCACCCCAGGGTCCTTAAAGAACTAAGAGAGGTGGTGGCTGAACCTCTGGCTATCCTGTTTAGCCGATCACTGGAAACAGGAAGGTACCCAAAGACTGGAGGACAGCAGATGTAGTCCCCTTATACAAAAGTGGGAACAAAGAGGAAGCAGGGAACTACAGACCAGTCAGCCTCACCTCGGTAGTGGGGAAGATCATGGAAGCACTACTGAAGGAGAGATTGGTGGAACATCTGGTTGTCAATGGACTACAGGACCCAAGGCAGCATGGTTTCACCAGGGGGAGGTCATGTCAGACCAACCTCGTTGAATTTTTTGACTGGGTGACTAGGGAGGTGGATCAGGGGAGGGCAGTGGACATGGCCTATCTGGACTTCAGCAAGGCCTTTGACACTGTGCCACATAGAAGACTATTACATAAACTGGGGAATATGGGTGTGGGCAGGACAGTAGTGTGGTGGGTAGGTAACTGGCTGGGTGGCAGGACACAGAGGGTGGTGGTAAATGGCTGTCACTCCACAGAGGGAAGAGTGACCAGTGGGGTACCACAGGGATCAGTGCTGGGACCGGTCCTATTCAACATCTTCATCAGTGACATTACGCAGGATCTAGAAGGCAGAATTTCACTGTTAGCTGATGACATGAAGCTCTGTAACAGAGTAGACACACCAGAGGGTGTAGACAGAATGAGAAGCGACCTGCAGAAACTTGAAGAATGGTCAGGGGTTTGGCAGTTGAAATTCAATGCAAAAGTGCAAGATAATGCATATGGGGCACAAAAACCCTGGCACAATATATCAGTTGGGGGTGAGGATATAGCATGCACCAAGCAGGAAAGGGACCTTGGGGTTGTCATCTCTGATGACCTCAAAGTAGGAAACAGTGTGACAAGGCAGCAGGTAAAGCAAATAGGATGCTGGGATGTCTATGAGGGGCATCACCAGCAGGAAAGGGAGGTTATAATTCTGCTATACAAGACACTAGTGAGGCCGCACCTGAGTACAGTGTACAGTTCTGGAGACCATGCCTCGTAAGGACATAGACAGGGTAGAGAAGGTTCAGAGGAGGGCAACAAAGATGGTGCATGGATTGCATCACAAGTCCTATGAAGACAGGCTGAAGGAACTGAACATGTACTCCCTGGAGGAGAGGAGGGAGAGAGGGGATATGATAGAGACATACAAGTATCTTACAGGGAGGAACAGGGTGCAGGAAAACACTATTTTTAAGTGAAAAAATGTTCCAGGACTAGAGGGCATGGGATGAAGTTGGAGGGAGGATGATTCAGAGGAAACATGAGAAAGAATTTCTTCACAGAACGGGTGGTGGACAAGTGGAACACCCTGCCAAAGGAAGTGGTGGGGGCTGAAACAATCACGGGATTTAAGAATGCATGGGATAGACATAAAGGAATTCTAGAGGTCAGGGGTAAGGGGCAACAGACTTCTAGGAAAACAAACTGAACTTACAAGCTCAAATGGGCAGACTGGGTGGGCCATAGGCCCTTATCTGCCGACACTGTCTGTGTATCTATATATGTATCTATGTATATGGTTGCAGTTGAAATTTATGGGGGTACTTGCTTGACGCGGACGTCAAGCTTTCCCAGGCCAGGAAGGGTGTAACCCCCCTGCAAATGGGGTTCCCAAACGACTTCCAGGAGCTTGCTTGAATGCTCCAAGCCTGAATGGTGTTTGGCGTTTAAGCCATTTATCTGTGAGTGTTTTTAGAGCCTCTGGTACTGTCTCTTTAAGAGCTGTCTGCTTTGCAGACATAATTAGTTTGTATGGGGGACTATGTGTTTCTCTGCTTGAGTACCACTCGAGCTGCTGCCAATTCACTCCATTTTGCAGTCACTAGGAGTGCAAAGGAACCTATCTGAAAGGCGTAACTGTTTGCCAGAAATCATTTAGAGTAATAATGAAAATACAGTTTGTCTAACCTGCTTTCTTTGCAGTCAGAACTGTGTTTGCCTAGTTCCCATTCTAGTTTTGAACTGCTGAACTGGACCAATCAGTGTGGGTTAAGGTAGCTCTAAAATGGTGCCTTGGACGAATCAGAACTTGGACTCGTAATCTGAGCCAGCCACAAGAGGATTGTATAGGCAGTGACTCTGGGAGATAGTTTGGACTTGGCCCTTTTTGGACCAACAGGGCAGTCTATGTGAGTGACAGCCAATCCAGCCAAGAACTGGGAGGAACTCAAAGGAAGTGCCAGTTTTGTCTGCTGGAGTTTCAGTTAAGCTCTGGCAGTGAAGAGAGGGAAGGAGCCCTGTGCTTTTTAGGTGTGCAGTTTTGAGTCAGGAAATGTGTGAAGGCCCGAGTTCCGGGTCTGCAGCTTGTGTAACTGCTTGTCAGGACTGAATCCGTCCTGTGAAGAGAATCAAAGAATATCTGAAGAGTAAACCAGGCTCACCCTGTAGAAGACTGGAGAAATTGCTGAATTCGCTCGGTCTGTCAGGAACTGAATCTGCTGTGTGTTCTCCGGTATTGTGCAGTAATTGCGATCGGGATAGAGAAGCAGCCTGCCTGGTATAGTACTTTCTTTTACCATATAAATGTGAGGAGGCTTGTGTAGCTCAAGTGAATCCTGCTGCCATTAAAGGACTTTGCCTGTTGCAGTTTGTCATATAAATGTGTGAGGAGTCTCGTGGAGCTCAAGAGTAGCCCTGCTGACGAGAAAGGACCCTATCTTATTTGGAGGTCGTGAGTACTAATTCAGGGTCGCTCCCTGTTGAATTGCCACATTGAATCCAAATGGAATTACTGTACTGCTGACTGTTTAACTAATTTATCTTTTCTCTGTGTGAAAGGGCCCCTACCAGCTGCCACAGTTTGGACTAGCCACTAGGGCTTGGGTACCCAGGGACAGTAACTGGTAGGGATAGGCCTGTGCACAGAGCCATAGGTAGATGAGTAAAGTGATAAGCTAATTAACCTGATTTCCCTCTGTCCTTGTTATATCCCCCTAAATAAATCAGAGCTGCTTGTTTCAGCAAAGTTATAGTGCCTGAGGTATTTGTCTATGTTAAAGTATTGTACTGTGATTGTTGCACTGTATCTTCTTATTTTACAGGGGATCCCAGTGCCTGAACCAGTCCTGGGGGTAAGTGTATACTGTGAAGGTAATTCTGATATACTGTGTGGGCCACTAGTGGGAAGAAAGGGGAGTTGCAGTGTCCCAGAGGGCTGTGACCAGGTTAGTTTAACTATTGCAAACCCTGACCTCTGGGTGGAGGCACCTGCCATCGGAGCCAGGCCTCTCAACCTGTTAGTGGCAAATCAGGCAGGGGTAGTAGCCCCTGGGATAGCGCCATCTAGGGGTTACATAATAACCAACTGAAATTGAACCACATTAAAGAAAAGGGAATCAACTGCACCAAGGCTGATCGATAAAAGATGTATAGGAAGATTAAATACAGCAGATTACCTGAAGGACCTGGGTTTAGTGGATTGGGGTCAGGTTATGACTTCTTCTGACTTAGATGGGATGGTAGAACCACTTACAGGTTGTTTGAAACAGTTTTTTAATAAACAAACACCACTAACAAAACAGAGAGTAAAGTTAAAAGTTTCACCCTGGCTAAGTAAGAACTTCAGGGACCTAACAAGCATTTGGCAATGCCAAGTGTTGCTTGCTGGCAATAGCAGTGGAAGTGCAGGAGTTAGACAGATGCTGTAAAGGAATGGCAATGAAGTAATGAACTGATGCCAACTCCACCACCACTCTGCAGAGATGGACAGGCATTGGGGCGTGCCTTTGGGTCGTCGCCCATAATGGTCACATTTCACCTCACCCTGCCCTGCAGACACTTACAAGAGCTCGAGAAGCTCAGGGTGGACAAAGCAGTGGGACCCGATGGCATACATCCCAGGGTACTAAAGGAGCTAAGGGTGGAACCAGCAGAGCCATTATCAGAACTGTTTAGTGAGTCTATGAGCACAGGAGAGGTCCCAGAAGACTGGAGAAGGGCTCGTGTGAGCCCGCTTTGCAAGAGTGGTAGCAAGGAGGAGGCAGGGAACTACAGATCAGTCATTCTTACCTCAGTAGTGGGCAAGATTATGGAGACACTCCTTAAGGAAAGGATAATGCATCACCTGGAATCCATAGGAGCACAGGATCCAAGACAGCATGGGTTTACAAAAGGAAGGTCCTGTCAAACTAATCTCATAGATTTCTTTGACTAGGTAACCAGAGTGGTGGACCAAGGGAGAGCAATTGATGTCACCTACCTTGACTTCAGCAAAGCTTTCAATACTGTTCCACATAGAAGATTGATTAATAAGCTGGGTAGACTCAGGGTGGGTCAGAAGTTGGTCAACTGGGTGGCAAACTGGTTGATGGGCAGACAATAGAGAGTGGTAGTAAACGGTATACAGTCAGAAGAGATGCAAGTCACAAGTGCGGTACCTCAGGGATCAGTCCTGGGGCCAGTCCTCTTCAATACCTTCATCAGTGACATTGCAGATGAACTGGAGGGTAAGGTTTGTTTGTTTGTAGAAGACACCAAGATCTGCAACAGAGCAGATGATCCAGATGGGGTGGGCAGAATGAGAAGAGATCTGGATAAACTAGCAAAATGGTCGGAAGAGTGGCAACTGGGGTTTAATGCAAAGAAGTGCAAGATCATGCACATAGGGAAGAGAAACCCTGAAGCCACCTATAGGCTGGGAGGGGAGTTGCTGGCAGTCACAAGGGAAGAATGAGACTTGGGCATCATCATCACCGATCACCTGAAATCATCCAAGCAGACCACTAAAGCAGTAGGTGAGGCTAGGGGGGGTGTTAGGGTGTATTAGTAGAGTATCACAAGTCAGAAGAGGGAAGTAATAATCCCTCTTTACAAGACACTGGTTAGGCCCCATCTGGAGTACTGCCTGCAGTACTGGAGGCCACACCTTCACAAGGACATTAACCAAATTGAGGCAGTCCAGAGAAGGGCAACCAAAGTGGTGCAGGGACTGCATCAGTACACATATAAGGACAGATTAATGGAGCTCAATATGTATACCCTAGAGCAAAGGAGGGAGAGAGGTGATATGATAGAAACATTCAAACACCTTAAGAGCATTAACAAGGTGAAAGAGTCTAACATGCTTCAATATAAGAAAAGTAGCAGGACAAGAGGACACAGCGTGAGATTAGAGGGAGTCTGATTAAGGGGTAATGTGAGGAAGTTCTTTTTCACAGAAAGGGTAGTGGATGCATGGAAAGACCTACCTCAGGAAGTGGTGTATATGAATACAGTGCAGGGCTTCAAACAGGCATGGGATAGGCACAAGGGAGCAATACAGATGAGTATGAATAGATAGGCCATTGACAGAGCAAAGGCCGATGGCACATTTATAAGGTAGAAAAAGAAATGGGAAGACTGGATGTGCCTTGGGGTCCTTATCTGCCATCAGCTTCTATGTTTCTATGTTTCTATGAGATGTGCTTTGGAGTGTTCTGGCTTTACACTCACCTAATTCCATAAAGAAGTATGCTGAAATGGGTGCAGTATAGGAGAATGGGGTGAACTCTGGGGCCAAAGAGTCCAAGGCACACCTCGATGCCTGCCACTGGCTACAGGATAAGGGTGGAATGGCATGAGCATTACTGTGACAATCCCAAATCACACCCCTGATGCCTGTCAGTCCCTACAGGGTAGGGCGTTATGGTCAAAAACCCGAACACCCTGGGTGTTTCTTGGTATTTTTACTCCAAGTTTTCAACATGGGCTTTTAGTGACCCTACCACATGAACAGTGACACTATCATTTTGTTAGCTGAAAGGTGATTTTGCACAGTGACTGTGCCACTTGGCACCACAGGTGCAAAAACACATTTCAAACAGGATGTGAAAAAGTACACCTGTACTGTTCATGAAGAGGTGTAAAAAATGGCAATGTTGAAAATCTGGAGTGAAAATACAGTATAAAAAAAAACTGGTGAAGTCACGAGTGTGCATAGAAACTGCGCAAGACACACCCATAATGTAATTAGTTTGGGGATATTTTACAGCAGATTTTTAACATAGGCATTTTGGGACCTCCGCTCATGAACAGTGTCACTGTGATTTTCTTAATCTGTCCCAAACACTGATTTCCCACAGCGACAGCACTATTTTGCGCCAGAAGTGTGAAACACATTTCGGCAAGGGTGTGAAAAATGACAGCTGTACTGTTCATAAGGAGGTATGGAAAAATGCCTGTGTTGAAAATCTGGACTGAAAATATTATGAATTTGTGAACTTACGAGGATGCGTGGAAATTGCACAATGCACGATAGTAACACAGTCATTTTATGGACATTTGTCACCAAATTTTCAACACAGCCAGTTTAAGACCTCTGCTCATGAACAGTGCCACTGTGATTTTCTTAATCTGTCCCAAACATTGATTTCGCACACCGACTGTGCCACTGTGTGCTACATGTGCGAAAACACATTTCAGGCAAGATGTGAAAAATGACAGCTGTACTGCTCATAAGAAGGTGTGGTAACATGGCAATGTTGAAAATACAGAGTGAAAATATTAAAAATGCTTGAAGTTATGAGAGTGCGTATGAAGTGTACAATGTACACTTGCAAAATCGTCATTTTTGGGAATTTATTTCACCAAATTTTCAACATAGAGTTTTGGGGGGCCTACCTCATGAACAGTGTCACTGTGATTTACTTAATCTGTCCCAAACATTGATTTCACATACTGACCGCGCCATTGTGTGCTACAGGTGTGAAAACACATTTCTGGGGAGATGTGAAAAATGACAGCTGTACTGTTCATAAGGAGGTGTCTTAAAATGACAGTGTTGAAAAGCTGGAGTGAAAATACTAAAAATGCTTGAGAGGGGGGCGCCAGGGAGCCAGCTTCCAGGCAGGACATATTTTTGCCCAGTTCCTCATTACTTCTCCTTAATAGTCTCAATTTGTAAGAACCAAAAGCTATTGATTAGAAAATCTTCGACAACATCGAATTTTGCACATCTGAAGCTTTCAGGAGATACCTTTTTTGTGATGGGATGCACAAAAAATAATCAGAATCCAGCATCGGGAATTATAAGGCCTACCTCCTCTCAGACACCAGCAGGACCAGCAGTAGAAGTACCTAAAGACCCAGCAACAGAGCCTCCCTGGAAGGCCATACTTGAATCAGTTCAGGCTATGGATGCAAAAATAGAAACAACTCTGAATCACTTAAAAGCCCACGATGCAGCCCTTATCTCTCTAAAGGACACTGTAGCAGAAGCAGACAAGAGCTCGTTGTCAGTGCAAGCTACGGTGGCATTGCTTATGAAGGAAAACCAGCAATTGAGAGGACGTTTGGAGGCCATAGAGAACGGCCAGAGAGTGGGGAATATTCGAATAGTAGTCTTGCCAGAAGGAGTGGAGGGAGCCTATCTTTTGGATTACCTAAAAAACTGGATGGCAGAAACATTATCCTTACCAGATGGGTTGAACTGGATGACCTTCCGGCAGACTTATCGGGTAAATTCCAGGGCCCGACCTGCTGATCCCTCGCAACCTTGGACTGTGCTGATTCGGACGGTGGGGCTGGAGGTCCGAGACATTCTCATCTCTCGTGCCAGGGTGGTGTACCCGGTGAAGGTTCAGGGACATGACATGGAACTATTCCCTGATTTATCATTTCAAACTCAGGCCAGACGCAAACAATTTGATGTGACCAGACAGAAGCTCAGATCCCTGGGAATTGTTCACTCTTTTCTTCTCCTAGCTCACTTATGCATCATTTATGGCAGGAAAAGTTGGCAGTTCACTGCCCCATAAGATGTTGTCCAATGGCTCAAGAAGATTGAGGTGGAATTTTGAGGGAAAAAAGCTTTTGAAAATGACTTTGGGGGGGTTGATTCTGATGCAGGATGAGTACTTTTACTCTATATTGCAGTGTTCTTCTCCTAGGACAATACATGGACATGTTTTATTGGTGGGATAAAAGTTTTGCCTGTATAAGGCTCTTGTTTAAGGAATTTTTACTGTTAAAATATCCTACTGTTGAAGTTTAACTTACCTAGTACTTGAAATAATGTTCCATGTTTTAGGTTCCTGGGGACTGGTTAAAGGTTTAAGGAATTTGCTTAATGGCTTTATAGAGGTAATAATTATAATTCTCTATGGAGATGGGGAGGAGATTGGGGGAATTATATATAGCTCGTTATACCTTTTTAGAGAAAATAGGTTTGTTAGTACTACTGGTTTAGTGCGCATGTCCAAGTTTGATATATCCCTACAAATCTACCTAATCCTGTGAAGCGGCTGGCAACTTGGGGCACTAACTATGGGACTTTTAAGGACTTTGTGTGCCTTTCTAAGTTTTGTATAACCCCTACATCCTACTGTACCAGATTGTATAAGGGGAATATGTGTAACCCCAATATTGTATGGCAATGGTCTTATTTGACTGTTTAATTCTCTGTACCTCTTACATGAATATTACTATTGTATTGTTTTATTTAAAGCAATAAACAGCTAGTACAACAAAAATGCTCGAAGTTACGAGCATGTGTAGGAACTGCGAATGCGTGCTCGTAAAACAGTAATTTTTGGGAATTTTTTCACCAAATTTTCAACATAGGGGTTTTGGGGGGACCACCTCATGAACTGTGACACTATTGTTTTGTTACTCAGTCCCGAAAGGTGGTTCCACGCAGTAACCGCGAAATCACCTTTCAGGACCAAATAACAAAATCAATCAATCAATCAATCAATCAAATCTTTATTTATTCAGGCGAGCATCATTGAGCAAGGCTCATTTACAAGATGGACCTGATAAGGTCAAGGTTCGATAGTTGGTACACAACATATACATCAATGCACTAATATATGCATAACAGATACAGAAAAAAACACTTATAAATACAATGATCAAGGGTAAGAAGTTAATAATAATAATAATAATAAAATTTATTTAATTAAGCGCCTTTCAAGTTTTCAAGGTGGTGTACAATTCATAAAACCAAGCATCAAAATACAGTAAATCAGAACAACAGTTTCAACAAATAAAACCAATTACAATATAGGTGGGAAGGCCTTATTCCATAAAAAGGACTTTAAAGCCCTTTTAAAAGTATCCACTGTTGTACTCTCTCGGAGCGGACGGGGTAGAGAATTCCAGAGGGATGGAGCCACAAAACCAAAAGCACGGGCTCTAGAAGACTTCAAATTAACCCTTGGAATCTCAGCAACCCCTCGTCAGCAGTGAAGCCTGTCTCAGAGGTGTAAGCAACAAAAGCTCTTTCAAGTAGTCAGGACCGTACCCATGTAGGACTTTGTAGGTCAAAAGACCTACTTTAAAGGTGATCCGCCACTGTATAGGCAGCCAGTGCAGAGAGCGCAACACTGGGGTAATATGAGATCTTCTTGAAGCCCCCGACAACAAACGTGCTACTGCATTCTGCACGAGCCCCAAGCGGCGGATATCAACCCCAGCAAGCCCAAGGTACAGGGAGTTACAGTAGTCCAAGCGAGATGTCACAAAGGTGTGGACCAAAACTGGCAAATCACCAGGAGGAACCAGGTGCCTAATCCTGGAGATGTTTCTAAGATGGGAAAATGCAGTCCTGACAACAGAGGACACCTGGTAATGAAGGGTCAACTCTGTGTCAAGCTCTACACCCAGGTTACGCACCCATTCAGAAATGGGGATCTGGTCCCCCCCCAGAACTAATCTGGAGGGGGCCCCACCCCAAAACCCCCAACCCTGCGGCCGGGGTCCACAACCATAACCTCAGTCTTTCCTGGATTCAACTTTAAACTGCTGGTATTCATCCAGTCTTGGATGTCTGCAAGGCACTTATTCAGCACCGAGACAGCACTAACCTGGTCAGGTGCAAAAGACAGGTAGAGCTGGGTATCATCAGCATAGCAATGAAACCTCAGCTCATACCATCTTACAATGTCTCTGAGGGGTAGCATATACCTGCGAATAACATGGGGGAAAGCACCCGAACCTGTGGTACCGCAGAACAGAAAGCTTGGGAAGAATGTAATCCGAGACCACTCTCGCGTTTCCCCTAGGGTAAGATGAAAACCATTTGAGGACCATACCTGAAAGTCCACAGATGGACCTCAGGTGTTCGAGCAAAACCCCATGCTCCACAGTATCAAAGGCTGATGACAGATCAAGGAGAACCAGAATAGAATGGTGTCTCCGATCTCTCGCCATCAGGAGATCATTGAGCACCCGAACCAGAGCAGTCTCGGTGCTATGCCTTTTATGAAAACCAGACTGGAAAGGTTCGTATAGACTATGGATGGTGAAATGGTTGTCTAATTGAGTAGCCACAACTTTTTCAATAACCTTCCCTACAAAAGGGAGGTTAGAGATCGGGCAGTAGTTAGCTAGGTGATCCGGGTCCAAGGAAGTTTTCTTCAGAAGGGGAGTCACCACCCCTTCCTTTAGAGAGCTAGGGAAAACTCCCGTCTCCAAGGAGCACCAGATAATCCGAGCGAGGACCAGGCCAATAAACTCACTACATCCCAAAATCAGGGAAGTAGGACCCAGATCCAACCTACAGCACGTTGTGCGCATCTCGCGGACAATCCTTATAGTGTCTGCGAAATCCAGTAGGTCAAAAGTACTCCAGGAAATTCCAGGCTCCGCGACAAAACACTGATCAACTGCAGCAACCTTAGAGTGAGGTCAGGGACACTGCCTCCGGATGTCTTCCACCTTATTTATTAAGAACCGAGTGATCTCTTCACAGTCAGTCTGTGTAAAAACTCGACGGATCTGTTGACAGACTGGGTTGCACAGTCTGTTTGATAGAGCTTATAATGCTCTAACAAAATAAGATGGTCGGCATCTGAGACAGTCTTCCTCCAACGACGCTGCAACCTACGCCCCAACCTCCGCAGCCCTCTCAACGCCTCATCAAACCAAGGAACGATGGGATGGCGCGGAAGGGGGCAAACACGGGCAGGTGCAATCTGATCGAGGGCAGCCGAGATGGTCTCATTATATTCCACCACAAGCCGCTCAGGATCAGAGCACAAATCGTCAAGCAGTGAGAAGTCAAGGACCGCCATCAGGTCTTCAGGGACAACATCCCGCAATGGGTGGTACTTGACCAACTCCACAGGGGCTGACCTACCCAGGAGGGCCTCAACTGAGTAATGATCAGACCAACCAACTGGTTCCACCACCAAATCGGATGCCTCGATCCCCAGGAGAAAAACAAGATCAAGAGAGTGACCACCTTTATGGGTAGCTGTGGAAACAACCTGTGTGAAGCCCAGCGATGTCATCATCTGGAGGAAATGTTGACCAAAAAGTGAGGATTCGTCGTCGATCCATGCATTGAAATCGCCCAGTACCATCAATCTGGGCGATTCCAAAGCCATGTCGGCGGCAAAATCTGCTATTTCCTGCAGGAAAAGCTTCTCATCCCCTGGTGGACGGTAAATGAGAGCACTCCTGCACCCCACACCAGCTACCACAGTACACTCAAATGATCTTGCCTCCTCAACTGGAACACCAGTTAGGCCCAATCCGGTCTAGAAACAGATCGCCACCCCCCCTCAAGATCTAATCTCGGGCGATGTATAACCGAGAACCCGGTAGGAACAGCGGCCTCTAAAAACGGGGCCGCATTTCCATCCAACCAGGTCTCGGTAATGCAAGCCAGATCTGCCCCTGCAACAAAGTCCGCAATAAGACCCATCTTATTTACAGACAGATCTGGCATTGCACAACAACGCCCGGGTTAGACGAGGTTGACGAGTTGTCCCAACCACTTGCCCTCGAGTACTGGAGGTGCCCTTGGGCATGGGAACCAGAACGGGACTACCACGCTCCAGAAACCATTTGCCCCAGGGCGTCTTGAGGCCTAACCACCCTATGGGAGGCACGCTCCCTCCACTGTCCATGACCCTCCACACACCCCCAATTCCTCTGTCCCCTACGCACAATCCCTAATGCCCGACACCGATGGTAAACATGGGCTGGCAAGGGGGGCAAGACAAAGGGGCAGAGGGCATGGAGAGTGGAGGCCGAGTAACAAACAGCAGGTGAAGCTGGCCAGCACATCAGGCTGTCATAACAAAATAAAACCAGAAATAAAATAGAATGAACAACACCACCTCCCACCAAAAAAAAAAAAAAAAATAGACTAATAATCTAATACAGCAAATAATATACAAAATTAAACTATTTTATATCCACAGGCCCTCTCACGGCCAGGGGATAATAAAATAACACAAAACTAACACTAATAACAATAAAATAAATAAAAATACATAGAGGGAATAATTTAAAGACCACCCTCCAGGACACTCTCACCGAACCAAGCAGGGTGGGCTATAAGCTGGAAACAAGCACTCTCACTGCTAAATTATCCCTCAAAACAAATACACTTCAAATACAATAAACCATATATATCAACCACCTGGGCTGAGAAGACAGTTTCTTAAAAATAGTAATATAATATAAACAGTTAGTATTTCCACAGTCACTTATCTTGCAGGAACTCTCCAATCACTTAATTGGGGCACTGAAGAAATCGATAATACTGGCCACTAAATCCTTAGTATATCCAAGAAACCAGAATTTCCAAATAGGATTCAGGGAACAGGAACTCCCAATTTTCAAGGAAGGCCACACATCAGGTCGCAGGTTCCATTAAATCAGTTCAGCAGCAGCTTCCAAGCTACAGTGGTGAACCAACACCACGACTCCAGGCTGGGTCAACCCACCGACCGACTCTGCCGGGAGTCTAGGGGAAATAGGGTCAAAGGCCAGCTCTCCAACAGGCCCCGACCCCTAACCTCTGTGCAGGTCACCAGAGCTAGAGCCCAAAATAGGAACAAATCCCAGACTCCAAAAGACAGAACCCTAAGTCATAGTAGTCTCTGCCAACATGACAGTGCCGCTCCAAACGGACCAAACGTAAATCCAGTTAGTCACCACAGCCTTGAAGATACTGAATAGTGCCCAATAATCCTTAATAAACCCAATCACGGTGGATCCCGTCTTCTCCTGGTCTTCTCCAAGTCCCGCAAAGATAAAGTTCACCTCGAAGAATGAGAGTGAGACGTTAAACAAGCAGGCAACACGCTAAAGGCAAAAACACAAATTGGAGCGCGGCCGAAGGCATTAACCAAGCGGGCACTATGCCAAAGTCAAAGATGCAGGTTGGAGCACAGCCAGAGACGTTAAGCAGGCAGGCACCAAGCCAAGGTCAGAGACACAAATTGGAGTGCGGCCGCCATGCCGCCAAAGTCCCAAAAGGCAATCCAGAACCTGGAACACACTAGGACCCTGCACAACAGCCACGGATCGAATCCGGACCATCCAGGGAGCCAGTCGGCCGCAAACACCAAAAATCACCACTACAAGACGTCAAAAATGGCCGAACGCCAAAACAGCCTCTCCACAGTCCAGGTATCCAAAAAAAAGCTTAAAAGCTTAAAAGAGTAAAGTAAAACGTAAAACATAAACGAAATCACACTATACAACAGTCCGACGGCTAGCCCAGCGTAGCCGCCATCTTAGAAACCCATGATACAGTTGATTCAGACATACATGACAAGGTAGGTTACAGGAAAATTATACAGAAGATAAAGTATATACATATCCCAATATAGGAGTCAAGGCATACACACAGCATAACGTAATACTAGGATGAATGGGGAGCATTTAGGAATAATGTAAGGGCCAGTGATTAGTGGGAGAAGGATTAGGTAGGTAGTAGGTAGTTAGGTAGAATTAAATGGAACTAGGGTACTATAAAAAGGGTGGCTGCCCAGGAGGAGAACTGTGGAACAAAAATATACCATATATGGTGGCTGTCTGGAAGGGGGTTGTGAAATGGCAAGTCTAGCTCTTGTGGTAGCAGTTGCATTTCTCTGCGAAAAAGCTTGTGCAAAGCTGTTTAAAGGATGCTATAGGTATAAGATTGGACAGCTTTAGGGATTTCTGTAGAGTATTCCAAGCCATAGCTAGAGAATAGCTGATTGCCGCCCTCCCTAGCTGGGTGTTGACTTTAGGTATTTTGAGCATGATGAGGTTTTTGCTTCTTAGGGCATAGGAGCTAGCTATGGCCTGGGTGAAGCAGTCTAGAATATAGTTTGGAAGTTTTTTAGACAGTGCTCTGTAGATCCATAGTGCTGCATTTCTGTCCCTTCTGAGATGTAGAGAAACCCATCCAACTGCAGCATAGAGAGAGCAATGATGAGTGTTAGCTGGAAGATCTGTTATGAATCTTATTGCTCTATGGCACAGGGTATCCAGCTTGCTTAGGTAGGAGATGGGGCAGTGACTATAAAGGAAGTCTGCATAGTCAACAACTGAAAGAAAAGTGGCCTGGACTAACCTCATCTTTGAGTCTCTTGTTAGGAAGTGTTTAATTCTATAGAATAGGCCAAGCCTTTGGCAAAGTTTTTTCAGCAGTTCTTCAATATGATGTGTGAAGTAAAGTCTGTTATCAATCCACACACCTAAGTATTTGAATTTTTCTACATGCTCCAGATATTCTCCAAGGATAGTGCATAGCTGGGGGAGACTGCTTAGTGGGGAGGTGCTGGTGGAGCTTTGATTGCAGAAAAGCATTGCTTTTGTTTTTTTTGCATTTAAAAGAAGCTTTTTCTCAAGTAGTTGATATTGCAGCAAGGAGAATTCTGCCTGTAAGATTTCACGGGCAACTGCAGGTGATGGGTTGCTGACATACAAAACAGTGTCATCTGCAAAGAGGTGGACAGTGGCTTTGGTGAGATTTGAATCAATATTATTAATGTAGATAGCAAAAAGGATAGGGCCCAGGATAGATCCTTGAGGAACTCCTATTAGCAGCGGTTTTAAAGGGGATAGATCACCTTCAGCTTTCACCTGCTGTGACCTATCCATAAGGTAACATCTGAACCATTTAAGGGAGGGTGGATCTAGGCCAATGGAATGCAAGGAAGAGAGTAGCAGCTCGTGGTCCACAGTGTCGAATGCCTTACTTAGGCCAAGAAATACTGCACAGACACTATTCTTTTTATCTAATTCGGTTTGCCAGTCATTTGTAACTTTGGCCAGTGCAGAGATAGTGCTGTGCCTGGCCCTAAACCCAGACTGAGCTGGATTCAAGAGGTTAGCATCATCAAGGTACTCTCTTAGCTGGATGCTCACTATTTTCTAGCATCTTGGATAGCACTGGAAGAATGGAAATGGGCCTGTAGTTATTAAGGTCCATAGGGTCCCCTGATTTTAGAAGGGGAACCACTTGGGCTGTCTTCCACACTGTAGGAATAGAACCAGAGGTTAAAGATAGGTTAAAGAGATGTGTTAGGGGAACTGCAAGTACATGAAATGCAATCTTTAGAAAGTAGGGGTCAAGAGAGTGTCTGCCCCTGCACTTTTTTTAATATCCAACTGCCATAAAATATCCTCTACTTGCTTCAACAGGATGGGTTTGAAGGAGAAGGAAGAATCAGCTCTCTGGGCACCAGTGTACTGGGAGCTTAGTTGTGCACGCAGCAGATTAGCTGGAGAGGTGTCAAAGGCAAGGCCAGCAGTTGTGAAGTGGTTATTGAAGGCATCCAGAACTTCCATTTTGCCAGAGATAGAACCATTATTGTGGTGCAATTGAGTTGGTAGAGAGGTGCCAGAATCCTGCCCTACAATACCCTTGATGGTGCCCCAGAACCTAGCAGGATTGTGATAGGAGGAGTCAAGTTCAGCCAAGTAAAAGGCAGCCTTTGCATCCCTTACTTTCTTGGTGCAGCTATTCCTGGCTTTCCTAAATAACACCCAGTCATTTGGGTTCTTGGTTTTTCTTGCCATCTTCCATAATTTGTCTCTCTCCAACAGTGCAGATTTGAGGTCAGCTGAAAACCAGGGCAAGATTTGTTTTTTATTTGGACACTAGTGATTGGGGCATGGTATTAAGGGCACTTAGTATTATGCTGTTTAGCACCTGATGTGCTTTTTCCACAGAGTGTGCAAGATAAAACTCTTGCCAGCTTGGAGAGTGAGCTAGATCATGCAGATATCCTTCAATATTGAGGTTTTTCTTGGCTCTCCTCATTAGAAATTTTGCTGGAGTTGTTGGTTTGCTGGAAGATCTTACTCCTGTAATGAGGCAGTGATCACTTATATCACTGAAAAGCACTCCAGTGTGTGTGAATAGATGAGGTTTGTTCACCAGCAAGATATCAAGTAGTGTGCTGTTGTTTCTGTTCTTTGAGTTTATTCTTGTTAGCTCATTTATCAGTTGTGTGAGCCCATGTGTATCACAGAACGATACCAAAGGTGCAGCTGCCTTGGAAAGCCAGTTTAGATTCAGATCACCTAGGATAATGACTTCTTCAGAGCCTGGTTTGAGTAGATTCCCCAGGTGGGATAAAAGCTTGTGGTCAGCAGAGGGGGGCCTATAGCAGCCTACTAGCTAGAAAGCTGCTGTATTAGGGAGAGATACTTTGAGGGATATACATTCAAATTCTTTGGGCATCGAGGTTGCAGTAAAACAGGATACAGGCATACTGGACTTTACATATATAGCTACTCCACCGCCCCTTGTTAGGCGATCTGCTCTGAATAACTGATAATTGGGTAGATTAACATCCCTATCTGCTGTGGTGGGTTTGAGCCATGTCTCAGATACCACGAGAAAGTCTGGCAAGGTATGGGCAACCCAGCCTTGTATCAATGTAAGTTTTTTCAGGAGACTGCATGCATTAATATGTAGAAAACTGAGGCCTTTGATAGAGGTTAGGTCTGCTGGTGAGGTGATACACTCAGGGGGGCCTGGGTTGATTTCCACATTTCCAATACAGAGTAGTAGAAAGAATAGGAGTTTCATAAGGGCTGCAAGAGATAGGAAGAGGGGGCTGTCTTTGGTCCTCCTTTTCTTGCTCTGTCACCACTCTTTTGGGGTGTTCCAGAAGGGGCTATGACACCGTGTCGAGACACCGAGTAGCAGTTTAGTAGTCAGGCGTAAGGGGGAACTGTATATGCAGTAATGGAGCATTGATCGGAATACATACATGGTGATTTGTGTCCCTTTATGGCAGTCACCCCACGGATACTGATGCAGCAATGGTAGGGCATATATGAGGGTCTGAACATTATTCACTGAGGATGAGACAGAGAGGCTAGGCGGATGGGTCACCATATTTTGTGTGATATGGACATCCTCCTTAAGGAACCCCATGCATGACAGGGAGAGCAGTAGCAGGAGGAGTCTCCCCATTGTGAAAGTGGTATTGATGGTTAACTACCAGGAGAACAGTAGGGGAAGGATTGCTGATTAGGTGGTACAGCAGGATGGTGATGCAGTTTATTGGCTAGAGTAGTGCTGAGGGCGGAGGAAGAGATTTCGGCGGAAAGATGCCTATAAGAATAACACACAAGGAGGGGAAGGGGCAGTGGGCAAAAATTTTTATGACTTTCCTGTGCCTTTCTCGGTGTCCCTCCCGCCTCGTGGTCCCTGGTCGTAGCGGTCGCCGACCGCCCGCTGGCGGAGTGTAGCCCCGGCGCTCAACTGGGTGCTGTGGGCAGGGAAATCAGACTGGAGAGAGACAGAGGAAGGAGCAATAATTAGTAGAAAACAGAAACAAGTGTTTCTGCTGGTCAGAGTGCCTAAAATTTGCACAACAAAAGGCTGTGGGGGGCAGGGGCGCCGTAGCATCTGGACCACTTTAAATTACCAAAAAAGGGCTTGTAATCACAATTTACACAGAATGTAACATTTTTCCTCTACATTTACAAAAAAAACAAGTAAAGCAGCTCTTTTTTGAAGTTTTCAGCAAAAAATTCCAAGTCCCAGAACAGCTTCAGGTAATGCAAGTTCAGTCAATGCAATTCAATGGGGCAGGAGGACCAATCGGCTGCTCTACCTTGAAAGTGCTCACTTACTGATTGGCCACGGCTTTCCTGTGCCTTTCCTCGGTGTCCATCCCGGCCTCGTGGTCCCCTGGGTCGGCTTAGCGGTTGCCGACCGCCCGCTGGCGGAGCGTAGCCCTGGCGCTCAACTGGGTTCTGTGGGCAGGGAAATGAGACGATTGGCCGTGGCTTTCCCATGCCTTTCCTTGGTGTCCCTCCTGGCCTCGTGGTCCCCTGGGTCGGCTTAGCGGTCGCCGACCGCCTGCTGGAGGAGCGTAGCCCCAGCGCTCAACTGGGTGCTGTGAGCAGGGAAATCAGACTGGGACTTTTTTCCAAAATGACAGTGACTGAGTCCATGAGGTGTGGTCCCAAGAGCCCTATGCTGAAAATCTGGTGAAAAAATTTCCCAAAATGGCCGATATATGCACCAAAGTTGAAAAAAAGTCCATTTATGCCATTATACAACTTACCGGCATTTTTTTCAGTTTGCAGTCGGCTTTGAAGAGTGCAGACATGTTCCTGGTCCAGAGAAGGTCATCTTGCCAGGCTCCGGAAGTAAGTATGGGGTGACGCAGGGAATGTGGGAGGTGGAGTATGCAGAGGGTTTGGGGAGGTGGTGAAACCAACGAGGTACCTTTTTTTCTTCTAGGTTTTTTTATTAAAGACAAGGGGGGACTTTTGCCATGCTGGGGTGGGCTCACAGCATGGCACCAGAAGTTTTTGGAGGTGGGGCAGTGGAGCTGATGGGGGATTGGGCACCCCCGTGGGCCAAGAAGACTTTTGTCATGCTGGGATGGGCTCCCAGCTTGGCACAAGGAAGTTTGTTTGGGGGGGCAGTGGAGCCGACAGGGGATTGGGCACCCCTGTTGGCCATACAGTGTGCTGGGGGGAATACATGAGCCAAAGGGGGATTGGGTATCCCCTTCGGTAAACAACAAATGAGGGAAGGTGCATTATGCAGACAGGGATTGGGCTACTCCATCAGCAAATGAACTGGGAAGGGGGTGCAAGCATGCATGCAACACAACTTGTACATACGTGCAAGCAACACAATAAAAAAAGGGATAAGATGAGGAAACAGTACCTAATAAAGCAAGATGGGGTAAATTTGGGACAGTACAGGATGTCAAGAAATAAAGTTAAGAGATAAATAAATTAGGCTAAATCAATATATTACCGTCATTTTCATTTAAAGAATATCAAGGATCCCAAAAAAATGCTGGCATTCATTTAAGCATATCTGTACTCCTAAGGATACAACTGGTATTAAGGGTATAAAAGATGGGAATTTGCTGATACAGGAAAATGGGGAATGGCAGAAAGATTTAATAGATTTTTTATTACTGAATGTTTAAGGAGGACCATGATAACAACTTAGGAGTTGAAGGAACTTAGGGCTATGAAGTAAAACAAGAATATGATGTGCCAGTATTTAAATTTAAAGAAATAGAAGAAACGGAGGTTCTGGAATTGCTAACAGGTTTAAAAGAGGATAAAAGTGGGGGGTCCTTTTCAACGACTTCATCAGTGACATTGCGGAGGACCTGGAAGGTAGAATTTCCCTGTTTGCTGATGACACAAAGCTCTGTAACAAAGTGGACACACCAGAGGGTGTAGGCAGAATGAAGAGGGACCTGCAGAAATTTGAAGTATGGTCATGGTTTTGGCAGTTGAAATTCAATGCAAAGAAGTGCAAGATAATGCATACGGGGCACAAAAACCCTGGAACAACATATCAGTTGGTGGGGGTGAGGATATAGCATGCACCAAGCAGGAAAGGAATCTTGGGGTTATCATCTCTGATGACCTCAAGGTACAGAAACAGTGCAACAAGGCAGAAGGTAAAGCAAATAGAATGTTGGAATACATTGACAGGGGCATCACCAGCAGGAAAAGAGAGGTCATAATTCTACTATACATGACACTAGTGAGGCTCCACCTGGAGTACAGTGCACAGTTCTGGAGATCTTACCTACATAAGGACATTGACAGGGTAGAGAAGGTTCAGAGGAGGGCAACAAAGATGGTACATGGATTGCATCACAAGTCCTATGAGGACAGGTTGAAGGACCTGAATATGTACTCCCTGGAGGAGAGGAGGAAGAGAGGGATATGATAGAGACATACAAGTGTCTTACAGGGAGGAACAGGGTGCAGAAATACACTATTTTTCAGTGAAAAAGATGTTCCAGGACAAGAGGTCAGGGGATGAAATTGGAAGTTGGAGGGAGGGCGATTCAGAGGAAACGTGAGGAAGAATTTCTTCACAGAATGGATGGTGGGCAAGTGGAACACCCTGCCAGAGGAGGTAGTGGGGGCTAAATCAATCAAGGGATTCAAGAATCCATGGGGTAGACATTAAGAGAATTCTGGCGGTCAGGGGTAAGGGGCAACATACTTTTAGGAAAACAAAAAGTGAACTTACAAGCTAAAATGGGCAGACTGGATGGGCCGTAGGCCCTTATCTGCCGACAGTGTCTATGTATCTATGGCTGGATGATCTACATCCTAAAATACTAAAATTGTCAGCCATACATATAGTAGCCCCTTTTACAAAACTTTTTAATCTTTCATTAGAAAAGGGATTAGTACCTCTGAAATGGAAAATATCAGGGCTTATTCCAATATATAAAAGAGGGGACAGGTTGGAGATGTCAAACTACAGGCTCATATCTCTGATTGCAGTGGTAAGTAAACTGCTGGAGAAGTGTGTGTTCCAGCAGTTGCTCGAACACTTGGAAGGGCACAACCTGCTCATTGACCAGCAGCATGGTTTTGGGGGGGGGGGGGCAGTCCACTGAGACAGTGCTGGCTGGGTTCTCGGACACTGTGCTTGTGGCTTGTGAGGAGGGGTGTGCCATGGGTGCAGTGTTCATGGGCCTAGCCAGTGCCTTCAATACAGTGGACCACGAGTTGCTTCTGTATAAACTTGGCAATTTAGGGATCATTGGAACAGAGAGGGAGTGGTTCCAGAGTTATTTGTGTGATCGAGGACAGAGAGTTAAGATCAGGGATACAACCTCAGAACCTCAGAAGGTTAAGGCTTCCGGGATCAGTGCTAGGCCACTGTTATTTACAGTATTTATGAATGACTTAACCAGATTATTTTCAACTAAAAACAGCATAATTTATGCTGATGATACTGTGATATATGGGAATCTGCACCTATGAGTGGCATTATACAGGTGTCCCTGCAAAATAAATTTAACATATTGGCTTAATGGTTAAGAGACAATAAACTGACCCTAAATGAGAACAAAATAAACATTATGTTATTTGGAACTCAACAGAAATTGCAAAAAGAAAACAAATTGCAAATAACTGGTCAAAATGGGATAAGTCTTCCTTCGGCTTCTACTTTAAAACACCTAGGAGTTCTTCTGGATCCTTGCTTGAGCTTAGTTTCATGCAGTGAAAAAAACAGGAAAGAGACCAACCGAAAAATAGGATAATAGGAACATAAATTCACTGACTGAAGAAGCTTGGATAGTTATAGCTAAGCAAGTGTTGATGCCCATATTGGAATACGGAGTATGATGTTCTTTAACAGTAATGGGGTGTTTGAGTTGAAGTATAAGACCTTATCTAACAATATTTGTAGGTTTGCACTCAGGGTGCCAAAACGTATACACCATTGTGTGCTTTACAAGAAATTGGGAGTACTGTCACCAGAAAAGAGAATAAGACATCAGTTGGGGAACTTTGTATATAGGATATTCAAAGCCAATGATCCCAGGGTGCTTTCTGAGGTACCTGTTCCAGTAAAAAGAGAACAAATAACAAGAAGTAGTGGGGTCCAGGACTACGTTGTCCCGAGATTTAAGTTGCAGATGACCAGGAAGGCTTTCTCTTGGTATGCACCCTCATTATTAAACAAACATACCCACTTGATAAAGGGAGCACATAACATAATGCACTTCGGGAAACCGTTGTATTTATTTTTAAACAATGGAACTGTGTGTAATTGTATGTGAAGACCCTGTATGTTATTTGTATTTTGTATTGGTTGTAACTTGTTTTTTGGTCAGTGTCAGGCGTGGCAGAAAAAGCGCAGTGCACAGTCCACCTTCTGGTTAAAAATAAATAAATAAAAGTGGCACTGTCAGCATAGTAGTGATGTTTTTTTTTTTTTGCACTTACTTTGACACGTTCTGAGGTCGATTCAGCTCTGGAGTACTCCTTGTGTGTGCAGTGAGCTTTACTTTTGTATTCGATTGAGTAATATTGTAAGTAAAATTATTTATTTCATCCATACCAGTGTCCCGTCTTTCTTTGTGTCCAACAACATGCATGTTCATGATCCTGTGGGGGAAGGGGGTCACATACCAGAAATATGTTGTACTTCCTGCCAGTGTCTGTCAATATTTTGGTGCCGGTGTAGATGTGGCTCATTTGCTGTGTCAACTTGAGCTCGTGCTTTTGGTCATTATCAGCATTTGGTCAGTTTCCGCATTGTAGCAGTTACTATGCCGACATGGAAAGTCAGGTAAGACCTTCATTATGGCCGCAAATTATTGTGATGTGTTCAACATGTTGAAAGTGTATATTATGCTCCTATTACATTACTGTAGAACTGGCACTGCACAAGTTGAAAAGGTCAGAGTGATCCTCTATGGATTTCCCAGCTACATTATTTTATTTTTCATCATCTAAACTTAAACTGTTCATTGCTTCTTAATTTTAAACTAGTGATTGAAATGCCACCTAATTCCATTCATAACTTGCAGACACCAATACAACAGGTTCCATTTTCCAAGCTGAGCCAGTACATCTTCTAAATGACTAAGCTAAAGTTCAGCATTGTGATGTACAAGAGAGACACAGCACAGCTGGCCAAATACTGTGGTAATGGTCTTCACTCAGGTCTTGCCAACTGTCTCTCTCTCTCTCTCTCTCTCTCTCGGTGCACTCTGACCCGATAATAGACCTGAGCGTAGAAAGACAAAGGGAGGGATAGTGAGGCTGAATAGAATGAACGGTGGGTGGGCAGACGGGGACAGTGACAAAGCAGGGATACTGAATGACTATTTCTGCTCAGTATTCACAAAAGAGGAGGGGGAAGTGCCTAATCCAATTAACAGAAGCACTCTTGATAGGGGGGTCGATCCCAGTCCTTTCACAGAAGAAAGGGTTCTGCAAGAACTCCTAAAACTGAAGGTGGACAAAGCAATGGGTCCTGATGGAATTCACCCCAGAATTCTAAAAGAATTAAGGAGGAACTAGTGAAACCACTGGCTACTCTTTTTAATAAATCATGGGAGGATGTTGTGGTACCCGAGGACTGGAGGAAGGCAGATGTGATTCCCCTTCACAAAAGTGGGACCAAGACCAAGGCAGGAAACTACAGACCTGTCAGTCTGACCTCTGTGGTAGGGAAAGTGATGGAGTCACTTCTGAAGGAAAGAATAGTTGAGTACCTAGAGGCCAGTGGGGCACAGGACCCAAGGCAGCATGGGTTCACAGCGGGAAGGTCATGTCAGACGAATCTAATAGATTTCTTTGACTGGGTGACCAAAGTAGTAGACCAGGGAGGGGCTGTGGACATGGTCTACCTAGACTTTAGCAAGGCATTTGACACACTTCCACACAAAAGATTAATAGTCAAATTAACCAGCCTGGGAGTGGGTCCCAGGGTGGTTAGCCTGGGTAAAACATTGGCTGGACAACAGGACACAGAAGGTAGTTGTAAATGGAGTCCACTCTGAAGAAAGAGGGGTTACTAGTGGGGTACCACAGGGTTCAGTACTGGGTCCAGTCCTTTTTAATGTCTTCATAAGTGACATTGCAGAGGGACTGGAAGGAAAAGTATGCCTCTTTGCAGATGACACGAAGATCTGCAACAGGGTTGATACACAAGGAAGCGTGGAAAGGATGAGAAGGGACTTGACAAGGTTGGAGGAATGGTCAGAAGTATGGCAGCTAGGATTCAATGCAAAGAAGTGCAAATAATGCACCTGGGAAACAAGAACCCAGGGAAGAATACACAGTGGGTGGGGGAGGTAGGAATAACAACAAAAAGGAAAGGGACCTGGGGTAATCATATCAGATGACCTTAAGGTTAGCAAGCAATGTGAGAAGGCAGTAGGGAGGGCTGGGGTATACTGGGATGCATAGGGAGATCAGCAGCAGAAAACAGGAAGTTGTTATCCCTCTGTACAGACAGTTGGTGAGACCCCATCTGAGTACTGTGTCCAGTTCTGGAGACCCCATCTCCACAAAGACATAGACAGGATAGAGGCAATCCAGAGGAGCAACCAAAATGGTGCAGGGTCTGCAAGAGAAGCCGATGAGGAGGAGACTAAAGGAGCTTAATGTGTATACCCTTGAGGAAAGAAGGAGAGGGGGACATGATAGAAACTTTTGAAGTACCTCAGTGGAATCAACAAAGTCCAAGAGGGTAGCATCTTTCAGAAAAGAGACGGCAAGAACAAGGGACACAATTTAAAGATGGGGGGTGCTCAGTGGCAATGTGAGGAAGTATTATTTCACAGAGGGGTAGTGGATGCATGGAACAGCCTTCCTGAGGAGGTTGTGGGGTCTAAAACTGTGGGAGAATTCAAGAAGGCGTGGGACAGACATAAGGCAATTCTTGTGGGGGGTAGGAAGAAATAGGCTGTTGGTTAACTAGGATCTGCGGCCTAACCTGTAGGTAGGGAAATGGGCAGACTAGATGGGCCAAGCGGTCCTTATCTGCCGTCAAAGTCTATGTTTCTGTGTTTCTATGTTAATGCACTACTGTATCTGTTGGGTCCAAGCCTTTGTGTGAAGCAAATAAACAAAACAAGACGATGTAAGAAACCACTATGGTTTTCAAAGGAAGTGGCAGTGAAGGTTCAAGAGAAAAAGAAAGCATTCAGGAAGTACAAGGAATCGTAGAAGGAGCAGGACAGAGAACTGCATCAGTTAAAGCAAAAGGAGGCTGGGAAGGCAGTCAGAACAGCAAAGGCCCAAACCGAGGAAAGATAGCCAACTCAGTTAAGAAGGATAAAACCTTTATAGGTACATCAGGGAGCGAAGGAAGACCAAGGGAGGGATAGTGAGGCTTAATAAAGGGAGGGAGGGTGGGCAGAGGAGACTGTGAAAGGCAGAGATACTAAACAAATATTTTTGCTCAGTATTTACGAAGGAAGAGGGAGATACATAAAACAAACAGTAGTAACACTCTGGATACAGAAGTTGATACGCCCATTTACAGAAGAAAGGGTTCTGAAAGAACTCTTAAAACTGAAGGTGGACAAAGCAATGGGGCCTGATGGGATTCATCCCAGAATTCTAAAAGAACTAAGGGTAGAACTATTGACACCACTGACTACCCTTTTAACAAATCATGGGAGGATGGGGTGGTACCCGAGGACTGGAGGAGGGCAGATGTGATTCCCTTCACAAAGTGGGAGCAAGGCAGAAGCAGGAAACTATAGACCTGTTAGTTTAACCTCAGTGATAGGAAAATGATGGAATCACTTCTAAAGGAAAGAATTGTCGAGTATCTAGAGGCCAGAGGGCACAGGACCCTAGGCAGCATGGATTCACAGCGGGAAGGTCATGCCAGACGAATCTGATAGATTTCTTTGACTGGGTGACCAAAGTAGTAGATCAGGAGGGGCTGTGGACATGGCCTACCTAGACTTAGCAAGGCATTTGACACAGTCCCACACAAAGATTAATATACAAGTTAGCCAGCCTGGGAGTGGGTCCCAAGATAACAGCCTGGGTAAAGAATTGGCTGGAGAATAGGACACAGAGAGTTATAGTAAATGGAGTCCACTCAGAAGAAAGAAGGGTTACTAGTGGGGTACCGCAGGGTTCAGTATTAGGACCGGTCCTCTTCAATGTGTTTATAAGCGACATTGCAGAAGGACTGGAAGGAAAAGTATGTCTCTGCAGATGACACTAAGATCTGCAACAGAGTTGATGCACAGGGTGGGGTGGAAAGGATGAGAAGGGACTTGGCAAGGTTAGAGGAATGGTCAAATGTATGGCAGCTTAAATTCAATGCTAAGAAGTGCAAGGTAATGCACCTGGGAAACAAAAACCCAGGGGAAGAGTACACAATGGGGGGTGAGATACTAACAACAACAAGAATGGAAAGGGACCTGGGGGTAGTCATATCAGATGACCTAAAGATGGGCAAGCAATGTGAGAGGGCAGCAAGGAGGGCTGGGGGATACTGGGATGCATGGGAGAGGCATCACCAGTAGAAAACAGGAAGTTATTATCCTCTGTACAGACAGCTGGTGAGACCCCATCTGGAGTACTGTGTGCAGTTCTGGAGACCCAGTCTCGCAAAGACATAGACAGGATGGAAGCTGTCCAGAGGAGGGCAACTAAAATGGTGCAGGGTCTGCACGGAAGTCATGAGAGAGAGAGACTTAAGGAGCTTAATATGTATAGCCTCGAGGAAAGGAGGGAGAGGGACATGATAGAAACTTTCAAGTACCTCAAGGAATCAACAAAGTCCAAGAGGGTAGCATCTTTCAAAAAAGAGGTGTGCAAGAACAAGAGGCACAATTTGAAGATAGAGGGGACGGCTCAGAGGTAATTTAAGAAGTATTTTTCACAGAGAGGGTTGTGGATGCATGGAGCGGCCTTCCGGAGGAAGGTTGTGGAGTCGAAATCAGTGGGGGAATTCAAGCATGCATGGGACAGTCATAAGGCAATTCTGGGGGTTGGGGGTAGGAAGAAGTAGGCTGCTGGTTAACTAGGATCTGGAACTTATCCAGTAGGTAGGGAAATGGGCAGACTGGGTGGGCCAAGCGGTCCTTATCTGCCGTCAAATTCTATGTTTCTATGTTTCTATGTCTGCTATTTATCCTATTTCTAGGCAGTGCCGTAAAGTGTGGCACAGCGAGTTTGTGTTCTCTGACAAATATTTAAGAGAGATTGTTTTTTTTCACTCTTAATTTTCACTAATAATTCTAATGTCATCAATGGTGCAGAGCACTTTCAGCTCAGATAAAAAAAAGGTTGCAGTTTTAGTCATTGCATCTTCTAAAGTTCAAAGTTAAAAGGCAGCATGGGCGAGAGAGAGAGCACTGCTGTCCAAACACCATTGTTCATCAACCTGGTCTATTACTCTGTCTCTCTCCATACCATTCCTAGGAAGTAGTCCAGTCACTGTGTGGCTGAATTAGCATAGAGAGGCAGTGTGCACCGGATATGTGTGGCAAGGGTGTACAACTCCCCCCCCCCACACATCCCAACATATGCCCCAGCAACTGTTTTTGAGTGCTGCAACAGTAGAATACAGTTTTCCTATTTGTGAATTCCATGTCTGCTCATCCTTTTGTGCCACTGTATCCAGACCACTATTACTTCTGCGATCTGCTGTTGTTTTCATTGCTTTCATCTGTACGGTACAGTGAAAAAGCTGCTAGATATACCTCTCCCCCCCACACATACACACACACGTTTCAGTGCTCCATAACAGTCGCTGTTGTTCTGTGGACATTTTATTCATGATGTGAGATTCCATGTACTCATGAGCTGCACACTGGATATGTGACATTTTACAGTGGGATTGCTAGAGCGGTGTTGGTGACAGGCAATAATCTTTGCACAATGAGATTGGGAGACTGTCACAAAGAGAGTGCAAAAGCGTGACCAGTGAAAGAAAAGTCTCGCAGTGTACTCTGTATGTGCCTGTCACTGTTTTGTAGCGTTACTGGGATAAAGTACAGTTTAGAAAGAGATAGCTGGTTGGCCTGTAATTGTCCACATTACTGCACTTGAAGAGATTTGTTTTGGTGTGGTGGTGTAGTTTACAGATCAGTCCCAGCAGTATCTACTAGATGAGAGGCATGGACACCGCTATGATGGCTCCCTGTAACTTTCTTTATGACAAGGGGTGAGAATATATGGCAACCATTCAAATGCTCGGTAAGAGAGAACGATGTAGTGCTGTCAACCTCCCTATAAGGACTCCGGTTCCCATGGCTCTGAATATCTGTGCCACACCACTGTGGATTGTGATCTGCCCCCACAAACTGCCACTGCGGCGTAATTTTTGCTTCCCACCAACCTGCCCCATGGATTATGCTGTATGGTATAAGACATTGACTCCCATCCCATTTGTGAAACCCACGCACATGCTCCACATAAGTCCATCTACCAGCTCTGTCACTCCCATGGCATCAACCAAGAGGCACTTGGTCGGTGCATCTCCAGCTATGGGGTGAGACAGTCACTGTCTATCTTCATATACTGGCTGAAACAGTGAGTTCAGCCCCACTTGTTAAACTCAGCCACCTGCCCAGCAGCTCTCCATCTGTCAGCACAAAGAACCACTCCCGTGACCCATTCCATTCCTTAAACCAACCCAATTCCTCCGCTCAACACCATGTACATGGAGAAATAGTCTCCTGACATCTGTCATCCATTCGCCCAGTGGATCTGTATATGCACCCAGCAATGATTATGTCCCACAACGTGACTTATGGCAGTGTCTGTGCACTCTCCACAGCGCAAATCACCTGGCCAGTGCTACACTTTCAACCCCCCTCCCCTCCTGACCCAAGTCTCAGCACAGTTCAGCACCTCCCAAGTAACAGAAGATGATTCAGTGCAATACAGCTATTGTGACAGCGAGTGAAGTACAGGCACAGAGAAACACTTCAATGAGGAAGGTACTTAAGTTCTCTTGTCTCTGTCTGTGAGTGCAGCTTGTATGGGGACCCAGATAGATAGCCAGAGAGTAGCGTGCAGGAACAGAAACACCGATTGCAAGTGTTGCAGCTTCTGAGCTGGGTGGGCAGTGAGAGAGAGAGAGAGAGAGACTCGCTGCAGCCATAGAGCAACACAGTGAAAGTGTACTTGCTTTCACTGACAGTTGGTCTTCATGCCAGCATCTACTGGTGTAATGGGAGGGAGAGGAAGTGTTCATGTCTCAGCCACTCCTTCAGTGCCACCAATGGCACACATCGGTGAGTAGACAGCCCGGGGTAGAGAGAGCACAGTAACCCAAGGCACAGTGCTGATGAACAGCACTATGGGGGAGTATGTGGGGTGGCACTGATGTCACAGTCGTGTAGATGTTCCAGTACTCATAGCGGTACAATCACAGGCAGTTTCTGCAATGGACACAACTGCCACCAGTCCATCTACAGTCTGGCACTACTGCTGCTTTTCACGTACCCACTATTGCAATTCTCTCGTTCATCCTTGCCATTCCTTACTGAGTGAGACACAGAGAAAGAGAGAGGGGGCCCAAAATGAGAGGGCAGCTGTGTCACACAGATTATGTGTCATTTGTGTCACATTTGCTGGCAGACTTTGGCTTGTCACTAAAACATTTCTTTCTCTGGTGCCAACTAATACATGTGCTAGAAGTGACCCTGTACACCAAAAATATTTCCATTTTCCCACGACTCTATGAACGTAGACTTAGCGACACGCTCAATACCGTTTCCTTACTTGACAGTGCTGTTCCAGGTGGACTGGACTACTCAATCTAAAAGGAAACACTGGGTACCAATCGGTGAATTCAATGACTATTCACCCACTTCATCCTGATGTTTTGGCTCCTGCATCAAGGTAACTTGGTGCCCATCCATGAATCATTTTGTCCTGATTTGGTAATCACACAGGGGATATGCACAGTCATTATCCACTCTTTACGGAGCCAAAAAGGAACTGCCTTATCAGCTATCATTCCCTACTTAAAGGCTAACGCTGATGGGATGCTAGTAACACCATGGGACCAGTTCCCAGTTATTGTCTGCATTTCATGCATTTGCATGACTGACCAGGATACAGTTTGAGACTTTTCCATGTTTAATGTAAAGTAGCCAAGATAGTAAGTGTATATAAACAGTGAAAAGCCACTTCCTCCACCTACCCCTCCAAACACACAGACAGACAAAGGTAGACAGTATAAATTGATTGTATACATTTGCATGGGTGACCAGGATACTGAATGCAAGTTTTGAATGTTCTATGTTATGTATTCAAGCTGTGAGTTGTACATATGGGTTGAAAACCCAACGCCACCACCACATCCCTCCGTGCACACACATCCTAAGGTAGACATTAAAAATCATCCAAGGTATACAAAAACCCAGAGGAACTGAACTTTGGGAACAGTCAGGTGATGCACATAGGTTAATGAATAGGACTGTTAGCAATATGGGTAAAACCATTAACACTTTAGAGTCATGCATTGACCAATGCATTTACTGGGTGACAAGATCCCTGACCGATTGTCCTTGATGCTGGTGTGAGATTGGTATATCATGTCAGTCATGGATACATGATACACTGATACACATGATGGCATGATCAAAGCAATGGAGAGAAAGGGTGAACATGGACTATAGTAGCCACTGTGTGTCACCCCTATGCCTGTGACTGGCATCACAATCCATACACGTTATAGACTTACTCCCATCACAGGGGTGTGAAAACAGATGGGGTCACATTAGAAACCTTCCTTAAAATGTCAGAGAAGGCAGACTTATTGTTTTTACTGTTTGAAAAATGACATATATCAACTGGAACACTAATGCGTCAGCCACATCCTTGATGCCCAGCATGTGTCATGCAATGAATTTTAGAATATCTGCTGGCCTGCAGGTCACACCACCAAACACAACACGTGCTCACATCTGGGCATTCCTGTCAGACTACTTAGATCAATTCCTTTGATTGGTTGACACCGGTACTAGCTAATGAAGTGTGGCAGATATGTCCTACCTACATTAAATTAATGCAATTCTCAAAGTTCTGCACAATAGGTTAGTAAAAAAGTTAGTCATTCTGGGTCCAAGTACATGTTAATGAATTCATAATTGACACTGCATATTAACTAGAAGAGAAGGTATGCATCTTGCTGAAAAGTTTGAGATGTGCAATAGAAACATGGATAGAAACATACAGTAGAAGTTTACAGCAGATAAGGACTGCAAGGCCCATCCAGTCTGCCCATTTATTTTTCTACCTTATGTATGTGCCATTGGCTTTTGCTCTGTCAATGGCCAATCTATTCATACTCATCTGTATTGCTCCCTTATGCCTATCCCATGCCTGTTTGAAGCCCTGCACTGTATTTATATCCACCATTTCCTGAAGTAGGCCATTCCATATATTCACCACCCTTTCTGTGAAAATAAACTTCCTCACTTAATTGGCCTCCCTCTAATCTCATGCTGTGTCCTCTTGTCCTGCTGTTTTTCTTATATCGAAACATGTTAAGACTCTTTCACCTTGTTAATGCCCTTAAGGTGTTTGAATGTTTCAATCATATCACCTCTCTCCCTCCTTTGCTCTAGGGTATACATGTTGAGCTTCGTTAATCTGTCCCCATATGTTTTCTGATGCAGTCTCTGCACCATTTTGGTTGCCCTTCTCTGGACTGCCTCAATTCAGTTAATGTCCTTGTGAAGGTGCGGCCTCCAATACTGCATGCAGTACTCCAGATGGGGCCTAACCAGTGTCTTGTAAAGAGGGATTATTACTTCCCTCTTCCGACTTGTGATACCACTACTAATACACCCCAACATCCCACTAGCCTTACCTACTGCTTTAGAGGTCTGCTTGGATGATTTCAGGTGACGGTGATGATGATGCCCAAGTCTCTTTCTTCCCTTGAGACTGCCAGCAACTCCCCTCCCAGCCTATAGGTGACTTCAGGGTTTCTCTTCCCTATGTGCATGAACTGGCACTTCTTTGCATTAAACCCCAGTTGCCACTCTTCTGACCATTTTGCTAGTTTATCCAGATGTCTTCTTATTTTGCCCACCCCCATCTGGATCATCTACTCTGTTGCAGATCTTGGTGTCATCTGCAAACATACAAACCTTACCCTCCAGTCCATCTGCAATGTCACTGATGAAGATATTGAAGAGGACTGTCCTCAGGACTGATCCATGAGGTACCCCACTTGGGACTTGCATCTCTTCTGACTGTATACTGTTTGCCACCACTCTCTGTTTTCTGCCCACCAACCAGTTTGCCACCCAGTTGACCAACTTCTGACCCACCCCAAGCCTATCCAGCTTATTAATCAATCTTCTAAGTGGAACAGTATCAAAACTTTGCTGAAGTCAAGGTGAGCGACATCAACTGCTCCCCCTTGGTCCACCACTCTGGTTACCCAGTCAAAGAAATCTATGAGATTAGTTTGACAGGACCTTCCTTTATAAACCCATGCTGTCTTGGATTCTGTGCTCCTATGGATTCCAGGTGTTGCACTATCCTTTCCTTAAGAGTGTCTCCATAATCTTGCCCACTACTGAGGTAAGACTGACTGGTCTGTAGTTCCCTGCCTCCTCCCTGCTACCAGTCTTATGGAGCGGGATCACATGAGCCCTTCTCTAGTCTTCTGGGACCTCTCCTGTGCTCATAGACTCACTAAACAGTTCTGATAGTGGCTCTGCTAGTTCCACCCTTAGCTCCTTTAGTACTCTGGGATGTATGCCATCAGGTCCCATTGCTTTGTCCACCCTGAGCTTATCGAGCTCTTGTAGGACCCTTTCTTTTGTAAAAGGACTAGTGCACACCTCCCTCCCTCCTGTATCCATGATGCTGAGCTGTGGGCCCTGCCTTACCTTCTCTTCAGTAAATACTGAGCAGAACTATCTATTTAGGATAGATGCTTTTACATGGTCCTCCTCATCCTCCTCCTCCTCACACTCCCCCTTATCTCCTTTGATCTTAGCAATACCCCCTCTGGACTTTCTCCTTTCACTAATGTATCTTTAGAAAGTCTTGTCACCTTCTTTTACTGTTTGTGCTACTGTTTCCTCGGTTTGGGCTTTTGCCTGCCTTACTGCCTTCCCTGCTTCCCTTAGGGGTGTTTGGTATGCCTCTCTATCTTCATCCCACTGCGTTTCCTTATATTTCCTGAAGGCCAGCCTTTTGGCTCTGACCTTTTTTGCTACTGTTTTGAGAACCAAAGTGGTTTCCTTCTTCTTTTGCATTTCTTTTTCTCTCTAACACAATGGGATGTTGCTTCAAGTATTGCATCCTTAATGCTTGCCCACCTTGCCTGTACCCCCTCATCTGTGTTTCTTTTTGCTAGGGCTAGCTTAACTGTGTTGGCCATCTTGTCAAAGTCAGCTCCTCAGAAGTCCCATATTTTTGCCTTGGAATGGGATGATTTAGTTCTAGTAGCCAAATTAAACCATACCATGTGATGGTCACTGGCCCCCAGGTGACCTTCTGCTTGGAGAGCTGTGATCCTTTTCCTGTTAGTCAGTACTAGACCTAGGATAGCCATGTCTCTTGTGGGTTGTTGTACCAGTTGTTTGAGACCCTCCCCCTGCAGGGAATCCACTATGTGTCTGGTTATGGCAGATGTTCCTGCTGGTATTGACCAATCTGTATCTGGCATGTTGAAGTCTCCCATTATCAGAACCTCCCCTTTAGCTGTCATGTTTTGTGTATATTCTAACAGTAATGTGTCTATGTCTTCCCCCTGGTCTGGAGACCTGTAGACAACCCCAGTTCGTATGTCTGTCCCATTTCCTGTTTCCAGGGTGACACACTTCTTCTGGCTCCTTATGTGTATTCTGAATTTCTATAGCTTTGATATTTTCATTGACGACAGGGCCACTCCACCCCCCTTTCTTGCACATCGGTCTCTTCTGAACAGTACATAGCCAGGTACTGAAGTCTCTCAAGCCGTGGTTACTGGTAACGACGTCTCCGCAATTGCTACTATGTCCAGTTTAGCCTCTGTCATTATTGCCTGCAGGTTTGGGATCTTGTTTCCAAGACTGCAAGCATTTGTTTACATGATTTTCCATTGGCCAGATTTCTGTGTGTTAGTTGTTGGGTGAGGTCTGGTGTTTTCCCAGTGCGTCGTATGGGGAGTCGGACCTTTTTCCTTACCAATAAGGTGTACACTGTAAGTGGGTGGGATACATGAGAAGAGGCAAAGTAAAGTTGTATCAGTTTTTAATAATGTAGAAGCTACAATTCCGTGGGAAGTGTAAAAACATTTTCCACAGGTACAGAAACTCCGGTTATTGAATACATCTTGTTTTGGGGGTGGTCTAGCTCCATGCAAGCCAGACTGTCACATGGACATTGCTCAATGTACTCTTACGTTTACTGACCAACTGTTATGTCTGGCATGCACCACATCCATAAATGGCCCAGCAGGTGCTCTTGCATCCACATCTCACTCATGACAAAAATTACTTCCCAAGAAACTGAAGGTGGTTTACTATTTGCAAGAGGGGAGGCTGCTAGACTTCTGACAGCATGGATTATCTCTGGTATGATCTTGCTCGACGCACTGGATTGACTACTTTGATGAGGTGACTAGGATGGATATTCATGGTGGGGCAGTGGACATGGCCTACCTCTACTTCTGGAATGCCTTCAACATGGCTGCCCACAGAATACTGGTACATAAAATGGCTGTTCTAGGGGGAGAGCATAAATTAACTTGATGGGTGTAGTGCTGGCTGACAGGTACAAGCCAAACATAGAAACATAGAATCTGATGGCAGATAAGGACCTCTTGGCCCACCTAGTCTGCCCATTTCCCTACCTAATGGATAATCTGCAGATCCTAGTTACCAACAGCCTACTTCCTCCTACCCCCCACTAGAACTGTCTTATGTCTGTCCCATGCATTCTTGAATTCCCTCACTGTTTTTGACTCTATGACCTCCTCAGGAAGGCTGTTCCATGTGTAACCCCTGGACCCCTGCCTTTTTGCAAAACAACAGGTGGCATGCTGTTGAAGCTAACAGCAGTACCTGGTGGGGACTGGGTTCGGGGAGGACTAGGTTACTCGGCACAGGGGGTCTAGGTTTGGCTACTCTGCACAGGGGCACCCAAGTAAATCCGACCACAGGAAGCAATAACTGTGATGTCCAACACCAGGAATGGGATTCTAAAGTGTGGCTTTTATTCACATCCAAACTGAACAACAAAGCATAGATGGACCCCCACGGGGCTACATTCCTGGTAATGCAGATTAGAGACACAGAACACTTCTTCACTATTCCAGCCCTCAGGCTCTGAATCCACCAGGCACACAGCCCGGACTTGCACGCAGCTTTGGGTACACAGCTCGACTTGTACACTACTTGGCTTTTTCCCATGGCCCGGCTCCCCCTCCGGCCACTTGATCGTGGTCCATATGGCAGTGAACCAGTTTTCTGTTGGTGGCTCCCCAAACTACCTTAGAGAATTTGACTCCTTAAGGGAAATTTTCTTTCCAATCCCACATCTGGATACTTCCCTCATCACTGGCCAAGTGCATGAGGCAAAGTAGAAATCCACAGAGCAAATCCGTAGAGGTGGACCTGGTTACTAAAGATGGGGGGGTCTCCCACCTCCAGCTCCCACAATCCATACCTGGCCATTTCTCTGGACACTAAACAACTCTTTTTTGAAAGCTTAGCAATGTAGATTACAGGGTAGACGTATGTCACATCTCCTCTACATGTCTTGACTTTCCCCTTGTGCTGGACTTGAACATACTTTTACTTTTGGCTAAGCCTATTACTCTAGGCCTCCCACTACTTCAGTAGTCCAATCCCCACTTTAACACAGTTCAGGATGAAACATGGGCTCTTTAGGAAGAGCAGAACTCACCCTTCGGTTTGCAGGTGCCCCACAGGCGAATCTTGAAATCTTCATGTACCCCACACACTTGGGAAAAATAAGGCAGCTTCTTCTCTAGCAGTAGCCAGGGGGTTGCCCCTGGAATAGCAGGAAAACTTTTCCCCCCATCCTCTGAGGGATGGGGTACAGAGACCTGAATCAGTGGTCTCCACCACTTTAAAGAACAGCTTACTGTGTCCCTCTTTAGGTGGAAACACACACCTTTCCCTAAAAGTAGCTCTATTTCAGAGCTGAGGCTCCAAGAGCCTGTGTACAGAACTGCTGTGCTCCTCACACCACAATCCTCAACTACAGACTACTCACTCACTGTTCAAAACTCCCAACATTCTAATCTAACTCCCTTCTTCAGATTCCAGTGTGGCTCATGCAGCTGCGATAGTTCTATGGTGATGTCATCCCTCAGTCCCAGCTGAGACTGAGAACAGGGTGAGACAGTGTGAAATCCATTTAACTAGAGTTTCACAAGCTGCCTTCCCTGCCTACCACTAGGTCTTACTGGGATTCTAGTAACCCCGGGTAACAGGGGGGTTACACTCACCCTTGACCAGGAAAATGACTGTCCGCAGTCATTGTTTACCCAGCTTAGGCCATCCCACCCTATGTGCTACCTGTGGAGGGGGGTGATCAGGCCCCCTCCTACCACGTGCTAGCACAGGCAGGCAACACTAAGGGCCTAGAGACCTTTAGCTGACATTTCAGCCTCTACTCTACCCACTTACTATGGACGCCTAGTGGCTCTGGTAGAACTATCCAGAGCATAGCCCTAATAAATCAGCACTGCAGTCGGTAGGGCCCTTCAGGACCACAGCCTGTCTATCCCCCCTAGCCCTCTAGGGAAAATCTGTCTGCTTCTAACTTAACACCCAAAACCAAAAACAACCTGGGGACCTCCCCGACCTTGGACAACCTGCAACCACACACCAAGAAACTAATACCATATCATTACATTACATTATTGCCTCCCTACCCCCACAACCACACCTGTGGAAGGAAAGGGTTAATACAGTAACAACCACAGTACTTTAAATTACTACACACTAAAGTACTAGTGAGGAACTCCGATGATCCCTTCCTCCTCTTCTTGTCTTCTCTTCTATCTTCTCCAGGAGCACCTGCAAGAAAAAGAAAGACAACACACACTCCTAATCTGCATACATAGTCTACCTAAACCCCTACCATCAAAACACTGGAGAATCCCAAAAAGATTTTTTTTTTAGAAAAGGTAGAAAAACAGTATATACACTAGAAAACAGTAGAAAAACAATGACATTATTTACAATACACATTTGGGGGATGGAGTGCACTAAAAGTCCCAACTAGTGACCACAGTGCCCGAAGGCTAGTCCATTAAAGAGTCTTTCCTGGGCCGGAGCCCGGTGAATCACATTTCTAGCAGGCCAAAGTCCTGAAGGGGAGAGTCTTTGAGGACAGTTCACACATTCTGGAGTCTGCTAGTGTAGAGTGTGTACTGCAATGTCATAAGGATAGAAAAGTTCGGACTTACCAGCCCCTTGTAGAAAGATTAAGATACACCGACCTGCTCCTCAGCCGAAGACTCTCCCTGGCAGCATTTCTTCCAATACAGCTGGGCGGACATCTTCCAGGAACTACAGGAGGGTACATCTGGGAACTGCTGGGCTGATGTCATCTCTGGAGATGGAACCTTAGAACAGGAACAAAAAGGAAAACAGCTGGTCTGATGTCATACGATTACCAGGCGATGAAGCAGGATACAGCTGGGCTGGTGTCCTCTCTGGATCTGAAGTCATCTGGTGGGCCAGTTGATGGATTCTGGAAAGGCCAGTACACTGTAGAACTGATGAATGTGGGGCACCTGAGTCCTGGATGTCCATACTGGCAGATCAATAAAGGCACTACAAAGGCTGATGTGGCAGTATTGACTACCACTGCTCGGCTTTCCATCTGGCAGGTCCTTGCATTGAGGCCAATAGTACCTGGGGTCAGGAGCTTGAATTATTACCCCATCTGGGCACACATAATTTACACTGTAGAAGGTTTCACGTCCCTCTCCATCCACTATTCACACAATGTCCATAAACAGTGTCCTGCCTCTCTTCAACTGGGTATATTTCTCATGAAACAGTCTGTTCTTGACATGCTTGTTTGCACCAGGATGCCCACATTTCATTGCTTTGGTCCAGATCCAGGATTTCCTGCTGTTCTCAGTCTCCTCCCAGACTCTCTGAGGAAAGGTAGGAAAGGACATTCCATAGATTTAATTCGCCTTCCTACGAACCAGTCTCTTTTCTTTACTAGCTTTGGTCAACCTGAGACCGCTGGCCTGGCTTGGGGGCGGCCAGTCCTGGTTCTGCCAGCTACGCATCTTCAACGAGATGAAAAACGGATCCCTGACTACTTCTTCTTGCACAGCCAGGGCAGAGGCATCACCACTCTCTTCCGTGCATTCTTCCGAGGCAAGAGCTTGAGGCTGTGTATCCGTTCCTTTTTCACAAGTCCACATAGGTTCCCTCTCATCTTCTTTCTCACTGAGAATCTGTGCCCAGGAGTGAGCAGTCGTCATCACTCCTGAGACTATCCACTCATCACTGGGTGCAGAGATCGACACCTCCCATTCAAAGGCCTCCCTCATCTCATCTTCTCCTAAGAGACTTGGGCTAGGCCCCCACCCCAGGGGTCTACTGATGCTTTGTCTGAATTTTTCTTCTGCGATCCAGCATCCGAAACATCAGCATCTGGTTCTGTCTGTAAATCTGCACCCTCTAGCTTTGTGCCACACTCCCCAAGGGGGCCTTCTTCAACAGGCTCTGCCTGGTGCTGTGTGCTGCCAACTACAGATTCCTGAACCTTTGTCCATGTGGGAGCCAAACAAATCTGGGACACTTTATACAAGCCATATTTTTCTAGGCACCCAGAACAGTGAGGTATCACGAAGACGTCCCTTCCAGCATTTAAGCATATTTGACACACTTGCACTGGATATCCAGGAGTCGCCACATGAGAAGGCAGTTGTCCTCCATAATAACACTTTTCAATGTCCCTTAATCTATTTACTGCTGCTGTTACTGCAGCCCAGGCATGATCCGGGTAGCGAGCTGGTCCTGAGGCCATAACTGCAGGGAAAACAAACAAATGCTCACTGTTACTGAAAGTCCCACTTCACTGAACGCTTTCTTTACTTTTAAAATGGCTCCTCTGCTGTTGTGTTTACCTTACTACCCCACCCTGTAATGGTGGCGGCAGCACTCCTGTGCATCAACATTCAGAAATTTGGTCAAGCCACTGCGCATCTGATTTACACACACTAGTGATAACTTTTGCTCAAACTGCACAAACCTGCACTGTTCTTTTTCCAACACATTTACATGATTTGCCATGGACTTTAAACAGTTCTTTAGTTCACAGTCCCTTAAAGCCTCAGGATTTCAAGCACAGGATTGCCTGTAAACTAGTACTGCACATTTGGCTACAACTCACAGTCTCTCTCTGGCTTTAAAACTTTAAACTGATGCTGAATTTATATGTAACCCCAAGGGGACGCTACCCTTAGGGCTACTACCCCTGCCGGCCTCCGCTGAGACAGGATGAGGGGCCCAGATCCGTGGATGGATGCCTCCACCCAGAGGCCGGGGTTACTACGGTCAAAGCCACCTCAGTTACAGCCCTCTGGGTTACTGCAACCCCCCTTTTGTCCCACTAGTGGCTCACACTGGGTACCAACAATCCTTTTCACCAGGAACCTTACCCCCCGGGTAGTATCTCTCAGCTCACTCCGGGGACCCCCTGTAAAGTAAGGTACAGTTATATCCCAGTCACTATGTAGCAGTTCATCAGGGATGCACAAACCAGCCAGGAAGTAGTTGCAACACAATAATCTGATTTATTAAAGGAGCAGATAACAGGGAGAGGGAGGAAAATCAAGTTAATTGGCTTATGCTATAATTACCTGCCTAGGGCTCTGTGCACAGGCCTAACCCTAAGATTTACTGTCCCTGGGTACCCAAGCCCTAACGGCTAGTTCAAACGTGGCAGCTGGTTGGGGCCCTTAATACAGATAAACATTACAATCCTGAGCAAGTCAGAATAGGAGGAAAGTTTAATTAGGCAGTCAGCGGTATAATAATACACTGGAAACCACTGTGTACACCTCTGCAAGGAGCTACCTTGACTCAGTACTCACAACCCCAGCAAATAACGATTCCTTCACGCTGCCAGGATGGAGCCTGAACTTCACCAGCCTTCTCACACATTTATGAGCTACAACAGAGGGGTACCATACCAGGCAGCTGCTCTCAAACCTTCACAAACTTGCAGAAGAACTTGGACAGCAAACGGCAGCTTCAACATTACAGGCGGACCGAGCGCGACTCAGCAATTCTCTCCAGTCCTCTCAGGTTGAGCCTGGTAGGTAGCTGGGCTGGCACCAGCCTCCTCTCACCGCACACCGGCGGATTTAGTCCGACTCACTTGAAAAGGCAAAACAGCCGACTAGGCCTTCATGCACTTCCCGCGCGAACACTCTGGCGCCCAGGCTTCAACTCCTCTCCTCTCTCCTCAGCCCCTAACGCCTAACCCCCAACAGCAGGAGCTCTTCCTTCAGTTCTGGCGCTACCCGCTTCCATTGGCTGGCTGAACATGCCAGTCATTTCCTCCTGCCTTCAGTGGTGCGAAAAAACACCATAGCCCATAATGCCTTTCCCAAAATACAAGCAGTCCCTCTATTGGTCAGCCAACTCTGTAGGGTCCCGAGGTACTGATTGGCCCAATTCAGCAGTTCTGGAGCAAAATGGAGGAAACAGTTGAAACAGTCTTTGCTGCAAAGGAAGGCAGGTTAGCACAGCTGCATTATCATTATAACTTTACGTTATTTCCAGCAAACAATTGCATCTCCTAATAGAGCTCCCTCTGCACCACCAACGATGGCAGAGGGGAGCTATTTGTCAGTGTCCCAGGCGGGACTCGTGCATACAACCACACAGCCCCCCTCCAATCTCAATTAATTATGACTGCAACAGGCAGCCCTTAAAGAGACAGCTTACGGAGGCTTTTTAAAGCGCTCACTGGCTACCTATTTAAACGGCTTTATGCCGATCGCCAGCTAGGCATGGAGCCTGGGGGCAAACTCCGGGAAAACTTTCCGGAGCCCCCATTTGCAAGGGGGTTACATATAACTATGCTCACAGTCAATGGCCTAGCAGACTTGCACTTGCTGGTAAAACTTGACACAGTCTTTATTTACAAAGCGACTACACTGCTGCATGCATATTCAGCTGGCTTTTGGCAGAAAATCACTGTTTGGGCAACTTTTACTGTTGGTACTCACTGTTACCAGTAGCTGTTTGCTGAGATGGAAAATGGCCTGCAGCCAGTTTTGGAGGCCTCAGAACGAAAACGGGTGGGCAGTCCTGCCGATCGTCTCCCCGATCACCACACTCACAATTCAGTCAATCGAGATGTGGGTTGAGCCCGATTTTGAACAGAACAGTCTATTTTTTAAAGTTTTACAGTGCTTTTAATCACCGCGATGCTCCTCCACCAAGCCAGTACACGCACACCACTCACACTCCCTCTCGAATGCTGGGCAGTCACTGTAGAGCTGGCTGAGGGGTGGGACTGATTGCAGCCTTGCAGCCTCACCAATCACACAACGCCATGCAAATGAGCCTCTTCTTCCTCGCGAGTGCTCTTCTCTTCACAGCGATCGTCGAGCAGGCAAATTTGAACTGCAGAAACCACTTTTTTTGTTCTTCTTCAACTGACTCCACGGTGGGAGCCCATTTCAGCCATTTTGCATGGCCATTCACACAGCAAGTCTCTCAGTTTAATCAAAAGCATTTCCAATGTCCAGGGCACAATTTTCCTGTTGCTACCACTAGTCTTCCACACTTTTCTTTATCACACAGTTCTTTTAAAAAGCATTTCCAGCGTCCAGGGCACAATTTTCCTGTTGTTACTCCTAGTCTTCCACACTTTTCTTTATCACCACAGTTCTTTTAAAAAGCTGGCGAAAACACTGTAAACCTTTGATGCAGGACAAGGGCACACTCTTTTAGCTTTACTGCTCCTTGGTAAACAGTTGGCATTTTAACAGCAGCATAAGATCCACAGCACACAGCGACACACTAGTTAACTTGCTTCAGCTTTTTGGGCTACCCACTGCCAGATAGCCAAAATGCTAGCCCTTTGCCCAAGCTCCTTTCCTCCCTAAATTAAAAACCCAAAGCGGTGCCTCCATTTTGTAACCCCCGGACCCCTGCCTTTTTGCAAAATGACAGGTGGCATGCTGTTGAAGCTGACAGCAGTACCTGGTGGGGACTGGGTTCGGGGAGGACTAGGTTACTCTGCACAGGGGGCCTAAGTTTGGCTACTCTGCACAGGAGCACCCAAGTAAATCTGAACACAGGAAGCAATAACTGTAATGTCCAATACTAGGAATGGGATTCTAAAGTGTGTCTTTTATTCACATCCAAACTGAACAACAAAGCATAGACGGACCCCCACGGGGCTACATTCCTGGTAATGCACATTAGAGACACATAACACTTCTTCACTATTCCAGCCCTCAGGCTCTGAACCCACCAGGCACACAGCCCGGACTTGCACGCAGCTTTGGGTACACAGCCCGACTTGTACACTACTTGGGTTTTTCCCATGGCCCGGCTCCCCCTCCGGCCACTTGATCGTGGTCCATATGGCAGTGAACCAGTTTTCTGTTGGTGGCTCCCCAAACCACCTTAGAGACTTCGACTCCTTAAGGGAAATTTTCCTTCCAATCCCACATCTGGGTACTTCCCTCATCACTGGCCAAGTGCATGAGGTAAAGTAGAAATCCACAGAGCAAATCCGTAGAGGTGGACCTGGTTACTAAAGATGGGGGTCTCCCACCTCCAGCTCCCACAATCCATACCCGGCCATTTCTCTGGACACTAAACAACTCTTTTTGAAAGCTTGGCAATGTAGATTACAGGGTAGACGTATGTCACATCTCCTCTACATGTCTTGACTTTCCCCTTGTGCTGGACTTGAACATACTTTTACTTTTGGCTAAGCCTATTACTCTAGGCCTCCCACTACTTCTGTAGTCCAATCCCCACTTTAACACAGTTCAGGATAAAACATGGGCTCTTTAGGAAGAGCAGAACTCACCCTTCAGTTGCAGGTGCCCCACAGGCGAATCTTGAAATCTTCTTGTACCCCACACACTTGGGAAAAATAAGGCAGCTTCTTCTCTAGCAGTAGCCAGGGAGTTGCCCCTGGAATAGCAGGCAAACCTTCCCCCCATCCTCTGAGGGATGGGGCACAGAGACCCGAATCAGCGGTCTCCACCACTTTAAAGAACAGCTTACTGTGTCCCTCTTTAGGCGGAAACACACACCTTTCCCTGAAAGTAGCTCTATTTCAGAGCTGAGGCTCCAAGAGCCTGTGCACAGAACTGCTGTGCTCCTCACACAACAATCTCCAACTACAGACTACTCACTCACTGTTCAAAACTCCCAACATTCTAATCCAACTCCCTTCTGCAGATTCCAATGTGGCTCATGCAGCTGCGATAGTTCTATGATGATGTCATCCCTCAGTCCCAGCTGAGACTGAGAACAGAGTGAGACAGTGTGAAATCCATTTAACTGGAGTTTCACAAGCTGCCTTCCCTGCCTACCACTAGGTCTTACTGGGATTCTAGTAACCCCGGATAACAGGGGGGTTACACATGCATCTGCAACCCTCTCTATAAAGAAATACTTCCTCACATTACCTCTGAGCCGTCCATCCTCTATTTTCAAATTGTGCCCTCTTGTTCTTGCACATCTCTTTTTCTGAAAGATGCTACTCTCTTGGACTTTGTTGATTCCCTTGAGTTATTTGAAAGTTTCTATCATGACCCCCCTCTCCCTCCTTTCCTTGAGGCTATACATCTTAAGCTCCTTTAGTCTTTCTTCATATGTGTTCTGGTGCAGATCCTGCACCATTTTGGTTGCCCTCCTCTGGACAGCCTCCACCTTGTCTATTTCTTTGTGGAGATGGGGTCTCCAGAACTTTAAGTAAGTAAGTAAAGTAAAATGTTATTTTTGAGTGCTTTTCAAAAACCAAAGTGCTGTACAAATAGAACAATATTTACAACAACAGGCGTTTAAACAGTAATAAAATCATTCTCCATATGCTTTTAAGAACAGGAAAGTTTTGAGCTCCGATTTAAAGCTCTTGACAGTCAGGCAGCCTCGTATCTCGTACACAGTACTCCAGCTATGGTCTTACCAACTGTCTGTACAGAGGGCCAACAACTTCCTGTTTTCTACTGGTGATGCCTCTCTCTATGCATCCCAGTATCCCCACAGCCCTCCTTACTGCCTTCTTACATTGCTGGCCCACTTTTAGGTCATCTGATATGACTACCCCCAGGTCCCTTTCCATTTTTGTTGTTGTCAGTATCTCACCCCGTTGTGTACTCTTCCCCTGGGTTTTTGTTTCCCAGGTGCATTACTTTGCACTTCTTTGCATTGAATCTAAGCTACCATACATTTGACCATTCCTCCAACCTTGCCAAGTCCCTTTTCATCCTTTCCACCCCACCTTGCATAGCAACCCTGTTGCAGATCTTTGTGTCATCTGCAAAGAGACATACTTTCCCTTCCAGTCCCTCTGCAATGTCACTTATAAAGACATTAAAAAGGACCTGCCCCAGTACTGAACCCTGCAGTACCCCACTAGTAAGCTCCCTTTCTTCACTGTGGACTCCATTTACTATTACCTACTGTGTCCTGTTGTCCAGCCAGTGTTTTACCCAGGCAACCACCCTGGGACCCACTCCCAGGCTGGCTAATTTGTTTATTAATCTTTTGTGTGGGACTGTGTCAAATGCCTTGCTAAAGTCTAGGTAGGCCATGTCCACAGCCCCTCCCTGGTCTACTACTTTGGTCACCCAGTCAAAAATCAATTAGATTTGTCTGGCATGACCTTCCTGCTGTGAATCCATGCTGCCTTGGGTCCTGTGCCCCACTGGCCTCTAGGTACTCAACAATTCTTTTCCTTCAGAAGTGATTCCATCATTTTCCCTACCACTGAGGTCAAACTGACAGGTCTGTAGTTTCCTGCCTCTGTCTTGCTCCCACTTTTGTGAAGGGGAATCACATCTGTCCTCCTCCAGTCCTCAGGTACCACACCATCCTCCCAAGATTTATTAAAAAGGATAGTCAGTGGTGTTACTAGTTCTTCCCTTAGTTCTTTTAGAATTCTGGGGTGAATCCCATCAGGCCTCATTGCTGTATCCACCTTCAGTTTTAAGTGTTCTTTCAGAAGCCTTTCTTCTTTGAAAGGACTGATATCAACCCCCTATCCAGAGTGCTTCTCTTGACTGGATTAGGTTTCTCCCCCTGCTTTTCCATTGTGAATACTGAGCAGAAATATTCATTCAGTATCCCTGCTTTTTCACTGTCGCTCTCTGCCCAACCACCGTCCTCTTTATTCAGCCTCAGTGTCCCTGCCTTTGTCTTTCTTTGCTCCCCAATGTACCTATAAAAGGTTTTATCCCCCTTCTTAATCGAGTTGGCTATCTTTTCCTCAGTTTGGGCCTTTGCTATTCTGACTGCCTTCCCCGCTTCCTTCTGCTTTAACTGGTACAGTTCTCTGTCCTGCTCCTTCTGTGTTTCCTTATACTTCCTGAATGCTATATTTTTCTCTCTTAACTTCCCCTGCCACTTATTTTGTGAACCATAGTGTTTTTTTCTTTTGTTTTGATTTGTTTATTTGCTTCACACAAAGGCTTGTTGCCTCTGAGATGGCGGTTTTGATGTTTCCTCATTGTTGCTCCACCCCACCTTCTTTCCTGTTTGCTAGTGCTTTTCTGAGGCACTCTCCTATTTTGACAAAATCAGCCCTCTTGAAGTCCAGTACCTTCACTTTTGTATATCTTGACTCTACAGCTAAGTTTATAGTGAACCACACTGTTTGGTGGTCGCTTGTTCCCAGATGGCTACCCACTTCAAGATTGGAGATCCTCCCTCCATCCCCATTTGAGAGTACCAGGTCTAAGATTGCTCCCTCCCGAGTGGGTTCCAAAACTAACTGTCTGAGGCATACCCCATGTAGGGCATCGAGAAAGGCCCTACTCTTGGACGTGGCTGCAGCAAAGGTGCTCCAGTTAACATCTGGCATATTCAGGACCCCCATCAGCAATATCTCCCCTTTCTTTGCCATCCCAAGGATGCCTTCTATCATTTCCATGTCCATTTCCTCCCTCTGAGATGGGGTCTGTATACAACCCCTGTGCGGACTGTGGTGCCATTTCCAGTCTCCAGGGTGACCCACAGTGCCTCCTATCCTCTCTGTTTACTCTTAAGTGCTGTTACTTTGATCTCTTCCCTTACATAGAGAGCTCCTCCTCCTCCCCCTCTTCATCCCTCCCTGTCCCTTCTGTAGATCGTGCACCCTAGTATGTTGACATCCTAGTAATGGTTCTCTCTGTACCATGTTTCTGTGACTGCCACAATATCCAGGGTTTTCTCTTCCATCAAGGCCACCATTTCGGGGAGCTTTTTACCTAGACTATGGGCATTGGTACTCATTACCATCTATTTTTTTATATCTTTATTTCTTTTTGCCCCACCCCTGTCCTTACTGCCTTTGTCTTTTTTTTCCGTTTACCCCTGCCCTTCTCTCTAGTGACTGCTCTATCTAGGTGTTTGCCTCACTAACTACCCTGATTTTCTTTTTTTGGGGGGCACTAGGATTTCAAAGGGTGGAGTTCACTGTTGTGCACTCTAGGAAGACAGGGGTTATTGAGTGTGGTTCACGTCTTCACCAGCAACATAACCGATGCTCTTCAGGGTTAAGTCTGCCTTTTAGAGGATGACACAAAACTCAGTAACTGCTGGGGGGAGGGGCAATGAAATCTAGTGTTACTAGGAGATTGGTCAGAAACATGGGTGTTGAAGTTTCATGCTGGTAAGTGCATAGAGATACACTTGGGGAGGAGGAATACAAATACAACATACACACTAGGGATTGACGAACCGGGCAGGAAAAGGATCTAGGAGTTTTAATCACTGATAAAGTTAGAATGGTGATCCAGTGCAGCAAGGGATGTGGCAAAGCTAACAGGATGCTGGCATGTATAGGGACCTGAATATCAAGCATAAAGAGGTAGGTGTTCGTGCCACTTTACAGTTTCATTGTGAGTCCACATCTGCAGTATGTAGTACAGTTCCGGAAGACACATCTGCAAAACACATAGATTGTATGGGATGGGTGCAGGTAGGGGTGACTAAAATGGTTCGTGGGTTAAGTAGGATGACATATGAGGAGAGGTTGAAGGAGCAGTATTTGTAACCTCTGTGGACAAGAAAGGAGAGTGGCGACATGATCCAAACATTCAAGTATGTGCAGTGGATCAACAAAGTGTGCGAGATCTTGTTTTCCGGGATGGTGGATACAAGAACAAGGCGGCACGGACTGAAGGTGGAGGGGGGAAGTTTTAGTGGAAAATGTTAGAAAGTATTAATTCACAAAGACAGTGGTGGAGCCCAGGAATGGACTGTCATAGGAGGTGCTGATGCCCAGTGCAGTGGAGGGTTTCAAGAACACCTCAGACAAACACAAGAGGTTATCCAGGGGTAGGAAGTGTTGAATCTTGTTCATGCCTGCCTTGCAATGAACAATCAGCATATCACATTTGCCATAGTTCCTTATCCACTCCCACACCTCCACCATCCCAACTCCAACCCCTATCCATAGCAGCAGGGCTTAGTATTTCATACACATTGCACATTGCATTATAGCTGTCATGGTATGTGTGGTGTCAGTTAATTGTCTCACAGTCACAGGCCAGCAATAAATAAATGAATGAATAGAATCTTTAGTTGAAATGATGGCTACTTTATCTTGATAGTGAGGGGTCATAGTGATGATTGTGAGTGCATACACAGATAATAGTTCTTGAATGCAATGCCTAGACCAGAATAAATGCCTTTCATTTGTATGTAATTGATATGGGGTGATGGGTGATGATGGCTCTCATTTGAGAACAATCCAATCAATTACTTGTTTGCTTACCTCATCAAGCACCTCGTCAAGTGTCTACAAGAGATGGTTTGGCTACATCACAACACTGCTGGCAAGTTTAATTTTTTTACTGTTCTCTTTCTTTGTGAGCAGTTACATGATGTCTACACAGCACTGTTCTTTCAAGTCTGCTTACCACATCAGTCACTTATGAACACTGATGGGAGCATTTATTTATTTTTTTCTCCCTATCTTGTTTTCTTACCTCATCATGCAACTGTCATAGTAACATACTAAGAAGCCTGCAGATTAGGCCCTATGGTTTATCAAGTCTGCTCGATGATCAGTGCCTTTCCAGGGCATGGTTATTAGCACCCCCCCACCTCCCTGCAAGGTTTTCCACCCCCCAGTGTGGCTGCGGGTTGCACCCTCCCCTTATATCTATCTGAGCATTTCTTGAACCCCTCCACAGTTGCAGCAGCCAGAAACTCCCCAGGCAGTGCATTCCAGGGCTCCACCACCCTCTCCATGAAGTAACGTCTCCTTGTTCCCCCCTCAGTCTCCCCACTTCCAGCTTCATGGAGTGTCCCTTGGTGGTCCCCACCTCCCTCAGCTGAAGCACCCCCACAAGGCTTACTTTAGTCTTTCCTTTTAGATATTTGAAGACCTCGATCATATCCCCCCTGTTCCTTCTCTCCTCCAGCAAGTACAGGTTGAGCTCCTCCAGTCTCTCCTCATCAGGCCTTTCCCCTAGTTCCAGTATCATCCTGGTCACCCTCCTCTGGACCCTCTTCAGAAGAGCAATGTCCATTTTTAAGTAGGGATAACAAAACTGCATGCAGTACTCAAGGTGTGGTCTAACCAGGCAATTGTACAGCGGAAGGATCACCTCACGGCTCCTTGAGGTTATCTCTCTGTCTGTGCACCCCAGCATTTTATTTGCTTGGGCCACTGCCCTTCTACACTGCTCTGAGTAATTCATTTTGGCATCCACCACCACCCCACGGTCCTTCCCAGAAACCTGCAGTGCCCTCCCCCCAAGGTGTATACATGAGATGGGTTTTTGGCCCCCAGGTGCAGGACCCTGCATTTCCCAGCATTTAACTTTAGCTTCCATGCTCATGACCACATCCCCAGAGTCTCCAGGTCCTCATGGAGAGCTATCTTCCCCTCCTCCCCTTCCACCACCACCAACAGCTTAGAGTCATCGGCAAAGAGGCTCATCCCGCTCCTGTTACAGCTTCTGATGTCTAAGATGTAGGCGTGAAACAGAAGTGGGCCCAGTACTGAGCCCTGCGGGACCCCACTAATGACTCTTCAAGAGGATGGTACTTCCCCCCCACCTTCACCTTCTGTACATGCCCCACTAGCCAGTTTCCTATCCACCTTTCTACCCCCCCATATCCTCCAGCTTCCCCAGTAGCCTGGGATGTGGCACCGAGTCAAATTCCCTGCTGAAGTCCAGAAAGAGGACATCCACTTGCCTACCCTGATCCAGCGCACTTGTCACCCTTTCATAGAACTCCACCTGGTTGGTCTGACATGATCTGCCCTTAACAAAGCCATGCTGATGATCCTCTAGGTGACCCCATGCATTCTTAATCCCCTCCAGCCCCTCCTTCAAGATCACCTCCATCACTTTGCCCACCACCTGACATCAGGCTAACTGGCCTATAGATTCTCGGCTCGTCTTGTGAGCCACCCTTGTGTATAGGCCCGATATGGAAGATCCTCCAGTCATGAGGCACCCACCCCAACTGCAGAGAGGAGTTAAATAGGTTCACCAGGGGTGTAGCAAGGGTATCAGCCATCTCCTTAAACAATTTTAACATACATTCCCCCTCCTAATCTGTTGGTCCTCTCCTCCCTTTCTCTTGCAGTGGTGCCCCCCATTCTCCTTGAAAGAAAGACCACGGCAAAAAAGTAATTTAGTGCCTCTGACTTCTCCCCTGCCTCCTCCACCCACCCACTCCCCATCCTCAACCTACTAATCTGTCCCTTCCCTTTTTTTCTTTCCATGATATATCTGAAGAACCCTTCCCCCCCTTCTAATCCCCTGTGCCAATCTCAGCTCTGCCTCCGCTTTGGCTGACCTCACCACCCTGGTGACCCTCCTGGCTACCTTATCATACTCCCCCTTGGATATAGCCCCCCCGAGAACGTTTGTATCTGCTATAAGCAGCCTTTCTTTCCCTCAGCACATCCTGGACCTCCCTTGTCCACCAGCTCTGCCACTTAGCTTTGCCCCACTTGCGTCTTTCCCTCATGTAGGCCTTGGTAGCCTCCAAGAGCCCCTTTTTAATAATTTCCCACCGGGCCTCTGTGCCCATGCTTGGCCTGATCTCATCTAGATAGCCTCTAAGGATCTGCTCCACCCCCTCGAAGTTCACATCTCTAAGATCGACCACTGTCATTTTTGTGTGTTCAACCCTGCACCCTAGGTCAAAGAAGAACCAAACCGTGGCGTGATCACGTCCTGCCAGTGGTTCCCCAACAACTATGTCCCTGATGAGCTTGCTGTCTGACAGGACTACATCCAGGAAGCACCCCTCCCTCATTGGATCCTTCACCAGCTGCGCAAGGAATGCATCCTTGAAGAAGTACAGCAGGGGCTGCTCCCTGACCAATGAGGATGCCATAGTTATCCAGTCTCCTCCTGGCATATTCAGGTCTCCCAGCACCACAGTTTGGCCCTCTCCCCTACAACAGTGATCCCTAAGGCTAGCCACCAGGCCTTCCTTCTCTTCCTCCCCCTGCTCAGGTGGTCTATATATATGTTCGTATGTACTCCAATCTTCACCCTCTTACCCCCTGGAGCTTACAGGGTGACCCATCAAGCCTCCACCTGATCCCCCACTTCCTTAACCTTAAGGTGTCAGCGTGGCTCAGTTGGTAGCACATCCGCCTCTGGACCAGAAGGTCGTGGGTTCTCGTCCGACACCGGGATTGGACTAGCACCTAAAAATCGCTGGCATCCGAGTGCAGTATTGGAGGGTGCTGTATTGCTGGGGTGTGCCGTCCTTCGGATGAGATGTTAAACTGAGGTCCCTTCTGCCCATCCTGGTATTGTCCTGGTGGGTGTCCAGGTGGAAGTAAAAGAACCCAAGGCACTCTTCGCAAAGAGTAGGGAGCATTCCCGGTGTCCTGGCCAACATTCCCCTTCCCATAAAACCAGTTCATGCAATTATCCAGGCTGTGTGTGGGTGATGATGTGCGATATGGCCGCCACCACACATTCAGTCACTTCACTACCAGTCTAGCATTGCTTGAAAAGCGCTTTGGATGTATGAAAAGCACTATATAAATACTGATTCTTCTTCTTCTTCTTATCCCTATGCCATCCCTAAAGATAAAAGCTACCCCATCCCCTTCCCTCCACCCTATCCCTTCTGCACGTGATGTACCCTGGTAGGTTTAGGGCCCAGTCATGTCTGGAAGTGTCCCAGGTCTCTGTGTCATCCACCATATTCACCACCCCTCCCTCCACTAACAGTGCCTGAAGCTCTGGCATCCTGTTTCCCATGATCCTGGCATTAATCAGGACCACCCTGTCTACATCGTATTTTTTGTCAAAACCTGAACACTGATGGGAACAACTAGTTTTCAAGTGTGTTATTTCCCTTGCAGTTTTCTCATGCTTTCTTTGTGGTCACATATTTTTGACTGTTTATGCTTCACTTGTCTTTTATTTATTTATTACGTAAGCGTATCGGAATTACAACCCTTTGAGTCATAGACTCATTTGCAAAAGCTCCACGTCGGTTACAGGGGGTGGAGGGGAAAACATAATACAGGGACACACAAGTAGTAAAGCAGTATACATGGAAAGAAACAAACACTCATTTACAAAACAGTACTGGCATTTCTTACCAGATTCTAACTCAGGTTAGTCTAAGCAGAGGTGATTCAGTGTTCGTGGCATCAGCTGTTTGAAAAAAAAGAAAAATGGGGGGGGCGCTGTCTTTAGGCCTAAGGAGACCCTGTGACTGAAGTTAAGGGTTAGGTAGCCTATTTAGAAGGGCAGAGCTATCCATAGTTACAGTTAGCAGACTCAGTTAGGTAGGATTTGAGGCCAGCTTTGAATTGGGAAAGACTGTGAGTCTGTGTGAGCCTATGAGGTAGAGCATTAAGCCATTTGGGGGTTCTGTATCGGAACGATCTTTGACCCAGTGAGGTCCTATGGGGGGGGACTTGGAAAGAGCGTTTAATGTGGCCAATATTTCGCCTGGGGGCTGTTTTGATTATGTGGAGAAGACCAGGTGGGGCTTTCTGGAGTTGTATTTTTTTTTGCTAGTATGCAGGTGTGGTACTGAAGTCTTTGCTGGAGATTTAGCCAGCCAGTCAGGGCATACAGGTCACATGAATGAGTAAGGCGGTTGCTGCCGGTGACTAGTTGGCAGGCTTTGTTCAGTGTGGTGTTAATACTGTGTAGAGCGGTAGGTTCAGCTGATCCATATATCATGATCCCGTAATCAATTAGGGAGAGGACGGAGGCGGATACAGCTAGGAGCAAGGCCTGGGGGGTAAACAGTGTTTAACTCTATAGAGGACTCCAACTCTAGTGTTAACTGTGGTGGCAAGCTGCTGAATGTGGCTATGGTAAGAGAGAGAGGTATCTAACGTGATACCCAGGTATTTGAAGTTAGTGACATGTTCAAGGGGGATTCCATGTGTGTTTTTGATTAGTAGTGTCGAAAGGTTACGTGGGCTTTGTCTATGGGCAAATAACATTGATTTTGTTTTGTTATAGTTGATGATTAGTCGGTGCTCATCAAACCATGATTCAAGCTCCCCAAAGAAGCTCTGTAGTGCTTGTTGCAGGGCATTAGGCTGCGGGTGTTTCCAGAAAAGAACCGCGTCATCCGCATAGAGAAGCAGATGGCCACTGCAGGCATTGGGAAGGGAGTTTAAGAAGAGGGAAAAGAGAAGAGGGCTGAGGATAGACTCCTGAGGGACCCCCGAGGTCACTGCTTTGCGAGTGGAGATAGTAGTATTTAGCCTTACTTGCTGAGACCGGCCTGAGAGGTAGTCCTTGAACCAGGTCATCGTTTCGGGAACCACGTGTAGCTGTGGTATAACACTAAACAACAGGTCGTGACTAACCGTGTCAAAGGCTTTAGTAAGGTCCACAAAGATTGCCCCTGCTAAGGCTCCTTGGTCTAGGGCCTTGTGTGTAAGAACGAGGTGAGTTTGAAAAGAGCGGTTACGGTGCTGTGGCTAGACTGGAAACCACACACAAGGTGGGCATAGAAGGTTATTTCTAGTTAGGTGTCTGTGTAAATTGGTCAGAGACTATTTTTCAAGTGCTTTAGAGAGAGGAGGGAGTATAGAGATGGGTCTATAGTTGCATGGGAGCATGGGGTCACCACTCTTCAGAATGGGAGTGACTAAGGCACTCTTCCAGGTTGAGGGGAACTGACCCAGGCAGAGAGAGAGATTGAGAATTTTTGTAAGGTGGGGAAGTATGACATCCAGCGTCAGCCGAAGAAGTTTAAGGTCTAGTGAGTCATTACTGTACCGGGAATTGGAAATTTCGTTGGAAATGTAATGTTTAGCTTCCAGACTGGAGATGATTCTCAGCCTGAAGGGTAGTGAACCTGGACTAGAAGGAGTGTCGGGGGGGGGGGAGGGTGGAAGAAATTAGGAGGGAGGACATGGGAGAGGTCCGAGAAAGTGTTGTTGAGGGCTTCTGCTATAGCGGTGGGGTTTTGGGTGACCTCTCCATTTACAGAGAGTTGGGAGGGAAGGGGGCGGGAATTCCCATTTAGTTCTTTTATGTTTCGCCAGAATTTTTTCCCATCTCCCCAGGAGGAGGTCAGAGTTTGGTGGTAGTATGAGGCCTTTGCCTGTCGTAGGGCCCAGGTACATTTATTACAGGCAGCTCGGTAGTTGTCTATCAAGTGTGCTTTGGGAATCAAGGACCTTATGCACAGTTTATCCCTCGATTGGAGCATGTTAAGTAGATAGGGTGAGAACCAAGGAGTGGTTTTGGATTTATGTATTTGTTTGGTGAGGGGTGCAAAAATGTCACAGGCTTTATTAAAAGTGGTAATGAAGTGATCGAGCGCTATGTCGACAGATTGTGTGGTGTAGATGGGGAGCCAGTCGCAGGTATCTAGATGGGCTATGAGTCTACATAGACCTCCTCTTTTTAGCTATCTCAGCATGGAAATTTGAGGGCGGTTGGTGGGAAGTTTGCCAGTCCACCAGCTAGTCACTGGAGAGTGGTCACTAATTGAGTCAGGGAGCACTGAGGCTTGGGAGAGGTTCTGGGGCCTATTTGTGAATATTAGGTCTATGAGGGTGGAGGCCCCTGTTCTAGTGTCCCTTCTGGTAGGAAAGGTGACTATTTGGGTTAGGTCATATGCCAGAGCTGCATCCTTATAGCTGGATGAGGTCGGGGGTAGCCAGTTGACACTGAAATCTCCCAGTAAGATGAATTCACTAGTATTGGGTAGGTTGGAGATTGTCCTGAGGATAGAATCAAAGGCTAGTTTTTGATTTCTCGGGAGGATGTAGGCAGAAATTATGTACAGCGATTTGGTGCCAAGACTGAGTTTGACTGTTAATGTCTGGGCGCCATGTTCTGGCATGGGGGTGGGAACTTCGGTGGCAAGTAGTGGGGATTTAACATAAATAGCACAGCCCCCACCTCTCTTGCTGGACCTGTTGGTCCTGAAAAGAGAATAATTACTGAGGGGGACCGCATTATTGGGCATTTTACTAGAGAGCCATGTCTCTGAGAGGGCTAGGATGTCGGGTGTATGTTGGGCAACCCAATCTTGGAGGGGCATGAGTTTTTTAGGTAGGCTGCAGATATTCAGTGTTGCTAGTAGTAGTCTACCCCTAGAGTGGTGCGGGAAGGCCTTAGTGTTGGCAGGTCCTGGGTTGGGGTGGATATTGCCTGATAGTAGTAGTAGAAGGAGGGTGTGCCATAGGAGGGCCAGCCTGCAGTGCTTGGATGAGCGTCGTCTGGATTGGTAGGATGAGGGGCTATTGTCACTGGAGGTAGGGACACGTAGACGATGGAGGACGCCTGCAAGAAAGGCAATGGTGGAGTGGTGGGCGGAGTAGGTATTAGCAGCGGTGGTGAGAGGTTGTTGCCTAGGGCGGGGGGGAGGAGCGCTGAGGTGCAGTGAGCTGCATATGAGGGTGAGGGAGCTAATGTGAGGGGGCGAGGGTTTTGGCCAGGTGGTCCTGAATGGATAGCATGAGAGGTGTTGCTGGGGCAGGGTCCAATGTCAACATTGGTAATGAAGTAAAAAATGAGAAAGTTGGGGTAGTGTGGTTTTGGTGTCTCAAGGGGGGGTTGCTGATCATAATGATGGATCCTGGAGATCAGAAGGGCAGTTAGTAGCAGGGATAGCATATTATAAGTTGGTAGTAATGGAATGTATGACAGCGGCCACTAGTGGTAGCCTAGTATAACCTGCTGCTGGAAAAGTGAGCTGATAGGATATTTCTGCTCGTCACCTGACCACCCTTCCCTATAAATCCAAATGCCGACCAAGGGTGGTGGTGGGGGTGGTGGGGCCCAGTCTATGCACCAGACTGCTGCGAAAATTCAGCCGGGTAGAGAGGCGCAGGCGGTGCCAAGTCCAGTGAAGGCAAGCTGAATTCCAGTGGTCGTGATTGCTCCGATTGCAGGTAAATTACCTTGTGTGCTTCAGGGGCTGGCTTGTACAGCAGCAGGGAGGGCTTCCACGAATGGCCCTCGTGACCTCGGTCCTCGGGGGAGGGGGGTGAGGATCTGCAGAAGAGGGAGAAAACAGGGAGGTTAAATAGGGAAAGGCAGGTATGCGGGAGGGGGGGGCGTGGGACTAGAGGTTTGCAAGAAGCTTAAAACACTGGGCCAATGGCAATGCAGAGGTAAACAATATTCACTTCGCAGCTGAGGGATAATTCAGTCTTTAAATTTAAAATGCCCAGAGTGTTCCCTTATGACTGAGTGCCCAATTCAATACAAGAAGCCTCAGTTTCAAACTGCACAGGCTCTGCAACATAACCACGATATCTACTATTACATTTAAAATTTGTATACAGCACTAGCTTTAGGGCTCCTGGAGGTTTTCCTAAAAATAATGCTCTTGTAACCCCCTTGCAAATGGGGGCTCCTAACGTGCCATATGCCTGGTTGGTAATCGGCATAAAGCCGCCTAAATGGGGACCTGGTGAGTGCTCTTTTAGGGCCTCCGTATTCTGTCCCTTTAAGGGCTGCCTGTTGCAGTCAGAGTCAGTTGAAATGGGAGGGGGGTTTAAGTGTTGCTATGCTCGACTCCCGCCTGGGCTGCAGAATAATTGCTCCATTTCTGCCATCGCTAATTGCGCAGAAGGAGCTTCGTTAGAAGATTGTTTGTTTGCTGACTATCTATTAAAGTAGTAATGATACTGTGGTTGTTCTAACCTGCCATCCTTTGCAGCAAGGACTGTTTCGACTGTCTCCCCCATTTTGGTCCAGAACTGTTGAATTGGACCAATCAGTACCTCGGGACCCTAAAGAGTCGGCTGACCAATAGAGGAACTGTTTGTATTTGGGAAAGGCTTTATGGGCTATGGTGCTTTTTCGCACCAGTGAGAGGCAGAGGAAGTGACTGGCAGGCTCCACCAGCCAATCGGATCGGGTCGCACCCAAGTGGAGAGGAGTGCCCCAAGCTGTGGAGAGGCAGATGTGTTGTCGCTAGTGAAGAGTGAGGAGCTGTGTGCTTTTGCGCTGAAGAGTGTTCACGCGGGAAGCGTGTGAAGGCCTGAAGCGACCGTTTTGTGTTGTCGGCTCCAGCGGACGAAACCCGTCGGTGGGCGGTCAGAGAAGGCTGTGCGCTGTACAGCTACCCACCAGGCTCGACCTGAAGGAGGACTGGAGAAAATTGCTGAATCGCTCTCGGTCCGAAGACAAGTGAAAGCTGCCGTTTGCAGTATCTCAGTGACGGTGAGTTTGTGGGAGCATTGGAAGCAGCTGCCTGGTGTGGTACCCCTCTGTTGCTGTTTACCATATAAATGTGTGAGGAGGCTTGTATAGCTCAAGTAAATCCTGCTGCCATTAAAGGACCTTTGTCTGTTGCTGCTTACCATATGAATGTGTGAGGAGGCTTGTATAGCTCAAGCAAATCCTGCTGCCATTAAAGGACCTTTGTCTGTTGCTGTTTACCATATAAATGTGTGAGGAGCTCAAGTTAACTCCTGCTGCCATTAAAGGACCTTTGTCTGTTGCCGTTTACCATATAAATGTGTGAGGAGCTCAAGTTAACTCCTGCTGCCATTAAAGGACTTTGCCTGTTGCAGTTTGCCATATAAATGTGTGAAGAGTCTCATGGAACTCAGGAGTAGCCCTGCTGACGGTGAAGGACCCTATCTTGTCTGGAGGTCGTGAGTACTAATTCCGGGTAGCTCCCTGTTGAATTGCCACATTTGGATCCAAATGGAATTACCATACTGCTGACTGTTTAACTTTTTCTTTCCTCTGTGTGAAAGGGCCCCTACCAGCTGCCACGGTTTGGACTAGCCACTAGGGCTTGGGTACCTAGGGACAGTAACTGGTAGGGATAGGCCTGTGCACAGAGCTCTAGGTAGATGAGTATAGTGATAAGCTAATTAACTTGATTCCCTCTATCCTTGTTGTTTCCCCCTGAATAAATCAGATTGTTTGGTACAGCTACACCCTGGCTGTTGTGTACATTAATGGTGAACTGCTGCTTGGTGATTGCAACCTAACTGTGCCTTACTTTACAGGGGTTCCCCGAAGGGAGCTGGATTATATTTGCCATGGGGTAAGTGTACTGGTGAACAGAATTGTTGGTACCCAGTGGGAGTCACTAGTGGGACAAAAGGGGAGTTGCAGTAGCCCAGAGGGCTGTAACTGAGGTAGTCTTACTTGGGCTAACCCCGACCTCTGGGTGGAGGCACCCGTCCATGGATCTGGGCCCCTTACCCTGCCTCAGAGGGGGCAGACAGCGGTAGTAGCCCTAAGGGTAGTGCCCCTAGGGGTTACAAATTGGAGGCACTGCTTGGATTGGCGTCCCCTAGTGGCTCAGTGAGGAGATACCCCAAAGATGGAAAAAATGGAAGGGGATGTGTTGGAAAAATTAAGCTGGGACCCATTAAAACCATGGTCCACAAACTGATGGGCTGGGGTGAAGCCTGAAGAGCTGGATTCCCAGAAGATTGTATTATTGTTGATGTGCCTTGGGTACCCCAGCTAGCTGATATTATCTCTGTTGCAGAGCGGGTAAGGTGTTTGGGTAGGTTGAAGTGAAAGGGCGTATGGCTGATTTGTTGACCAGACATTGCAGGTGCTACTCTATGCAGTGTGGCCATCGACCCTGAGAAGGTACCTCCTGTACTTTACCCGGAGGGTGCGTCTCAGGGGTGGAGGTTAATCCAGATCCGAAGTGGGTCAGTCACTCCTGGGAGGGTCTCCTCAAATGAACAGTTCTAAGGATAAACTGCTTAAATTGTTAGCTGTGGAGGGGAGGACTACCCAGGAGTTGCTACAAGCCTTGGATCTGTCCAGTGATACTACCCCTCGGGGTTCCCCGGGCACCTCCCCTTGCCCACCCAAGAGTTCAGTATTGGCTTCTTTGCCCTTGGCAGTCCCCTCCATACAGCTAGACTCCTACCGTAAATTAAAACTTTTCTCTGGCATGGTACCAGTGCCTTCTGGGGAAGATGACCTGGAGGCCTGGATGGACTATGCCACCCCTTTGGTCCAGGAGTGGCAATGCTCTGAGGAGGAGAAACGGAAGAGGCTGATGGAGAGTCTGCGGGGTCCTGCCTTAGAAGCCATTAGATTCTTCCGGGCCACCCATCCAGAAGCCACCGCTGCAGAGTATCTCTCTGCTTTGGAAGGGTTTTTTGGGAGTACAGAGACTGGTGAAGATTTATTATGGAAATTCAGGTCTGCTAAGCAGTGGAGAAATGAAAAACTGTCCGCTTTTGTTACTAGAGTGGAGAGGGCCTTGTAGAAAGCCTATAGAAAGGGGGGAATCACTGCTACAGCCCTAAATCAGGTTCGGTTAGAACATGTTTTAAAGTCTGTCAGATTCTCTAGTGTAACACTGCTGAAACTCAAGTTGCATGATCGGCGGGCCACCCCGCCTGAATATTGTCAATTGATGAGGGAAATTCGGGAAGTGGAGACTGATGAAGAGGGGTGGGAACCCTGTGTGGGGGCTGTGAACCCTAGTGGGACTCCCGAGACTAATACCCCTGAGGAGACTGGCTCGCCTGGAGGGTCCGAGGGTTCCCCAGATTTCTCAGGTACTGTGGGGATGCGGGTTGTTTCCTCTGACCCCTCCGTGGGAGGGTGAGTTGAGGGCTGAGATTAGGAATTACGGAATTGGTGTGAGGGACATAGCAGTCTACTGTGTACCACTCGGCCCGGGGCCCCTGAGTCATGTAGAGCCTCGAACCCTAGCCCTAGAGAGCTTTCTCCTCCCCTCAGGGCCCCCCTCAGAATAGTGACCCTCGGGACCCTAAGATTTGTTATCACTGTGGGGAAGATGGGCATTTCCAGCCTGACTGCCAGAGGTCGTAAAATTTGAGGAAAGTTAACAGCAGACTGATCGCTCGATACCGCCAGACCCAGTCTCGGGCCCCCAAGAAAAGTTGTGTGACTTAGGCCGATGCCCGCCGGGCTAACAATGTTGCTACCCCCCAACTGGTCTGATGTGGTTGGGCCGGCTATGGAGACCCGGGTGCAGGTGAACGGAATTCCCACTAGAGCTGTATTGGACAGTGGCTCCCAGGTGACCATCATGTTTCAGGACTGGTACAAAGCCCACTTACCTGAAGTGCCCTTGCAGTCTCTAACTGGCCTACATGTATGGGGGTTGAGCGACAAGGCTTATCCGTATTTGGGGTACATCCATGTCTGGTTATCATTCCCTGCAACTGTAAATGGAATAGATGAGCAAGTGGAAACCTTAGTGTTAGTTTGCCCGCCCACTGAACTTTACAATGGGGTGCCCTTGTTGATTGGAACAAATGCCCACATGTTTGGACGATTGGCCCAGTTGTGCTCAGAGAAGCGAACATTTCAAACTGGGCGAGCTTTGAGCATACCGGCTGTGATTCAAAAGGTCAAGGCCACCCAGGAGAAGGGTAGTTTGGAGGAACCTGAAGGCCCTGTGGGACTGGTATGGAAAAAGGATCCGGCCCCCCTGGTACTTGCCCCAAATGAGCAATGTGTTCTGCATGGAGAGATATGACTAAAAACCGATGTCAAGAATAAGTTGTTGATGTTGGATGCACCTGCGGAAGGAGGATTACCTGAGGGGTTGTTGCTCAGACCCAGCATTCTGCTGGCTAGAGCCCATGCTTACGTTAAGAGGGTGATGGTTCAAGTGCACAATGTGTCTGATAAAGAGATTCGGATAAGAAGAGGGTGCACCCCGGCTAGCGTTCATTGTGCGGATACTGCTGTCCTACCAAATAGAAAGAGTTCTCGGACGGGTGATAGAGTTGCTCCTGATCTGTTTGACTTTAGTGACTCTCCACTGCCGACTGAGTGGAAGCGCAGGGTCAGTGAGAGGCTTGCCAAGAGGAACCAGTTTTTTTCTCTGAAGGAGTGGGATGTAGGATGTGTACAAGGGCTGAGCATCACATTCGATTACCGATGAAGACCTTTGAGAGAGATCCGGCGTCTGGCTCCTGCTGTATAGATGATGTACGGCGGCATCTGCAAGAAATGTTGGCTGCTGGTGTAATCCAAGAGTCTAGGAGCCCCTATGTGTCCCCATTGTAGTAGTAAGGAAAAAGAATGGGGCAGTTCGGATGTGTGTAGACTATCGTACTTTGAATAGGCGGACCATTCCGGATCAATATACCATGCCACGCATACAAGACGCCTTGGATTGTCTGAATGGTAGTAAGTGGTTCTCCGTATTGGATCTTTGGAGTGGATACTACCAGATCCCGATGGCCCTAGACGACCGGGAGAAGACTGCTTTCATTTGCCCCTTAGGCTTCTATGAGTTTATTCGGATGCCTCAAGGAATTTCGGGTGCCCCAGCCACTTTTCAGCACTTGATGGAATGAGCTGTGAGGGACATGAACCTACTTGAGTGTTTGGTCTATTTAGATGATGTTATAGTGTTTGGCCGATCATTGGAAGAACATGAGCAATGATTATTTAAAGTCCTGGATCGGTTGGAGGATTTTGGCCTGAAGTTGTCTATCGACAAGTGTCAATTCTTCCAGACTTCCGTGAAATATGTGGGCCACATAGTGTCCACTGAAGGCATAGAGACTGACCCTAGCAAGGTGGAGGCGTTGACCACTTGGCCTCTACCTAGGAATTTAAAAGAGCTGCAACAATTCCTGGGGTTTTGAGGTTACTATAGGCGGTTTATCAGAGACTATTCACGAGTGATTCGCCCCCTCCTTAATCTCACCCAGGGGTATCCGCCTATTCACAAAAAGTATAAGAAGGGTGTGCACACTGACATAGAAAAGAATTATTTTTGGCCAAATGATATGTTTGTGGATTGATGGACTGCTGAGTGTGAGGAAGCTTTCCATGACATCATTTATCAACTTACCCACGCACCCGTGTTGGCCTATGCTGATCCAGCCAAGCCTTACACTCTTCATACTGATGCCAGTCTGCAAGGACTGGGGCTGTATTGTACCAGGAGCAGCGAATGGACTGAGACCTGTGATTGCTCAGTAGAAGTCTGACGCCGTCAGAGAAGAATTACCCCATGCACAAATTAGAGTTTTTGGCTTTGAAGTGGGCCATTGTTGATCAGTTCCATGACTATCTGTATGGTGCCAAGATATTAGTAAAGACTGATAACAATCCTCTGACCTATGTACAAACCTCAGCCAAATTGGATGCCACTGGGCATAGGTGACTCTCTGCCTTGGCCACATACGACTACGCTGTAGAATACAGGGCGGGCTTAAACCATATAGATGCGGATGCTCTCTCTCAGAGGCCTGTGTCCCAGACTGAATGGGTCCAGTTGTCTGAGCCTGACATAAGAGCCCTGTGCCAGAAATTTGATAAGGAAGAACAGGTGTCTCCTGACATGGTGGACTGCGTGGTAGATTGTTTGGGGCTGCCAGAGAACTGTATACCTGCCGCCTACTGTCATTTCTCTGCCTTGGACACCAGCTCTCTGCCGCAACTCAACAATGATGATCTCCAACAGGCTCAATCCTGTGACCCTATGATAAGAACGGCCGTAGAGGTTTTGCGGACTGGAAGGGATGTATCCAAACTGCGTTCTACTGACTTGCGGACTTCTTTGTTGTACAAAGAAGGGCCCAAATTAAAGCTGATCAATTAACTACTATATAGAGAGACTGTGAGTAAGGAGGGCCGGGGGCAACGACAACAACTGGTGCTGCCCTCAGCTTTCAGAGAACTAGTTCTAAGGTCATTGCATAATCAGATGGGGCACCTGGGCATAGATCGAACACTTGATTTGGTACGGACTCGATTCTATTGGCCAAAGATGAGTGCGGATGTGGAACAGTATGTCAAGACCTGTGGTCATTGTTTGCAAAGGAAAGCGTTACCTCAGAGAGCTGCTCCCTTGGTCAACATTACTACTAGTGCTCCTATGGAACTGGTCTGTATTGATTTCCTGAGTTTAGAACCTGATCTGAAAAGTGTTAGCAACATATTGGTGGTCACTGATCATTTACCGGTATGCTAGGCTTTCCGACCAAGGATCAGAAAGCAACTACAGTGAGCTAAGATACTTGTTGAGAATTTTTCATCCACTATGGGGCCCCACAGCGGATTCATTCTGATCAGGGAAGGGACTTTGAAGGTCGCTTGATTAAAGAGATGCTATTTTTGTGGGGGCTACGCAAATCACGAACCACCCCCTACCATCTGCAGGGGGACCCTCAGCCTGAAAGGTTCAATCGCACATTGCTTGACATGCTGGGCACCTTACATTCCAAAGATAAATCGAGATGGAGCCAACAGATTAGTACTCTAGTTCACGCCTACAATTGTACGAAAAGTGATGCCACAGGGTTCTCCACCTATCAACTGATGTTTGGAAGAGAGGCTAGATTGCCAGTGGGTGTGTGTTTTGGGGTTTCCCCTGATGGGGTGCGAGCAGAAAACCATCTACAGTATGTACAGAAATTAAAGGCCCAATTAAATCATGCCTACCAACTGGCCCAGACCATGGCTGCTAAACGAAATCTGGCTAACAAGGAGAGATATGACAAAAAAGTGAAAACAGTAGAGTTGAGAGAAGGGGATAGAGTGTTGTTGAGAAACCTGGGACTGCATGGCAAACATAAAATTGCCGACAGATGGCATCACCTCCCTCATATTGTTGTGGGACAGCTGGCAGACCTATCTGTGTATAAAGTGCGGCCTGAAAACAATTCGAAAGATGTGAAAACCATACACAGAAATCATCTGCTGCCAATTGGGCAGATCTTGATTGAAGCTGAACTTTCCTCTACCACTCCTTCCAGGCCCGTGACTAAATCTGTTACTAAGAGAAGAACCAAGCCCGTGGAGCCTTCAACAAGTCCACTGAGGGAGCCTTGTCCAACCCCCCCTGCAGAAGGAGATGGTCAACACTCAGTGTCAGAAGACAGTGAAGATGATGTTGAATACTATCCCTCTTATGAACTAAGTCAATTGTTTTGGGGCAATCCCCTTATTAACTCAGGAACTGAAGCTGGCCCATCTGTGTTGATTGAGCCCTCTACTTTGTCCCTGGAGGAAATGCCTCCAGAAGATGAATGGGGTAGCAGACAAACTCAAGGGGCTGAGTCCTTAGGCTTGGCTGAACTGTCTGGCCTGGCTGAGTTATCTGACTTTTCAGAAGAAGAAAGTGAGACGGGGGAACAAGGCAGCGATATGTCAGAATCGGAAGGATATTTTGAATGCCCTGGTGGTCCCCTTTTAGTACCTAAACAGCCCCTGGATGAGCCCAGTGGGGTGGGTTCAGGGATAGAAGGTCAAGCCCCTAATAGTACTATGAATATCGAGCCTGATTCCCTTGAAGGGATTCCCGTTGCTAATTTCCCTGACATGGAAGTGGAGTCAGGGCCGGGTTCAGAATCCCCTGAGACCCATAGATGATCCGGCTGACAGATACGGCCAGTAATCAAGTTGAGCTATGAATTCCTGGGTCAGCCAGTGGACCTGCCCTTAAATGTGGTTCAAAAGGGGGTATATGTGTCCCCAAGTTCTTTGCCTAAGTTAGCCTTGGGGGATAACTCCAGATTATTAGTAAAGCCTTTTGAGTGTGGCACCCCTGCCCCGGAGGACCAGTTAGTAGCTAACAGAAGAGGGAGCCCCTCAGTCCCGGGGTCATGGGTAGGACCCTATGACCTGAGTTAAAAAGTGTAAGATTTTATAATGTGTATCCACTGTAGTGCACTGTAAATGTAATATTTCTGTATGTGATTTAAAATGTAATGTAGTGTTAATAGAAATGTTCGCCCAAATTGCCTCAGGGGTAATGGCTTGACGCGGACGCCAAGTTTTTCCAGGCCAGGGAGGGTGTAACCCCCTTGCAAATGGGGGTTCCTAACATGCCATATGCCTGGTTGGTAATCGGCATAAAGCCACCTAAATGGGGACCTGGTGAGTGCTCTTTTAGGGCCTCCATATTCTGTCCCTTTAAAGGCTGCCTGTTGCAGTCAGAGTCAGTTGAAGTGGGAGGGGGTTTGAGTGTTACTATGATCGACTCCCGCCCAGGCTGCAGAATAATCGCTCCGTTTCTGCCATCGCTAATTACGCAGAAGGAGCTTCGTTAGAAGATTGTTTGTTTGCTGACTATCTATTAAAGTAGTAATGATACTGTGGTTGTTCTAACCTGCCATCCTTGCAGCAAGGACTGTTTTGACTGTCTCCCCATTTTGGTCCAGAACTGTTGAATTGGACCAATCAGTACCTCGGGACCCTACAGAGTCGGCTGACCAATAGAGGAACTGTTTGTATTTGGAAAGGCATTATGGGCTATGGTGCTTTTTAGCACCAGTGAGAGGCAGAGGAAGTGACTGAGCTCCACCCAGCCAATCGGATCGGTCGCCCAAGTGGAGAGGAGTGCCCCAAGCTGTGGAGAGGCAGATGTGTTGTGGCTAGTGAAGAGTGAGGAGCTGTGTGTTTCTGCGCTGAAGAGTGTTCGTGCGGGAAGCGCATGAAGGCCTGAAGTGGCCGTTTTGTGTTGTCGGCTCCAGCGGACGAAACTCGCCGACGGGTGGTCAGAGGAGGCTGTGCACTGTACAGCTACCCACCAGGCTCGACCTGAAGGAGGACTGGAGAAAATTGCTGAATCGCGCTCGGTCCGAAGACAAGTGAAAGCTGCCGTTTGCAGTATCTCAGTGACGGTGAGTTTGTGGGAGCATTGGAAGCAGCTGCCTGGTGTGGTACCCCTCTGTTGCTGTTTACCATATAAATGTGTGAGGAGGCTTGTATAGCTCAAGTAAATCCTGCTGCCATTAAAGGACCTTTGCCTGTTGCTGTTTACCATATAAATGTGTGAGGAGGCTTGTATAGCTCAAGTAAATCCTGCTGCCATTAAAGGACCTTTGTCTGTTGCTGTTTACCATATAAATGTGTGAGGAGCTCAAGTTAACTCCTGCTGCCATTAAAGGACCTTTGTCTGTTGCTGTTTACCATATAAATGTGTGAGGAGCTCAAGTTAACTCCTGCTGCCATTAAAGGACTTTGCCTGTTGCAGTTTGCCATATAAATGTGTGAAGAGTCTCGTGGAACTCAGGAGTAGCCCTGCTGACGGTGAAGGACCCTATCTTGTCTGGAGGTCGTGAGTACTAATTCCGGGTAGCTCCCTGTTGAATTGCCACATTTGGATCCAAATGGAATTACTGTACTGCTGACTGTTTAACTAACTTTTTCTTTCCTCTGTGTGAAAGGGCCCCTACCAGCTGCCACGGTTTGGACTAGCCACTAGGGCTTGGGTACCTAGGGACAGTAACTGGTAGGGATAGGCCTATGCACAGAGCTCTAAATAGATGAGTATAGTGATAAGCTAATTAACTTGATTCCCCCTATCCTTGTTGTTTCCCCTGAGATAAATCAGATTGTTTGGTACAGCTACACTCTGGCTGTTGTACATTAATGGTGAACTGCTGCTTGGTGATTGCAACCTAACTGTGCCTTACTTTACAGGGGTCCCCGAAGGGAGCTGGATTATATTTGCCATGGGGTAAGTGTACTGGTGAACAGAATTGTTGGTACCCAGTGGGAGTCACTAGTGGGTTAAAAGGGTTGCAGTAGCGGGGCTGTAACTGAGGTAGTCTTACTTGGGCTAACCTCGACCTCTGGGTGGAGGCACCCGTCCACAGATCTGGGCCCCTTACCCTGCCTCAGAGGGGGCAGACGGGGTAGTAGCCCTAAGAGTAGTGCCCCTAGGGGTTACACTCTGTTCCAGTCTATGCACCAGACTGCTACGAAAATTCTGCCGGGTAGAGGGGAGCAGGCAGCCGATTGTTTCTCAAAAGGCGCCAAGTCCAGGGAAGGCAAGCTGAATTCCAGTGGTTGCGATTGCTCCGATTGCAGGTAAATTACCTTGTGTGCTTCAGGGTCTGGCTTGTACAGCGGCAGGGAGGGCTTCCAGGAACGGCCCTTGCGACCTCGGTCCTCGGGGAAGGGGGGTGAGGATCTTGTGTGCTTCAGGGGCTGGCTTGTACAGCGGCAGGGAGGGCTTCCTCGAACGGCCCTTGCGACCTCGGTCCTCGGGGGAGGGGGGTGAGGATCTTGTGTGCTTCAGGGGCTGGCTTGTACAGCGGCAGGGAGGTCTTCCACGAACGGCCCTCGCGACCTCGGTCCTTGGGGGAGGGGGGGAGGATCTGCCCAACACTGATGCCTGTCTTTACATAGCAGCTTTATTTACTGCACTTTCACAACACACGAAATGGTTCACAAAAACACTATGTAAACATGACATTACATATTTGCTAGTGATCACATTTCCAACATTATCAGCCCTATGTTCTATGCTTATGAAGCAAGGGGTGTAGGCAAAGGACGTCCCGGAGATACAAGAGTGCTCAGGGGGAGGGGGAACAGGAGGTTTACAGGGAGGTGAGGTGACTAGTGGGAAAGGTCATTAGAAGGGCTAAGGTGGACATGGAGTAAAGGATACTGAAACAGGCCAGGAGAGGGAAAAATAAATTTTTTAGATATGTGGGGGAGAGGAGGAAGGCCGGGCAGGGGATTGAAAGGCTGAGTGTGGAAGGAAGGGAGCACTTGAAGGGGGACAGGGAGAAGGCAGAAAACCCAGACAGGTACTTCTGATCTGTATTTACGGAGGAAGTGGGTGGGTAGAGGGCCAGAGTTGGAAGGGAGAGGGAGGCACAGGGATGGTATCAGTTCTCTTCACCATGGAAAACGTTAGGGAGGAATTAGCCATGTACAAGTGAACAAGGCCATAGTGACCTATGGCCTGCATCCAAGGGTGATTTGGGAACTAAGAGAGGAGTTGGCTGCCCCACTGGTGAGTCTGTTCAACCTGTTCCAGGACACTGGTATAGTGCTGGAGGACTAGAAAAAGGCAACTGTGGTACTGATCCACAGGGGGTGAAGCAGGGAGCTGAGGGAAAAGTACCTCCCCATCAGGCTAACTGCGTTGGTGGGGAAGGTCATGGACGCACTCATTGGTCAGACGGTAACGAAGTACCTGGAGGTGAATGATCTGCTGCATGACAGACAGCATGTGTTCACTAGGGGCAAGTCATGCCAGTCCAATTTGATAGAATATTTTTCTACTGGGTGATGCAGGTAGTGGACCAGGGGGGTGCAGGGGATGTGGCATATCTGCATTTCATTAAGGCATTCAACATCATACCCATAGGAAGCTAGTCAACAAACAGGACGGCCATGGGGGCAGGGCCAAATTACAAGATGGGTGGAAAACTGGTTGGCAGATAAGAGTCAGGGGGTGGTAGTGAACAGGGTGCACTCAGGGATTGGGCAGGTGAGGAGTGGAGTTGCCCAGGTATCAGTGCTATGACCCCTCCTGTTCCGCTCTGCCAAGAGTTATTTCTGCCAATCCGCCCTGTTATCCTTGGCCAAAAACCCAAAGAGCTTCTTACGAAATATTAAAAATGTGGTAGAAGGGTCTGCCCGAACCCAGGTCTCTGACATGCTTTTTGGAGGGGTTAGTTGTAATAACCCCTTACAATTGCCAATGTTCTTAACTGCCAGTTCTCCAACCTGTCTGCTCCCTCCTCCCAATCCCTGACCCCCATGACTCAGGGTCCCTCCCATAATGGGGTCTCCAGCCGACCTTCCTTCTACCTAAAGGCTGTCTCTGTCTTGGAGACCCAGAGGCTCCTTGCTGGTCTCTCCCCTCACACTGGGGCTGGGCACGATGGCCTTGAGCCCAAACTGTTGCACCTAGGGGCATCCCTCCTAGCCAGCCCTAACTCTCACATATTCAACACTTCCTTAATCTCGGGTACCATACTGGACGTATGGAAGGTGGCCAAGGTTGCCCCTGTTCTCAAACAAGGTGACCCAAAAAATCCCAATAACTACTGCCCTATAGCAATCCTGTCTGCAATCAGCAAGTTACTTGAAAAAGTGGTTACCTCAAAGCTCACCCACTACCTCCAGAGCTATGAGATACTCTCCCCAGCACAACATGGCTTCAGAAAATGGCATAGCACTTCTACTGTCCTAGCGGTGGTCACCTCTGAGATCAGATCTGCAACTGATCAAGGCAAACTGACTGGAGCCATCTTCGTGGACCTCTCTAAAGCCTTTGACAGGGTTGACCACTCGCTCTTGCCCTCCTCTGTCTGGGCCTTGGGCCTCTCCCCCTCCATCCATGCCTGGTTCACTAACTACCTCTTGGGGAGACAGCAATATACTTGCTTTAACAAGCCCTCTCTGATCCATCCCCAGTGACCTGTGGGGTCCCCAAGGGTTCTGTTCTCAGACCCATTCTGTTTTCCCTCATCGTAAATGAGCTGCCCTCGGCCTCAGCCCATGGGCACTCCACCCTATACGTGGATGACCTCGTCATCCTGGCTAGCTCATGGGATACCCAGACCATCAACCACTGGTTAAACTTTGATTTCAACCAAATTCAGACCTGGCTTGAGGCCCATAAGCTAACCATTAACCTTAAAAAGACGCTGACCATGCTCTTTGGCTCCTCGGCCAAGACCAAGGCCTGCTCTGCTCCTTTAAAAATCATAGGAGCTGACAGTTCCCCTTTATTTGTAGCGAACGCAGTCAACTACCTGGGAGTTACCCTTGATCCACAATTGGACCATACATTGCACATTCACAACACCTGCCACCTGCAAGGCAACCAACACCAAGCTGGGCCTGGCATACAGAGCTAAAAATTGTCTCACCCCAGCGGCATGGCTCACCTTAGCCAGGGGGGTCCTCCTACCCACACTCTGCTACGGCCTGGTATTCTTTGCCCACGTCCCAAAATCCTGTCTCTCCAAATGGGACACAGTGTACAACAACATATGCCACTTTGCACTCTCTGCTCCTCATCTCATGCACCGATGTAATCTCTACTCCCGGCTGTAGTGGCTTCCCCTGGAGAGTCACCGCACCTTCATCCTTGGCAATTACATTGACAACATCATCAGAATTGCCATCCCTCCGGCACTTGCCACATCCCTCAAGCCAGCAAATCCCGCCTACCACCTGCGATCCAGTGATTCTCAGGTCCTCCTGGTTCCTAAAACCCACATCCAAATGGATGATCGGACTTTCGCGGCCTACGCACCTAGGCTGTGGAACTCCCTGCCTGCTAGTACCCACTCCTCCCCCTCCCATCACTGCTTCAGAGCCTCCCTATGGGGCTTCCTAAAATCAGCCTCCACCTGTCTCTGCACCTGAGCCTCTGTAACTTGGTCTCGACTGCTGGTCGATAAGTCCCCGGCTACCACAAGTACTTTGTCCTTTTGGATGGCTCGTCACCATTCCGAGGCACCATAGATACTGTTCCCTTGGCTGACCCTACATGTAGATGTCTGATTGATCATGCCTGTACTATGCTGTTTATCTACGTTTTGATGTTATCTATGTGCCTAATGATCTTGTATGTACCCTGATTCGCCTGTTATTGATGTATCGTATCGTGCGGATATTCTGGGCTGTCTGTAGACATCTGTTGCCCCTGCCTATATTAAGCTGCTGACTACCTCTAGAAGTATTTTATGTGCTTGTTGCTATTGTATGTACCCTGTATTTGTCTGACGTTCATGTTTGTACCTTGTAATCCTCCCGGGTTGCACCTGAAAATAGCCACTTGGCTGTCTAGTGTGCCTACCTGGTTAACAAAAGCCAATAAATAAATAAATATCTATTATTGTCCACTCTTTCAAACATATTATGTGCACAACTTTTTTTTTCTTTATTTTTTTTTTATTTAAAATCTAGGAATTACAACCCTTTGAGTCAGGGACTCATTTACAAAGGCTCCACCTCATACAGAGAATAAAGACAAATACATGGATTAACAAATGCAGAGATTAGATACAGAGACAATAGTACGCAAATATTTACATAGAGCAGCACCAGACGTGTAAATGGTTAACTCATACATTTGAATTAGAGAGCATATTCAGCAGGGGGGCTTTAAACTTGTTGGGGAGTTATCTGCAATCATAGTTTGAGCTGGTCATGAGGTGATCATGCAGCTCAGATTTAAATGGCCCCAACCTTGGGATAGATAGGGTAGGACCAGGGACTGAGTTCATCCAGAGTGGAGCGCTACATTGAAAGGACCTTTGTCCAGCACTGGTCTTTACAAAAGGGACATGGAAAGTAGAAGTGTCAGAGTGTCTTGTGGCTCGTAGATTCAGCTGGAGGGTGAGAGACAGCCGGGGGGTGGGGGGGCTAGGCCAAGATGGATTTTGTGGCCAGTAAGCAGGTCTGATAGACAAGATGCCCCTGGAAGTTGAGCCATGACGACCACTGGTAGAGGTCACAGGTTGCATGAGCTGATTACTGCCTGTAGCCAGTCGGCAGGCCTCATTAAGGGTGCATTTAATGCTGGATAGGGCATAGATAACGATGCCATAGTCTACCAGGGAGAGGACAGAGCTAGAGATGGCTAAACAGAGGGCATCAGGAGGGAGACATGGTCTAAGCCTATACAGGAGACCAATTCTGATGTTAATTGCAGAGCATGCCAACACTTTGTGCTCATGGAATGTGAGGACTGAGTCAAGGATGACTCCTAAATATTTGAAACTGATAAGTGGGTCCAATGTAGTACCCTGGGAATTTTGTATGGATAGGATGGCCGCATTGTATTTATGTTAATGGTGGGCAAATAGCATGACCTTTGTTTTTTTATAGTTGAGGACAAGCTTGTGGGAGGCGAACCAAGATTCTATTTCAGTGAAGGAGTCATGTAAGGACTTTTGGAGATGGATAGGGTCAGGATGTTGACTAAATATCACAGCATCATCTACATAAAGGAGAAGATGCCCAGTGAAGGCCATAGGGAGGGAGTTTAAGTATAGTGAGAAGAGGAGCGGGCCAAGGATGGACCCTGGAGGGATACCGGACAGGACAGGAAGGTGTGTAGATAGTGTGTTATCTTCACTTGCTGGGTACATCCGTGGAGGTAGTTGGAGAACCAGCCAGTGGCCTCATGGGATACACCAACAGAGAAGAGGGAGTTTATGAGCATACAGTGATTAACAGTATCAAAAGCCTTGGAAAGATCGTTATAGATAGATCCGGCCAAGGCTCTCTGGTTAAGGGTATAATGGATAAAAGAGGTAAATTCTAGGAGGGCGGTGGTTGTGCTATGCCCTTTCCTGAAACCATGTTGCTGGCACAGTAAGTGATAATAGTCTAGATATGCAGTAAGTTGGTCCGCAGCTATTTTTTCCAATGCTTTTGAGAGGGGAGGAAGTATAGAGATGGGCCTATAGTCACTGCTAGAGGTACGGTCACCATTTTTATCACTTTTAACACTTAACCCTGGTTTAACACTGTTCGTAACACCTGCCTTACAACTGTATGTTAATGTTGATCTTGTAACTTGAATGTAACTTGAACACGATTCTTCTCCCCACACTTCACCCCCCCTCTCCTTCCCCCTTTTATTTCACGAAAGCACTTGTTTACTTATTAACCCATCACTTATTATTGTACACTCTTTCTACCTATTATGCACAACACTGTTGTAACACTGCTAGTAACCTGCCTTACAACTGTATGTTACTACTGATGTTGTAACTTGATTGTTTAATGTTTCATTCCAGTTGTACCACTTCCCCACAGGTTGTTCCGCTAGTTGAGTGACTTGTCGCTCAGTGTGCTTTCTCGGAGCAACATTTCAATAAATAAATAAAAAATCTACATACATTTTGGTTAAAGAAACACAGAAACATAGAATTTGATGGCAGATAAGGACCGCTTGGCCCACCTCGCATGCCCATTTTCTTGCCTACAAGATAAGCTGAACATCCTAGTTAACCAACAGCCTACTTCCCCCTACCCCTCATTAGAATTGTCTTATGAGTGTCCCATGCATTCTTGAATTCCCCCACTGTTTTTGACTCTATGACCTCCGCAGGCTGGCCATTCCATGCATCCACAACCCTCTCCGTGAAAAAATACTTTACCTCTGAGCCGTCCCTCTTCCATCTTCAAATTGTGCCCTTTGTTCTTACACATCTCTTTTCCTGAAAGATGCTACCCTCTGGGACTTTGTTGATTCCAAAGGGGGTGACTGAATGCAGTTGGTCAGTTAGACTTTTACTATTTTGTTAACAGTGGGGCGAGGGACAGAGTCTGGCTTCTTGAGCTGTATCTTAAAGTAGGACTGCATTCTTAACTTTGTCACTGTCCTGTAAGATTTGGGGGCAGGTATAGTAGATAAGATACTGTAGCACAACAAGTACTAGTAATTTCATGGTCATTGATAATACTGTATTCATTTGCATTGCCCTTTCCTGTTAGTTAAGACTCCTTAAGCATGGTAGAATAATGGGCTGTAATGGATGTAGTACGGTGGTTTGGATGAACATTTGGTGGAGGCTTGGAGGGTGTCCAGTCTGTCACAGACTGAGAAGGCTCAAGGAGGAGGTGAGGTGGCTTGGGAGGGAATTGGAGAGGATGGTAGGGGAGAGATGGGGCTGCTGGAGTAAGTGGGCCACCTCTAGAGGGTAACATGAGGGCACCACAATGGAGGAGCTCTGGGTCGATGGCGGAGATGGGTAGGGGGTGCATGAGCAAACCAAACAGGAGTCCAAGCTCTGTAGGGAGGAAAGAACAGATGCACAGCAAAGCAGTGTGGGCAGGTAATAGGTTTGCTGTCCTGGTGGCACTAGCGGAGGAGGAGGGTGGTAGAGGACAGCCAGGAGGTGGCAGGAGAGGGATGGGGGGGACAAGGGATGGAATTAAGTCAGAAAAGCAAAACAAGGGTGATGGGATGAGAGGAACAGCTGGAATCAAGGACAAAGGTAGTAGAGAGGAAGGAGAATGAAACAGAGAAGGGATGGAGAATGGGATAGGCAGAGGGAGGTCAAGGGAGGTTGGGAGTGTAGTGGAGAATAGGGATAGGGTAGGGAGGTGGGGCAGATCAAGGCTGGGGGTTGGAGGGAGCAACAGGAGTGAAGGTTAGAGAAAGAAATGTGGCAGATTCTAGAGAGAGGTACCATGGCAGTAAGGTGGGGGCAGGAACGAGGAAGGATGAGGGGGTGATACTAGTGCTGGAGGATTCTACACTGAAAGGGATAAGATGGGCAAGTAAGGGGGAAAGGCACAGTCATAGATGACTGGAGTGCATACCTGTGTTAATGGTGTGCAGGACAGGGCAGTCAGTTCTGAAGTATGCAAGAAGGGGTAGGAGGAAACTGAATCTTGTGTTGCGCTTGGGCATGACCTTGTGGAGGAAATGGTGGAAGTGATGAGGGAGAGTTTCGAGGAATTCGTGGAAATGGTGGTCTTCTCGGAGGTGCTTCCAGTGCTGTGCGTGAGTACGGTAAGAAAAGGGAGGATTGGGGAGTCCAACACATGGCTGGGGGACTGGTGGGGGTACAGGTTAGTGGGGGGCTGGGGCGAACCTGGGACAACAATGATGTATATGCAAGAGATAGGCTGCACTTAAGCGGGGAGGTGAGGTGATTATTAAAACAGGGGATAGAAGGGTATTTAGCAGCAAAGGTGAGTTTAAACTTGGTGGGAGAGCAAGTGTACAGGATACCCAGAGAGGGGAGATTGATGAGCTTACCCCTCCCGGGACAACAGGGTAGAAGTCAGTGTAGAGGCACAGGGGGGCCCAGGGTAAGGCAAGGAAGGATACTGGCTAAAGGTGACCACTTTGACTGCTAGGAGCCTAGGTAATTAATTAGCTGAATTGCAGGCTCTCTTGGCAGTAAGGAGGGTGGACATTGCGGCCCGTCGCAGAAATGTGGGCTACCCAGTACCAGGACTGGGATATGATGATCCTAGGATACAAAATATTCAGGAAGGATAGGTTTAAAGGGAAGGGGGTGGCAATTTATGTACAGGAAGGGATAAGGTGTACAAGGGAAGAGGGGGAGAAAGGTAGAACAGAGGCACTATGGATGCAGCTTAAGGACTCGAGAGAAAGGACACTGAGAATGGGGATAGTATAGAGACCTCCAGTGCAAGAGGGGGACCTGAACAGAGAGCTAGCTGAGCAAATCAGAAGGGTCTATAGGAAGGGGAGCACTGTGGTGGTGGTAGTAGGGGAATTCAACCTACCTGGTCTGTAGTGCAGTACTCTATCCACCACAAGTGTGGGGGAGCATGTCTTACTAGAGGCATTTCAGGACAGCTTCCTGGAGCAGTTGGTGCATGAGTCTACTAGGCTGGATAGGACTCTGGACCTAATGCTTTCAAATGTGGAGGCTATAAGGGATCTGGGGGGGTATAGGACCCTCTGGCTCAGAGTGACCACCACTCATTGTGGTTCACGCTTAATATGAGTATGGAAACAGGGGGTACGGAAACCAGGGTGATTGATTTTAAAGTGACAGACTTTAGTAGGATGTAGGAGATTTTGAATAAACATCTGGCATGAATTTGTCAGGACGTGGATGCTAGTCAAAAGTGGGAAATTATTAAAAGTGGTCTAACAGAGGCCACTTGGGTGGGTAAAAGGCACGGAGTAAGAAGGGAAGGGCAAATAAGCCAACTAGGTTGACTCTGGAGGTTGTGGAGGCGGTAAGAGCCAAGAGAATGAGATTTCAGAAACTCAACTGATACCGTATAAATTTCATAATGAAAAAAGAAGATCCTTTTATACCCAGTGTATAATCAACCCATGGAACAGTCTCCCTGAAGAAATAATTTGTAGTAAAACTAAAGATCAATTCAAACTAAAATTGGATAGCTGTATCTTACTTGGACACTCTATCCCTTATTACACTTAGATACAGGAGTGCATATGGGCTCATCGCCTTGCTTAGCTTCCTAATGCCATAGTATGAACCATAGTATGAGCAAATCGGGGGAGGGGGGTGTTGAGAAGGAAGAGTATTTGAAGAAGTCCAATGACGTTACCAGGCTAGTCAGAATGGCCAAGGCCTCAAAAGAATTATGACTGGTACAGTGTATTAGGGATGAAGAAAAGGACTTCTTCAGACACATCAGTGAAAGAAGGAAGAACAAAGTCCAGATTGTGAGGATGAGGAAGGAGAGAGGGTGGGTGGAGAAGGGTCAGGTGGACAGGCAGAGGCATTAAATGAATACTTCTGTTCTGTGTTAATGGAGGAGAAAGGGGGGCAGTTACCCCAAGGGGGTGGCAGGGTGGAGGTGAGGGGGTGGCTTAATATTACGGAGGAATGGGTTATGGAAGGATTGAGGACATTAAGGGTGGACAAGGCACTGGGACCAGATGACATCCACTCTAGGGTACTCAGGGAGCTGGTGGAGATCCTGCCGGTGCCACTGACTGACGTGTTCAATACCTTCCTGGGCACATGAAGCATACCAGAGGACTGGAGGATGGCCCATGTGGTGCCCATCCACAAAAGTAACCCCAGGAATGAGCCGGGGCAAATACAGGCCAGTGAGCCTCACATCAATTGTGGGAAAGCTCACGGAGACAATCCTAAAGGGGTGGCTGTGACCTTCTTAGAGGTCAGTGATCTCCAGGATGGTCATCAACATGGGTTTGTCTCCAGCAGATCCTGCCAGATAAGTCTAATTGAGTATTATGACTGGGTGACCAGGAAACTGGACAAGGGCCACGCAGTGGTTGTCCTGTACCTGGATTTCAGCAAGGCCTTTGATTCTGTGCCGCGTGGGTAGCAGGGGTGGGAAGCTGGAATACATAGGGGTGGGAACAAAGATGGTACATTAGATCAGCAACTGGCTGATTGGAAGGCTGCAGAGGGTGGTGGTGGGGGTCTCTTTTCATATTTCTCCTCCATGCTACCAAGCTCCAATGACCAAAAATCTGTGTATACCAGTAGGAGTAACTACTTCTTCCTATGGTGTCCTCTGCCTTCTGTGACTAGGTCTTCATCTTGGAGGACCATAAAGCACACAATGATGTCATCATTAGGTTCCCTTATGGCTCTTTCCAACTCTTCCAGAACAGTATTAGGGTTCCACAGCTATACTGGATGTGGGATGTGCCTGTTCACCATCCCTGAGCCTCCACTGGCCCATTGTAGTACATCATGCAATCTGCCTGTGCAGTCACTATCTCAGTGTCTGTCAACATGGTGTTCTTTTGGTGATGTTGAGGGTGTGCAGTATGCCTGCCAGCTTGGCATGTAGGATGGCCAATACTAGAAAATATTATAACAAAATTAGGTTATACTTGCAGTGTGTGTACACTTTCAGTTGGGTGTTGCTGGTATATAGAGTATCCAATAAGTGATATGTTATACCACCGAATGGCTATAGACCAAATACAAAATTATATATAATGTGTATCAGACTGACTCTTGCAGTGTGTGTGTGTGTAATGAATTGTTGCAATGGTCCTTGTGCCTTCAATGCATATTCCATATTAATTTAGTTTTATTTTTGATTTTTAATTCTGTACAGGCATCAGTTTTCAACAACGTGTCTGATATAGACAGTCTTAGTTCTTCGCTGGTAGAATTGTCTCAACATACGACAACACGTGAGGTACCACATTCAATGTAAGCAACGACACTGCCATCAACCAGTGGAGATGGCAACAATGCAGGCAGTAGCCGACATGAATCACATTTGAGGGTAACACCACAACTTCATAACTTTGTTGTTTTGTATAATTGATATCAGTCATATGCCTTTTTCTTTTACTGTAACTTGCACACTGGCCCATGTAATTCACTTCATGGTCCAGTGCTCAGTTCACTCATGCATCATACTTTCACACAGGTGTTGCTTCACACATGCTCCACTTTTGCTCCTGTTTAATCTGATACTGCTTACATTCCACTGACTGTTACATGTTGCAGTTGCATTTGTTACCACTGCACTTCTATGTGGACATTTATTACGGTGAAGAACATATAATGTGACAGAATCAAGACTGTGAATAGACACATATGATCTATTACTATTACTGCCTAAATTGACATACTGTTTCATATGGTTTGTAATTGCTTTCACTAGACACAATACGTGTTGATGAGCTGTGACTTCTGAATGGTCCGTTGTGCAATCCTGTCTGTGTTCTAAACTTTTGTACAGTGGCACTATGCTAATGTTATTCACGGCTTTTGTTGCCATGTGGCACTCTGAATTCTAATTCCCAGATTTTAGAATCTCAATGTGATATGCACATCCATGTCACATGGAAAGCATTTTGAAGTGTGTCATGTACAAAACTATAATATTAGACGCATTTTGACGTACAATGCACAACATTAATGGTTTGACTTATTGATGTGATCTCTTACTTTTGGCAAATATCCATTTCAATGTGGCAGATATTCACTAATGTTTTAATAGCATGACAATTGGTGAATTATGTTTCTGTATTACATATTGGATTGCTTGTGTGAGACACACTGTTCTACGTACAACACTGATTGTTTGTGCTATTGTGCACATTGTACAGTAGGTATTAATATACTCCACGGGTTGCTTGTGGCAGTGGTACACTGCAGTGTCCAGTAATTGTGCATGATGGTAACAGTGCTTATATAGGTGTTGACTGAAAATGTTGTCCCTCTCGGCAGTGACTGTGTATTACCATCTAATACTTTTTTTTCTCACTTGTCTGCTTTCTAGGGCAGATCACCATCATCCAGTTCTCAAGCTGATAGCTTGGATTTGCTGTGGGAGCATACACATGTTTCCAGTCCTTCTCTGTCACCAGTGCAGGGAATGGTGAATATCACTTCTGTCAATGGGAGGCATGGGGCCCAAGTGAGGGATTGAGGCCACAGTGCACAACATGCTTCTCGTTGAGGATGTTGATGAGGTGCAGCATGCTCACGTTCTCATTCTATTGATGCCACCACAGTACAGAATGGCAATAGGGGTTCACTTGTCCAGCGTAGTGGAGTGAAATTGATGGTAATCATCTGTAAATTAATTATGTTGTCAAGTTATCTGTTTGTGTATTTCTGTTTCCACATCTCATTGTGTGGTGGTTAATTTATTATTGTACTATTGGTAACCATGGAACACAGTGAAAGATTAAACTCAACAATGCCTATGCCTTATTCATTAATAGAGTGTTTCTGTAGGGTGCCTCCATGGTCATCACCGTTTCCCACAAAACTTAATAGAGCCAGTTGTTTTTGTACGTAACATAGTACTATTCATTTGCTTTTATTGTTGCAACATGCCAAGCCTTCAGATGCAGGCACTGTTAACTAGATTTTATATAGTCTGTTGCCGTTGAAATTGCTTGCATCCTTTATAACAATTATCTTGCCAATTGCTAATGTACATTGCAGAACTATTTACTAATGCCAGATAAATTAGTACTCAATACCAATAGTAATGACCATGACAAAGTGACAGTAATTCTGTCACTTTCCTTTTTTTTCTGTTCTAAAGACACAATACCTGTTACCGATCTTTTGCAGTGCATATAAAACCACTGTTATATTAGGTCTGGGGAATATCCAATGGGCTTCCTGTGAAGCAGCAGGTTACAGTGTTGTGAGCTACATGGTTTCATTCCAGGAACATCATGTCAGACTAACCTGATTGTAGATCTTGACAGACTAACTTGATTGTTTTCTTTGACTGGGTGACACAGTCATGCGACAATGTTTATGATTTGGATCACCTCTAATTTTACTTCGGCACTTGGTAACTCACAAATGACAACTCTACAAAATTGCAGACCATGGTGCAGTAGAGACTAGTTAAAATCGATTGTCAGTTGGATATAGATGAGGCAGCAGAGTGAGGTGGTCAATGGAGGTAAATCATAGCACAGTGAGGTTATGAGCGTGGTTCCATGTGTATTGAACCCCCTTCTCCGCTCGAATATGTTTATACCTGACATTTGTGAAACCATCCAGGGCAGGTTTCATAGTAACATAGATGTTACAAAAAGAAAACAATGTCTAAGCTCTTGGACCAACCAAGTCCATCCACAGAGATTTAATTAGATTTTATATTGTTTCTCTCCTCTGCAATTGCTTACATCCTTTAGAACAGTTATCTTGCCACTTGCTAGATGTACATTGCAGAACTACTTACTAATGTCAGATAAATAAGTACTCATGACCAATGTTGGTGACCATGATAAAATGACAGTTCAAGGTCATTCATCGAGTGGAAATATAAATAAACACTATTACTGGATGACAGTACATATACTTACAAATACAGAGGATGAATGGGATCTTACAGTTGTCATTACCAACTCATTTAAGCTATTGTGTCCATGCAAAACTGCCTATAGAAAGTCTACCTGTATGCTGTGATGTGTTGGCTGTGTTACTTATATCATACGAAAGGTGGAAATGGTTCACCTCTACTGCTCCTTGAGGAGTTCACACCGCCAGTACTGCAGCCATTACAGGAGTCCTCCTCTCAGGAATGCTGATGCTAGGTTTGGCACACTGCAGCACAGAGTTACGAAACTGTTTTAGTTCCAGCTGGCCATATGCAATGCTGAGCACTTCAGGGCGCTGTGTATGTACTCACTGTTGACCATAAGAGGGAGTAGATAGATGATAACACACCATCAAGTTCCTTTTATGAATTTACCAAGTATACAGTATTGAACTACTTAGCATGCATACAAATGTGAATCCATGTGGACATGATTGCAGTTTATACTGGCGTAGGTGCTGAACAGATGTTATGAAGTACTACTGAATGGTAAGAGTGCTGTGAGCTCTGAACAGTCAATTGACCGAATAGCTCAGGGCACAAACAGTGAGTATTCACACATGGCTGTGCCGTAATGAAGTAAAAAGATGTCATCATGGACAACAGTGTTGATGAGGATACTTTCTCCTCAAAGGCTACCAATAGCTACACACATACAGTTCATAATCCATAGATTCTTAACAGTTAATACCAATTGCCATGTACTTCACCACCTCTCCATGATTTTGAGGTCCCTCTTTAGAACTCAACATCCATCCTCCCTCCCAACCACAGCGACATTTGCGATAATCGCCAAAGTGACATATTTGCATTACAACCCCTACTGACAGAACTGATGCATTCATGATGCCTTATACCACCACCCTCTGCTACCTCTGCCCCATCAAACTAGCAATCCGACCGCTGTGTCGCTAACCACCGTGTTACCACAGCTTGCCTATTATGCCTTTCCTTATTATTCTTTTACTCAAAAATGTGGACATTTCCAACATCTCGTATAATGTTCTCACTTGTGTCAAATAGGATAATGTTCAGTTGGTGTTGCATTTTTTCACATGCTGTTGTACATTGTTGATGTACTCCAAAAAAATAATTGCCAACAACTACGAACTATTTAATGCTGTTGGGTGGTTGGCAATCTGTTTTCTGTTATTTGCTGTACAACAGGGAGCATCATGGTGCACTTTAGATATGTAATTAGTAAGTCTGAATTCATACCACCCCTCTGATTGTTAATGCATGTATTACAGGAACAACTAAACCAAATGGATGTGGATGCACTACGTGACCTGTGCCTAAATATGGCATTGATGAATTTATTTGATATTTTAGCTGGAAGGTGACTGGACCATGCTGCCATGCCCTGAACACTCGGTACAGATGCCTCGCAATGGTGTGTCTGCAGTTTATGTAGACTGATGCTGACCACCGTGGAAAGTATATGCTGTGGCTTTGTCCACTGTATTTCTCTCATGGAGGTAATAATTTTCCTATTTGTGGGTTTATTTATTTTATTTTACAAGTGCTTTACAAAGAAATAGATATGGCGCAGAGTGACTTGTTATCCATGTGTATGCAGTCAGAAGAGGGGTTTAAGGATAACCCAAAAAACTTAGTTATATTTATAGCACACCGCTGTTTTTAAATACTACCAAAAGTGTGTCTGTGACATGACAGATTATATATAGAACTGTCTACAAACATATTATCAACACTGAATGATGGCACATTATTACGCAATAAGGCATGACCAGAAGTTAGATGAACAGACTCTTAATTACCCCCTAGGGGCGTAATGTGGCCTAAGATGCAGCCAAGGTGTATATTGCCCCTTAGTGGGCGATTTCTCACTGTGATTCTAACTCCTGGGAGTGCCTTATTGCTATTACACAAAATGATTAAAAAATAAATGTGTTAAAAGTACCAGTTTTTAATGTTTTCTTAATTTATCAGGACATTTTTATTAACATAGTTTTTCCACCACCTGTGTAAGAATGCTGTTTCAAAATGTGAATGTGGCGTTCTATTCATTCAGATGCGCTCATGCACAGAATGCTGCAGAGAAGAATCCATGTGCCATGTTGATCAGGCCGTACATGGACAGTGTAATTGGCATTAACCTGAGGATTTGAGACCCTGTTTATAATTTAGGTTTCAGTGGGTGTGTTAATGTGGTGTGATGTGAGTGCATTCTGTTGATGTTGCTTGGTGCTGTTTTCTCATGAGAAGATTTGAATGGGTACAATATTCTGATATATTCGTGGTGCTCAGTGACATCCGGGGTAACCAAAGTGGACACTGTTTCTTAGTTAGTGTTACTACAGTTGGTGTACACAGTGTTTGGTCATCTAATTCTCTCACTGGTGGTAAATCTTGTTGAATCCAACACCATTTTCACTATGCATATCAATGCTACGTTTGATGGAACGTTGAAATGATCACATATTTACTTACACATGTTTATATGGACATTGTCTATGTGTGAGGATTAGTAATGAATATATGTAGGACAAGCTATACTGATTATTTCCATATATGTTTACTAGGCAGCATGCAATGCCGCTGCCCAACCCTGGCAAAGGTCTCCGCATTGCATTTATGAATATATGCAGTCTCCCTAAGAAAACTGCAGCACTCCAATGCTGGGTCTCACAGTACACCCCAGACATCTTTATGTTAGTGGAAACCTGGCTCTCCCAGTCTACACCCGACTCAGCTGTCTCCCTCCCAGGTTTCACCCTGTTCAGGGCTGATCGGGTGGGTAAGCGTGGAGGGGGGGTGTACAATCTACTTGTGCGACTCCATCCTAGGCCATGCGCTACCAACTCCTGAGCTAGGCCATGGGGCACAAGCTATTACATTGAAAATCACCCCTCACCCTGGTCGTGGCCTCCTATATCTTACCACCGCCTACATACCCCCACGTACGAAAAACATAGCTATCCACTTCCTCATAGACTATCTCTCCACCTTGCCACACAAGGCTGAACAGCTAATTTTGGGAGACCTTAATACCAATTGGCTCAGCCCCTCATCAGAAAACATAAAAGACGACCTCGCAGCCCTTGACCTGTCTCAATTGGTCACTCAGCCCACTAGACTTAACCAAGCAAAGGGGACCAACTCCTTGATAGACATAGTACTCTCTAATCGACCACGCTAATTGAAATCGGTTAAAGTCCTAGTGGACTCACTCAGTGATCATTCCCCTGTCCTATGTTTCTGGTCCTCCCCCACACTCAGCCCTGAGTATAATAGCACTCCTCATCGTCGTTTTTCTCCCTGGGGCCTTGACAACCTCAAGCTCCACCTTGCACAACTCGACTGGACCCCAGTCACCCTTACATCAGACATAAATACTGCCCTAACCTACCTCACTAGTGTCTTCAGCAATGCTTGTGACCTATTTGCTCCCATCACCATATCTCGTCCAAAAAAACGGACTGCTGCATGGATATCCCCCACACTGATCTAGCAACTAAAACAGAGGGACAACCTATGGCACATTGCAATCGACTCCGGCAGAACAGCGGATAGGCAAGCCTATAGAACAGCCCATAACCAATGCACCTGGGCCATCAAACAAGCAAAAGCCAGACACTATCAGGCTGCTTTAACATCCTTCTGGGGCTCAGCCAGAGCTTTCTGGGATAATATAAAAGAACTGAGTGGCAATACCCGCTCCCTCCCTCTCAGATCGTTATCAATGGGGCTGTTTCGACGGACCAAACATGCATTGCAGACTGCCTAAACAAAACTTTCTTGGACCTAAGTGCGGTACTTCCTGTCCAATTCTTTGACTCCGTCCCCCCATCCACCTACACCACTACCTCCCGGCCCCTATTCCACTTCAGAACAATCTCACCCCATGATGCCAAACCTTTCCTCTTAAAAGCCTTCACCTCTCACAACCCGAGTAGTGACCCCCTTGACTCCAGGATACTCCGCCTCATGCTGGAAGTCATGCTAATCCCCCTCATGAATGTCATAAACCAATCACTATGTCTTGGTCAATTCCCAGATGCATGGAAACAGGCTGGAATCACCCCTATCCATAAGTCCGGGGATGAAACACTACCAAATAACTACAGGCCCATCTCCATCCCCCCCCCCCAAAGCCCTGGAGAAAATAGTATCCATACAGCTCATAGAATACCTATCTAAATATGACATATTATGCCCTGAGCAACACGGATTTCGCCCGGGTCACAGCACATCCACAGCCCTACTGGAATTCTCCCACCAAATCCACTCTGCGCTTGATGCTGGGAAACTTGCAGGTGCAGTATTCATTGACCTATCCAAGGCCTTTGGCACTGTGTGTCACCCTCTGCTGCTAAACTCCCTAAGCCAACCGGGTTTCTCACCTGGCCCACTGAACTGGTTCTCAAGCTACCAACAAAACAGATCCTAAAGAGTCAAGCTGAATAGGACCCTGTCCACCAACCTACCAGTATGCTCTGGGGTCCCCCAAGGCTCCATCCTTGGGCTCACCCTTTTCAGTCTCTTCCTAAACACCCTCCCAAGCTCCTGCTTGGACAAAATACTTCTTTATGCTGATGATGCACTCATCATTGCATCACATTTGGACCCACTCTCGCTCCAAAGCACCTTACAACGCAACTTCGTCGAAGCAGAAAAATGGTTCAGCAGCCATCAGCTAGTCCTAAACCTGAAAAAAACAAAATCGATGCTTTTTGCACACTGACAAAACAGCGCCAGTGACTCTCCCCTTCTCATCACCCCCAGCACACTCCACCCACTTGAACAGGTAACAACATACAAGTACCTGGGCATCACCTTTGACTCAGGCTTTACCTTCCACACCCACTTAAAAACCCTGTCATCAGCCATGAAGTCCAGGATTGGTCTCCTCTATAGCCACAAAGACTGCCTCCCTGAATTTGCCTTAAAACTGGCCATCACCTTGTCCGTGCTGTCTCTGGCAGACTACGGACTCCCGATCTATGCAATTGCAGACCCCGCCGCTCTTACTAAAGTCCAGACCTCAATTAACAAAGCCTGTAGGCTCCTGACCGGTGCCCATAGCAGAACCCACACATGCCTGCTATGCTCTGCCTCGAACATACTCACATTTGAGGAACGGCTGAAATACCACCCCTGCCTGCTGGCTAAAAAGACCCTATCTGGGCTATGCCCCCAAGGGGTCACCACATTCCTGAAATAGGCCACCCAGCCTGTGCTCACCCATAATTCCACTAAAGCCACCTTCCTAGTACCTAGAGCCAGGACCTCTCTCTGCCAAAGATCCTTTCACCATAGAGCACTGGTCTGGTATACTGTAACTCTCTTCCAGAGAACATCACAGGCATTCCCAGAATTGGCCAGTTCAAAATAGCCCTTCAAAAATACATTGTCGATAGTCGGAGCTGTAACTGCCTATAGTGGACCTGTATTCTGTCTCAATAGTCCCTCCTAGACTTCCTTGGGTTCCACTGATGACTAAGCACTGGTTCAACTGCAGAGTATGACTCTGCCTTGTATAATTAAAACAAATTGTGTTTGTTTATCTATGCCTGTATTTCACTTGTATTGTTACCTCTGTCTAAACCTCACTTGATTGTTTGTCCACCCTCCCTGCGACGAGGTACCTTTGTAAACGAGTCTGTGACTCAAAGGTTGTAAATCTGATTATTCAAAATAAATAAATAAATAAAAATATATTATCAAATACCATCCTTGAAATAACTGACAATCTGCTTCTGGCCAATCTATCGCAGCAGGCCATAACACATGGGATATCAGCAGCTTCATATTCTCGATGTGCATTGAACATTGATACTGTTTGCACTGCACTGATTAGCTGCACCAAAAACACAAATGTGTTAACAAGATTTCTGAGTATATTTTCACACAAGGATCACTTTGGCTGGAAATGGCATTTTTTTATAGCATTACGTATTATGATGTATTGTCCTCACCCTTGTCTGCCATCCTCTGGATGGCTAGGGATCTAATGCTAGCCATCCAGAGGATGGCAGACAAGAGTGAGGTAGTACTGGTTGGAGACTTCAATATTCCAGACGTGGACTGGAGCATTCCAGCAGCAGCATCAACTAGGAGCAGATTTATCCTGGACTCCCTTCAGGGTGCCTTCCTCAAGCAACTGGTCATGGAACCAACTCGGCAGAAGGCAATACTGGACCTTGTGCTCACAAACAGGGACAGTGTGATGGGGGTAAGAGCGGGGGAGCACCTGGGGAATAGTGACCACCAGTCACTGTGGTTTGAAATCACAGAAAGAGCAGCACCAAACCACACAAAACACGTATCCTGGATTTTAGAGGGCAAACTTTGGGAAAATGGGAGATACTTGAAAGAGGCATTAAGGGAATGAGGCAGGAATCAGGGGTTGAGGAACAGTGGAAGTATTTAAAATGGGGATTACAAGAGCAACAGAATTATGTATTAAGCAGGTTAGCAAGAGGAAAAGGAAGAGGAGACCATTATGGTTTTCAAAGAGCAAAGAAAGTGAAAGCCAAAAAGATTGCATTCAGGCAATACAAAAGACACAGGCAGAAGGGATAGGAGAGTACCAGGAGAAGCAAAGGGAGGCAGGGAGGTCAGTAAGGAAGCCAAAGCTCAGACAGAAGAACACATTGCAAAATCAGTGGGTAGAGGGACAAAACCTTTACAGGTACATAAGTGAAAAGAAAGGCAAAGGAGGATAGTGAGACTGAAGGGGAGGATGGGGGCTGTGTGGAGGATGACAACAGTAAAGCTGACATATTGAACAGGTATTTCTGCTCAGTCTTTACTGAGGAAGAGGAGGTAATGGGTCTGAATGGAGTACAAGGGGTGAGAATGTTGCGAAATGGACACAAGTCCCTTTACACGAGAAAGGGTCCTGAAGGAACTGGAAGTAATAGAGTTGATAAAGCAATGGGGCCAGATGGGGTGCACCCTAGGTCCTTAAAGAACTAAGAGAGGTGGTGGCTGAACCTCTTGCCATCCTGTTTATACGATCACTAGAAACAGGAGGTACCCAAAGACTGGAGGATAGCAGATGTAGTCCCCTTATACAAAATTGGGAACAAGAGGAGAGCGGGAACTACAGACCAGTCAGCCTCACCTCGGTAGTGGGAAGATCATGGAAGCACTACTGAAGGAGAGATTGGTGGAACATCTGGTTGTCAATGGACTACAGGACCCAAGGCAGCATGGTTTCACCAGGGAAGGTCATGTCAGACCAACCTCATTGAATTTTTTGACTGGGTGACTAGGGAGGTGGATCAGGGGAGGCCAGTGGACATGGCCTATCTGGACTTCAGCAAGGCCTTTGACACTGTGCCACATAGAAGACTATTGCACAAACTGGGGAATATGGGTGTGGGCAGGACAGTAGTGCGGTGGGTAGGTAACTGGCTGGGCAGCAGGACACAGAGAGTGGTGGTAAATGGCTGTCACTCCACAGAAGGAAGAGTGAGCAGTGGGGTACCACAGGGATCAGTGCTGGGACCGGTACTATTCAATATCTTCATCAGTGACATTGCACAGGACCTAGAAGGCAGAATTTCGCTGTTCGCTGATGACACAAAGCTCTGTAACAGAGTAGACACACCAGAGGGTGTAGACAGAATGAGAAGGGACCTGCAGAAACTTGAAGAATGGTCAGGGGTTTGGCAGTTGAAATTCAATGCAAGGAAGTGCAAGATAATGCATATGGGGCACAAAACCCTGGCACAATATATCAGTTGGGGGTGAGGATATAGCATGCACTAAGCAGGAAGGGATCTTGGAGTTATCATCTCTGATGACCTCAAGCGGGGAAACAGTGTGACAAGGCAGCAGATAAAGCAAATAGGATGCTGGGATGCATAGGCAGGGGCATCACCAGCAGGAAAAGGAGGTCATAATTCCACTATACAAGACACTAGTGAGGCCGCACCTGGAGTACACTGTGCAGTTCTGGAGACCTTACCTACGTGGGACATAGACAGGGTAGAGAAGGTTCAGAGGAGGGCAACAAAGATGGTGCATGGATTGCATCACAAGTCCTATGAGGACAGGTTGAAGGCACTGAACATGTACTCCCTGGAGGAGAGGAGGGAGAGGGATATGATAGAGACATACAAGTATCTTACAGGGAGGAACAGGTGCAGGAATGCACTATTTTAAGCGAAAAAGATGTTCCAGAACTAGGGCATGGGATGAAGTTGGAGGAGGGCGATTCAGAGGAAGCGTGAGGAAGAATTTCTTCACAGAACGAGTTGGTGGACAAGTGGAACACCCTGCCAGAGGAAGTGGTGGGGCTGAAACAATCAAGGATTTAAGAATGCATGGGATAGACATAAAGGAATTCTGGAGGTCAGGGGTAAGGGCAACAGACTTCCTGGAAAACATAAACTGAACTTACAAACTTAAATGGGCAGACTGGGTGGGCCATAGGCCCTTATCTGCCGACACTGTCTATGTATCTATGTATGTATCTACGTTAGCAGAATCACATCTAAACTTAGGCAAAACATATGTCATAACTAAGCATTAGCGGAAATAAAGGTAAAAGATATCCAATATATTCTACAGTAATCCCTAACTACACATAACATTCCTAACCAAGCATAAAATCATACATAAGGTGCTAAACTATGATATCACATTAGTCCATGTAAGGAACTGCAGGTCAGAAAGGTCTACATGTATACCATATGCTGGCTAAGTATAGAATTATGGGGATGGTCTAGGCCACATACCCCCTACTTGTTTCCTGCTAAACTGGCAACACAAGATAGGGAGTGAGGATAGAATGTGTGTGTGTGTGATGATGTCTGAGAGTATGTGTAGGCAGCAAATTGTACAAATAAGAATCAAAATAGTCTGTCAAATGGCAAGGCCTTAAATGAAATTTTAACAGTGTATGAATTAAAACCTGATGTAAATTATCATCAAATATTAAATCATTCAATTGTGTATCAGCTTTTTGAATAGTATTGCTGATATGTAAGATGAGTATCTTATCTATGTATTAGGGTTTAAGATTGAAGATGAAATAAACAGTTGCAGTTACTAATCTATAGCATACAGATAGTCAGGGTCACCGTCAAAATTGTCCTGTTCATGAGTGAGTACAGGGGTGATAACAGATTGACCAAGAATGGTTTGTTAATAAGGCACAAAGCAGAAACTAGGTATGTCAATACCACAAGTGATAAGTGTATAAGAAAAGTTGTTGATGTTTGTTACCACACAACCTGGTTTATAAGAACAGTATGAAATGCTTTTTACAACATAAAATAACATGACATAATATTGTCCATGTATAAGCAAGATGCCATTTTGAGAGTGGATAAGGCTGGTGACAGTGGTGGCAGCTACCTGGCTAGTAAAGTGTAACAGACGTTTTTCTTGATTGAAGAATCTGTTGACAATGTCTTTAGCAAATAAGCCATTATTAAATGTGTATGACCAGTCCATAAAGTTCAGGTTGGCATAGTTACATGTGAAATATAATTTGCACAAAGGTTGTAACCTCACATGGCACATGGGGTTATGCAGATGTTTAGCTGAAGATGAAACACCAGCACGGTAAGAAAGTTGATGTTCCTGTTGCTGGCTGCTGGATGGCTGGTTTGGAGAGACCTTGGCAGGAGGTGCATTTGAATATTATTCATTGAGTCCTTCAATGGAATAGCCACACACACACCGGTGTAGCTTTTTGGGGGAGAAAGGATAACACCCCTACACAAGTATTGACAGTCCATTATAGAACAATAAGTCTGTATGAGGCACCAGCTAGGCTTGGAAAACACCAGCAGTGAGGAAAAGCTGACGTGTTGCTTGAAGATCTTACACGTGCCACTCTGTTAAAACCTATAAACTTGTAAAACACTGGTAGAAACACGTTTTATGAAACACTCATAGCTATTCTGATGGAAAGATAACAAGGTTATTAGCAATGCCTTTGATTATGGTGTGGTGTGACATAACCTAAGTTCCTGTCAATTATAACAGAAAAAGTGGTGACGTCGGCCATGCACTCAGAGGTGCAGGCCGAGGTCCAATAATGAGGGCAATACCATTTGGCCATCTGTGAGTCCATGACAATGTCAGGGATACACCCTGCTTCCAGGTCTCGGAAGAGGTTGTGACAGTGATTAAAATATAGTTTCCCTGCCTATGTGTTTCTGTCTGGCATTGTTAAGGCCTGTCTTATAAAATGAAAGTGCCATATTATACATATTATAAACTGTGAACCTTTATCTTATGGCTAAACCATGAGTACTGTGTAGCATAGGCTTTAGAATATTTTTAGCTCGCGAAACCAACTAATTTGTTGTCAAAGTTGCTGAGTATCCCCTCATGTCAGATTGACAGACTTAACCCAAATAGGCATAATACACCCCCACCAGGCCTGTTACACCCAAATCCCACTGAGGGCGTACAGACTGAAACATCCCTGGATGTGGAGCAGTTTCCTGAGCTTATACTTGATAAGCTGAAACTATATGTGAACCTAAACATATTTGCAATGCCACAATGACCATATTGGGCATAGTGCACCACAATATATTTAAATTTACAGAGACATGAATTAAGCAAACATTTTTAACCAGAGTTTTAGCATTGTAAATTGCAGTCAGGCCACTGGGTTGGCATGACTGTAAGGTACGCCTTGTGAAGGTTGTGGTTGAAGGGTTGTGGTGTCAAAATGTGTGTAAACAGTTTTGTTGGGCACCTGGTGGGATGAGTTGCAGAGGGTGGGTATACAATTAGATCTGTGGAAACACATGGTGTTGCATGTTTTTTTATTAAAGGAGAATTATTTTGGTATCTCACCACTCTGTGTTGTAGACTTGAAAAGGGGTCCTGGCATGGCTGCTTGTGTTGCCAGGCATTATACTCAGGATTGGCAGGGCCTTTTCAGGTTATGCAATCTGGAACCATGGATAAATTAGGTGGAGCTCATTATGTCTGGAAAGGCGGATATTTCTTGTTGGTCTGTCGAAGTATTCTGCATTGTCCTGAGAAGACAAGAAGGAACAGGTGAAGGTACAACCCCCCAGCTCAGTGGATTACCCATTGAGGTCACAGAGCCCTTGCACTAGGCCAGTGTTGGCTGGCATTAAGGCACCTGTTAATAGGTTTTGTGTGGTTCGGCAACCACACTTGACAAACTGAGGGACTGAGCTGGTTTACAATTTATTTATTTATTTTTTTACTTATTCATTTAGTACTAGAATTGCAAAATACCTTTGAACCAACGGTTCTTTTACAAAGATTCCGGGTCAGTTACAATCAGCAAGTACAATCAGTGAACAGAACAAATGGGATGGGTACAGTCAAACATAAAGTATGTACAGTGGGAAACAAGCAGTAGCTGCTATGAGGGAAAACAAAAATGGGAAACAAGCAATAGCTGCTATGAAGGAAACAAAAGTCAAGGAGCAAAAAAGTTAACCAAGGCAGGAGTGACATTAGACAGAGACGGGGGAGAGTAAAAACAGGAGGCAGTCAGGGAAGTGAGATTGTCATATAAGAACGATAGACAAAATAAGTGCAATGAGTGGTAGAGGTGCTCGGGGGAGCATAAGGGGGGGTTGGGGAAGAGGAGATAGAGGGAGATAGGGCATGGGAAGGGGTGGGACAGAGGAGGATCAAGCTAAGTGGGGAGAGCGGGTGGAGGAGAGCAAGGTGGGATGGGAGCAGCTATAGAGGAGGGGCAATGGGAGGAGAAAGTAAGCCCAGGGAAGGAAGGGTGATACTGGGAGAAGCAGAAGATAGTGGGGTAGATGCAAGCATTAGGTGGAAGACAGGGAGGGGTGCAAAGCATGAGGAAGAAGACTGAGAAAGGGAGAAACAGGGGGGCGAGAGCAAGGGGAAGGGGGAGAGGTTGGGGAGAGAAATGTGCTTAGTGGGTACAGTCGCATCTGTCAAGATCGGTGAGGTGGTGTTGCAGTTTGTGCTTGTAAGGCCCAAGCTTATTCTCAGTGGTGACTGCAGGGGGGAGCCCATTCATCAGGCTGGGGGCCTTAACATAGAAGGAGTGCTGGGTTTGAGAAATTCAGCAAAAGTGTACCAGAAAGGAGGTTTTGCTGATACTTTGGGTGCTTCAGATATGCAGCGTGGGCAACATGAGAGCTTGGGATGTGGCTGGGCTAAAGCTGAGGCAGATTTTCTTTGACAGTAGGCAGGTCTGGTAGGCAATTCTCCCATGAAGGTTGAGCCAGTTGGATTGTATATAAAGCTTGCAAGTATGTTTTATTTTCCCAGCCCCAGTGACAAGGCAGCAGCATTTGTTTAGTGCAGTTTTTATTTTTTTTAAACTTGTATCAGTGGCAGAACTGTAGAAAATACGACCATAATCAATGATTGATAGGATGGCGCTGGTTACAGCAAGGCACATTGCCTCAGGTGTAAGACATTGCTGGTGGCGACAGTGGATCCCTATCCTTGCATTTGCAGCTTTGGAGATGAGCTTGATGTGGGAGTTAAAGGAGAGGGAGCTGTCAAGCAGGATCCCCAGGTATCTGAACTCCTGAACCTGATCTAGTGGGATACGATGCTTGGTCAGGATAGTTAAGCTGGTAGTTTTATGTTTACTGTGAGAGAGCTGTGAAACAACATGGCCTCAGTTTTTTTATGGTTCATCAGCAGTTTGTGCTGTTCAAACCAAGTTTCTATGAGGCTAAAATTAGTTTGAAGATCACTGGACAGATGTACTGGGTCAGCGTGTGTAGAGAAGAGGACTGCGTCATCTGCATAGAGTAACATGCCACTGCGACAGGCTGTGGGAGGGAGTCAATAAAGAGACTAAAAAGCAGCAGCCCAAGGATTGTTCCTTGGGCTACCCCAGAGTGCACTGGGAGCTGTCAGATAGAAATACAGAAACATAGACTTTGATGGCAGATAAGGACCACTTGGCCCACCTAGTCTGCCCATTTCCCTACTTAGAGGATAAGCTGCAGATCCTAGTTAACCAACAGCCTATTTCTTCCTACCCCCCACAAAAATTGCCTTATGTCTGTCCCATGCATTCTTGAATTCTCCCACAGTTTTAGACTCCACAACCTCCTCAGGAAGGCTGTTCCATGCATCCACCACCCTCTGTAAAAAATATTTCCTCACATTGCCCCTCGCTGTCCCCCCTCTATCTTCAAATTGTGTTCCCTTGTTCTTGCACATCTCTTTTTCTGAAAGATGCTACCCTCTTGGAGTTTGTTGATTCCACTGAGGTACTTAAACGATTCTATCATGTCCCCCCTCCTTTCCTCAAGGGTATACATATTAAGCTCCTTTAGCCTCGCCTCGTATGGCTTCTCTTGCAGACCCTGCACCATTTTAGTTGCCCTCCTCTGAACTGCCTCCATCCTGTCTATGTCCTTGCGGAGATGGGGTCTCCAGAACTGGATGCAGTACTCCAGATGGGGTCTCACCAACTGTCTGTACAGGGGATAACAACTTCCTGTTTTCTGCTGGTGATGCCTCTCCTATACATCCCAGTATCCCCAGCCCTCCCTACCACCTTCTCCCATTGCTTGCCAACCTAAGGTCATCTGATATGATTACCCCAGGTCCCTTTCCATTTGTTGTTGTTACTACCTCCCGCCCTCCCCATTGTGTAATAATCCTCTGGTTTTGTTTCCCAGGTGCATTACTTTGCACTTCTTTGCATTGAATCCAAGCTGTCATACTTCTGACCATTCCTCCAACCTTGCAAGTCCCTTCCCATCCTTTCCACCTCTTGTGTATCAACCCTGTTGTAGTTCTTTGTGTCATCTGCAAAGAGACATACTTTTCCTTCCAGTCCCTCTGCACTGTCACTTATAAAGACATTAAAAAGGACTGGACCCAGTACTGAACCCTGCGGTACTCCACTAGTTACCCCTTTTTCTTCAGAGTGGACTCCATTTACAATTACCTTCTGTGTCCTGTTGTTCAGCCAATGTATTACCCAGGCTGCCACCCTGGGACCCACTCCAAGGTTGATTAATTTGACTACTAATCTTTTGTGTGGGACTGTGTCAAATGCCTTGCTAAAGTCTAGGTAGGCCATGTCCACAGCCCCTCCCTGGTCTACTACTTTGGTCACCCAGTCAAAGAAATCAATTAGATTCATATGACATGACCTTCCTGCTGTGAACCCATGCTGTCTTGGGTCCTGTGCCCCACTGGCCTCTAGGTACTCAACAATTCTTTCCTTCAGAAGTGATTCCATCACTTTCCCTACCACAGAGGTCAAACTGACAGGTCTGTAGTTTCCTGCCTCTGTCTTGCTTCCACTTTTGTGAAGGGGAATCACATCAGCCTTCTTCCAGTCCTCAGATACCACACCATCCTCCCATGATTTGTTATAAAGGGTCACTAGTTCTCTGCTTAATTCTTTTAGAATTCTGGGGTGATTTCCATCTGGCCCCATTGCTTTGTCCACCTTCAGTTTTAGGAGTTCTTTCAGAACTCTTTCTTCTGTGAAAGGACTGGGATCGTTCCCCCCCCCCCCTCCAGAGTGCTTCTGTTAATTGGATTAGGCACCTCCCCCACTTCTTCTTTTGTGAATACTGAACAGAAGTATACATTCAGTATCCCAGTATCTTTTTACTGTCACCTCTGCCCACCCACCATCCATTCTATTCAGCCTTACTATCCTCCCTTTGTCTTTCTACGCTCTGACATACCTCTAAAAGGTTTTATCCCCTTCTTAACTGAGTTGGCTATCTTTTCCTCAGTTTGTGCCTTTGCTATTCTGACTACCCTCCTGCTTCCTTCTGCCTTAACTGGTACAGTTCTCTGTCCTGCTCCTTCTGTGTGTTTCCTTATATTTCCTAAATACTATCTTTTCTCCTAACCTTCACCACCACTTCTTTTGAGAACCATAGTGGCTTTTCTTTTATTTTGAATTGTTTATTTGCTTCACACAAAGGCTTGTTGCCTCTGTGCTGGCAGTTTTGATATTTCCCCATTGTTGCTCCACCCCTCCTTCTAGCCTGTTTGCTAGTGCTTTTCTAAGGCACTCTCCCATCTTGCCAAAGTCAGCCCTCCTGAAGTCCAGAACCCTCACTTTTGTATGGCTTGACTCTGTAGCTGAGTTTATCATGAACCACACTGTTTGGTGGTCACTTGTTCCCACATGGCTACCCACTGCTAGATCTGAGATCCTCTCACTGTCCCCATTTGAGAGTACGAGGTCTAAGATTGCTCCCTCACGAGTAGGTTCCAAAACTAGCTGTCTGAGGCATGCCACCAGAAGGGTATCAAGAATGGCCCTGCTTTTGGATGTGGCTGCAGCAAAGGTGCTCCAGTTAACATCTGGCATATTAAGGTCCCCCATCAACAGTATCTCCCCTTTCTCTGCCATCCTAAGTATGCCTTCTATCATATCCTTGTTCATTCCCTCCCCCTGACTTTGGGGTCTGTATACAACCCCTGCGCCGATTGTGGTGCCATTTCCAGTCTCTAAGGTGACCCACAGTGCCTTCTCTCCTCCCTGTTTACTCTTTTGTTCAGTTGCTTTTATCCCTTCCCTTACATAGAGAGCTCCTCCCCCCTCTTCTGCCCTCCCTGTCTCTCCTGTAGGTTGTGTACTCTGGTATGTTAACATCACAGTCATGTTTCTGTGACTGCTACAATATCCAGGCATCCCTCTTCCATCAAGGCCACTAGTTCAGGGAGCTTGTTGCCCAGACTATGGGCGTTGGTACTCATTACCCTCCATTTCTTGATGGTCTTACCTCTTTTTGCCCCATCCCTGTCCTTATTGCATTTGTCACTTTCTCCATTTACTCCAGCACTTCTCCCTATTGCCATCTCTATGTTGGTGTCTACCTCACTTAGTACCCTGATTTTTTTTGGAGGGGGCTATGATTTCCCTGCTCTTTTCCAGTGTCTCCCCCTTGGCTAGTTTAAATGCTTGCCAATGAAGCATTTAAACCTATCACCTAGGATCCTGGTTCCCAACCTGGACAGATGCAGACCATGATGCCAGTATATGCCTGCATCCATCCAGGTGGACCCCCAGTCCCCAGTGCAGACAAATCCTTGAGCTCTGCACCAGTTTTTCAACCACTGATTGAATCCCATGGTGTGGAGTACCCTATCCTCATCTGTGCCATAGACAGGCAGCAGTTCTGAGAAGGTTACCGTGTGTGCTATTTGTCTAAGGCCCCTCCCCATCTCCACAAATGCTTCTTGCACTGCTCTGATCCCTTTCTTAGCTAGGTCATTTGTCCCTAGGTGGACAATGACATCCAGATCCCTCCTCTGTGCAGCTGCTCCTGTGATCCTGAGGATTCGCTGCCTGTCCCTCCAAGCCATGGCACCAGGCAGGCACCTTACCTCCCTCTCCCTTCCTCCCCCAGTTCTACCTTCCTAACAATGGAGTCCCCCACCAGGAGTTGTTTCCTTCCCCTGTGTGGTCCCATGCCACCCTCCTGTGGGTCTCCTTTGTGGAGGTTCCCAGCATCCTCCTTGGTCTCCACTGTGGATGCCTCCATAGAGGAACCACACTTTTCCAGAATGGCATAGAAATTGTGGAGAGGTACAACTGGAGGGATGCACCTCTGTTCCACCACCCTCACCCTCCCTGAGCCCACTGTGGTCCACCTGCTCCTCTTTCTTGGCAAACTCTGAGGCAACGGCAGTGACCCTGGTGGTCCCTGGGTGGGAGAGGAGGTCCCACAAATTGTGGCCAACTCAGCCTAGAGATGAGCAACCTCCTCCCTCAGCCCAGAGAGGTGCCTGCAGATGGGACAACAATGCATCCTCCAGAACATCTCCCAGAAGACTGCTGCTCCACAGCCACTGCACTGCACCACTCCCATCATGTCTTTTTTCTGGCCCCCTAACTGTTGTTTGGAATACTTACTCTTTCCTCTGTTTGTTTATTTTCTTTTTTTCTTCCCCTACTTATTTACTGCCCCTGTGCCCTTTTAGCTCCTGATCTTCCTGTTCTAAGACAAGAAGTTCCTATATTTCTCAGTAGTCTCCTTACTTGCTCAGAGTCAGACCTCCAGCAGCTGGGGGAGACGGAGAGCTACTCTTGCCCTTCTAGGATAGTGAGTCACTTGATCTTGACTTGTTGGCTCCTGCCCATGAAGTAGCTTGCAAACCAGTCAGTGACCTCCAGGGAGAGGCCTAGGGTGGGGAGGCATTTCACCAGGAGTTGGTTATTAATGGCGTCAAAAGTCTTGGCTAAATCTACATTCACCACATCTAGTAAATGTCCGGAGTTCAAGGCCTTCTGGATGTGACTGGTGAATTCAAGCAGGGCAGTGGTAGTAATGTGTGTTTTCCTAAAGTCATGCTGCTGGGGACACTATATGTTATATTTGACAAGGTAATCTGATAATTGGTCTGCCACAGTGCGTTCTAGTACTTTAGAGAGTGGAGGGAGGATATAGATGGGGCAGTAATTGTTGTGAAGAGATCTTTCATCACCACCCTTGTGAAGAAGTGTGACAATGGCAGATTTCCAGAGTTGGGGAAATGGTTTAAGGGACAGCCAGATGTTGATTAGTTTGGTACGAGGTATTATGATGGCATCTAGTGATAGTGAAAGAAGTTTTAGGTCCAGGGTGTCACTACTAAATCTCGATTTTCCTAGCAACTTTTTGGAGGTATTTTCTGGATTCAGTGATGGGCACTCTCTTGAAATAGAATGGTGGTACACTGGTTACAGGAGCTGTTTTTACAGTAGTGCCGAATGGTGTAGCATCTACAAAAAAGTCAGTGTGGAGAGCACCACTGAGGTCTGTGAAAGAGAGGTTGAAGGTATCTGCTATTAATTTAGGGTCCTGGATAGTGGTACCGTTTACTTTGAGCGTTGACGGGGGATGATTTATTCGGTTTCCCAGTGAGGTTCTTGATGTCAACCCAGAAATTTTTACAATTACTCCAGAAGTTTGTGAGTTCTCATTTGTAGTGGTTTTGTTTGGCTCTATGAACCTCTGTGGTACAACGGTTATGAGCAGCTCTATAATGCTACACATCAGCCTGGTGGCCGGAAATTTGTGCACAGTGCCAAAGACTGTCCCTTTCCTTCATCATAGAGATTAGTACAGGGGTGATCCAGGGGTTAGAGGAACCCCTTAGCTTTCTTTTCTTAAATCAGGCAAACTTATCACAGACTTCATTAAACTGCTTGACGAAGTAGTCAGGGGCGAGGTCAATACAGTTCATGGAGTCAAGGGGGGACCAGTCCATCTGGGCAAGTGATTCCTGGAATTGTGGGAGCTTTCCTGTCTTGAGGATTCATTGGAAGGAGAGCCTAGGCTTTGATCTGGGTGTCCTATTAGTCCATTGACAGATGATGGGAGAGTGATCACTCAGAGATTCTGGTAGGACTTTAGTATTAGTGATTCTTGAGGGGTGGGTGGAGAGAATCCAATTGAGTAGGGAGCTACTACCAGTTCGGTAATTGGTTCATGTGGGGGTGGATACCATCTGAGTAATGTCAAGCATGGCAAGGGCATCTTTGTATGGTTTAGTTTCAGGAGCAAGCCAGTTTACATTGAAGTCTCCCAAAATCACTATCTTGGTATGATGGAGTATGCTTTCAAGATAGTCGGTGATCAATTGAAAGACAGAGACCTGGTCACGAGGAGGGATGTAGACAGACATTATGGTGAAGTATTTACCTTGCTGACTGAGAAATATTTTGATGGCTAATGTCTGTGCGTTAGTGATATGGGGGGGTAGGGGAAGGATCTGGGCCCTTATGGCATCCCTCAAGTAAATGGTGCAACCACTGCCTCTTTTCCCAGTGTAGTCCAGTCTAAAAAGAACATAGCCAGGGATGGATATAGCATTGTCAGGGACTTTCGGGGAGGGACATGTTTCTTTGAGGGTGAGGATATCCAGATTATGTTGTGCCACCCATAGATACATAGATACATAGATACATAGACGTGTCGGCAGATAAGGGCCTATGGCCCACCCAGTCTGCCCATTTGAGCTTGTAAGTTCAGTTTGTTTTCCTAGAAGTCTGTTGCCCCTTACCCCTGACCTCCAGAATTCCTTCATGTCTATCCCATGCATTCTTAAATCCTGTGATTGTTTCAGCCCCCACCACTTCCTCTGGCAGGGTGTTCCACTTGTCTACCACCCGTTCTGTGAAGAAATTCTTTCTCATGTTTCCTCTGAATCGTCCTCCTCCAACTTCATCCCATGCCCCTAGTCCTGGAACATCTTTTTCTCTTAAAAATAGTGTTTTCCTGCACCCTGTTCCTCCCTGTAAGATACTTGTATGTCTCTATCATATCCCTCTCCCTCCTCTCTCCTCCAGGAGTACATGTTCAGTTCCTTCAACCTGTCTTCATAGGACTTGTGATGCAATCCATGCACCATCTTTGTTGCCCTCCTCTGAACCTTCTCTACCCTGTCTATGTCCTTACGTGAGGTATGGTCTCCAGAACTGTACACTGTACTCCAGGTGGGGCCTCACTAGTGTCTTGTATAGTGGAATTATGACCTCCCTTTTCCTGCTGGTGATGCCCCTGCCTATACATCCCAGCATCCTATTTGCTTTACCTGCTGCCTTGTCACACTGTTTCCTACCTTGAGGTCATCAGAGATGACAACCCCAAGATCCCTTTCCTGCTTGGTGCATGCTATATCCTCACCCCCCAACTGATATATTGTGCCAGGGTTTTTGTGCCCCATATGCATTATCTTGCACTTCTTTGCATTAATTTCAACTGCCAAACCCTGACCATTCTTCAAGTTTCTGCAGGTCCTTCTCATTCTGTCTACACCCTCTGGTGTGTCTACTCTGTTACAGAGCTTTGTGTCATCAGCGAACAGTGGAATTCTGCCTTCTAGGTCCTGCACAATGTCACTGATGATGATGTTGAATAGGACCGGTCCCAGCACTGATCCCTGTGGTACCCCACTGGTCACTCTTCCCTCTGTGGAGTGACAGCCATTTACCACCACCCTCTGTGTCCTGCCACCCAGCCAGTTACCTACCCACCACACTACTGTCCTGCCCACACCCATATTCCCCAGTTTGTGTAATAGTCTTCTATGTGGCACAGTGTCAAAGGCCTTGCTGAAGTCCAGATAGGCCATGTCCACTGCCCTCCCCTGATCCACCTCCTAGTCACCCAGTCAAAATTCAACGAGATTGGTCTGACATATCCCCGGTGAAACCATGCTGCCTTGGGTCCTGTAGTCCATTGACAACCAGATGTTCCAATCTCTCCTTCAGTAGTGCTTCCATGATCTTCCCCACTACTGAGGTGAGGCTGACTGGTCTGTATTTCCCTGCTTCCTCTTTGTTCCCACTTTTGTATAAGGGGACTACATCTGCTGTCCTCCAGTCTTTGGGTACCTCCCCTGTTTCCAGTGATCGGCTAAACAGGATAGCCAGAGGTTCAGCCACCACCTCTCTTAGTTCTTTAAGGACCCTGGGGTGCACCCCATCTGGCCCCATTGCTTTATCAACTCTTATTACTTCCAGTTCCTTCAGGACCCTTTCTCGTGTAAAGGGACTTGTGTCCATTCTGCACCATTCTCACCCTTGTACTCCCTTCAGACCCATTACCCTCCTCTTCCTCAGTAAAGACTGAGCAGAAATACCTGTTCAATATGTCAGCTTTACTGTTGTCATCCTCCACGGCCTCCATCCTCCCTCTTCAGTCTCACTATCCCTCCATTTGTCTTTCTTTTTCACTTATGTACCTGTAAAGGTTTTGTCCCTCTACCCACTGATTTTGCAATGTGTTCTTCTGTCTGACTTTGGCTTCCTTACTGACCTCCTGCCTCCCTTTGCTTCTCCTGGTACTTCTCCCTATCCCCTTCTGCCTGTGTCTTTTTGTATTGCCTGAATGCAATCTTTTTGGCTTTCACTTTCTTTGCTACCTCTTTGGAAAACCATAATGGTCTCCTCTTCCCTTTCCTCTTGCTAACCTGCTTAATGCATAATTATGTTGTTCTTGTGATCCCCAGACTTGTAAATCATCAATTTTAGGTAGCAAGCTATGAATATTGATGGAGGATAGAATGAGGGACTGTAGTTTGCTGATTTGCGGGATGGGCATTGCTGGGGGATCAGGATAAAGGTGAATATTACCAACAGTAGTAAAAGGAGTAGGGAAATCCAAAAGAGATGAAGGGTGAGGAGCCTTAACATTTTGTGTTGTCTTTGTTTGGAGGTTATAGTTTCCATGGTATTGCAGGCAGGAGAGAGAAGCAAAAGCAGCTGTGGGTACTCAAGGAGGGGGAGTGGACCATTGGCCTGTTTGCAGTGAGGATGAGAGTGGCAGTCCAAGCAGGATGGGCCATTGAGGATATTATACTTGAAGTTATACATTTGATCGGGGTTACATAGGCTTGCAATGTGGAGGGATTGATGTTAGATTAGCTGAGAGGTAAGAGGGATAGAAGAACTAAGAGAGAAGTTAGAGTAAGGTGGGTCATTTTAAGTGAAATTAGGGGCTTGGTAGGTAACAGGTGTTTTAAGTGTAAAGGGTGGATGGGGGAGATCATATGCTTGTAGACAGAGGAAGATAGTAGCGGAGGAGAGGCCCAACCTAGTAGGAAAGGCTAAACAGTGCATGTGCATAGAAAGTGAGCAGTGTAAGTAGCTGATGACTGGCTAAACTTAAGAATTTGAGTTGGTCACTTTAAGAGAAAAGAGGTTGTTAGTCGATTGCAATACAGCCAGAAGGAGAGGAGCATGTGGGTGTTTCACTGTGGGGGAGGAAGCGTATTTAATAGAGGTCGGGGATGAGGTGGGTAGGTGGGACATATACAGTTAATACAATTAGTATGGAAGGCAAAAAGCAGCTAATTTTAAAAACCAAGCACTGCCCAGCTATGGAAAAGAGCTGGACCAACTAGGAGTGAGCAGAAAGTGGCACCAGCCAATAGCAATCCGCGTTTAGCACAGGGCTGCCAGTCAATGAGAGTGCCTAGGTGCCAGGGCTTCCCAGAGAGTTCTGCTGTCTGTACTTACTCTGGGTGGGCAGGTTGGTGAGGGAGCATGGCCAGCAAGCAGCTGAGAAGGGGCCATGATTCAGCACGCACCTGTTCAAGAGCAAAGATCTGAAAGGGTAAAAAAAACAAGGGTCAGTGTGATAAAGATTCCAGGACCTAGGGAGTTAAATCGGGGGGTGGGCTGGGGGATTGACAATACAGCTGGGAGTGAAGTGCGAAAAGTAGGCAGGTGGGGGGGGAGTCAAGCTACAATTACATAGTTGGGGGCGCAAAAGGTTATGGCACCAATGTTCTGAGGGGAGAACAATGGAGTAGAGAGAAAATTAGTGTTGGGTGGGGAGGAGAAGATGAGCTCAGGCTCAGAGCAATAGATAGGAGAGAGTGAAGCTGCCACGGGGTTCCCAGAGTGGAATGCAGTTTAGAGAGACAGAGAAAGGAGAAATTAGTGGGAGTGAGAACTTAACAACACAATGCAATCCTAAAAATAAGCGGCTCAACACAAGTTCTAACTACGCTAATGAGATAGTTCAGCTTTTGACAATGAGAGTTAGCTAGCAATGATAATTGTAAGGCGCATGCCTGTAGTTCTGTGAGGGAAGAGCTCCTCCCCCACATCCTACATAAGCCATCAGGCTCCACTGCTCTGCTTAGAATGAGTCGCACTCGTTCGCGTCCTGCTGGCCCTTGACTGCTCCTCCCCCCCCCGTTTTCTTCCTTTGTTTGTTTCTGGTTGTGTCATTTTCCCCTTTGTCCTTTGTCTCTCCCTCCCTCCCTCCTTCTGCTTCCCTGTACCTCTTGTTTTCCCTTGGGGCTTTTGGTTTCTTTTGGGTGTCTTTCTCCTGCCACCAGCTGGAGCCTTCCATCGTTGCTGCCAATGTCTCCTCTTACATTGTGGTGCTCTTCCTCTGCTCCCCTTTTCGAATAGCTGCCGTGCCATACAGTTGGTCCTAGTACGTTATAGTGCACCGCCGTGCATCATTCTAGCTACCTCTCTCTGCATGTGTTTGGGGCTACGGCCCTTGCAGGGAATCTCTGCCTCGGTGCAGGCTCTTCCAACCTCATGCCAATTCCTCCCTCCGTGGCTCGTCCACTGCTCTGCATACCAGTCCAGTCAGGAACTGCTCTCTCGAGAATTGTGGCCTAATTCATGGTTCCAGTCCTTTTGTTCCAGTGCTCACAGATGGCAGACTAATTCACTCCTGCAGCCACAACTATCGCTGCACTATTTTAAATCCCTGCAGCTGGAATGCCTACACAATTACTACTGCCACAGAACTGTATTTAACCTGAACATTTTCCCTGATCTTCAGTCAGATTTGTTTCCTTAATGCCTGCTCTACAGGACCTCTGTTGGGTCAAAGCTGGCAGGCGGACTAGGTTTGCAGGAGGACGCTGTCATGAAGGAGTGATCCAGGGGTGCTCATGGTAATGGAACCTTTCATGCTAGGACAGCAAACATCTAGACTCTTCAAGACATTTTGGAAGGCTGACAGACCTTTCCTTTATCTTAGATTATTATGGAGACATAGATTGTCATTAAACCTGAGCTTCCTTCTCCAGTGCTACCGATCATAGCATATTAGCACAATCTTCACCGTTTATTCTAAACAGGTTCCTCAAACTTCTGTATTGCAGATACATTCCCTTCCCTTGTTAGGCCATCAGAGTCTTCTTCTCTTTTCATTCGCCCCTATTTGCTGTTATGGACTCCTACACACCTATCTGCTGTACCATCTTGAACTGATTTCTATGTCATTATGTAGGGGTTGCACATAGATTACATTGGCTGGACTATCTGCTTAGTGCCTATTTGGAATTGCATTCTGTAGGCCGAACTTCCTCCATTCCCTCAGCTCCTTCTGTCTGCTATGCCATCCTTTTTTCATTTGACTGCCCTCGATTATTGAAGTTCAGTGGCCTCCTCTGTCCCCATGCTGTGACTCTTCAGTTCCATGCATCATTTGACATGGACTTCCTCCTTCTCCTTGGCTTTGGCCTCCATACATACTGCACCAGGTGGCCCTCCGTGGCAGCGTTCCCCGGTCCTGCTAACCTTCATAGGAGCTGGCTTGGCCATTCTATTCCCTTTCCGCCTGACCTACGTGGGATTCAGTCATTTTCCACTGGTCACAGTGGGGCTAGCCTGCACCTACCTTGCCTAACCTCAGGGTCTGGGGGTTCAACATTCTACTCTACACCTGCCTCACCCAGCATCAGGGCCTGGAGGTTCATCTAGTCTACATATACCTGCCTTGCCCAGCATCGGGGCCAGGAGGTTTGATTCTACTCTTCACCTGGCAGTTCGACTTCTACCCTATACCTACCTCGACCGGCTCAAGACCTGGAGGTTCGACTTTTCTACCTTATACCTGCCTCACCCAGCATCAGGACCTGATGGTTCATCTAGTCTACATATACCTGCCTTGCCCAGCATCTGGGCCGGGAGGTTTGATTCTACTCTTCACCTGCTTGCCCAGCATCGGGGCCTGATGGTTTTCCTATTTCTACCCTACACCTGCCTTGCCCAGTATTGGGGCCTTGAGGCTCACCTATTCCTACTGTATGCCTGCCTCTCCCAGCATCGGGGCCTGGAGGTTTGAATATTTCCACTCTACACATGCCTCGCCAGCATCGGGGGCCTGGAGATTTGACTGTTTTTACCCTACACCTGCCTCCTTACCATACTTGCTTCGCCAGACGATTGGAGGATTTCAGAGCTTTCCAGTCTATTGTCCACTTACTGCTTCACCCACTCAGAACCAGGGGTTCCTTTGCTCTACTTTCTTCTACTGCCCAACTTGCATCCAGCTTACTCGCCTCACCTTCAATGACGTATGCTCCATCACCTCGTCTATTGGAACTTGGACCATCGCTTCAAGTTTGCCTGTGCCTTCAACTGGATTCATGATGTCCTTCTATCAATGTTTATCTGGACATTGACTTCGGCCTGGACTTTGCTCAGGGTCTGCTACCATCTCCTCACTGGACATTCAACATCATTCCTGGATTCCTTTCCTCTTTCTGACCTTTGGATCTTCATCTATGGGGTTTATTATGGGCAGACTGGATGGGCCTTGCAGTCCTTATCTGCTGTCAACTTCTATATGTCTATGTTTTCTATGTTTCAGACTAGGTGATATATACATTGCTCATTTAAGAGTACTCTCCTTTAGTATGCCCAGAAGGATGGGCAGGTCAGTAGCCATGGTTCCTCAGAGGTTTCCCCCAACTGAGGTTTTTCTTCTCCTGCATGCTACTGGCCACACTCTCTGGAGCTGGAGGAGATCATCGTACCTGCAATCATTTCTTCTGGGGACCTCATCCTACTCAACTAAGCATCCTTCCTAAGGTGGGATGCGAGAAAAGCCAAAACATCAAGTCCTAACAAGTTGTTATTCATCAGTTCAAGCACTTAAGCACTATGCATATACAATCCAGTTCATACATACTACAATCACTGACTTGCTCATATCTATGCTGAAGTATCTAAGCACTAATCATTTCATGTAACTCATACTGCAGCCATTGTCCTACTTACTGGTCTGGCCTATGTATCCAAGAATAACCACATCATTCAGCCCTACTGTACATAGCACAAGCACAAAGCTATGAACCACGCAGAATTGTAAGGCGCATGCCTGTAGTTATGTGGCGGAAGAGCTCCTTCCTCACATCCTATATAAGCCATCAGGCTCCGCTGCTCTGCTTAGAGCGAATCACACTCACCCTCCATCCTCCCCTGATGCCTCCTCCTTCTCTGGCACTCTTATACCACTGGGGGGGGAGTCTCATCCTACTCGACTAAGCATTCTTCCTAAGGTGGGATGCAGAAAAGGCCAAAACATCAAGTCTTAACAAGTTGTTATTCATCAGTTCAAGCAACTAAGCACTATACATATACAATCCAGTTCATACGTACTACAATCACTGACTTGCTCATATCTATGCTGAAGTATCTAAGCACTAATCATTTCATATAACTCATATACTGCAGCCATTGTCCTACTTACTGGTCTGGCCTATGTATCCAAGCATAACCACATAATTCAGCTCTACTGTGTGGAGCACAAGCACAGAACTATGAACAGTAGCCTTAGCAATTCTACCCTGCAAAGCAGCTCTGTCTACACTGTGCTAACAGGTTAAAAATTAGGCAGTTTAGTAAGGCTACTTAGGTACAGACTAGCATCAACAAAATACAGTTAATACAATTAGCACAGAAGACAAAAGGTAGCTAATTTTAAAAAACGAGCACCGCCAAGCTATGGATCTGAGTCGGACCAATCAGGAGCGAGCAGAAAGTGGCACCAGCCAATAGCAAGCTGTGTCTAGCACAGGGCCACCAATCAGTGAGGCTGCCTAGATGATGGGGCTTCCCAGACAGTTCTGCTGTCTGTACTTACTCTGAGTGGGAGGGCATGCAGGTTGGTGAGGGAGCGTGGCTGGCAAGCAGCTGAGCTGGGCAGCGATGCAGTAGACACCCATTCAAGGATGAAGCTTCTGGGTGGGTGGACAGGCTGGTGAGGGAGTGCGGCTGGCAAGCAGCTGAACCAGGCCACGATGCAGTAGACACCCATTCAAGGGCAAAGATTTAACAGTGTTAAAGTACATTGGGCCTTGTCCAAACTTTAAGCAACAAATGGATCAGTTGCAGACATTTCTTTTTCTGTGTCTTTGGAGAGATATTGGTATACCTCCTTTATCTCTGGATCTGCCAGCTGTAGCTCAGTCAGGTCCAGAGGGACTTCTTTGTTTCTTCTGTTTGCAGCCACCATAGGAGTTGCACTGGAAGGAGGTATGGTCCATATCTTCCCCCCCGAGCTCCTTCTTTGGCTAAGGAGTCGGCTCAGTTATTGTTGTAGTGGAAGTGTTCTGCACTGGAGTGGGCTTTCACTTTGTGCATGAACAATTTGAACACACATTGCTCAGCTAGGCCAACAATGTGGATGAACACATCTCTGTACCTGACTGGGGAACCTTCAGATGAGGTAAAATCATGGGCCTTCCAGAAAGGAAGAAATTTTGTCAGAGTGACACACCCAAGATGAGTTAGAAAAGATGATGGTATGCTCATTTCCAATCCCATCTATTACTTCTAGGGCATAGGCAACATCTGCAAGTTCTGCATACTGTGATGATTTGACACTGCACTTTCTTGACACCTTACTGGTGTTACCTCTAGGAACCAGGACGAGGACCCCAAATCCTGCTATTTGCATCCCCTCTTCATATGAAAAGGAGCCATCTTTGAAGATGCTTAGTAGTGTCATTCAAAGCTTTTTGTGCTGCTGGGAGAAATGGGTCTGGTTCAGGTAAAACTGGTGGCTTTAGGCCACATTCATGTGGTTCTTCTTGGTATAGGAGACCATGTGCCAAGATGGAGAGCATTTTGGTGGGAAGTACAGTGATGTCTCTATCTTGGAGTAGCAGAGACCAATGTGTGAGTCTGGTGTTAGACACATTGCCATCTTTGATCCTATCTGTCAATAGGAAGTTGGTGGTTGTTGTGGTTGGTGTGTAGCATGATGGGGCAAAATCCCATTATGTACACAAAGTGTAAAGTGTTTGACTGCCTAAAAGTTTGCCAGCAGGTTCCTTTCACACAATAAATACATCAGCTCTACAATGGAGAGCATGTGGGAAGCATAGGCATTACACCTCAGGGTACCATTTGCCTTTTGAGCAAGAGCTGCTGACATATCTACTTCAGAGATGGCAGTTTCCAAATGGAATGGAAGGTCTGGGTTTGAGTTGACCTGCTGGCAATAAATTAGTAAATTTTATCAAAAACAAATCAGTAGCTGGCAGTATAGCCTAGAGGTTAGAGGAACAAGGTGTGAATGAGCTTGGTACATCCAGAAGACCAGACCTGAGTTTGATTCTCACAACCTCCACTTGCACACTGTGTGACTCTGAGCAAGTTACTTAACCGCCCAGTACTCCTAGGTCACCCATGAAAACTGGCACTTGTGCCTAGTGGGCCTTACCTAGTTACCAAAGACTAAAATAAAAAATAAAATTCCCATCAAATGTACCTGTAACAGTTTTGCATAGATGTCAGATGACACTCTATTGACAGTAGGGGTGTGGACATTTAATCACAAATGTTCTGGTGATCTCATTTGCCAATCAGTCATCACCTCAAAAGGTATATGCTGAATAGATACTGATGAGGTGACCCTAATTGCCATTAGGAGTAAGGGCAACAGAGTATCCCAATGTTTTTCAAACTTTAGCAACATTACATTAAAATTGTCCTACTGTTTTTTGTTTCATACTTTACCAGAGGACTGACAGTGGTAAGTAGGCCATTCTTAGTTGTCACCCCCCCCAGAAAGGTAGGTCTTATTACTTCCAGTGATACAGTCCCTGTCCAGATGGACCCTCTTCTTCCTGAAAGAGGGAGAAACAAACACAACAAAAACAGGAGGGCCTTTGCAGACCATTCCTTCTGTAATAGGTAAGCGTTGATCTTAAAACTACTGCATTATTTTTATACAGATGTGTGCCTTCGGGAGTAGTGTCCAACATCTGTTGTGGATAGTCCTGTGTCTGCTAGTCACACATTACTTGATTTTGAAAACCAAATAAAATTAAATAAAAACAAAAAGCAAAGGTGTCCCTTTTTCTCTTGTTTTTAGGTTATGAAACCATTTCAGCTGAGTCACATAAAATGCAGATTAATGCCATATAGTTGTATTTCATGGCATTGTCTATGTACATTTTATTTGCATGTTTAGTTGGTCACTTTCATGCCTGTAACAAAAATATTAGAACAAGTAAAAATCATTGGGAAAATCTCCCCATTGAGCTGGGATGTCATTCTCAGAGCATCTGTCCCCTGGTGGTGTCCCATGGGCACAGTAGGTACTGCAGAAATCAATTTCTGAAGAATACAGTTGTAATATTTTTTCTTTAGCAGTTAAAACTGTGTAGCAAATAGGCTTTTCTTTTCTGTGACTATTTTGTTTTTCATGATGAGTCGCACCTGATCAGTAAAGAAAATGTAACATGAGCACTCATACTTACACTTCTCTGGTAAACCATAGAAAAGCCTTCTCCCAGAGTCTAAATTTGTGGAAGCAGTAGGCATTTTCTGTTATTCCTAGAAGGTTATTTTTAGAACAAAATAAAAATGAAATTGTTTATGTATTTTTGAAACTGCTTTGGAAACATCTTCTCAAAGTTGTTTAATCTGCTCCCAAGTAGTGTTCCATGGTCACATTCGGTTACTTTTTAAAAACAAAAATAATTGTTTTCCAGCAGAAAAAAATGCTTTAAACAGATGGGTTTGCTTTTTGTTTTGCCTGTGTAAGTTGCCAAAGTAAATGGTCTTCTATTTTTATGTGACTATTTTGTCACAAATATTAGGGGTTTATGGAAGATATGAGCCCCCCCGCCACACTTGATCACTTCCCTTTGCAAGATGATTGACGTGGTATTGCAGTGGACAATGGAAGCTGTCATTGAAATGGATTGTAATATTTCATAGACAAAACCTTTGTGAAGGAGTAGCAAACTTGCATGTTACATTCAGAGGGTCGGCTGTGGCTAAGGGATACAAGCCATATGGAAAATGATTCCCTCTCTCAGACATAGTACAAAAACATTTGAGTTTTAGAACTTATCACTTGCATAAAAAGGGAAGTTGTTTACCCAGGAACACACCAAGCCAAGGCTTGTTTTTAGGTGTGAGCTGGAAGTACAAGGAGGTCAAGTGACTTGCCAAAGGTCACACAGTATGAAAGTGGTGGTTGGAGGGTTCAAACCCAAGTCTCTAGGTTTGTATTTGCAGTGTCCTTAAGCACTATGCTGTAATGAGGTGCACAGAACATGCATGTTCCCTTTCATGATAAAAGAAAAACAAACAAAACATGCTGAAAACATGCACATGGAAATTAAATTTCAATATCACCAAGTGCAAGGTGTTGCATCTTGGTTGGGGAAACCCTAAACACAGGTACACCCTGGGAGGGGAGGCGCTGGAGGCCTCAATAGGGGAAAAAGACCTAAGGGTCATGGTGGATGCATGTATGAATAACTCTGAGCAGTGCAGGAGAGCGGCTAGCAAGGCAAACAGGATGTTGGGATGCATCGTAAGGGGGATCACCTCTAGGAGCAAGGAAGTGTTCTGCCACTGTACAATGGACTGGTTAGACCACACCTTGAGTACTGTGTACAGTACTGGAGACCACACTTGAAGAGGGACATACAGCTCCTGGAGAGGGTACAGAGGAGGCAACTAAGATGATATGAGGGCTAGATTTGACGATGAGGACAGACTTGAGGAGCTCTGCCTGTTTCATTGGAGGAGAGAGAGAGATGGGGACATGATTGAAGTCTTCAAGTACCTCAAGAATAAATAGGGTAAACATGGAGGGGATCTTTAGACTAAAGCAGGGAGGTATCACCAGAGGGCATGTTTGAAGTTGGAAGGTGGAAGGGTGAGGGGGAAGAGGAGGAGGTTTTTCACTGAGAGGGTGGTGGACCCTTGGAATGCACTGCCTGGTGAGCTGGTTCAGAGATCCACAGTGGAGAGCTTCAAGACAGGGTGGGACAGACACAGAAAGTGGATGTATCAGATGATGGCCTGTCCCAGGGGGGTGGGGATGGATGATGGGGGTTTCTGGAGCACAAGGGATGGGAGGGCCTCAGCACCCAACTAAGGATCTAAGGTTCGAGCAGACTCGATAGACCGTAAGGCCTAATCTGCTGGCAAATAGTATGTTAGTATGTTAGATTAAGGAAATTATATTGTTATACCATCGGGAATGTGGGATTTAAAAATACAGTGCAATACAGAATAACCTTTTTGATTTCAGACAGGAAAAGGTGTTTCAATAATAGGGCCCATTATTGCAGTTAGTCACGCTCTGCTAATTTGGCCTTCTGCCCAGACATGGTGACGTGGATGTAAGGCTAAAAGCTAAATCTGCCTGTTTAGTCATTTGTACAGAAGCAGCACAAAAACAAAACAAAACTTTTTAAACCTTTTGATGTTGCTCAAATTAACAAACATCAAACGATAAAGGAGCATATTTTCTTTCCCTTGACTCCTTGATTTGCTAAATTTGATCCATTAAAGGTGTTTTGATTTATCTGAACTTCAAACAAATCACAGATTCATTGTAAACTACACTTAAACCAAAAATCTCTTACTTTACCAAATGCAATACAGTAAAGGCATTTTATACTGTTTTACTGCACTCAGATCACAATACACATTGCATTGAAACAAAAAACTTTAGCTGTACCACATAACTTTTTCAGACCCTCTTCAACATACCAAACCAACCTAAACACTAATCCTTTAGACAAGTACAGTTATTTCTGAAAACATTTCCCAGCAACTACATTCGTGAAGATTCAACTTCACAGAGAACTAGAAACACACTCCCTTATTTTTTTCGTTTAGTCCAAGCTGTTGTAACGGTGAACATATTACAAACTTTGTTCCATAAAAGGAAAAGAAAACATCAGCAATTTGAAGTCACATTGCAGTGTGAAAATCCGCAGCATATAGTTTCTTTAGTGTACACTAAAGTAAGTAACACGTAACAATTGTACATATGTCGTGTGTATGTGAGAAATAAATAGAAAAATACCCATGATGTGGCAGGTCAGATTTAGATATAACGTTATTAGAAAAGGCAAACAATGGCTGGCCAGCTCTTTAACTAAAGTAAGTATGAAAGACAGTACAGAGTATGTAGCGTGGTTTAATTTAACCTGATTTACCTGTTAAGAAGTCACACTGCTTCTGGCTAAATTCAAAACCTTTTCCCAGGGTTAGACAGATCCTGGGTCAAACTTTCCAGCTTCTCATGGCATGCTATCAGTCTTACTGTCTTCGGCCAAGGACAGTAATTCTGATAGCGGGGCAGAAGGTTTAGTTTCACACAACCCCTCAGGATAACATTTTATGTTTCCTGGCTACAGACCCGACTTCTGTGCACAGTCTGCCCACATACTGTACCAGATTAGCCTGTAATTTCGCAGTCTGTGTGAAATTCTTTTAACCCCCCCATGGGAAGTAGGGATATTAAGATGTCTAGTAAGAGCTCAGTTCTATTGAGCATTTTTTGGTGGTTTTCCTTTAACTGCACTTCACTGAGAATTTCCAGGCCTGCCATTTCACCCTGAATCTTCCCAGTGATATACAGTATATGTATATATATTTGAGATATGGAGTCCTTCAGGATGTTAAAGCCTGTAAGTTGTTCCATAAAGGGCAGGCACAAGGTTTTTGACATCTGATGCTAGAGCTCTTTTGAGGCACGGAGTCCCTAAGGCAACCTGAAAGGTTGTTCTGTAAAAAAAGGTTTGAGACCAGATGGATAAATACACTAACCTAAAACAGCGTGGCAAACAAAAGGTTTTTATTTCCTAAGAAGCTCATTTATAAGCTGATGCTAAAACCCCACGCAGTAACAGATATGCGGAATAAAGGTTTATTCCTCACCATGTGTTCCTGGGCAAGCAGAGAAACCCAGACTGGTCCGGACACCCTGTACATTCTGCTAAACAGTTACACTTTTGGAGCCGTGGAGTCCTTCCATGTATAAATGAATGGGAGGGGCACAAAAATCCCCTATCTCAACAGTTCCCCAAACTCTCACATATCTGTTGAAATTCAGTGAGTCAATGTTCTGTCACAGTCAGGTCCTGCAAGCTTCTAGGGACTCAACGAGGATGTCCCTTTTACCTTGTAAGCAATCCTCTGCCACAGCAGGAAGGTATTGTCCAGTCTGGCTCCTTTTCTCCTCTGGTTGATCAGGTGCCTCAGTCTCTGCATTTTTCCCATTGATCTGGGGTGCTATTCCCAGATCCTCTGCCCCTGGTTCACCTCTGACCAATCAGGTGCTTCTTGCAGTCACCATTTGTAAGATTCGGCAGGCTGTACACCTGGTGGCAAAGCACTACACAGGAAGCTGTTAATTACAGAGTAATAATTTGTTCCCAAATACATGATACATGAATGCAGAAAGGTCAACTTATTGTCAGCTGGGAGTTTGGAACCTCCACCATAGAGATGTCATCATAGGAAAACTCAGAGAAAAACAGAATTCCACACTGTCTTCTACTAAGATGTGTCAGTGGCTCAGTAGGTTGCACACTCACCTCTGAGGCTGGGAGATCAGAGGGCTGTGGATTCAGTTCCCACATCTGGCACTTGGGTTACTATCCCAATACTGACACTGTAGTGCAGCATGAGAGGGGTGCTGCACTTCTGAGGTGCCGTCTTTCAGATGAGACATTAAACCGAAGTCCCACCTGCCTGGATTGGTGGTAGTTCAGGTGGATGTTAAAGATCCCATGGCACTTATCGAAAAGAGTAGGGAATGTCCCCGGTGTCCTGGCCAAATTTCCCTCATTCACTAACAATACCACCAACAGCTTACTCTAGTTCAAGGTTAGTTGGCATTCATCTGTATCCCCCTCCCCTGGATTGTACCTGAAAATAGGCAGGATTTGTCTAGTGCACTTACCCGGTCAATAAAAACGAAATAAAAGATAAGATCAAGTCCCATTGCTATTGTGATGGGTACATGTATGCACTGAGTGCGTACTCTACATTATCCGATTGGCTTATTTAGTGGGCAGTATAGTTGCTATCTAAGTTCCCCTTTCAGATGCAACAACTAAAATGCTGTAGATTTGGTGTGTCCTTACATGTTGCAACTAGGACAGTGGCTTTGTCACAAATACGCTGATATATCACTATTATCTGGTGGTTTCAGCAGTGTGCATCCTGGCTGTAGAGGGCACTCCAGGGTTACAAATACATCCTAGGCAAATAGCATTATACTCTTTTGCAGAAGTATACTGATAATTATGGTAATATTCTTATAACAGCAGGTGGTGCCGTAGACCACAAATGTGTAAACAAGATTCCTCAGTGCATTTTAACACAAGGATCACTTTGGCTGGAAATGGCATCTTCTTATACTATCATTATATTAGCAAAATCACATCGAAACATAGGCAAAACATTTCTCATAACTAAGAATAAGCAGAAATAAAGGTAAACTTTATCCAGTATATTCTGCACTAATCCCTAACTATACATAACATTCCTAACCAAGCATAAAATGATACGTAAGGTGCTAAACTATGATATCACACTGGTCCACATAAGTGACTGCAGGTCAGGAAGGTCTACATGTATACTATATGCTGACTAAGTATAGGATTTGGGGCTGGCAGTATAGCCTAGAGGTTAGAATAATGAGCTGCGAATGAGCTTGGTACATCCAGCACGGTTACCCACCCGACAGTGACAGTTCATCAGTGAAGTCCCCTACAGTGACTACAGTGCCATGCCACTGTAGGGAACCAGCTGGAACCTGGTGCTATCTGTCAGGAGTCCTGCACCCCCCCAAATCAACTCCGACTAAGAGTTGATAATCCTATTGTGGGGAATTGTGGGGGGTGCAGCCCCCTGAAGAAAACATATACAGCCCCAGGGAACCAGCAGCTGACTGTAAAATGCGGATGACCTGCTGGTTTCGCTGACAGGGCCTGGGCGGATGCACCACCACCACATGGCACTGCCATGGCTATGCACATGGCAGCACCAGAGGCAGCGGTGGGCAGCTGTTCCACCAGCGACAGGCCACTGGCCGTGCTGCCAGTGATGGTAGTAGGTATGGGTGTCTCCCCCACGACACCACCCATGCTGTCCAGGATGATGATCATGTCATCATCAGTACCAGACCCCGCCCTGATCTGTGTCTCCATGCAGAGTATGCCATGACTGGCATCCTGCTGGAGCTTAGCCTGGGTCTTGTCCAACGCCAAGCCCAGGACATCAGGTTGGACAGCAGTGGTGTGCTGCAGCTGATCAGGTGCCTGGATACCCATGGAGGTGGATGGCTGGTCCTCCGGGGCTGGGCCAGTCCCCACGGCTGCCACTGGCACCCCTTCCACTGCATGCTGGCATGTCGGTGCTGTAAGAGAAAGTAGATGTGTTAGTGCTGCAATTCTGGTAGGCCCCCCCCGACATGGCATACGTACCATGCAGTGATGGGCTCCCTCCTGTCTGGAAGCCACCACCCTGCACACCCTCAGTGGTGCTGCGATGCTTGGTGGCCGCCACCAGCTCCTCCTGCACTGTGAGCTGTGGCACATCAGCATGACCCCTGCCAGTGGCTGTCCTGGCTGCCCATATGGCCACCACCTTCTCTTTTATGTGGCGTTTATCAGTGACCACCTTCTTCCTGCACTTCTGTACAGACCCGCTGGTAGCTGCCCTGCAGGTTCATGGATGCTGCCACCTCCACCCAGGCCACAGCCCTGGCCTGTGATGTGCCAGTGGCACCACTCAGCAGTTGTTCTCTTTTGAGGTAGGCCTCGAACAGGGCATCGGACTCTACCTTCATAAAGTTGGGCCTGTGTTTGTGGACAGGCCCACGCTCCTCATTCTCCTCACACTCAGACATGGTGCTACCTGTGGACAAGGACATGTGTGTGTCACTGACTTCAGCTGCCCACCCCATCCACCCTGCTGTGCTGGCTGGTCCCACAGCAGGTGCAACTTACCTCAGATGGTTGCAATATCGGTTCCTGGCCTGTGCTGTTTTACGGCACCTTTATAGTGCATTGCATGCAAATTTGCTGTAGCACAGCGGTAATGATATGCTAATTTCCCTGGTGCGCCACGCATTGGTTGATGAGCTCATCAGCAGGTGGTGGCTGAATATCACGCACTTGCTCCTTGTGCAATGGATTTGCTCCGGTGCATGTCGTGGCACAATATCATTACATGTGCAGTGCGCTGACCCACAACATGCATGTGTCATGGCCTGTGCTACCACCTATCATGCACTATGTGCTCAGAGCGCTATAGGGGCCATGGTGCACTATGTGCCATGGCCTCTATTGCACTCTGGTGTACCATGGGCCAGCTGACCCCGACCCCTGTTGTGACCATTTGCCCCCTGGTACTACACCACCACATGCTGGGTGGGCCATGCCTGCACTATGCATGCATCGTGGGCTGTGCTACCAGCTATTGGGCACTGTGTGCTCTGAGTGCTATAAGGGCCATGGTGCACTGTGCACCATGGCCTCTATTGCACTCTGGTGCACTGTTTGCCAGGTGACCCCTGACCTGACCCTATGCCCCTTGGGACTACACCACCATGTGCCAGGTGAGCCATGCCCATTCCAGGCATCCACAGTGATGTGCGATTGGCATACGTGGTGCATGCTGACATGAGGTGCGCATCCAGTGCACATTGTGTACATATGCACTACTGGCCACTATTTTGAACCAGCACCTTGAGAGGAGAGCATGGCACAGTGAGGTGTGTGACATGCCCGCAACTGGTCAGACCTGGAGCTGGTCAACCTTGTGGCCCGTGTGCTCCCACATGCACCTGGGCTGTTTGGCCAGGATCCCCTGCAGCAGGCCAGGACTGAGATCTGGCAGGCCATCGCTGAAGGCCTGGTTCAGGACACTGGGGTGCCACGGACTGGTGAGCAGTGCCACCACTGGTACAAGGACATGATGCAGTGGGACCCTGAGATACTGAGGCAGCTGCAGGCATGCATCCACAGGGGGGCCATGCCATGGCCAGGTAAGTTGTCACATGCTGCATGTGTGCCTGACCGCTGTACTGTGGTGTTGGCTGGACTGCGTGACATGCCCTGTGGGGGGGCACTGTCAGCATGTGCATTGCTATGTGGCATTGCTGGCCACTGGGTGCACTGCGCTCCTGCCTTATGGGTCATGTCAGGCTGGGGGACACACAGTGCACAGGGTGGGGTGGTGGGTACATGCTGTGGTTGTTCTTGATGTGTGCCTGTCTTCCATTGCTAGGGCCTGAGGGTCAGTGCCATGCAGGAGCAGCAGGGGCACCTGGCGGTGTGCAGCCAGCCACTGCGGGACCAACTGCTGGAGGTGGAGTGGCAGCAGGACAGGTGCGAGCGGTGCCGCAGCAAGCAGGTAGGCACTGTTGTGTTCCTCTACTCAGTACCGGCTAGTCACCGGGGGTGAGGGTGCGGCCATGGCCACTTGTGCTGTGTGCCATGTCAGCTGTGTGCTGCACACTGTGCCGTGTGCCTGCCACTGTGGGGCAGCCATTGCACACGTGTACCAGCTGTTGATGGGATGGATGTGCGCCCAGCTGCCACCTGTGCTACTGTGTTGCTGCTGCTGCCCTGTGCCAACTGCCTGTCACTGCATGGTTGGGTGGCCATTGGGCGGCAGTGCCCACCACTGTGCACTCTCCTGGCATGCTGGGATGCCAGCAGGCATTGGCCCACCCACTGTGGGTGGCCAGGGTACCATTCCAGGGGTGTATATTCCCACTGCCCATTGCACACAGTGGGAGGGCATGGTTCCTAGGGACTTGCACTGATCACCTGTCCATTCCTTTGTCATAGGCATCCAGAGGGGGTCGTGGCTGCCCCTGTATTGCCGCCTCTCATGGCAGATCATACTGATCACATCCATGACCCTGGAGGTTGCACAGCAGACCAGGCAGATGGTGCTCCAGGACAGGCAACGGTGGAGGCATCAGGCAGTGGCAGGCCGTGGCCGCCCATAGTTTGACTCCACTGTTACCCTTTACCCCTGCCATCCCTTCCCTTCCTTCCTGTCCCACTCTACAGTCCTTGTTCCCCCTCCTCCCTCCCTCTCCTACCCTTTCCCACCCCATTCCATTGTATATAGTTATGTTAATACAGATTTCCTGCTTAATTGCCTGTGTCCATGTCTGCTTTGCAGTTGGCATGTGGAGCCACGCTGCAGTGGCGTGGTGGATGTCTGTGTGGTGTGCCTGTGTCATTGTGTGGGCCGTGCATGGTGGTATCCTGCCCTTTGGTCGGTGGCTGTGCCTTGGGATGACCATGGGCTGGCTGGCTGTGCAGGATGTGTGGCATATGTGCTGGATGCTGTGGTCCAGGGTGTGGCTGGCCTTGGTGTGGGTGGGTGGGGGCATGGCATGCAGCGGGCAGTCCCAATGGCAGCCCTCCCTTGTCCTTTGGTGCCACCTATTATCTGCATCCTATGCCATGGTGCTGGGGGGGGCTGGATGCCTGTGTTCGCCCTGCTGTTGGTGATCACCTGTGACCCGACACTGTGCCTCCCTGGCACTGTCTCCAGGTGTGTTCCTCTGCCTGCCCCATGATTTCCCTCTGCTGCTGTGCTCCCACCATTGAATGGGGCTGGTCTTTGTGTGCCTTGGTGCTTGTCTCTTTGCTCCCTAGCACATCTCTGGTTGTGCTATGGTTCTGGTCTAGTTGCTCCCTGGCACACCTCTGGGTGCACCATGGTGCATCTCTGTGATGTTCAGCCATGTTGTGTTGGTGGATGTTGCCATGCGCAACCTTTGAATATTGCACTCACTGCACCATGGGGCATTGGAACTGCACTGCGCTGGACTTGCGCCGGTGTTTGGTGCATTCCTGAGTATCTGGCACCCTGGTATACTACAGACTGCTGTAGTAGTACAGCAGTTCTATGAAGGAGGTGCCAAATGGCTGTGGAGGTGAGAGGTAGGGCTCTGCCAACTGCCATTGCAATGGGGTGACAAGGGGGAATGGAGAGTGGCATACAGTACATGGACTGGGAAGGAGTTCCACTAGACTATTAGTGACCTAGAATACATACATATAGCAACTATGCTGATGGGTGAGAGAGGGAGTCCACTAAAGTGCCAGGGACTTAGAATAAAAAAACAACAGTACAGTGGGATCAGGTGAGGGAGGGGGTCACTAGACTATCAGGGATAGTGTATATTTCTTATAATGAGGATGATCCACTGGGTGGATGACCATGCACCATGCTCTGCTGTTGTAAAAGTAAGTTTCAGCAGCATTAACTAGTGTGGCACAGCCTGCCTGTTAGTCCTGCAGAAAACATTTAAATGTGCCAGTGCGGTACTATGCAGCACTTTGACCTTCGTTTGCATAGGTGCTGGTTATCAGATAGCACTCACACGCTAGCAGGCTAGCATTGCACTTGTTCTGAATAAAGCAGTGGCTGCATAAAGAGGCTGTTGGCTGCAGTATTCAGAGTTAGTGAGCTCTAATTGTGTTAGTGCACACTAGCCTTTAGATTCTCTGGGCCTATGACTTTTAAACTAAATAGTTTAAATGGTTTGCATCCAAATATCAGCACAGGGCAGGACACACTACAGCCTTTATTCTAAAACCATAGTTAAATACTTATCAGTGATAGGTTTGAGCATAGTTTTCGATCAACACCATTGCCATAACCTAAGTTAACAGCAGAGTGGATGGGAGCCAGGTTGTAGCTCAGATTGAGGAAGCTATGCACACCATTCAGTGTTAATTTTCAGGCTTACATAGTCACAAAAAATACTTCAAACATCTCACCTAGCTTGTATAAAGCTAATGTAAACCCCCTCCCAAGTCGGGAACTTACCTGAGCTCCTGCAGCTGCTGTTTTTTCACTCCCCTGGCCTGATCCTGGACTAAAAAAGGGTCGGGGAGCACTGTAACTTGCTTCAGCACCTCCCGCACCTGTAATCTTCATGGCCGGCAAGTCGCCTTGTCCTCCTTGCTCCCCCGAACTGCAAAAGGGACCGGGGAGCAGAAAAAGTAATTTCAGCACCTGGTGCACCATAGTAGAAGTGGCCAGAGTGCCACACAGTACAGTTGCTCCCCTGCCCCTCGAACTACCATGCAGCGAGGCAGGGAGCACAGTAACAAGGCTGCATTGGTGGCCTAGTGCCTCTGGGTGCTGACAAGATGCAGCAGAAGCTCCTCAAGGAGGGGATTCATCTCCCCAGCCCCACCAGACTGCCTAAGGGGCTAGGGGACCAGAAAGAAAAATAAAAAAATAACTTTTAAAGAACTCCCCAACCCTGCCAATGCCACCAGTGGGTTAGGGAGTAAAGGAAAAGATGGTGACCAAAGGGACTACATGTCCCATAATGCTCAGCAGCCGAGGACAGCCGTTTAGAGACACAGCTCCTTCTGGGGAGCCCACAACACAGAGCCAGCAACTGGGCTCCTGTCCCTTAAATGTACCCCCTGGCCCTAGTGACCCTCAGAAGGGACCAGGATGGTGCTAGCCATGCAGCCAAATGCTGCCAGCAATAGACAGTAATTATTTAACAGTTTAGGGAAAGTGACTGAGCTGAGAGAACTGTTCAATGGTGGCCATCTTTGCCGAGATTGCTGGAGAACAGTGTAGGATCCGATTGGTAGCTGCAGTACTGCCAATAAGGACGAAGAGCTCGTGAGTTGTGTGGACCAATGAGAAGCTGAGTTTTAAACCTGAGGATTCTGAAGTTTACAGTTAGTCAGAGTGTCTTTGAATGAGAGTTTTGAAGTGAGTAGAAGTATTTCTGGACAGCTCCTGCTGCTGTCTGATAGAAAAGCCTGCATTTTGTGCCTTCTGCACAAGCAAAGAGCTAGAAGGAGACTTGCCAGTGAAAGTTAATGAGAAGGCGCATTTTTTTATCTGCTCCTGTTGCTGTCAGATAGAAGATCCTGCTGTTTGTGCTTTCTGCACAAGTCTAGAACTGTTGACTATAGATCCTGGTGAATCTCACAGAACTGGGATTTGCCTCAGCCTAACAAACATTTGGTGTCACTAATATCCAAGGCTTACTGAAGAAATTATTTGTCTGCTGTGGAGAGTGCGGTAACCAAAGCAACTGCCTCATTTCCTTACCAGTTCAGAGACTGAGTTTCTTGTCAGGACCTATGCTCTGAGGTCCTGCCTGATTGCTTGATCTGCTGCTGCCTACCTATTGCTAAGGTGGTGAAGAAAAGTCCCTCTGTAGGGTGAAGATTGCCTACCTACAGTCCAGGTGGGTGAAGACAAGTTTCTTTGTGGGGTGAAGACTGCCTACCTACAATCGAGGTGGGTGAAGACAAGTCCCTCTGTGGGGTGAAGATTGCCTACCTACAGTCGAGGTGGGTGAAGACAAGTCCCTCTGTAGGGTGAAAAGGATCACTGCCTGCATCCAAGCCTTTCCTGCCTGTTCTTCCTAGTTGCTTGAAAAGGGGAGACATCCCCCAACAATCTGCATCTGTTCATGAAAAGTCGTGAGTACTGGGTTTGTACCCAAATAAATACTTTTCTAGCTGTGCAGCTAGCTAGCTTGTTAACCTTACATCTGGGCTTCCTGTGAAACCTTAGCAATTCCCTTAGCAACTAGTACAGCCAGGAATAAAACTGTTTCACTGCACCCCCTGGTGTAGTTGGTACTGTGCACTGCAGCACCCCAGCATTTCACCTGTGCTGCACCCAGTATTTCCACGTAACAGGCCTGCAACTGCTCAGTGTGTGCACACTAAAATTAAGAGCTCTCACTGTGGGATTAACTAGTGCACCACCGGGGGAAGTAGAACTGGGGTTGGTAATCCAGGAATGCATAGTGCTATTTATGAATGCCAATGTTTTGTCCTTTTTTGCTGATTTGCATAGAGTTTAGAATCTGATTATTGAATGCTTTTATTTCCCTTTGCTTCCACTGCCCCCTACCTTTTTATCCACCCCAAAATAAACCCCTGTTGTTTATTTTCTGAAAACAGTTGCAGCCATTGCATTATTGTGCAGTGTGATATTCCATGCTTAGATTTATAAGTGGGGAGGGGACTGCATATTGTTTTACCTGTTTCCAAGGGAGGAGGCTGAATTAGATTTCCTGTGGGGAAGCACCCTGGCAGTATGCTGTTGGAAGGATCCCCATAAGTGGAGGCTCTGTGCCACTTGCCCAACCAATTATAACCATGAACCCAGGTGTGACCTATATTCCCTGAGGCAGCACCATCTGTGGGTGGGTGTGCAGGTAGAAGGGATGGGGTGGTTACAAAATTGAAAGCTACCGCTGGTATTTATTTTTTCAATACCCCTCTAGTTATATTAGGAACAGTCTGGCACCCCCCCAATTCAGAAGTTACAATGGCTCACATCTCATTGCAAGATTGGTGCAAGGGTGCTGACATTGATCCAGAAAAAGCTATTTTGGTACAAGGGATACCCAAAGCAACCCCAAGGGACCATGTTGAAAGTGTCCTAGGCAGCATAAAATGTTTAGGAAAGGTTATAGAATGTGGGAGGATTTACAGTTCTGCTCACCAATCCTATAGAGTTTTAATAGCGTGCCGAGAGGATGTTGATTCTTCTAGAGTGCCTGATTAGCTTCCTGTTGATGGAGACCCCACCTCATGGGTCTTAATTACCCATGCCAGCCCGGATCCTCCTGCTGAGGACTCTAAGGAACCAAGCGACTTTGAGAAGAAGTTACGTTTGTTACTAGCCACTGAGGGGAAGTCAGATCAAGACATTAGAGCTATATTCCCAGAGAGTGACCTGACAAAGAAGAAACCTACTAGCGAACCATGGGTTGGAGGACCTGAGTGGTCCCCTTACTTGATGCCGCCTTGTGAAGAGTATAGAAGACTGCATAATTTTCTGGTACTATCCCCACGCCCTCTGGTGAGGATGACTATGAGAGCTGGATTAGTAACGCCACCCAGATGGTGCAAGTATGGAAAAGTTTTGATGATGAGAAATGCAAATGCGTTGTGGAAAATTTGAGAGGTATGGCATTGGAGATCATTCGATCACTGTAAGCCAGCCAACCAGATTGTACTCCTAGTGACCATCTCGCCATACTGAGAAGTTCCAATGGAGCCGTTGAGCATAAGGAAGACCTCATTTTTCAGCTGGGACCTACTACCCAGAATGTGGGAGAGAACTGCCCCATTACATGACCTGTGTAGAGACAGTGATTCATAAAATAGTTGAAGCTGGAGGAGTGACCCCTGCACAGGATGCCCAAATGAAACTTGACCAAATTTTACGTGGTGCTGTATATTCACATTGGACTCTCATAACTTTAAGATTAAAAGAACACTGAGTTAACTCTCCTAACTTCAGACAGCTTCTTGATGAGGTGAGAAAGGAAGAGTCACAAGAAGATATTGCCAAATTTGTGAGAGTGCCAACCGGGAAAGCCTTCCCCTTGCAGCCTCAAGCTGTGAATAATCAAGAACAAACAGATATCTCGGATCTGGAAACACAAATAAAAGAAATCAGTGAGTGTGTCAAAGCCATGCAGATGACTCAGATGCCTCACCCGCGAGCTGACTCCTTGTCACCTGGGCATGGACACCCACTGAATTTTTCCTCTGATTCAAGAGTCAGTCCTCAATCAGCAGTTAGTGAATGAGAAACAGAAGAGAAGGCAACAGCCACAGGGAAATGACAATGGAGCCCAGTGAGGGAGCAGCCTGGGACTCCACGATTGAACAGCTCCATGAACTGGACCAGCCCTAATGCATCTGTCAGAGATAACTTACCATCCGGACTGATGGGTCCCACTTCTATCATCCAGATTTCTGTTGAAGAATACCTGTGTGATGCCCTCCTGGACAGTGGGTCACAGGTCACTATCATTTTTCAATCTTTTCACTAGCGACACTTAATGCATCTGCCTTTGCAGCCACTAGAGGGACTTTCTGTATGGGGGTTGAGCAATGCCAGCTACCTCTACGATGACTATATTGCTGTGCAAATTGAATTTTCAGGAACTTTTGCTGGGGTCCCTCAAAAGATCGACACCTTAGACCTCATCTGTCCTGATGCTGAGATATTGGACAAGACCCCAGTGTTGATTGGAACAAATGCCAATATGTTTGGACATCTGGCTCACTAGTGCCTGCAGAAGGCAGGCAAAATAATCTATCAGATTTTACCAATTCACACCACTGTGAGTATTGTTCACCTTGATCGAGAGACCAAGGCTTGCAGCCAGCCAGAGGAGATTGTTGGAGTCATAAAAAGAGAAGCTAAAGATCCTCTGATAGTACCCCCTGACACCGAGTGTGTGTAGAAGGAGCAGTGGATTGCAAAAAATCACTGTCAGATCAAACTGTTACTGTAGAGCCACCAGGAAAAGGTCTGCCAAGCGGTCTAATGGTCCAGCGAGGAGTGCTGCCCAGAAACAACGTGATGGTAAAGAGAGTCAACATCAAGATCAGAAATGAGACTCACAAGGATCTGACAGTGCACTCTGGTACAGTATTAGTCAACCGTGTATATGGCTGATGTGGTCGTGGCCACATCCTCACCAGAGAAGACTGTTCGACTGGATGAGGGTGCATTTAACTTTGGTTCATCTTCCATTCCTGTCAGCTGGAAGAATCAGTTGAAGAAGGAGTTGGTAGAAAGTTCTGATGTGTTTTCTTGCCACGAATAGGATGTGTGTTGTGCGAACGGAGAAGAGCATCACATCTGCCTACACGATGATTGCCCATTTCGTGAAAGGTCAAGGAGATTGGTACCTGCAGATATCGAAGATGTTAGGAGACATTTACAAGAACTCCTAAAAGCATGTATACTATCTAAATCACGCAGTCCCTACGCCTTTTCCATAGTGGTGGCCCGGAAGAAGAATGAGGCAGTAAGAATGTGTATCGACTATTGCACCCTGAATCAATGGACAGTGGCTGATCAATACATCATGCCTCAAGTGCAAGATGCTTTAGATAGTCTCACTGGCAGTAGATGGTTTTCTGTCTTAGACTTGCGAAGTGGGTACTACCAGATACCAATGGCTGAGGAAGATAAGGAGAATACTGTGTTCATTTGTCCACTGGGATTTTACCAGTTCGAGAGAATGCCCCAAGGAATATTTAGGGCCCCAGCAACATTCCAGTGTTTGATGGAGAAGGTGGTGGGTAACATGAATCTTTTAGAAGTTGTAGTATATTTGGATGACTTGACAGTATTTGGGAGAACACTGGAAGAGCATGGAACCCAACTACTCAAGGTACTGGACCAGCTGAAGGAGCATGGTCTGAAACTCTTGCTGGACAAATGTCAGTTCTGCCAGACTTCTGTGAAGTATGTGGGACATATTGTTTCCAATCAAGGTATCAGTACTGATTCATAAAAAGTAAGAGCTCTTACCACATGGCCTAGACCCAGCAACTTGAAAATGCTTCAATCTTTTTTAGGATTCTGCGGGTACTACCGGAGATTTGTAAAATATTACTCTGCGGTGGTGAGGCCTTTGTTCAGACTAACACAAGGATATCCTCTGACTTAGAAGAACAAATGTCTAGGAGCCATGAAGACCTCCCCAAATGAATATTTCAGAACCAGTGAACCTTTTGGGGACCGATGGACTGATGAATGTGTAACTACATTTCAAGACATTATTCGCCACCTAACAGAGGCTCCTGCACATTTTTTTTATTTTATTTTATTTAGTTTTTGTTGACCGGGTTAGTGCACTAGACAAATCCTGCCTATTTTCAGGAACGACCCGGGGGAATGGGGATACAGATGAATGTCAACTGACCTTGAACCAAATTAAGCTGTTGGTGGTATTTTTAGTGAGTGAGGGAAATTTGACCAGGACACCGGGGAAATTCCCCTACTCGTCAGAGGGGGAAGTTCTGTCCAAGATGGCGGACGCACCCTTGCCTTCTGAGGAGGGAGCTATGTAGGTGGGAGATTTGGTCTCTGCTCCTACCTCTGACCGAATGGAGACCATAATGCCAACAACTGATGTTTTGCCTGTTGATGTTCCTACTACAACTTTAAGTTCTGCTGCTCGTACTAAGACTGCTATACCTAGCCCTCTGCTTGCTTCTTATGGAACTGACTTGCGTGCCTACAATCGACTTGCCAGAGGATTTTACTTCATCTGATTCTGAAAATCACTGTTTGACAGCACAAGAGATTCGGGAGCGTTTTGCAACGGCGGAGCGCTGTTTTGCTAGTGCAAAACTGAAAATGCATAGAAATATGCAACGCCTGAGAACCAACAGCACAGATGCATCTTCCACTCAGGTGGAAGCTCTTGAAGATTTACCCGACTTGTCTCCTTTCCTGCCTGTTGCTGTGACAGGCTCTGAACTGACCTGTGCATCAGTAGCTGAAGCCCTACTGCCTGCTCCCCTGCCGCCAGCAGTACAAACGGATTTGGTTTCCTTCTCAGAACCTGCTTCCATTACGTTGCAGAGTTCCCCACATGGACAAGATTCCTCTACAGTAAATGCTCCCCTGCTGCCTTCAGTTCAAACGGATTCAGTTTCCTTTTCACTACCTGCTTCCATTAACTCACAGAGCTCCCTACATGTACAAGAATCATCTGCTGTCAATATTAATAAAGTGCCTACCTGGACTGTTGAATCGGTGCTGAGAGGTGCTGGCTGGGTTCAGGGTACTGTCCCAGAAAGTTGGAAGTTGGGTCCATCTCCAATTCGGTCCCCCCACCCTGAAGATTTTCCGGAGCTACAGAGCACTTTAGGCACTTCAAAAGTCACTACTGAGCCCTTGTGTCTTCCTCATGAACTGGAGCTTACTCAGAACCCTGTGTTGGATTATCTGAAGGGTTCTCCACCTCAGGCTCCTTTTTCTACTATTTCTAAAGAGGTTCTGGCTCCCCTTCCACCGCAGCCCCCCCAAAAAAAAATATCAGGACCAAGCCATTCATATTCTTCTTTTTTTAAATTTCCAATCCAGGCTGCTAAGAGACACAATGCTGTTCACCTGGCATACCTGGGGGGGTTACCTGAGCCACCTGATCGGATCTATGTGGCACGTACGCTTCTAAAGTATTCTTTAAAATTCTTTTCCCATGAAATATAAGCGTTAATTCATATCTCTGGTGAAACCACGTTTGACATTAGTTTCCAAACATTTAGGGGATTGGAGCAGTTTTGGTGAAAGTATAATTCTTTGCGGACTACTGCATTATGGACCCCATTTCAGGCTATTCCTCTTTCTAAACCTACTTTTAAAACTATCACTATTCTGTTTCGAAATGAGGGAGTTGAGGTGGAGGATGTTGTGTATTGGCTGAAACAGCGTTGTGACGTCCAGGGACAGCCTGAAGCCATTTTGGATACCGAGAACATTTGGACTGGGGGCTGGAAGTTTAAAGTCTTGTTACGATCTAATGATTCTGGGGTTGTACATTTGCCTAACTCTTTTCTTAGGCCGAGATAGGGGGGTCTTGTTCTACCTGGGTCAGCCGAAGGCTTGCTATCGGTGTGGTGACCCTGCACATCTTAGTAATGCATGTGATAAAATGAAATGCAACGTCTGTGGGGAACTGGGCCACATAGGGGCACACTGTTTGAATGAATGTAGATGTAATCTATGTGACGAACAGGGGCACACCTTTCAGAATTGTAAATGGACTGCGCATAACCAGGAATTTCACGATGGTGGAGTGGACCAGTGCTTTATTATTACACAGGTGCAGAAGACCTGTCTCCAGACCACCTTGACTGTACCTCCCCCCCAAGGCAGCCCAGCTCTTACTGCAGGCTTCAGTGACTGTTGTATCCTCTGAGGTCATATCTCAGATAGTTTCCTTCATGGATGACCCTTGCTTGAGATTTCTCCTGTCCCTGATCCTGCCCAGTCTAATTTTCCTGTTCAGGACCCGGTCCCAAGTCCAAGTACTATGCCCCCCCCCGAGTGCTTACAAGTGTCATATGTAGAAGGTCACTGAGAAATAACCCTCGGGTTGCACCATCTCCTGTGAGTGGTCCAGAACCCCACCCAGTGCCCTTATCTAATTATTTTGAACTTCTCCAACCCCTTTCTGATGACGCTGGAGGTCAGTCAGACTCTTTCTCCATAGCTTCTTCTCTCCCTGACGGTACCACTGACTCTGAGTTGAAACTTGGTACTGGCCTTTCTCAGAAGCGAAGGGCCAGAGTAAAACTTAAAGGGAAGAAGGTGGCTGGGAAAAGGAAATTGTAAAATGCATTTTTTGTCTGTTTTCCTTTTTTTGGTGCTATGTTTCACTTTGTTTGCCATACTATTAATGTAAATAGTATTAAGCGTATAGCTAAAAGAAATTGATTTTTCCTTTCGACTTTTGCCTTTGGGTTTAATTTTATTACAGGATACAAGACTTCATACTACATGAGATCCAACAAGCACAGCAGGACTGGTTACTGGGTCCTTCTTTTTGGTCGATTGGTCAGGACTCTTGTTCGGGACTGGGAATTTTAATTAATATCCCAGACTTCCGTTTGCTAAAATTTTTTGATGTAGCCCCTGGTAGGGCACTTATTATAGATTTTGTCATTGGGTCCTGTCCCTACCGGGTGATAAACATTTATGCCCCTCAAATCAAAACTGAACGCATAGCTTTATTTACTTTGCTTCATCCTTATTTGCACACGTCCTTTCAGGTATTGTTTGCTGGTGACTTTAATTGTGGCCTGAGTCTTCAAGATAAGAGCTCCTTTGCTGCTACAAAGAAACTGTTTTGTGATTCCCACGAATTGGGTAAATTGGTTCGAGTCGCCCACTTAAAGGACTCTTATCTCTCCTTTACTACACAACACACCCCTACCTTCCAAAAGGGTAAACTAGCCACCCATATTGATTATGTGTTTTCCTCTCCCACAGTACCAGTTATTTCTGCCAAAGTTCAAGCGGTTGAGTTTTCTGATCATAAGCTGCTTTCTCTTGGTTTTGGTTCTGTTGTCTCTTCCCGTAAAGGTCCAGGTATTTGGAAATTCAACACATCTTTGTTGCAGATTCCGATGTTTATGCAGTCCCTTCTGTCCTTCATACAAGCCCGTAAATCTGTTTTTATTTATTATGAAGATCCTGTTCAGTGGTGGTTAGGCACGAAACATGATCTGGTCACTTTTTAAAAACTTACAGTTGTTTAAAATGTAGGAGGGAATACCTAGACTATTTGCAGAAGAGGGTACATTTTCAGTCATTACTAACCATAGCGTAGACGACGGGGCAAGATCTTACTCAACAAATAAAAGTCCTACAGAATGATATGTTGACTTTCCAATTACGGCAATCACAACAACTTTTTTACCAACATAAATTCTGCACTGTTGGAACATGTGATGTTATTTGTCCTTTTGAATCTAATTCCCGTCAGACCGCCCGAAAAAATATGACGTGTCTTCTAAATTCAGAAGGGACCTTATGTTCCTCACAAACTGAGATCTGTTATATTGTAACAAAGTATACTACAGCCCTTTTTTCTCCCCTCCCTGCTGTGGCTGGTAACAGTGTGACTTTGTATAGTGGCCTTGATATCCCAGCTCCCTCACAGCTATGTCAGGACCAGGCTTGTTCTCCTATCACAGAGCAGGATTTGACATTGGCTATTTCTTCATTACCTGTACAGAGAACTCCTGGTCCGGATGGTCTCCCTGCTGACTTATATAAGGTGCTGGATGACCATTTGGCCCCAGAACTTACATCCATGTTTAATTCTCTGTTAACATGTGAATCTCTCCCTTTGGAATTTACTAAGGGTACTTTGATTTACACTTATAAACAGAAAGGTGATATCCATTCTCTAGAGAATTGGCGCTCTTAATGTATGTTGAACACCGACTTTAAGCTCTTGACGAAAATTATTGTGAAGCGTTTGGTGAGGATAGCGGAGGTGGTTTTGCATCCTGCCCAATCCTGTTCTGTGCCTCAAAGGAGAATTTCTGATCATTTGATCCTCTTACGAGAATTATTTTCTCATGGCTATGCAGGTCTGGCTTCCGGGACTTGTTGTCTCCGTAGATCAGAAGGCTGCTTTTGATTCGGTTAGGCATGATTTTTTATGGGAAGCACTTCGTTTTCTGCATGTACCTGATGTTATGGTACACTGGATTCGTGCTTTCTATAGAACGGCTACTGTTGTGCCTGTAGTGAATGGTTGGATAGGACCCATGATCCCCATAAAGAGGGGGGTTCATCAGGGCTGTCCTTTAAGCCCATTGTTATATGTATTTTTTCTTGATATTTTGCTCTGTCAGTTGAATACTAATTCTCAGATTCGGGGCTATTTCTAGTTGTGCCTTATACTTGCCTTATAAGGCAATTGCATATGCAGATGATGTTTGTTTTCTTGTAGCTGATGCAGCCTCAGTGGTTCATTCTCTCCATGAGTGCTCTATTTTTGGAAACTTCTCTGGTGCTGTTTTAAATTACACTAAATGTCTGGTTATTCAAGTCGGTTCAGTAACCTCCCCCTCGGACTGTATCGGCCTGTTACGTTTAGTTGAGGGCCCTATCAGCATTTTGGGAATTTTTTTGGGACACAGGACTCAGATTTTTTTAACTGGAATGTTAAACTGCAACAAGATAAACTTCAGGTGGCCTCCTGGAACCGGGGGCAGATAGGGAAAAAGAAACTTGTTTTCTTAATTAAAAACTATTTGATCTCTACTTTCCTTTTTCTGAGTTATGTATTCCCTATTCCACGACAGCTAGAAACTGCTGTCTTTAACCTGTTTTTTCAGGCTCTTTGGGGTAGTAGGTTAAACCCAATTAAACAGAATATCACTTATTTACCTATCCCTGAGGGTGGCGTTTGTATGGTTAACCCTTTGTTATTTTTTTGTTGTATTTTTTTCACTGCCAACCTTAGGCCTTTGTTGATTCATGCCCCAAGAGGGTGGGAATCTTGGTTTTATGACTCTTGCAGGATTTGGTTCCATCAATGGGAAACTAATTCCTTAACTGTGTTAAGACAAACTGTTGGTATACCAACTTACGTAAAACATATGTTTTTACATCTCAAACAATGGAAGGTGTCTGTTCAGATGTTATTAAACCATTCACATAAAGTTTTATATAAGAACTTACTCCTGACTGTCTGTGCTGTATCAGTACCCTTTGATAAGTGTCCTGGTCAACACCTCCCTTCCCTTTTGTTATTGTGGAGATGTAAGAGGGTTCCAGCCAAAATGTGAGATTTTCATTGGCTTTCATGCCATGAAAAGATTAATGTAAAATCAAATCATAAACATAAGCAGTCCCAAGACAGAATGTGTTCCCACTTATTATGTATTACAGAACTTGAAACTATCCCTCATTTATTTTTTGACTGTTCCTTTATCAAAAATTGGTGATCCTTTTGGCACAGGCATGGGATACCCCCTTGCTTCAGTCAGTTACTTATTTGAATCTTGTATACGGGTTTTTCTCCCCAGTGGTCAAAATGGCACCAGGACACTTTGAACCTTGTTTTTGTCTGCATTAAATGGAATATTTGGATGGTGTGTTGCATGTTTTCTTTATAGCAAAAGACTGCTCCTATTTGGAGCTCGAAAAAAAGATTGTACAAGATTTAAAAGAAATTTATGAGCATGAATGTACTCTATACTCAGATATGACTCTTTTGGAACTTTGGAAAGCTCTTCCTTGGATCACTAACTCTGATTTTGCAGTTATCTGAATGATTGTATAATGCTTATCCTGCTTTTCCTTTTTTTTGTATTATGCTTTGTGTACTATTGAACAATTTTTGTCTCAATAAAACTTTCCCCTACTCTTTTCGATAAGTGCCATGGGATCTTTAACATCCACCTGAACTACCACCAATCCAGACAGATGGGACCTCGGTTTAACGTCTCATCTGAAAGACGGCACCTCAGAAGTGCAGCACCCCTCTCACGCTGCACTACAGTGTCAGGACTGGTATATTAACCCAAGTGCCAGATGTGGGAACTGAACCCACAGCCCTCTGATCTCCCAGCCTCAGAGGCAAGTGTGTTACCTACTGTACTCTACCAAGAACACGACAAAGGTATGAGACCCGTTGCCTATGCCAGCCGTAGTTTGACTCCTTCTGAGAAGAACTCTCCAGTCCATAAGTTAGAGTTCCTTGCACTGAAGTGGGCAGTGACTGATCAATTCCATGAGTACCTGTATGGAGCCAGATTCGTGGTGCTTATGGATAATAACCCCCTTACATATGCGCTGACAACCACTAAGATGGTTGCCACTGGGCATAGATGGATCTCTTCCCTATTCACTTACAATTTACACTTGCAATATCATTCTGGGTGAAACAACATAGATACGGATGCCCCTATAATACTCTTCCCATGGAAGGGCCCTAGACCTATGTTACAGAAGATGGATTGAAAGCTGTTTGCCAAATGATGGTGCCTGATGATCGACCTACTAACACCAACCTAGACTGAGCAGTGGATCCACTTGGAGTACATTCTGACACCATACCAGAAGTGTATGCATGATTCACCACCCTGCACAATACCTCTTTGCCTCATTTATCTCCTACAGATTTAAGAAAAGCACAGTGAGCAGATCCTAGTTTATGAGACATTATCTGAGCCAAAGTGAAGGGTTTTTCTTCCTCTCAAGTCAAAGCAAACCTGCAAGATGTATGAACTTCTTTTGTAGAATGCACACAAGGGTTTCTTCCTGGTGCAATCCACTCACAGCGATGGAAAGGTAGGGTGACAGGATGAGGGGGTGGGCAAACTAGGCCACAGGATGTCGCTATACATATGCACGTGGGTGTGGGTGGGAGCAAGCACAGCGAACGTGGGCTGGGAGGGGGTGGAGAGGCTGCAGGGGGTGACACTGCAGTTGCTTGTCAAGCTGCATTGTGGCATCGGGGATTGGCTAGTGGCTGAGGTGGCTGAGGTACTGGGTTTGGGTCCGGGCGCTGGTGTGATTTTTTATTGCTCCCATCCCAAACCTTTTTTTTTTTTACTGCTTTCACCCCCCTGACATGCACCCCCCCTGTGGTTGAGAATCCTTAAGTTGGAGGGTGTGGGGGGCAAAGCCCCCCGTGAGGGTGTGTGTGTGTGTGGGGGGGGCGCAGCTCCCCATATAAAGCAGTAAAAATCTGTCCTGGCACCATTGTTCTGGTGAGCCAGGGTTGTCAGAGTGCCAAAAATGTGTTCGGCACTCTGATTGAGTATTAACAGTGATCGCCTTTAGGCATTCACCGTTATTACATAGATCCGTAAATCACAGTCCAAGCACAAAAGCTGTGGCACTCACTTCTGAATTAAACTCGGACACCAGAGCTACTAAGTTATAAACTTTAATTAAACTTTTTAGTTACACATTGGCTCCAGGCCAGATGTATCACTTCTCATGAGAGAGCGGGACAAGTATTGTATTGTATCTATAAGACACAAACTCAGTTTCCAAAAGAGCAACTAATGCTGCCCAAAAAGTATTGTCAGATGGTTTTGCGAGCCCTTCATGAAGGCATGAGACATTTGGGAATTGATAAGATTTTGGACCTGGTACAAGACCGCTTCTATTGGCCTTGCATGGCTATGGAGGTGGAAAGACATTGCAAAAGCTGCAATAGGTGCATCACCCATAAACCTTTACCCAAAAGAGTAGTGCATCTTGTGAACATCACCAGTAGCTGGCCTATGGACTTGGTCTGTATGGACTTCCTTTCTCTTGAACCTGACTGAAAGAGGATCAATAACATTTTAGTAATAACTGACCACAGCACCCGCTATGCACAGACTTTGCCTCAAAAGATCCAAGAGCAACCACTGTGGCTAAAGTATTGTTTGAAAAGTATTTTGTGCACTATGGACTTCCCAAACGCCTGCACTCAGATCAAGGGAGAGACTTTGAGAGTCACCTTATCAAAGAACTCACAAGCATTATGGGCATAGAGAAGTTTCGTACTACCCCCTACCACCCTCAAGGTGACCCTCAGCCAGAGAGATTAAATAGAATCCTACTCAATATGGTGGAAACATGGGATCCCAACAGAAAGCCATACTGGAGTCAGCCAGTACCTTTCCTAGTCTATGCCTACAACTGTACTAAAAATGATTCAACTGGGTTCTTACCCTATTTCCTGATATTCGGGAGAGAAGCCAGATTTCCAGTTGACTTATGTTTTTGGGTGTCTGCAGATGGCGCTGTGCCAGAGACACACTTGGAATATACCAAGAGGCTACAAGCACAACTAACTGTAGCCTATTGGGTAGCCAAAGAAGCAGCTGCAAAGTCTGGCCTAGCAAACAAAAACAAATACAATAAGAGAGTCTGAGAACAAACTATTCAGCTGAGATCGAGTATTGATTCGAAACTTGGGGCAAATGGGCAAACACAAGATAGAGGACTGTTGGAAATCTGATCCTTATGTAATAGTTGGACAGCTTCCAAATTTGCCAGTATACAGGTTAAGAATGGAAATATGGTGGTTAAAACACTGCATCAAAATCACCTATTACCAACTGGTCAACTGGTGCCAGAAGTTGTAAATTCAGTACCTCTCTCACCTGCGGAGGTGACCGGTTACTAGAAATGAGACAAGGCATAAGAGAGACACAGTCAAGTTCAACCACCAGTACCAGTTGCCCCACCAGTGATGCAGTCTGATGTGTTCAACAGTAGTTTTGAAGATGAAGAACTTTATGTTTGTCCTATACCACATCAGTATTGGCCTGCACCATATCCCATTGACTTTCCATTTTCAACACCAGAAGGGAGTAATGTGAGTCATTCCAGGTAACTGAATCCTGCTGTAGTACCCTTTGTTCCGACTGACACTGGGCCCACAGTCATGAACTATGTTCCAAATGCAGGGAATGTTGAGACTGCGGTAATAGGGCCAATCCAGGACATTGAAAAGACTCAAACCCCCTGTGGCTGAGTGTGCAGACCCTATTAATGATCCTGATCAAATCATTGCTGAGGAACCTGTAATGTCCTGCCGCTCTGCTAGAGAAGTTAAGCAAAGAGTAAAACTTACTTGTGATGTCCCTGGTGTCCCTTCAATTCTCCCTGTCAATGTGATACATAAAAAGTTTAATCTGCTGCCAAGCCCATTATTGCTGTCCCCTTTGTGCTGTCCACAAGTCATAATAGGGAGGTGTACATGTAGAGCATGGTGGGAAAATAATCAGTTAAGTGTATGCCTAGTGTATTAACAAAATGCCTTATTCATGCAATACTAATGATGGATAGAGAGTTATCCAGTGTATTAGTTAGAAATGGTTTTGATGTTTCAGGCCTTGTCGAGGACACCAAGGATTTCAGTGGGGAGAGAATGTAACCCCCTCCCAAGTTGGGAGCTTATCTGAGCTCCTGCAGCTGCTGTTTCTTCACTCCCCCGGCCTGATCCTGGACAGAAAAAGGGACAGAGAGCACTGTAACTTGCTTCTGTGCCTCCTGCACCTGTAATCTTCGTGGCCGGCAAGTTGCCTTGTCCTCCTTGCTCCCCTGGCTCCCCTGAACTGCAAACAGAGCCGGGAGCAGAAAAAGCAATTCCGGTGCCTCCTGCACCATAGTAGAAGTGGCCAGAGTGCTGCACAGCACAGTTGCTCCCCCACCAACTGAACTACCGCACAGCAGGGCGGGGAGCACAGAAAGAAGGCCGCATTGGTGGCTTAGCACCTCTGTGTGCTCACAAGACATGGAAGAAGCACTGCAAGGAGGGGATTCATCTTCCCAGCCCCACCAGACTGCCTAAGGGGCTGGGGGACCAGAAAGAAAGAAAGAGAAAAAATAACTTTTGAAGAACTCGCTGACCCTGCCAATACCATGGGGAGTAAGGGAAAAGATGTCAGCCAAAGGGACTACATGTCCCATAATGCTTAGCGGCTGAAGATGGCCATTTAGAGACACAGCTCCTTCTGGAGAGCCCACAAAATGGAGCCAGTGACTGAGCTCCTGTCCCTTAAATGTACCCCCTGGCCCTAGTGATCCTCAAAAGGGACCAGGAGGGTGCTAGCCATGCAGCTGAATGCAGCCAACAATGGACAGTAATTATTTAACAGTTTAGAGAAAGTGACTGAGCTGAGAGAACTGTTCAGTGGTGACCATCTTTGCTGAGGTTGTTGGAGAACAGTGTAGGATACGATTGGTAGCTGCAGTACCACCAATCAGGACAAAGAGCTTGTGAGTTGTGTGGATCAATGAGAAGCTGAGTTTTAAACCTGAGGATTCTGAAGTTTACAGTTAGAGTGTCTTTGAAGGAGAGTTTTGAAGTAAGAAGAAGTGTTTCTGGACAGCTCCTACTGCTGTCTGATAGAAAAGTCTGCATTTTGTGCCTTCTGCACAAGCAAAGAGCTAGAAGGAGACTTGCCAGTGAAAGTTAATGAGAAGGTGTATTTTTTATCTGCTCCTGCTGCTGTCAAATAGAAGATCCTGCTGTTGGTGCCTTCTGCATAGGTCTAGAAGAACTGGTGACTGAAGATCCTGGTGAATCTCACAGAACTGGTATTTTCCTCAGCCTAACAAACTGGGATATTTGGTGTCACAAATATCCAAAGCCTGCTGAGGACATTATTTGTCTGCTGTGGAGATGTGGTAACCAAAGCAACTGCCTCATTTCCTTACCAGTTCAGAGACTGACTTTCTTGTCAGGACCTATGCTCTGAGGTCCTGCCTGATTGCTTGATCTGCTTCTGCTTATGTACTGCTAAGGTGGGTGAAGAAAAGTCCCTCTGTAGGGTGAAGATTGTCTACCTACAGTCGAGGTGGGTAAAGACAAGTCCCTCTGTGAGGTGAAGACTGCCTACCTACAGTCGAGGTGGGTGAAGACAAATCCCTCTGTGGGTTGAAGATTGCCTACCTACAGTTGAGATGAGTAAGACAAGTCCCTCTGTAGGGTGAAGAGAATCATCACCTGCATCCAAGCCTTTCCTGCCAGTTCTTCCTAGTTGCCTGAAAAGGGGAGATGTCCCCCAACAACCTGCATCTGTTCATGACAGATCATGAGTACTGTGTGTTTATCCAAATACTTTTCTAACTGTGCAGCTAGCTAGCTTGTTAACCTTACATCTGGGCTTCCTGCATGATCTTAGCAATGCCCTTAGCACTAGTACAGCCAGGAATAAAACTGTTTCACTGCACCCCTTGGTGTGGTTGGTACTGTGCACTGCAGCACCCCAGCATTTAACCTGTTCTGCACCCAGCTTTTCCACATCACAGGCCTGCAACTGCTCAGTGTGTGCATACCAAAATTGAGAGCTCTCACAGAGACTGTGGGGTTAACTGGTGCACCAATGGGGGAAGTAGAACTTGGGATGATAATCCTGGAATGCATAGTACTATTTATGAATGTCAATGTTTTGTACTTTTTTGCTGATTTGCATAGAGTTTAGAATCTGATAATTGAATGCTTTTATTTCCCTTTACTTCCACTGCCCCCTACCTCTTTATCCAACCCAAAGTAAACCCCTGTTGTTTATTTTCTGAAAACAGTTGTAGCCATTGCAATATTGTGTAGTGTGATATTTCATACTTAGAGTTATAAATGGTATAAATGGGGAGGGGACTGCATATTGTTTTACCTGTTTCCAAGGGAGGGGGCTGAATTAGATTTCCTGTGGGGAAGCACCCTGGCAGTACTCTGTTGGAAGGATCCACATAGGTGGAGGCACAGTGCCACTCACCCAACCAATTATAACTATGAACCCAGGCACCAGCCTATATTCCCTGAGGCAGCACTACCTGTGGGTGGGTGTGCAGGTAGAAGGGAAGTGGTGGTTACACAAATAATTGTAATTTGTGTTTTTTTCTGTGCTATTGGTTGGCAATTCCAGTTACGGGTGTCACGACATTCATTGCAGCACTTACAGTCCCTTGCGCTGGTGCTGAAATTATGCCTAGGAACTCACTTGTGCTAGCATAGTGTCTAAGTGCAGTGCGGATGCTCCTAACATCATGCTTTATCATGTTTTCTTTTTTCAGAATACAGTATTTTTTAAATGTTTGATAGTTTGTATGAGGCCTAAAGCTCCTGATACAGTGGAGTATCCTGGTTAACTCATTGTCTCCACAGGAACTCTCTGAAGTTGCAGCACTTGTCGCCTGTATACTATTAACAGTGAATCCTGGGCCTTTCTAAGCAAAATCAAGCCATGATTGGCATGCCGCAAACAAAAGCTAATAGCACAAAAACCGTAAGTGCTAGACACAAAGTATGAATGGCAAAATTGTTCAGCATAAAATTACCTTTCCAGTGGTGGTATGCAAGGAATAATAGGACATTTAGTTATATTTCTGTGCTGGTCGAAACAGCAAAACAAATTTTTTTTTACTAAAAAATGCACCATAAGCCCTTTTTTGGGGAAATATGTAACATATCAACACCAAATTAAGCATCCAGACATTATATGGAGTTTTAATAATTTGTTTGCAAAAAAACAGCTATTTCTGTAGTATTAAACATAATTTTTCCCCATTTGAGTCAAGGTGTGTTGATGAGGTTTGAGGGACAAATCTGAACCATGCACACCATACCATGAACAAATGCATATAACTCCTAAAGTGTACATGATACACACAACGTATCAGTGGCAAAGTTAATTCACACAAAATTGCCTTTCCAACAGTGATATGCAATCAACTGTGCTCAATTCGGTTTTTGTTTTATACTGGCTGAGATACCCAGTATGTGTGTTTTCTTCAAAGTGCTTAGGTGGTTCTAGATGCACAAAATGTCATAAACAAATGTGAATAACTATTAAAGTGAACATGATACAAAGTGTCAGTGACAAAGTTATTCAGCACAACATTACCTTTCTAATGGTACTATGCAGTCAATTCTAATAAATTCTCACTGGCAAGTAATATTAAAATATGTGAGTGATGTCTCCAGATGTTACTAGGGCACACAGGAAATCTGTAGATGACTTCTGTAGTCATTCTGGGACACACTGCAGTAGATTTGCTGGTGCCTACAGGCGTTTCTAGGAGGCAATGAGTTAAGTGCCAAACACCTAATTTGCTGCCTGTTTTGTCAGAGACTGGTTTAGTTTTTGGTACCATTGGCCAGATTGTATTTTTTTTTTGTTTGTTTGTTTTGGGGAGGGGCCGGGGGCAGGATACATACCTTTCAGCTGTCTCTCACATTACAAGCAAATGGTTTAATACCGTTTATTGGACCAACTTAGATGTTACAAAAAGAACAGAATGCCAAAGCTTTCAGACCAACCAAATCCTTCCTCAGAAGCTTATGACAGTTATTCAGAATATCATAAACTATTAATACCCAGATCATACATTAAAAAAATTGCTTCTCTGAATTGCTCTGTTTCATATCAATCTTGCATTTAAAAGGTGCTGCCTACATAGAGAAGTGGCTGAGGGTTATTGAGGGTTACACCCTATATAGGAGATCAAGAGCATTCAGAAAAGGTGGTGGAGTGGCCTTGTATATAATAGATGGCATAAAATCAGAATTAATGGTACCATCCTTGGATATGGAGGATCAAGTATGGATTAAATTACTACCAATACAAGCTCCAAAAATCATTTTAGGCTTCATTTATAGAGCTCCATCATCCACCTCACAATATAATACGAGCTTGTTAGACCATATGTTGACTTTAGATCCAACAGACAGGATATTAATTTTAGGTGATCTAAACCTACCAGGAATAGATTGGGGAAGATCTTATACGGAAACACCTTTTGAGAGGGAGTTTCAAATTGTGTGTGATCAAATAGGTCTGGTCCAGCATGTGGAAGAGCCAACTAGGGGTGAACACATACTGGATGTAGTTTTGTCAAATATGGGTGATACCCTGTGTGAGTGCAAGACCTCCGTCGCTCTAGGAACAAGTGGCCACTTTACGGTGGAATTTAAATTGGCTGAACCAGTATTAATCTATAGGGGAAAAACCACAAATTATGATGTCGCGAAAGCAAATTTTGTTAAAATGAATATAAATCTTTCCAAATGGGAATGGAGAAATGAGCTCGGTGATAGACCCCTAAATTAAATTTGGGATATATTTTACACAAAAATAAAACAGCAAGAACTGGAAAATATTCCCATAAAACAAAAGTATACCGGGAGAAAGAATAAAATACAGTGGTGGACTCGCAAAATTAGATTACTGATAAATAAAAAACATAAACTTTATAAACAGTGGAAAACAAATAGATCACTTACAACCAGAAATCAATATAGACAATTAACAAACCAAATAAAAAAACACATTAAGAGGGCCAAAATTGATTATGAATCAAACTTGGTTAGCAGAGTAGAGGGAAATTCAAAGGCCTTCTATGCATATATTAGGAATATTAAAGGAAATTCAAATACTATAGGCCCATTAAGAAAAGTAAACAGCGATAGCACATCTGACAACAAAGAAATGGTAGATATAGCAAATAATTATTTTTCAACTGTTTTTTCAAAAGATAAACCTGCATACCATGCTAAAAGATCTATTCCTGACCCAATGAAAGTATAATAATAACTTGTACAGAGATTAAAGAACGATTAGCTAAATTGAACCCTATTAAATCCCCCGGTCCTGATGGCTTTCATCCTAGAGTACTTAGGGAATTAGCTGAGTCAATAGCCCCCCCCTTTGACATACATTTTTCAGCAGTCCCTGAATACCAGTGAGGTACTTGAGTGCTGAAGATCAGCAGTAGTGGTCCTAATCGATAAGAAGGGGGATAAGACGGATCCAGCTAATTATAGACCCATTAGCCTTACTGCCATACCCTCTAAGATCCTGGAAGGGGTGCTTAAGGATAAAATACAAGAACATCTAGAAATAAATCATCTTACAGATAAATTCCAGCACGGCTTTGTAAAGGGCAGGTCATGCCAGACAAATATGTTGGCCTTTTACAATCTAGTTATTGATAGATTGGACAAGGGTATTCCGCTGATGTGCTGTTCCCGATTTCTCTACATGCTTGACAGATTACCTCACCATAAATTAATACAACAAATGAGTAATCTGAATATAAATCCTTATATAATAGATTGGGTTCAGAATTTACATTTGATCGAGTCAGCGCGTGAGTATTAGAGGGGAATTGTCCGATAGTTTGGGAGTGACTAGTGGGGTGCCCCAGGGATCGGTTTTGGGCCCCTGTCTCTTCAATCTTTATGTATCAGCACTTCAAATAAAACAAAAACCTGTTTGGTTGCAAAAGTTTGCTGACGATTGTAGGGTTGGAGCTGAAGTAAATATTGGATTAAACACTTCAAACTTACAAGATGTAATAGACGATATAGCTATATGGTCAAATAAATTCAAATTGGCACTGAACCTAGATAAATGCTTCATCATGCACTTGGGAAACAGAAATCCTAAACTACCTTATAAATTGGGAAATATACTGCTCAAAATAACATATGAGGAAAGAGATTTGGGTATAATAGTTTCTGGCAATGTGACATTCTCATCTCATTGCCAAAATGTAGCCCAGAAAGGAAACAAAATCCTGAATTGCATATTGAGGCACATATCATATAGAAGTAGGGAGGTTGTTTTGCCCCTGTATGTATCCCTGGTGAGGCCCATTATGGAACATGGAGCACAGGTGTGGTCACCTTTTAAAAAACAGGATATTGCCCTGTTGGAGAGGATGCAGAGGAGAGCAACAAGAGTTGTTTGTGGTATGACAGGTAAAGACTATGGGACTAGATTGAGGGAGTTGAACATGTACTCCTTGGAGGAACGTAGAAAGCGAGGGGACATGTGATTGGTATATAGCACTTGGCAAAATGATGACTTGTGGGATGTTACGGGGCTAAAATTCAATAGTTGTATGTATAAAACTAGGTCCCACCCAATGCAGTTAATAGCATCTAAATGTAATAAAGTGAGAACTACATGGTGGTTTAACCAAAGGGTGGTGCATGCTTGGAATGCACTGCTGTTGGAGGTTGTAGCCAGCAAATCTATTGCTGAGTTTAAATCCAAGTGGGATAGGAATATGTATCAGATTAGAAATTAGATGATCATGGCGAGCATATAGGATGTAAATCCATTCAGCTCAGTATCTTCCTATGATTCCTATGATAAACTCAGAAGTTAAAAACAGTAATTTTGAATGTTCTTTGATGTTAAATCAGAAACAAACTTTGCATAAATAACAATGCTGGTTTCCACCATATTATGGGTGGGTATCTGCAGGTTTGCTGACATGTCCAACATTATGAGGGCCTCTGTGTTAACACTTTCACACATTTTGAGTATTTATGTAACATATTTCATTGACAAAAGGTTGATAGGTATGGCAAGGCACTCATGGTTTAAACTGATAGAATTAATGTAGGATACGCATGCAACCCAAGATATGGCATCACACTGGGGCCATCATTGTGGTGCAGCAGCTGGCAGAAAATGCTAGATAGCTTCTGCTAGAGAACTGGCAGAGAGCATCAAGAAGAAAGAGCTGCTGATATAACTATACTTCTCTACTGGGACTAAACAACTATAACTCTACTACTGAGACCTTCAATTTAGGGTCAAAACAAAATGAAAACAAAAAAAAGTTATTGTGTTTGTCTGAGTTGGCTGAAGTGAATTGTTATCTGTGTAGTTATCTAGGTGTTTGTCTCAGGTTGCTGAAGGGAATTGTTATCTGTGCAATTAACTAAGTGTAGAAAGAGCTGTGAAGTAGGGGGAGTGGCTTAGCTAGAAGAAAGCCAGGTTAAAGCCAGATTTAAAAACTGCTCTAGATAGCTTCTGCCAGAGAACAGGCAGAGAACACCAAGAAGAAGGAGCTGCTGTTATAACTATACTTCTCTACTGGGACTATATTGCCCTCCTCATCTTCCCTCCACCCCCCCACCCTAAGCCAGTTCTACTTTTATAGGCACAGGATTTGACTGACAAAAGGAACTTCCTGTTTGGGAGCAGGAAGTGAGTGATCACAGAGCCACAAAAGACTCACAATCCTAGAAGGAAAAGAGTAGCTCTCCATCCCCCCCTAGCTGCTGGAGGTCAGACTCTAAGCAAGTAAGGAGGCTACTGAGAAATATAGGAATGTCTTGTCTCAGAACAGGAAGATCAGGAGGGGGAAAGGGCACAGAAGGCAGTAAGAAAGTAGGGAGAAAAAAAATAAACAAAGGAAAGAGTAAGTATTCCAAACAGTTAAGGGGCCAGAAATAAGACATGATGGGAGTGGTGCAGTGCAGTGGCTGTGGAGCAGCAGTCTTCCAGGAGATGTTCTGAAGAATGCAGTGTTGTCCCATCTGCAGGCATCTCTCTGGGCTGAGGGAGGAGGTTGCTCATCTCCAGGCTGAGTTGGCCAGGATTTGGGGGACCTCCTCTCCCATCTAGGGACCACCAGGGCCACTGCCGTTGCCTCAGAGGTTGCCAAGAAAGAGGAGCAGTTGGACTACAGTGGGCTCAGAGATGGTGAGGGTGGTAGAACAGAGGCACATTCCTCCAGTTGTACCTCTCCACAGTTCATATGCTGTTCTGGCAAAGTGTGGTTCCTCTATGGAGGCACCTGCAGTGGAGGCCAAGGAGGATGCTGGGAACCTCCACAAAGGAGACCCACAGGAGGGTGGCATGGGACCCCACAGGGAAGGAAACAACTCCTGGTGAGGGACTCCATTGTTAGGGGGTAGAATTGGGGGAGGAAGGGGAGAGGGAGGTAAGGTACCTGCATGGTGCCATGGCTTGCAGGGACAGGGAGCGAATCATCAGGATCGTTGGAGCAGCTAAAAGGGGGAGGGAGCTGCATGTCATTGTCCACCTAAGGACAAATGATCTGGCTGAGAAAGGGATCAGAGCAGTGCAGAAAGAGTTTGTGGAGTTGGGGAGGGGCCTTAGACAAATAGCACACATGGTAACCTTCTCAGAGGTGCTGCCTGTCTATGTCATGGATGAGGCTAGGGTGCTCCACACCATGGGATTCAATCAGTGGTTGAAAAACTAGAGCAGAGCTCAGGGATTTGGCTTCAGTGGGGACTGGGGGTCCACCTGGAGTGATGCAGGCCTATACCGGTGTGATGGTCTGCATCTGTCCAGGTTGGGAACCAGGATCCTAGGTGATAGGTTTAAATGCTTCATTGGCAAGCATTTAAACTAACCAAGGGGGGAAGCACTGGAAAGGAGCAGGGAAATCCTAGCCCCCCAAAAAGATCAGGGTAGTAAGTGAGGTAAACACCAAGATAGAAACGTCGATAGGGAGAAGGGCAGGGGTAACTGGAGAAAATGACAAAGGCAATAAGGACAGGGATAGGGCAAAAAGAGGTAAGGCCATCAAGAAATGGAGGATAATGAGTACCAATGCCCATAGTCTGGGCAACAAGCTCCCTGAACTTATGGCCCTGATGGAAGAGGGATGCCTGGATATTGTAGCAGTCACAGAAACATGGTACACAGAGAACCATGACCATGACTGGGATGTTAACATACCAGGGTACACAACCTATAGGAGAGACATGGAGGGTAGAAGATGGGGAGGAGTAGCTCTCTAAATAAGGGAAGGGATAAAAGTAATGGAACAAAAGAGTAAACAGGGAGGAGAGGAGGCATAGTGGGTCACCTTAGAGACTGGGAATGGCACCATAATCCACACAGGGGTTGTATACAGACCCCCATGTCAGGGAGAGGAAATGGACAAGAAAATGATAGAAGGCATCCTTAGAATGGCAGAGAAAGTGGAGATACTGTTGATGGGGGACCTGAATATGTCAGATGTTAACTGGAGCACCTTTGCTGCAGCCACTTCCAAGAGCAAGACCATTCTCGATGCCCTACAGGTGGCATGCCTCAGAAAGCTAGTTTTGGAACCCACTCATGAGGGAGCAATCTTAGACCTCGTAATCTCAAATGGGGATAGGGAGAGGATCTCAGATCTAAAAGTGGGTATCCATCTGGGAACAAGTGACCACCAAACTGTGTGGTTCATGATGAACTCAGCTACAGAGTCAAGCCATTCAAAAGTGAGGGTACTGGACTTCAGGAGGGCTGACTTTGGCAAGATGGGAGAGTGCCTTAGAAAAGCACTAGCAAACAGGCTAGAAGGAGGGGTGAAGCAACAATGGGGAAACATCAAAACTGCCATCACAGAGGCAACAAGTCTTTGTGTGAAGCAAATAAGCAAATCAAAATGAAAGAAAAAGCCACTATGGTTCTCAAAAGAGGTGGCAGGGAAGGTTAGGGAGAAAAATATAGCATTTAGGAAGTATAAGGAAACACAGAAGGAGCAGGACAGAGAACTGTACCAGTTAAGGCAGAAGGAAGAAGGGAGGGAAGTCAGAATAACAAAGGCTCAAACTAAGGAAAAGATAGCCAGCTCGGTTAAGAAGAGGGATAAAACCTTTTATAGGTACATCAGGGAGCGTAGAAAGACAAAAGGAGGAATAGTGAGGCTGAATAGAAAGGATGGTGGGTGGACAGAGAGGGACAGTGAAAAGACAGGGATACTGAACGAATGCTTCTGCTCAGTATTCACAAAAGAGGAGGAGGGGGAGGTGCCTAATCCAATTAACAGAAGCATTCTGGATAGGGGGGTCAATCCTGTCCTTTCACAGAAGAAAGGGTTCTGAAAGAACTCCTAAAACTGAAGGTGGACAAAGCAATGGGGCCTGACAGAATTCACCCCAGAATTCTAAAAGAATTAAGGGGCGAACTAGTGACATAACTCACTACCCTTTTTAACAAATCATAGGAGGATGGTGTGGTACCTGGGGACTGGAGGAAGGTGGATGTGATTCCCCTGCACAAAAGTGGGAGCAAGACAGAGGCAGGAAACTACACACCTGTCGGTTTGATCTCTGTGGTGGGGAAAGTGATGGAATCACTTCTTCTGAAGGAAAAAATTGTTGAGTACCTAGAGGCCAGTGGGGCACAGGACCCAAGGCAGCATGGGTTCACAGTGGAAAGGTCATGTCAGATAAATCTAAATGATTTCTTTGACTGGGTGACCAAAGTAGTAGACCAGAGAGGGGCTGTGGACATGGCCTACCTAGAGTTTAGCAAGGCATTTGACACAGTCCCACACAAAAGATTAATAATCAAATTAACCAGCCTGGGAGTGGGTCCCAGGGTGGTAGCCTGGGAAAACATTGGCTGGACAACAGACACAGAAGGTAATTGTAAATGGAGTCCACTCTGAAGAAAGAGGGGTTACTAGTGGGGTACCGCAGGGTTCAGTACTGGGTCCAGTCCTTTTTAATGTCTTTATAAGAGACAGTGCAGAGGGACTGGAAGGAAAAGTATGCCTTTTTGCAGATGACACAAAGATCTGCAACATGGTTGATACAGAATGAGGCATGGAAAGGATGAGAAGGGACTTGGCAAAGTTGGAGGAATGGTTTGAAGTATGGCAGCTTGGATTCAATGCAAAGAAGTGCAAAATAATGCACCTGAGAAACAAAACAAAGGGGAAAATTACACAATTGGGGGGTAGTAACAACAACAAAAATGGAAAGGGATCTGGGGTAATCATATCAGATGACCTTAACGTTAGCAAGAAATGTGAGAAGGCAGTAGGGAGGGCTGGGGGGATAATGGGATATATAGGGAGAGGCATCACCAGGAGAAAACAGAAAGTTGTTATCCCTCTGTACAGACAGTTGGTGAGACCCCATCTGGAGTACTGCGTTCAGTTCTGGAGACCCCATCTCTGCAAGGACATAGGCAGGATGGAGGCAGTCCAGAGGAGGGCAACTAAAATGGTGCGGGTCTGCAAGAAAAGCCATACGAGGAGAGACTAAAGGAGCTTAATATATATACCCTTGAGGAAAGGAGGGGGGGGGGGACATGATAGAAACTTTTAAGTACCTCAGTGGAATCAATGATGTCCAAGAGGGTAGCATCTTTCCGAAAAAGAGATGTGCAAGAACAAGGGGACACAATTTGAAGATAGAGGGGGATGGCTCAGGGGCAATGTGAGGAAGTATTTTTTTCACAAAGAGGGTGGTTGACACATGGAACAGCCTTCCTGAGGAGGTTGTGGGGTCTAAAACTGTGGTAGAATTCAAGAATGTATTTTATTTATTTATTTATTTGCTTTTGTTTACCGGGTAAGTCACACTAGACAGCCATGTGCCTATTTTCAGGTGTGACCCGGGAGAGTTACAGACTTGAATTATACAGGCACAGTGAGTGATATAGTTTATACATACAGTGAAGTGACTGGTGCGTCTTTTCTTACAGAGAAGTGGCTTAATATAATTTTCACATACAGAGGAGTATCAGTAGACATAGTGACATGACAGTCAGTACAGAGCAACACATTAGCCCGAGGGTGGTTACAGATTGCCCGGGATTTAAGAGCTAGGCCGCATATAGACAATGAGTGTTAACCCAGACATAAGGCAATTTTTGTCAGGGGTAGGAAGAAATAGGTTATTGGTTAACTAGGATCTGCAGCTTATCCTGTAGGTAGGGAAATGGGCAGACTAGGTGGGCCAAGCAGTCCTTATCTGCCATCAAAATCTATGTTTCTATGCTTCACCCCCTAGTGTCATACTCCATGTTACATATTCTGTTCATTCTGTCTCAGTGTTCCACACATTGGTGGTACTTATTATTTCTGACAACTGTATGACTTCCCAGCGTTATTTTTAATCACCGTTTGTGTTTTCAGTCTTGTTAGCAACTATATATGGAGCAACATGAGCAACCATATAAAACAAGGCTTTGTTTCCATCAAAGGTTTGCAATGACGTCATATGGACCCCAAGACTGAAGCTTGAGAGGTCTCAGATGTCATCTCAGTCCCAAGATGTAAACACATGCTAAGTGATGTTGTGGTTGCCCATAGTATTTTCTATAGTATATGAGTTTTATAGTGTAAATAATGGAATGTGCTGTAGTTCTTCTGTTCATGGTAAAAACAGAGAAAAATTACTTTTAAAATCTAAAATGTAAAACATGAATGGCAGATTTGTGTTTCAGGTGAGTGTGGGTGGAAGGGGAGCCTTTTGATGACCTTTGAACTGTACTGCAACAACTTTTGGCGACCTTGGAATTGTCCGACAGCAAGAAAATGGCATGTATAGAAATCCATACACAATAGGGTCTAACAAGTCTTTGTTTGCTAGACTAATTTACCTTCCTGCTGTTGTGCTGTTCTGTTTTTCTAGTATGGTATCCTTTTCTGTGGTTATCAGTTGTTAAATATTGTTGGTTTAACCTTTCTACATTGTATTTTTGAGGTTACAGTTGTGCTTAGCATACTGTCTATTTACTTGTGGTATTTATTTTTGTTTAGTTTTTCTAAATGTTTTCAATCCTGTAATCTTTCTGACCCTTCTCATTTTGTTTTATTTTATTCTAAAACCTCCCTACCAGGCTGAGGCATATATTTTCTCCTTGTTTAAATATGTTTTAAATTTCCTCCTTTTTATGTTTGTGTTTTATTGCATTGGGCTAGGCCTAATTCCCTAGTAGCCTCCATTCATGGTCTAGCCTTTTTTTCCTGTAGTCTGCATATTTGAGTCAGGTCCATATTGCCTTTTGCCTTCTAATCTGGTAAGTATATGCAATCCGCTATCTACTGTTTGAGTTAAGCCTGCATGCCCTGTAGCCTCCCTTTCTGGGTTCATTATCTGCTGTTACTTCCCTCTCTTGGATTTCCATTACACCTTTGCGGAAATGAAGGGAGTGAGGAGACAGGATCGGGACATGATTGAACCATTCAAGAATGTGAAAGAGATCAATAATGTGGTGGAGAGCATATATATATTTTTTTTTTATTTGGTTGTTTAACCAGGTATAGCACACTAAGCTGAAAGCTTTTTTACAGGAGCGACCTGGGAGCACAAGGAGGTTAAGTGACTTGCTCAGGGTCACACAGTATGCAAGTGGAAGCTGTGGGATTCAAATCCAGGTCTGGTCTGCTGGATGTCACCAGATTTGCAGCTCAGACCCTTAGACCACTGCGCTATACTGCCTCCTTTTCTGGGAAGGTCGATACAAGACCCACCGGGGCATGTACTGAAGTTGGAAGGGGGAAGGTCTATGGTAAATGTTATCAAGTATTACTTCACAGAGACAGTGGTTGAGCCCTTGAATGGTCTGCTTGAGGTGGTGGTGAGGTCCAGCACATTGGAGGGTTTCAAGAAGGCCTTCGTCAAACACAAGTGCTTGTCAAGGGGGAGGAAGGTTGGAATCTTGGGGAGTGGTGGAATAGAGGGGTGGGGAATGGGCAGACTAGATGGGCCAGGAAGGTAATTTTCCCACGTCACATGTCTAAGAATCTATAAATAAGGCCAAACAGGTACACTTTGAAGATAGAGGAGAGACGGCTCAGAGGCAATGACAGAAAGTATGTTTACACGTGGTGGGGTGGTGGGCTGTGGATGGCCTGAACGGCCTTCAAGAGGAGTTTGTGGGGTCAAAAACAAGATGAAAATTCAAGAATGCATGGAACAGCCATAGGGCAATCCAAGTGGTGGGGGGGGATGAAGTAGTCAGTTGGTGAAATAGGATCTGCAGCTTATCCAATAGGTAGTGAAATGGGAATACTGGGTGTACCAACCGGTCCTCATTTACCCTCAAAGTCTGTGTTTCGATGCTGCTATGTTTCTATGGCCCACCTGCTTTATGTAAGAGAAAGGAGCAACATGATAGAAACTTTGCAGTATCTCAAGGACATAAACAAGGTGCAGGTGGGAGATCTTTTTCAATGTAGAAAAGATACCAGAATGAGCGAGCACTATTCTGAAATTGGAGGGGAGGAGATTATGAGGTATCCGTGAGGATGTTTTTCTTCACAGAGAGGGTGGTGAATGCTTGGACTAGTCTGCCACAAGAGCTGGTTGGTGGCAAGCACACTGGAGAGGATTAAACATGCCTGGGACAAGCACAGGGGAATCTTGGGTGGGAAGGGAATAATGAAAAGCCATTCGCCACTTAGGGTGAGTGGATGCATACATGTATAGGGCCTATGGCCAGACTGGATGGGCCCAGCGGTTCTTATCTGCCACTCATTATGTGTGACTGTCCTGTTCTTTGAGACAAAATCCAAATAAAGCACAAGGACAAAAACAAATTAGGTGATAACATACATTGAGTAAGTCTCACTTGCAAGGCTGAATGAGTACAATGGAGGACTTCTAACAGCTGCCTTCACCTACATCTCTCTCTTATACACTGTGACCAATGCAAAAAAATGAAGCAGGACAAACTGATACAGAGAGGACATAATTGTGTTGAAAATGGATCAAATGTTATGCCTACACTCACTGTACAGATATGGACAACATAGTCTCTCCAAATATAGCATACGTAGTGCCGGAAATAGATAAGTAACAGTTTCTGACAGGCAAATAATATTATATCCTGCAACTGCATGACATGCATAGGCATGATGACTACAGATTTAGAGCATCACAATAGAAATGAAACTACTGTGATGCACTATGATAAGTGGGACTCAACAGAGGAACCACAACTGTAATGCTAAATGCCAATTAAACAAAGTAGTTGAAGCAATGTGAGTGATACAGGAAAGTGCATACAATCCCTGCCCATGGCACCTTGTGGGTGAAGTGTTAATTCAGCACGCTGTGTGATCTGACATGGAATGTTTCTTGTGTCTATTGCTGTGCCTACAGCATGGCCACACCAGCACAACCATTCATTTTACTATTCTATCCTCACATTGGCACTGTACTGTACTGTAAGTGGTATGAAACATTGAAACATAGAGATTTGGGGCAAATAAGGACCACTAGCCCCTTCCAGAATGCCCATAGTCCCTCACTTTACATTGTACTTTATGTAGCCACTGCCCAACGTGATCAATGGCTACTCATCCCTCCCTCCCCTCCCATGGTTCCCTTGTTTTTATTTATTTATTTATTTATTCATTTCACATTTCAGAAATATCCTTTGAGCAAAGTGCTTTTTTACAAAGGTTCCATGTCAGCAGAAGCACAAGACAGTACACTGGAAATTAATAATTGATTACAAAAAATACATGTAAACATGGGTACATTAAAGGATCACTCAAAGAACATATCATCAGGTAAATATAGACACAGTAAAATACTATAAGTAACAGAATCAGTCAAAGTCCTTAAGGTAAAAGCAGTTAGGTATAAAGGCATTATTGAGGTAGCAGTTCATTTGGGAAAAGAGGGGAGGTATAGGACCCGAGTAGACCGGAGAGGGGAGTAGCTCTGTGCTTGGGGTTGGTGGTAGTCAGTCACGGACAGAGGGGATGAAGGTAGGGGAGCAGAAAGATGAGGGTGGGAGGAAGGATTGAGTAATAAGCTAATAAGGAGATGGAAAAGGCCACAAAGAGGTGGAAGGATGATAGTGATAGGGCTGAGAGGGGGAACTATTAATCAGTGAAGGAGGAGAAGTAGAGGACCACACGGTGGAGAAGTAAGCAGAACTAATTACAGTTAGTGCTGTGCTGAACTAAAATTCTAGAGTCAAGAAGAAACATTTCCACCACAGACCATGATGTTAGCCAGGAAAGAGAGCATGTAGAATAATGGGCTCCATTGGGCTGGAGCAAGAGTTGTAGTTTAAGTCGCCAGGTTGCAAGCACAGGCTCCAGTTTTGGTAAGGTGACATTGCAATTCAGCTTTAAAGGTGGGGAGGTTTCCAGTGTTGAGTATCTGTGCAGGGACCTCGTTCAACCAAAGTGGGGCCCCATGTGCAAGTGTGGTTCTTCTGAAGGGGACATTTAGAGGACAATGAGCCATGCCCCTAGTCTGGTACAACGATTGATTCGTTTACAGAATATCTTTAATGCACTGGGGCGCATGTCCCAGCAGTACCTTTCTGCACCTTACAGAAGTCTGATACTTTATTCTATTACTCAGGTTTAGCCAGTTGGTTTGTTCATAAAGCAAGCAGGAATGAGTAAGGTTATCTGCTCCTACAATGAGTCCACAGGCCTTGTTAAGAGCTGTCACAACCCGCTTAAGAGCTAAGTTAGAGGCTGCACTGTACATGACTAGGCCATAATCTATTATTGACAGGATGGAGCTGGAGACAGATAGTTGGAGGGCAGTGGTCGTTAGATGTTTGTGCCTATGTAGGACACCTAGCATGATGTTGACCACTTTTACCACCTGATCTATGTGCTGAGTGAAAGAGAGAGTATCATCGATCATTAGTTACCCCAGGGTATTTGGATGAGTGCACTTGTTTGGGGGCTGCTTTATTGTTGACGATTGACAGCAGTGAGTTTACTTGATCCTGGGACTCCTGGAAGCAGAGAATGGTGAAGGCTGTCTTTATGTTCCCTGAGGAGGAGCCCATGTTAGCAATGAGCTCTCATAGTGTGTGTGTGTGTGTGTGTGTGTGTGTGTGTGGGGTGGTGTGAGTGCAAATCTTTATGTGGGGTGAATATGCGAGTATGTGGGAAGCTAGTCAACCTGTTAAGTAATCACACAGAATCATGAACTCATGTGCAGGAAAGGGTGCCACGGAAAACCAGAATCCAACAAGGCACACAGACCTGGGCACTCATAGGACAAAGACAACACTGACTGCAAAAAAGTTTTATTCAAACAAAACCATCCAGCTACAAAACGCCACACCGACCACAGGGCTTCACGCCATCACAGTGATGATGCATCAGGTTGCCCCCTGATGAAGTGTCACTGCAAAGCCCCTTGTGCCTGTCATCAGCATGATTAAACCCTTCCACTGTGCTTTCACCCACTAACTTGTGTGGCAGATTACTCAAAGTGCTGAATACCCTTTCTGTGTAGAAAACCATCCTCACGTCAGCCTTAATAATGCTGGATGGTATTGTTTCCTACTCTTCAGCTTCTCTACACATTTGTCTCATGTAATGTGTATATAACATAATTTTTACCTTGCTTTCCCTCAGTTTGGCCCAGAATCTATTGATTTTATACAAAATTAACATTTCTTCGGGTCAGGCAGACCACCCACGTCACTTACACCTGAGTGATCACTGTGCCTGTAATCATGCATTCCATTCATTTCTTTTCTGCCTGCTTTGCAACAGGTGCTCTGTGCTACTTGTTCCCACTGCTGCTGTCTCAGGTTGCGGACTGGGTTTGCTAAGTTACTCTTCATTCTATAAGCGCTAAACCACTGTTTCATCTTCTGGTGGTTTGCTCGTGGCACAAAGCAATGCAAATGTTTATAGTGTGTCACATGAACTTAACAACAGCCCCACTAAAAGACACTGTTCAATTCTGTGACTGGCATTAGTGGATGGCACTGGTATTCTTTAGGGTCAGTGTCATTGATGCGCTTCTGCAGTCGAAAGCATTTATCACTTCCTACCATGGTATCCTGCCTTTTGGTACCCTGTCCACTCCCTCCCTTCCTCCCTTCCTCCTTGCAATTCCCTGGGTGAGTTTAAAAACTGGCAGTGACAGAGCTTTTAGTGTTGCCGGCCCTGTCCTGTGGAATTCGCTTCCTTCATCTATAAGGGAGGCCCCCTCGGTGGAGGTACTCAAGGCATGCTTCAAGGCCTGCTTGTTTGTGCAAGGCCTTCTTGTTTGTGCAGGGTTTTCTTGACCCAGTTCTGTAAATATCACCCTGTTCTGACTCATTACACCACTTGTCCCACATTTTTATAACTTTATTTCATTTATTTACTGAATTGTATTTAATTAGTATTATAATATATAGGACTATTGCTATTTATTGATGATTATTTTATGGTTGTTTCTTTGTATGGCACCCAGGGCCTCTGGGATTTGACATCTCTGAAATAAAATTTTCCTTGCCTTTTTTTTTTATTCAACTATTTATCCTCCTGTGGCCTGCTGGCAGTTATCCGCCCCTGTCCAGGCTCTGATTACCACATCCCCCAGACCCCTGAGCCCTTGTTTCCCCGACAGCTTACCCTCTGTTCAGGGGTGCGGGAGGGGAAGATCTGTCCTCCACCCTCCCATACTTACAAGTCCTGTGTAGTCAGTTATGTGTGATGTCCATGGGTGCTTCATAGAGCCCTCAGCCATGATTTTCCATGTTTTTCCTATCCCAACCCTGTCATGGATGTCAACGCGCGTATGGAGGTGCATGTCCATGTCACATAGCTGGGCTACTTGTCTTCTGAACTCTGGCGCTGCCCCCATCCTCCACTGGGAGGTAGCCAGGGAGAGTGTTGGCATGCCCACCCACCCCGTGACAGGAGAGCTGTCATTGGACGTTCAATCCACTCACTCCCCTGCCGACCCCCAGTGGCCTGAACTCACTCCTGAACATGTGCCACTGGCATGGCGTGAGGTATGGCATCCAGCACCTCAACCATCAGTGTCACCAAGCTGGTGGTACACTGTGACTTTTGACCACTTGAAGCAATGCGCCCGGGCTACTGTATATGCATTATATGCATTTTATGGATCATGTCTTGATGGAACCATAACTCATATCTACTGCCCCTGGCCTCACCTCTTGCTTGTTGCTGTACACAGCACATGTCAACACTACAGTGCAGGATATCATTGTAGCATCCCATAAATAAAAGCACACACAGAAGTGAATCTTTGTCATCACTCCTTTTGCAAGAAGCTCAGGTGCTCCAACCAAGACTCTCACAATTCTGTCCATAGTTTAGCTCTTTGGTACTGAACCCTGTTATCATGTGGCCCTTATTATGCAGTGTCAGTGGCTCAGTAGGTAGCACACTCGCCTCTGAGGCTCGGAGATCAGTGGGCTATGGGTTCAGTTCCCATATCTGGCACATGGGTTAATATCCCAGTACTGACACTGTAGTGCAGCATGAGAGGGGTGCTGCACTTCTGAGGTGCTGTCTTTCGGATGAGACATTAAACCGAGGTCCCATCTGCCTGGATTGGTGGTAGTTCAGGTGGCTGTTAAAGATTCCATGGCACTTATTGAAAAGAGTAGGGGAATTTTTTATTGAAATAACATCAAGTAAACATGGTTTTAAAATACAGAAATCAAAAGGAAAAAAACAGTGTTAAAATCACACAAAGCTTTGTTGAAATGAAAACAAAAAATACCAGTCAAACCAAAGAAAAAAAATGAAACTGTAAGAGTCATTTAAAAAAAAATAACAGTTTGAACTCAAATTCATTTTTAATAAACCAAGAAAAACCCTTCCACCAAATTGTGACTTTTTTAGATGTGTAAGTTGCTGAATCTGAGCTGTGTACTTTTTCTATAGCTACCTGTATTAGATTTCCCACCGTCTCATAAGGCATCCATCTTTGGTACAGTACCCATTGGCATCTAGCTTGCCAAAGATAATATTTTAAAATACAACAAAAAACTACTAATGTATCTATGGAATAGGAAGTTCCTAAATTATGAAATTGTCCCAAAACTAGGTTGCCATAATTCATACTTTTTAACCATGCCATGTTCCATTTCGAGGCGAGGTAGCTCCAAAGAGATTAAGCATAAGAGCAATGAAATAAAAAATGTTAAACGGTTTCTTCCTTATTTATACAAGCCTCATACAGGCAATTTCTTTCAGATTTTGCCTTATATTTTGCATTGCCTCTTACTCTAATTCTGCCATAAACCATTAACCACAAAAATCCCCACATGTAAAATAGTATTCTGGGATTATTTAGTTGCTGTAATACCTTTTGATTTTGACAGGATGGACAGTTTTTAAAACAGGGTTCAGTGGGATGTACTAAAGACATAACTTTTATAAATAACTGAGGCCCTGCATTGTTAATAATCATCTGTGATGTCACCCCCCCCCATTTGTACAGTTTTTTTGCAGCAGGGATAAACCAAGATGGAATGGAAATGGTACTAATCAATTTAGGTGGGATGTTGTGCCATTTGGTAATATAACCTGCTAAATTTATTTTACACCAATAAGAGTACATTGCCTCTTATGGTATTAAGCTATATTTAACTGAATGAGTAAAAAATAAAGTAGAAAAGAATATTACCGGATCTATCATACCTAGACCTCCTTTTTCTTTTTTGAGATACGTATATTGGTGTTTAATGGGATTTAATCTATTCCCCCACACCCCACAGTAGTTGAAAAAATATACTATCTAATCTTGTTTCCAACAAGATGTGGTGGAAAAATCATGGCAACATATAAGACCATAGGAATAAGAAATAGTTTCATAATCCAAATTCGTTTAAGTTTGGCTATGCTCCAATGTCTCCATTTTTGTACTTTGGAGTCAACATTATTTAATACTAAATCCCAATTAAAAGAGGGACTATTCTGTGTACCAAAATATATATCCAAAATTTTGAGAGGTTCAGATGAGATTGATATCTCTTTGAGACAGACTTGATTCAGGCAACCAGTGCCAATAAATAGCCCTTTACATTTTGATATATTTAATTTAGAATTAGAGAAAGTGGAATAATTAGCCCTGAAATCCAGAAATATAGGAATTTGGCTGTAGTCTGATAAAAATACACAAATATCATCTGCATATGCAGTCATATGGAAAACCCTACTCCTCTCTGGGCCTATAATACCTGTCCATTGAGGGGTAGTAGTTAAAAGACGTAGTAAAGGGTCCAAGGTAAATATATATAGGAGAGGGCTAAGGGGACATCCTTGTCTTACACCCGTTTGTATTGGGATTCCTGCCATAATGTGGTGTCTAATAATGGGATAGACTTCTACTCCATGATATAAAGATTTGAGCCAGTGTAGTAATTGTTTTGGAATGCCATATGCTTCAAGAGTCAAAAACAGAAAGGGATGAGAGACCCTATCAAAGGCCATATACTGGTCAACTGAGAGAAGACATCCCTATCTATTTTATGACCCCACATAATCAATCAAATCTCTAATAATCATTACAGCCTGTTGAATTTTTCTGTCAGGCAGACCACAGAATTGCAAAGGAGATAACACTTCTGTAGCATGGGTTTTTATTATGTGATTTAGAATGATAGCAACAATTTTATAATCTGTATTTACATAGAAACATAGAATTTGATGGCAGATAAGGACAGCTTGGCCCACCCAGTCTGCCCATTTCCCTACCTACTGGATAAGCTGCAGATCCTAGTTAACCAGCAGCCTACTTCTTCCTACCCCCACCCCCTAGAATTGCCTTATGACTGTCCCATGCATGCTTGAATTCCACCACTGTTTTTGACTCCACAACCTCCTTTGGAAGGCCGTTCCATGCATCCACAACCCTCTCTGTGAAAAAATACTTCCTTAAATTACCTCTGAGCCGCCCCATCTTTCAAATTGTGTCCCCTTGTTCTTGCACACCTCTTTTTTTGAAAGATGCTACCCTCTTGGACTTTGTTGATTCCCTTGAGGTACTTGAAAAGTTTCTATCATGTCCCCCCTCTCCCTCCTTTCCTCGAAGCTATATATATTAAGCTCCTTAAGTCTCTCTCTTCATATGTCTTCCGGTGCAGACCCTACACCATTTTAGTTGCCCTCCTCTGGGCAGCTTCCATCCTGTCTATGTCTTTGCAGAGATTGGGTCTCCAGAACTGCACGTAGTACTCCAGATGGGGTCTCACCAGCTGTCTGTACAGAGGGATAATAACTTCCTGTTTTCTACTGGTGATGCCTCTCCCTATGCATCCCTGTATCCCCCCAGCCCTCCTTGCTGCCCTCTCACATTGCTTGCCCACCTTTAGGTCATCTGATATGACTACCCCCAGGCCCCTTTCCATTTTTATTATTGTTAGTGTCTCACCCCCCATTGTGTACTCTTCCCCTGGGTTTTTGTTTCCCAGGTGCATTACCTTGCACTTCTTAGCATTGAATCTAAGCTGCCATACATTTGACCATTCCTCTAACCTTGCCAAGTCCCTTCTCATCCTTTCCACCCCACCTTGAGCATCAACTCTGTTGCAGATCTTTGTGTCATCTGCAAAGAGACATACTTTTCCTTCCAGTCCCTCTGCAATGTTGCTTATAAAGACATTGAAGAGGACCGGTCCTAATACTGAACCCTGTGGTACCCCACTAGTAACCCCCTTTCTTCAGAGTGGACTCCATTTACTATTACTCTCTGTGTCCTATTCTCCAGCCAATTCTTTACCCAGGCTGTCATCTTGGGACCCACTCCCAGGCTGGCTAACTTGTATATTAATCTTTTGTGTGGGACTGTGTCAAATGCCTTGCTAAAGTCTAGGTAGGCCATGTCCACAGCCCCTCCTGATCTACTACTTTGGTCACCCAGTCAAAGAAATCTATCAGATTTGTCTGGTATGACCTTCCTGCTGTGAATCCATGCTGCCTTGGGTCCTGTGCCCTCTGGTCTCTAGATACTCGACAATTCTTTCCTTCAAGTGATTCCATCATTTCCCTACCACTGAGGTTAAACTAACAGGTCTGTAGTTTCCTGCTTCTGCCTTGCTCCAACTTTTGTGAAAGGAATCACATCTGCCCTCCTCCAGTCCTTGGGTACCACCCATCCTCCATGATTTGTTAAAGAGGGTAGTCAGTGGTGTCACTAGTTCTACCCTTAGTTCTTTTAGAATTCTGGGATGAATCCCATCAGGCCCCATTGCTTTGTCCACCTTCAGTTTTAAGAGTTATTTCAGAACCCTTTCTTTTGTAAATGGGCTGGTATCAACTTCTGTATCCAGAGTGTTTCTACTGTTTGTTTTAGGTACCTCCCCCTCTTCATTTGTAAATACTGAGCAAAAATATTTGTTTAGTATCTCTGCCTTTTCACAGTCACCCTCTGCCCACCCTCCCTCCCCTTTATTAAGCCTCACTATCCCTCCCTTGGTCTTCCTTCGCTCCCTGATGTACCTATAAAAGGTTTTATCCCCCTTCTTAACTGAGTTGGCTATCTTTTCCTCGGTTTGGGCCTTTGCTGTTCTGACTGCCTTCCCAGCTTCCTTTTGCTTTAACTGATACAGTTCTATGTCCTGCTCCTTCTGTGATTCCTTGTACTTCCTGAATGCTTTCTTTTTCTCTTGAACCTTCACTGCCACTTCCTTTGAGAACCATAGTGGTTTCTTACATCATTTCATTTTGTTTATTTGCTTCACACAAAGGCTTGTTACCTCTGTGATGGCAGTTTTTGTTTAACAGTGTAATCGGTCTCCAATTATCAATTGAAAGTTTATCTCCAGATTTAAACAGCAGGATCAATACACCTTCTGTATACCATGGAGGTATAGTATGGGTAAGAAAAAATGAAACACTTTTTCTAAACACTGGGGTAAAAGACCTGGGAAGGATTTATAAAATTCATTGGTCAAACCATCCGACCCGGGTGATGTACCATTTTTTTAAGTTCTAATGTCATGTTCAATTTCCAAAACTGTAGTTGGTTGTATTAGTTGTTTTGTAACAGTCGGAGCTGTAGTGATTACTAATGAGTTCAAAAAATGTTTGATATTAGCTTCTGAGGGGGGCTGTGTAGGGACATGAGATAGCATAAAATCCTTAATGATATCATGCATCTCTGTTAATGAGGTCACAATATCACCTGAATTATTCCGTAAAGAATCTAAGAAAATGGAATTTTTACAAGTTCGAAAGGCTTCAAAGGGGTCCTCATGGGGAGTTTTCAATGCCCCATATTGTAGTAAGCTTTTCATAGTCTGGGTCTTATCATACTGGTACTTTATCAGGTCTTCCCTAAGTGATTTGATCTGATCTGAATAATCAAATCTAGAGGTATTAGATAAAGAATATAAGTTCTGGAGCTGTTGTCTGATTTGTAAGTATTTTAAAAATTTAATATTTTCCCTGGTTTTCCCTAGTTTCAAAAAATAATGTTTAAAATCCAATTTCAAGTCTGCCCACCAATCACCTGCCTCTTCATACAAAAAGCAAACAGATAATCTAGCAACTAAAATGTTAGCTATGCTGAGTTTCACTTCCTGATCATTCAAGATAGAAGAATTCAGTTTCCATCTTGGCCTGACATTTGATGTGCATGCACTAAGAGTAAAGGAACCCAGTAATAGCGGATGATCTGAAAAGGTTGTAACTACAGTCTGAAACTGTACGTTGGAGAGGGATTTGGAAAAAAATATATAGTCAATAGTAGAAGTATATTTGTTCCTTTTAATGGTAAATTGTGGTCCAGAAATTTGAAGTAAATTACAGTTTAAGAGATCTGCAGTGTTAATCAATTTCTGTAAAGTGCTGGAATCACAATATATTTTCTTCCCTTGTAGAACTGCTGCGTCAGATGAGGATTTTAAAGTACAGTTAAAATCTCCACAAAGAAAGACTGTACAGGAAGTAAGCAGATACGGCTTCAAACTGTTAAAAAGAGCTACTTGTTCAGATTTAATTTGTGAGCCATAGATGTTTATAAATCGACAATGTAATTGTTTCCACATGCCATCCAAAATTAGAGCCCTCCCAGGGACTAGATCAATGAGTTTAATCAATTTAAAATCAAATGAGTTAAATAAAAAACCCACACCATCTGCTGTGGCTGTTCCAAAGGACCAGAAAGAAGGCCACCACACCCATTCTCTTTGAAATAACCTTGCTTGATCACTGGTGTACATCCATGTCTCTTGTAAAAAACAGATGTCAATATTATAATCACGAATATACTGATAGACTACAAGCCTCTTTTCGTAATTCAATAAACTATGAACATTCAAAGAACCAACATGGAGAGAAGCCATACATGAAATTCCTCAGTGAATTCAAGACTCTTTTTTTCCTTTTTTTTCCCTTTATAATCAGACCTGTTTAGCGACAGGGTACTAGCTTCTGTTTTAGTTGTTTGGGAGTCTGAGTCTCCCAAATCCATTCCAGTATCTCCCCATTGGGAGGGTAAAATAGAAAAGGTTTTTTTAGCTCTAGATCTACCGGAGGTTGGGCCTGTCCCCCTTTCAAATTCCTGGCCGTTCTACACACCGGAACAGAAATGAAAGGGGATGGGTGAAAGGTGCTATCAACAACTTCTACTGTATCAGTATAACATACAGTAAGAGAGAGGTATCTGGGGGACATAACTGCAGAAAGGGGTTGGGGGGTTCCACTGCTACTTGTACAGGAGGGTCTGGGAATGACGGGAACAAAAAAGGGGAGATCCTTAGGTGGCGGCTGGATCAGAGCATCCAACACTGGCGGTTTAGCTGGTTTAGAGGGAACCGAATCTTGGGCATCCTCTATAAGGAGATCTGGGCTTAAGCAAGATGCTTCATTTTTAGCAGCCCAGGGACATTCTGCAAAGACATGTCCCGTCTCTTCACAGAGGCCACATTTAGTGAGATTTGCACACTGGAAAGCAATATGCCCAATCTCCCCGCAATTGTCACACCTGGGCTTGTCACAGGAGCTTGAGAGGTGTGTTTTAGAGCCACATTTGTAGCAAGCCCAAGGCTGACCTGCATAGAAACAAACACCTCTATCTCTGCCTAGTAAAAAAGAGTTTGGAATATGTTCAGTGCCAGCGTCAGATTGTCTGAGCTTGATTTCATATCGCTAACCTCCAGTCCAAAACAGCTCAGTGTCCAAGATAGCCTCAGGGGGACTCAGCACATCACACTTCTGACTAAACCAGTAAGTTATGTCTTCTACATGGACCCCCACATTTCGAAACATCACAGTAACATATTTTATTAATGGTTTAGTCAAAGGAATAACCAAAAAGGGGTCCATGTAGGAGAAAACTTGACTTGGTTGTACCGTTCCCAAAACATATCTAACCCGCAAACAGTTCTGAAACTGATGTAAAAATTATCTTCACCAGAAATATTGATAAATGCAAAGACATCTTTGGGAGAAAACTTCAAGGAGTCCTTTAACAATAATTTGCCAACATAATGCCTATCAGGTCGAACTTCTAAACCTCCTTTATATCGTATGCGAACCGCATTTCGTCTTGGAGCGGCTTCTTTCTTAATTTTAGAAAAAATATCAGAAAGGAGTGGTTTAGTTGCTTCTGTAGAGGCCATAGGATCCTCAGTAACTGGTAGGGATGCATCAGTTTTTGAAATATCAGGCAATTTCTGGTCTGTAGAACTTGCATCTTGCAATGGAACAACATGGTTAGTAAACACTGAGTCATGAGTAATAGTTCCTGCTGGTAGTCCCATTGGCAAGGTAGAAACAGAAACTTTAGGGCGCCATTTAGGGGAATTTTGAGTAAAGTTGAGTATGGGGTCCCAATCTGGGGTAGGAATCCAGATACCTTTAACAGTTCTCATCCAGCCTGCCTCACTTAAGGCTTTGTGGGGAGACCATATTTCATCTGGAGTTTTAGTAGGTATTATAATGTCGAGTTCCCACATTGCAGACCCATGGGAAGTCTCTGAAAGCGTAGAATCAATCCTAGGTTTGTCTAACACAGGGAAGGCAGTAAAAATCAGATTTGTTTCAGTCATGGTATTAGCAGCGTATTTATTTGTATAATCTTCTCAGGACCCTGGCCGTGGGTCAGACTTTTGGAAAGAGAAAACAGTCAATGTGTCCTGTTTAGTGGGAGAAGTCTGATAAATGACATCAGTATTTTGTGCAAGTGAGGGTTCTGCTGGTAGCATAGCTCGAAAAACAAATCCTGCAGTTCGGGAGAGAGTAGGGTGTGGGAGCTCTCCTGGATTCACCGGACAGTCAGGCAGCACAGTCACTGCTGAGTGAGCCATGATTGACGTACCCTCAGAGGTAGAAGTCTCTACTTGCACCAAAGTATTGTGAGGCAAAACAGTTGGCTTCTCCAGCTTTCGGCACAAGTGATCAATAACCCCTTTGCTGCCAGCTGGAGAAACTAAAATATCAGGGTTTACAGGAGAAATTTCAGTAGGTAAAGGATTGTCAGGCTTACCTCACCCTGCAAGGTGTGTTTCAGCTGCCACGTCATTCTGGAATGCAGGCTCATCAACAGGCAAGCCCAGCATCTTGACATTAAGCTCAGGTACTTAAAAGCGGGTCAGTTTTGCAACCAAGCACTCAGTTTCACACAGATGTCTCTCTTTTTCCACATTTAACAGTTCTTGTAGAGATTTCTCATCAAGTTCTGCATCAGGCATATTCTGTAAAGAAAGTGTAACTTCTGGTTGTTGCACAGTTAAATTATTTCCAGTGGGCAATATTTCTAAGTCTCCAACCTGCTGAATTTCAGACATTACATCCATAAATACCTCCAAATCCTCCAAAACATTTCCTCGGAAGAAAATCTCTCCCCTCCATTCGGGACGTCCTGCTCTCTTGGCGTTCCACTCGAAGTGGCCATGGCTCAGGCTCACAGGCAGCAAGTCCCCCTACTGCCAGCAATGCAGTAGGGGAATTTCCCCGGTGTCCTGGCCAAATTTCTCTCATTCACTAAAAAAATACCACCAACAGCTTAATCTGGTTCAAGGTCAGTTAGCATTCATCTGTATCCCCTTCCCCCAGATCGTGCCTGAAAATAGGCAGGATTTGTCTAGTGCACTTACCTGGTCAACAAAAATGAAATAAAAAATAAAATAAAATTATTTCGTCATCCCAGATGATAATATGGGTGCATCCTCACTGCTTCATATTTTGTGTCTTTTTTTGTTTTGTTACTTTGATAGGAACATATGAACATTTGAATGTGATGGCAGAAAAAGACCACAGGTCCTCCCTGTCTTGCATTTTTGCATGAATATCCTCATGACCATCCCTGAAACCCCTCCTCCCTGCCTCACCAGCCCCCTATTCTTGTCCCATGCCCCCTTAAACCCCGCACTGTCCTCTCCTTAAACATTTCCCTTATCAGCCCATTGAACTTGCCCACTACTCTTACCATGAAAAAGTATTTCCTGACGCTACTTCTGAATTCCACCCCCCTTGATTTGGAAGTCATGGCACCCCACTCTAGGACATTCTTTGAAGTGAAAAAGGTTACTCACTGGCACTTTATTTATTGATTTCCAATACCATTGCTGCTCGGATCTGTTCTTCTACTCCACCTGTAGTTGCCCCCCCCCCGGGTGAGTTGTGGCTGTGTACATGCCTCAATCTCAAGATTCTCTTAGGTGTTGCACAGAAACTGGGCAATCGAGGCATGCACCTTGTTATAACTACAGTGGGTTGGGGGGGTGCCTACAGGTACAGCAGAACTACAGATTATGGAAGCAAAGGTATCGCAAATAAAAGTAAGTACAAAATGAAGGAAAGTAAATATGGGGTACTATGGCCGGAGGGTCATGTTGTCTGATATGCTGCACCTTCCCCCTGTCCCCTAAACTGAAAAGAGGACAATCATGACGGTTCTTTTCTTCTGACTCCCTATGCTCATATCACTAATCATATACATTCATGGGTCTTTCTGACCTGGTGTGGCTGTGCAGTTTATTTGGGTCAATGTGCACAGGTTCAATCTATCCTGTAATTTTTATCAGTTCACTACAGGACTGTTATTTGGCAAGACAATTTTGTTGTCCTGCTCACTGTAGTGCAATGGGAGGAATTGCTGTGTTGTGATGCACAAACCATCAGCATGAAGAGCATGTGTGTTATTCACCCTATTCTGTAGCTGCTCATATTTATCGCTTGCTACCATGTTAGCCTGCTTTGTGGTATACTGGGATTTCTGGCCACTTGAACACTGCACCGGGCAAGTGTTTACGCATGAGATGCAAGTTATGGATCATGGCTTGACGGAACCATGATGTAGAGCTACATATCTTGGAAGCAAAGCTATTGGAAATAAAGGTAAAATGAAGGAAAGTAAATATGGTGGACTGTAGCCGGATGGCCATTCTGGCTGTTATATTGCACCTTCCCCCAAGCCCCCAAAACTGCAAAGATGGTGATGGCGATGGTAGTTGTGATCCTTATGCTCATATCGTGTGTGTGTGTGTGTGTCAGTGTCAGAGTGCGTGTGTGTGTGTGTGTGTGTGTGTGTGTGTGTGACTGATTGCTGCTGCTAGCCCTTGTACACAGCTCACATGCCTGCCTGCCATGGAAACCCTTATCCAAATAACAGTCATGGGTCTTTTTGACATGGCATACCTGTGATTTTTATTTGTGCATAGTGTGCACCGTTCTGATCTATCCTTTACTTTTTATGAGAGCAGTGCGTGACTGTTTTGTGTCAGACTCAGACTATTTTGTTTTTTGTCCTGCACACTGTACTGCAACAGGAGGAATGGCTGAGTTCCAATGCACCCCTGGTCTGCATGGAGGGCAAGAGTGTCATTGAAACTCTTTTACTTTGTGGCACATTTTTACAACTTAATACTGTGATATGTAATTGTTAAATATAGTAATTGAGTTCTGCTTTTTCTTGACAACCCCCGCACCCACCACACATTTTTGCTAAACTCATCAAAAATCTAATTACTACAATCTGTTTTCAAACAAGTAAATTATCACTATTGTTCTCACGGTGTTCTTTGTCTTTTCTTCAGTGTTTATTTCATTGTGCCCTTGAGTCTGTTACAAAACTAGCAAGGATTCCCTGTTTGTGTACACTAACTACTGTGATGTCATGGACACCATTGCCAGTTCTCAAACACTTGCCACTGCTCCTCCCCTGTGTTGCTAGGGATGATTTTATGTAACTTCCTTCACCTTGTCTCTGGAAGGTTATGAGATGGGAAGTGATTATCTCTCAAACTGCAGTTCCAGGCTGCCTTTTAAGCAATATACCCCTCCAGGGTGTGGGTATACTGGTGGATTTACCCTGACTGATGTGGTTCAGTAACGAGGTGCAGCCGAGTGACTTAACCACACCAGAAGTGGTAAATCCACCAGTATACCCACTCCCTGGAGGAGTATATCGCTATTGTACAATGGCCTCATTTTTTTTGGTAAGAAAAAAAAAACTATGAATAGCTTTTTTTTTTTTTACATTTTTTTATTTTATTGCTGCGCTAAAAAAAAGTTTCTTGTTGCTAGGTAGAGTGATGTGGCCAGTTTCCATTGCTCTGTGTTGCTTTAGTTTTTTAAATCCTTCTGTGTCCTGCCTCGGAGGTGAGCGAAGCGGCATGTGTGAGATGACTCTTTGGTGGCTTGGCATTTCAAGGTTCTGCATTTGAGAAGTCCGGAGGGCATACAGGAGAAAAAAAAGTGAGCATGGATGTTCATGCTGAATGGGGCTGCGCAGTCGGCATTCACTGTGGCCATGTTTACTGCTGCAGTAGGAGTCCGAGGTGGTGAGCAAGGATGTGGAGCTGTTTTGTAAGGTAACAGTTTAGTGTTGGATGGCTCATTTTCTTTAATAAATGTGTTTTTGAGCTCATCTGTGTGAATTGAAAGGAATGGGGTGTTGTCTTTATTTTTTAATTTAGTGTGGGAATGTAGCGTAACTGGTGTGTGAAAATGACAGCGGTTTGTTTGAAGTTGGCGGGCAGCAGTGATACAGTATGTGTTAGGTGGCGGGAGATTTGGTTGGCTGGCACCTTTTCCAGTAGGTACACTAGAGGATTTACAATGCTGAAAAGGTGCCAGCCAGCTAATGAAAATGCAGGATTTGGTGTCTTTTTTTGTGCCCATTGTATAATGTCCAACATCCACCTCTCTGGCTACATGACTCATTTGACTACAATTTCTGTGCTTTGCATGTCCATTGCAGTGCAATTTATTCCTGTTTGGTGAATGGCCGCAGTCAGCAACTGCTCATGCGGGTCTTTTGTTTATATGCCTTGTGAGATTTATTCACTTATCACCACACTGTTTGTCAAGGTGGCCTTGCTTTATGCTTTGCCTTCATGAATTTCTTTTGTTCACAGAGGATAATGTGGAACATGGCATTTGTTTACTAACTGAATCATTCGACATCAGTACTGGCCTCTGCCACCTGAATGCTCTTGTGTACCTTGCAAACCCTCATATTTTTCTCAATTTGCACTGGTCATAAAGATATTTTTTGAATTATTGTAGTTGTTCCACTGTTTGTGGTTTTCTTCTTATGCCGTGCCACTTAGACCCTATAAGCTGGTTAATTCTCCATATCAGGGTTGATTTTGTCTGCAACTGCTTTTAAGTATTGTAGGGACACACTGGGAATTATTGTACTGTGGCCTTCATGACACAGTCAGTTGTCTCAAAGTGGCATGCTACTTTCATACTTGTAGTTGTTTATGATCCTGTGCATCGTTTCGACCAGGTCCATAATAGTAACCCCCCCCACCACAACCGTACTGTGCAGTGCATCATGCTGAACGCCAGATCCATGTGAGCCTTACAGTGCCTGATACTCACACCCTGCATTGCCGATCTATCCTTTCTGTCCTTTCAGCAAGTGCCATAGTGTGCAGTTCTGGGGATGTGTTTTAGCAACATACCACTAGCGTACTGATGATACCCTTGTTATCGTGCTAGCAATAACTTCCATCTGCTACTTCTGTGGGCTTGAACTATACAAGGTAAAGCATTATGGCGTTTGAATTTTCCAACTCACTAGAACACTTGTTGCTGCTTCTGTGCCACCTTACCACAGAATGGTTTGTCACACACCACCAGTACATCAAATCACCATGCCATATGCTCAGCGATCTCATTTGTGTACGGTACATGTTTCCCCCCACACTTCAAGAGTAGCAGCATGTCAAGCTTTGAGGATTATTGTTCGTCTTCAAGCACACTGATAGAGTGCCATGTCTTTCACCAATGATAGTATGGATGCTGGTACATACAGCTGTATGGTATATGGTGGCACACGGGCCTTTGATGGAATTTGTCTCATAGATATAGCACCTGTGTGGTTCATCTCATCAGCCCCACTGTAATCCTGGATGAGCGGGTGAGGCAAGTCATGCAGTCCATGGTTGAGACCCTGTGTAATGTGCGGGACATCCAGGACAAAAACCCTGTGGATGTAGGTCGATGTCCATAAGGGCAGATGCAGCCACTCTGAGTGGGAGACTCGAGTGCCCATGTAATCGGTACTGTTATGTCAGTATAGCGGGGTGGTTATGGGCACTGAGCGGCCAATCTGGAGACCTAGCTTTAAATCCCATCAGTTCCCACTTGAATACTGTGTAACCCTGAGCAAGTCACTCAACTTCCTTGGGGTCCCAGGTCTCCCCTTGAAACAAACTCTGGCTTAGTGTGCCTTTTCTAGTTACATAATTTCTCCCTCTCCCCTTCCCCCATTCCCTGAGTCACTTTTGAATAGGGTATCATATATATATATATATATATATATATATTTATAAAATGGGTAGGTAAAATCATAGAAATTCCACTAACATGATTGGACAGCATGTATCACATGACCGTGCATTATTTCCCAATGACCGCACACCTCCCAGCATGACTGCATGCCTGAACTACTTTTCATCCTTCAAAACCTTCTCACCAGTAGTGAGATCATTCCACATCTACCACAGATAGGCACCCACATGCGTACAAGTGGTACATTCAGACTGCTACCAACATAAATGACAACTGCCCCTGGTAAATGAATTGCTGCCAAAAGTTCAAAGTAAGACTGACTAAAAAAAAAGAGGTTTATATTCCTATTTATTTTCCTTTACTATTCTTAGAATAAAGTCGTCCTCTTTACAGGGAGGAAAACGAGTGGGGAGCACTTCCACTTTTATCAGTGAGATGTACTGTGAATGAGCTTGGTCAATAATAATACCTAATATGCAGGCAGACACTGAAAACAAGTCCCACGCTGTTAAAAAAACCAAAGTAACTGCATTTTACGTTATTTTTATTGAGAATTCTCTAAAAGAAGAAGCCAGCTGAAGCGAGCGGTAGACAGCACTTTCACTTTTATCAGTGACATGTAGCGTGACCGAGCGTGGTCAAAAGTGCTAAACAATATGCAGCCAAACAATGAAACTAAGTCACACTCTGTACCAGAAAACCAAACAAACTGTGCACTTCAGGTTATTTTAATTTAAAATCCTGTAAAAAAGCTGCCATCTGAAGCAAGTGGCGAGCTAGCGCAGAGCGAGAGTGTCTGCAGCGTCAGAGAGGTAATGCAGGGCAGAGTGAGTGTTGCTCGAGCAACAGTTGCTAGAGCAACACTCGGTCTGCCTCCGTTGCCTCTCTGGCGGCGACAATAACTCGGCTAGCTCTCACTGCTGAACACGACACACTACTGTAAAGAAATAAGGCCAACCTGAAGTCACGAGACTGTTTGATTCTGGTACAGAGTGTGACAAACTGCATTGGCTAACAGTGCTGCACGGCCACGCTCGATATACGCCCATAATCACTGATAAAAGTAGTGCCAATACAATCGCTCAGCTCTTCTCAGAAAGTCAACAAAAATAACGTGAAATGCAGATTACTTTGCTGTTAACACCGAGGACTTGCTTTCAATGTCTGCCTGCATATTAGGTACCATTATTGACCATGCTCGGTCACGATACATCTCACTGATAAAAGTGAAAGTGTTCCCCACTCTTTCTCCTCCCTATAAAGATGACGACTTTATTCTAAGAATAGTAAAGGAAAATAAATAGAAATATAAACCTCTTTTTTTGTTTTTTTTTTGTTATATTTTTTCTAGTTTCCTCTGCGGCTGGGGGGCTGTTACCAATGGTTCCCCCCCAGTCTGGCCTGACCAACATCACCCCCAGTCCGCCCCCATCCCAAGCTCCAACCCCCTTACCTTCCAACCATCCACGGTGATCTGTTTACCGTGGTGGGCACACGACCACCGCCATGGGATCCGAAGGGGTTATCCAGTTCCGGGGGGAGCATCCAGGCAGAAGCCAGTGGAGGGCAGCTCGTCAACCATCATGTAGCCTGCAAGAATTTTTTCTCATTTCCTCCCCTACGTCTGTGGTGTGCAATGACGCCAAGGGACCGGAGCGCGCGCGCTACCGCACGCGCCCCTTCCCAGCATCTTGCCACAGCACGTCCCACAAGTTCTGCCCCTGACTTTCCGTAGCCCCCAGCCACTGCTAGGAGCCAGCGAGACAGCAAGGCATTCCTGCTCCCACCCCTGGAGAAGGAGAGCAGTCTAACGGACGCTCAATCCTTCTCCACCCCCGCCGACCCCCGACGGCCCAGGCTCGTTCCCGAACCCGGGTCACTGGCGTAGCGCGAGGTGTGGCATCCAGCACCTCAACCCTCAGCGCCACCAGGCCGGCAAACCTCTTTTTTTTTTAATTCTTCAAGACACTCAGTCTTACTTTAAACTTTTGACAACTCATTTATTCATGCCAGACAGGGACTACTTTTTTGCTCTCCCACAAAAATATTTACTTCCATTTTATAAGATAGATAATCCACTCTGGGGTGCGCGGTCGCACTCTGATATACGCATGCCTTGGAGGGTTGAACGCACTCGGCCTGCGGCCTTGTGCGTCACACTGCACACCAAGGCGTGCGTATATCAGAGCGTGACAGCACACCCTAGAGTGGATTATCTATTACATATACATATGTAACATCCTGTCATGTGACTCCCTTGAATAGAGTCTAACTCATCACTGTCACATAAGCAGGTTATACCTAGCTATCACCAGGAGTCACTGCTGAGGACCACTACTATATCTGTTCCCTACCCTTGACTGTTGCTACCGAGCCTACCATTTCAAGCTTGCATTTAGTATCCCTACCTTGTCCAGCCACACTAGTTCCCCCTCAGATTCAAACACTCAGCCTCTAGCACCGGGTGTAGCTACACTATCACTGGACCATTGCAGTTGCCTCAATCTTGTGAGAGTATTTCTTGTAAAACTGCAATTTCTAATTTGGACCAGGTATAACTACTCGGTGCAGGGAAGAAGCACCAAACATCTGCTCCTGTACTCCCACTATGACTGTTGATGTTCCAGGTGGTATAGATGATCAGACCCCTGCATGGTACTATGTGTGTAGGGTGGCATAACTGACAGTAATAATACTGAAAGTACGGAGGGCTCAGGGTTTAAGGGTACTATGACTCCAGGGTGTAGTTCAAATTAATAGTGTAGTATGCTGAAATAACTGAGTATAGTGCCACTGAATGTACGGGGGCTAGGGGTTAATAGTACTGTAGCCCCAGGGGTACTCCATTGTAGTACTTTGGCAAAGGATAGGCATGGAGTATGGTATCAGAAAGGGGGGTAGCAGAGGGCCACTGAGTATATACAGAGTCAATGTTTAGTGCAGGGGATAGTGGTAAGAGCAGGATGAGGCAGATGATGTCACCAGGCGAACATGGCAGTAGGAGGAGCTGTGTTTAGCAGGACAGTGGCATATGCAAAGGGATGGAGGGATGGGGTGGGATTTGGTGGAGCAGAGGCAGAATGAGGACTGGGGGCAGACTAGTAACTGGTAACAGATATGGGATGGTATTTTGGATGGGCACATTATGGAGGCAATGGTAATGTCCAATATGCCATAGTCTGGGGGACCTACAAGTAGAGATTCAGAGGCAGAAGGGGGTATTCAGGAGGATGATGAGCGTGTGGGTGGTATAGTTTGAAGGGGCACACCCTTTGGTGAGCAAGGCAGATGGGGCACATGTTGGGGGAGAGAATGCCGGCTGTTAATGTGGAATAGTATCATGGACGCAACAGGAACAAGGGCTCAGGGGTGGGGGTGGGGAAGGATCCAGCAATAGGTACAAGGTACTGGCGTCTAGTCTAGGCAAGGATGGCGGACTTTCAGGAACAGTGTGGGGGATGCAGGGGGCAATGGCTTCAGAGAAGGATGACGGCAGGACATGGGACATAGATAATGTGGGGAGTGGGGATGGAATGGGAGCAACGGTAGGATCATGCAGACAAGGGTGGAGTGCCATAGTACAGAATGGGGGAAGGGGAACCATTGGGGTTAGAGGGATGAAAAGGCTGGTGTAGATAATGAAGAAGGGATCCAGGAAGGAGTGGGTGGGGAGGAAAAGGTGGTCCACATCCATGTGAGTCTGGGCTGGGATGGTCAATGCCCACGGGAAGAATGAGAATGGAAGGAGGATGCAGACAGAGGGGGGCTGCAGAGTGGGACGAGTTATAGTGAGAGGGGATTCAATCCTGAATGGATTCAGGTGGGGGATAAAGGTTGCAAGATGCAGTCACATATGGGTGGAAGCTGTTCCAGGCTTGGCTGCTGACAGGTGGGGCAGGCTCGGACAAGGTGCAGTGGGGGGAAGACAGAAGCCTGATGCGGTGATACATGTGGGCACAAATAACTTGGGTGGCAGCACGGTAGAGGCAGCGAAGGGGAGATTTGACAAACTGTGGAAGTTATTCTTGGAACTTGCGGGCTCTGTTGCCTTCTCATAGGTGCTACTGGTTCCAAGGGTAAGCATGGCAAGAATGTAAAGGATAGGGTAGTTCTACTCCTGGCTGAAGGAGTGGTGCAACTCACAAGGATATGGTGTGGCAGGAGGTTGGAAGGATACATGAAAGAACACTGATCTGCATGCAAGGGACAGGCTATTGTTTGTTTATTGTTTATTGTAAATATTCAGAAAGACCTTTGAGGCAGGGACTCATTTACAAAGGTTCCACGTCATACATAGATTGAACAAGGACAGAACTTATGATACAGAGAAGAAGAAATACAGTACATAACAAAGTAACAAATAAGAATAATAATAATAAAAAAACAAACAAACAAACAAAAAAAAACTATACCAGAGCATAGTGGGAAAGGGGTATTAAAGAGTAGGTTAGAGGAATACATAGTCTCAAGTGGGCACTTACATTTGGTAGGGGGTGGCCAGTGCACAGCTGGCAAGCAGGGCAGCCATAATGGAGAGCCAAATGATCTGTCTCCCCCTGAAAACAGTGAATGCAAGGGGAGGTGGCCACAAAGGGGAGGTGTGCACTCCAAGGTGCCGGGGGGGGGGGTGGATGGTAACAGATTGAGGCTGGTCTCCCTAAATTCAAGCAGCCTGGGTAATAAGATAGCTGAACTTCAATCACTTTAAGCTGAGGGGAGGGTGGCTGTCACAGCTATAACTGAGACTTTGGCAACCCAATACCAGGATTGTGATCTAACAATCCCTAGGTTTAAAATCTACAGGAAGGACAGAGAGGTAGGGAGAGTGGGAGTGGTGGCACTCTATGTTATGAAAGGGATCAGATGTTCGAGGGATGAGGGGAAGGAAGGGATGACTGAGGTGCTATGGATGCAGCTCCTAGACTCCAGGGGAAGGAAGTTAAGGCTAGGGGTGGTGTACAGACCACCCGCCCAGTCCAAAGAGATGGAGAAAGAGTTAGCAAAGCATATTAAAAGGGTGTTTAGAAAGGGATGTGTGGTGATTGTGGGGAACTTCAATCTCCCAGGAGTGGACTGAAGCACCACTGCAACCTCCAGTGCCAGGGAGCAGGCACTCCAGGAGGCATTACAGGATGGGTTCTGGATGCAACTGTTCAGTGAGCCAAACTGGATGGGCAACACGCTGGACCGAGTTATATGGAACAGGGAGATGGTGATACAATCGAGGGTGGAGGACCCACTAGTATAAAGTGACCACCATTCGGTATGGTTCACACTAAGGTTGGATAGTGAGCCGTTGGGGGGGGATCACTAACTTGGGTAGTGGACTTCAGGGGTGCAGACTTCTTGAAGATGCGGGAGAAATATTCAGGGAAGGATAGATGGGATTAGGCCAGAGATGGATGCACAGCAAAAGTGAGATATTATTAAGCTTGGGCTAGCAGAGGCTATGGAGGCATGCACCATGACTCAGAGTGAGAAGAGCAGAGCGAAGAAGTCATGCTGGCTAAACAGCAAAGTGATGGAGGTGGTGAGGGCAATGAGGGGTGAACACTCCAGAGATTCAAGAGGACAGGGAGGCATATGCGAGTTGGCCCAAGGTAGTTTCTAAGTGTGTGAGGGAGGCAAAAGCCTCCAGAGAGCTAAGGTTAGCTCAGGGCATTAAGGGTTTTGGCAAAAGACATTTTAGATGTGTCAGGGACAAACGGAAATGCAGGTACAACATGATGTGGATAAAGAGTGGCTGGACATGGGTGGAGAAAGGGGTGGAACAAACAGAAGCACTGAATGAATACTTTTGCTCCATGTTCACGAAGGAGACAGGTGGGATGCTACTGACATGGATGGGGAAGGTGGGCAACTGACAGTTTGATGAGGGTAGGGTACTAGAAGGTATTAGGACACTGAAAGTGGACAAGGCTCCAGGTCCTGATGGTATTCACCCCAGGGTGCTGAGGTAGATGGCAGGGGTGTTGGCTTGGGAAAAAAAAAAAATAGCCAACTTTACTAAGATTGCACGGACAGGAAGAGGGAAGGTCAAAGAGGGCTACTGTCAGAATTCGTGAGTGGCGACAAGAGAAGTCAGTTCACTCAAATCCTCAAGTGTTCAAGGGAACTCAGGCTGGCCCATGGCCTTAAGTAGTGCTAAAAGGACTTTGTTCCGTATATACATGGAAAAGGGTTTGTAAGGATCACATTGTAGAAAATACAAGGCATGTGGGGTGGGCTCAAAATGTTGCACATATGCAAAATCACTTAGTACACACGGATCTTTATGCACAAAGGAGAAAGGAGAGGCTGTGAACATGGGGTGTGTTTGGGTTGGCACAGGTGGTAAGGCAGTGACAGATGGTGAAATCACAGTGGTAAGTGTACTCAAAGGTTTTAAGGCTTGGAGGGTGTACAATGTGACATGGCCTGATGGCATACACCCCTGTGTGATGATGTGGCAGGAAGACGTCCATACCCAGCGCTTGCCAGACTGTTTCAATGCCTCCCCAGACTTACGTAGTGTTTGTCTGGACTGTAGTACGGCTCATGAGTTATCACTCCTCAAGAGCGGTCCCAAGGATGAACTAGGGAACTACAGACCAATAATTCTCACCTCCAGCTGATGGAGACAATACTGACAGAGAGGCAAGTTTCTTTTCTAGAGAAGAATGGGCTGCCCAAATGTGGGAGACATGGGTTTGTCTTGGGCATGTCCGGTCACACCAACCTGGTGTAGTATTATGATTGGGTAACTATGGCTATTAGATATGTGCCATGCAGTGGATGTTCAATGCCTGGACTTCAGTACAGCATTTGATTTTTTGCCTCATGAGAGGTTGTGAGTTTGGTGGAATGCATAGTGGTGGTGGAGAACGTGAGGGGAAGGTTAGTGAACTGGTTACAAAGGGAGACAACGAAGGGTGGTTGTACTATGGGTGCTCTCAAGATATGTGGCAAGTGTTCCAAGGGGCTCACAGTTTGGGATGGGGTTGTTAGGAATATTAAGAGCAGACATCTCAATGCAAATCAGGACCAAGATCAGCCTGTTTGCAGATGAAAAGAAAATGGCAGCAGTAGTGGTGGACTTAGGAGTGTGGCAGGGATTGCAGTACAATTTGTCACAACTGGAGGAATGGTCAGACACCTTTTCAGGTTGTGTCCAATGCTAAGATGTACAAAGTGTTACACTGTGGTACTAATAACCCAATGTGGAGCACTCAGATAGGCTGGATTCTGTTAGTCACAACAGTTGGGGCAGACATTTGGAGGGAACACATGCGGACGCATGCGCGCTCCCCTCCACGCACACCCCAGCTCCTGGGAGAGAGAGAAAAACCAGGAAAAGTGATGCCATGGCAGAAAGGTGGAGGGCACCTCGCAGGCTCTGCTCCTTGCCAGCCACAGTACTGGCCCACTGAATCCAGAATCTGATGGGGGTTGGGGAACCCTGTCAGCTTTGGGGGGGGGGCAAGTCCTAGTAGTTCATGTCAGCGCCAGATGGTGGATGCCGGGGGATGGGGCTGAGGGTACCCTCCAGAGGGCAAGTTGGCATCAGGAGGAAAAAGCACCACCAAAAAAAAACAGATGATCTGAGGGCTAATGGGCATGCCATGTCAGTGTGGGCTGAGTGATTTAAAGAGCAGGTATCCATTCAAAATTTTTTTTTCTTTCAGGGCTTTACCTTTGAAGATGTGTTTCTAAGAGCAGCTGCTGTTTCCTGACTGACATCCTCAGAAGTGCCATTCCTGCCTGAAAGAATCCCGATCATTTTTCAGAAATGTACTCGTTCATCAGTCGGAGAAACCTGGGCAGAGATGATGTCAAAAACAGTTTTGTGAACGAGCTGTGCTGCGCTCTCTTGATCAGACATCATCTCTTCTCGGTCTCATATGGTAAAGGTGGCATGCTCTTCCGAGTCTAAACAAACACTGGAGGGAGCAATGCAAGAGTGTGAACATACATCCAAGCGGTCCGTCCCTGTCAGTGTCGTCCTGCTTTGGTTGAGGACCAGGTGTTTTTTGCCTACAATACACTATTGTTTTACCCCTGAACTGAGCATTTCTCATTCAATAAAGTGAGTTAAATTGTATAATGTGCTAGTTTTTTTTGTCATGTTTGAATAATTACTTCACGTTACCTCCTATTAAGCTTAGGTACAACTGACACTTGTCACCGATCGCTGTCACTGTAGACAGATTATCCAAAAGCTAACTTTACGGACTGTGTCTGCTGGCATCACAACACAGTGGCTATTGATCTGACATATAGAAAATGATTCTGTCAAGTGTTAAGGCTCAAATTATTGCGAATGATGTGTCATTATAAGCCTACTGAAATCTCATGCTTCAGCTTATAAAGATGATTAATTCACTTAGCAAACCGCTCCGTGCAGTACTCGCATGAACATCACTTTAAATAGGACTATGACCCTGCACCCTATACGATGAGATTTTTTCTTTCAGTATGCACATCTCCAAATCATTAAAAAATTCTGTTAGTCACAACCGAAGAAGAAAAAAAACAAGCATTGTATATGGTGCAGGGTCATAGTCCATTTTCAAGTGGTTAACATAAGAATTTAGAACATAGTGTTTGGGGATGTGCATACCGAAAGAAAAAAATCTCATCGTATAGGGCACTGGGTCATAGCCCTATTTAAAGTGGTGTTGATGCAAGTACAGCACGGAGCGTTTCTATATGTCAGATCCAGTTACAAATAAATTTGAAAGGATAATCAAGTGGACGCCAGAACACTAATCATTCAAAAATATGCCAGCAGTAAAAAAAAAAAATAGTCACAATAATACAAATGATAATAAAACTTTATTTATTAAGTGCCTTTCAGACACCAAGGCGCTGTACAAAAATGACAGTAAAATCTGAAAGACTAAAGTTAAAATAACATTAAAATCATAAATCACTCACATCAGCTCAAAAATGTTTGTCTCCACAGGTAAGTCTTAAAATTCTGCTTGAAGCTCCCCACGGTCGTACATTCCCGAAGCTGACGGGGCAAAGAATTCCAGAAGGTTGGGGCCATAAACGTAAAAGCACAGGCCCCAGAAGATTTTAAAATAACCCTCAGAACCTCCAGCAACCCCATGTCAGTCAAACGGAGCTGTCACACAGGGATGTAAGGAATCAGAATCTCTTTCAAGTATTCGGGACCAAGTCCGTGTAGGGCTTTGTTGGTCAATAAACCTACATTAAGGGTGATCCGCCACTGAGTCAGCAGCCAGTGCAGATCGCGCAACACAGGGGTAATGTGTAACCTTCTTGTCACCCCTGTCAACAATCGAGCTGCAGCATTCTGCACTAGTTGCAAGTGGTGGATATCAAGCCCAGGAAGCCCTAAGTAAAGGGAGTTGCAGTAGTCAAGGTGAGAGGTCACAAAGGCGTGGACCAACACCGGTAAATCACTGGATGGAACAAAGTGTTTCACCCTGGCAATGTTCCTAAGATGGTAAGAGGCTGATTTGATGACTGCCGACACCTGTTGACGAAGGGTAGCCTGTCGTCAAGTACCATTCCCAGGTTACACACCCATTCTGAGGTAAGGATCTGATCGCCCCCTAGAAATAAGCCAGAGGGTTGACCAGTCCTCAACCCCTCTATCTTGCAACCCAAGTCCACTACCATAACCTCAGTCTTTCCTGCATTCAACTTTAACCAGCTCAAATTCATCCAGTCATGGATTTCAGCGAGGCAGTTATTAAATACTGAGAGAGCACTAACCTGGTCGGGAGCAAAAGACGGGTAGAGCTGGGTATCATCAGTATAGCAGTGAAACCTCAGCCCATACCATCTTACAATGTCTCTGAGGGGAAGCATATACACTGCAAACATCATGGGGGACAACACTGAGCCCTGGGGAGCCCCACAATGCAGAGATAAAGGGTCTGAAGAAAAAAATCCTCGACACAACTCTCCGTGTTCTCCAGGCTAGGAATGATGTAAACCATCTGAGCACCGTACTAGACAAGCCACAGATGGATCTCAGGTGCTCAAGCAAAACCCCATGGTCTATAGTGTCAAAGGTTGAAGACAGATCAAGGAGTACCAGAATAGAACAGTTTCTCCGATATCTCTCGCCATCAGGAGATCATTGAGCACCCGATCCAGAGCAGTCTCAGTACTATGCCTCTTATGAAAACCCAACTGGAGAAGTTTGTAGATACTATCGATGGTCAAATGGTTCTCCAGCTGGTTTGCCACTACTTTTTCTAAAACCTTACCAATAAAGGGAAGGTTTGAGATCGGTATGTAGTTAGCAAAAATATCTGGGTCCAATGAAGCTTTCTTCAGAAGGGGTGTCACCACCGACTCCTTCAGGGAGCTTGGACACTTACCCGATTCTAAGGAGCACCAGATAATTTGAGTCAGAATCGGGCCAATAATCTCAAAACAACCCAAAATCAGGGGAGTTGGGACTGGATCTAAACTACAGCACGTAGGGTGCATCCCCTGGACAATCCGCATAATATCCTCGAACTCTGGCAGGTCAAAGGTACTCCAGGAGACACGAGGTACTGCGACTGGAAGCCGACCAACAGCATCCCCCATAGAGTGGGTCAAGCAGTTCTCCAATCTGATGTTGGCCATCTTATTTGCAAAGAATTGAGCAATCTCATCACACTCTTTTTGTGAAAAAAATAGACGGAGCTGCAGATAGGCTAGGTTGCACAACCTGTCCACAGTTCGGAAGAGCTGAGCAGGTTGATCCTGAGCGATAGCGATCTCCCTGGACAGGAATTCTGCCTTCTTGTGGGAGATCTCTGATTGGTGGAGCTGATATTGCTCCACCAAACTAAGGCGGTCGACCTCCAGCGCAGATTTCCACCAGCAACGCTCTAACCGTCGTCCCACACGCCGCAACTCCCTCAGGGACCCATCAAACCAAGGGTCATGTCTGTAGCAATGAACTGGAATAAAAAAAATTACATTTACATCAGGCAAGCACTGTGGTCACGTTTAACTTATTGCGCTACAAAGTATTTTATTGCTGCAAAGCTGACTACCTGAATGACAGCTCATGATGTTAGCATTGTGTCATCGAGACCATGTCAGATTTGAATCCGTGTTATTTCGGGTCTTTAACTGTGAGCATATTTTTAGAGGCAAATAATGTAGAAGACAATAAAAAACAAAAACATAGCCACTTGATGTGATGTCATCAGATACAGTCCATAAACTTAGCTTTTGGATAATCTGTCTACAGTGACAGCGATCGGTGACAAGTGCCAGTTGTACCTAAGCTTAATAGGAAGTAACATGAAGTAATTATTCAAACATGACAAAAAAACCTAGCACATTATACAGTTTGACTCAATTTATTGAATGAGAATTGCTCAGTTCAGGGGTAAAACACTGGTGTACTGTAGGCAAAAAAACACCTGGTCCTCAACCAAAGCAGGACGACACTGACAGGGACGGACTGCATGTATGCTCACACTCTTGCACTTCTCCTGCCAGTGTTTGTTTAGACTCAGAAGAGCATGTCACCTTGACCATACGAGACTGAGTAGAGATGACATCTGATCAAGAGCACGCAGCACAGCTCGTTCACAAAACTGTTGTTGACGTCATCTCTGCCCTGATTTCTCCGACTGATGAATGAGTACATTTTTGAAAGATGATCATGATTCTAGACAGCAGAAGACTTCTGTGCTCTTTCAGGCAGGAATGGCACTTTTGAGGATGTCAGTCAGGAAACAGAAGCAGATCTTAGAAACACATCTTCAAAGGTAAAACACAGAAAGAAAAAAAAACATTTTTAATGGATACCTGCTCTTTAAACATATACTCACTGTTGGACAGGAGATAAATGTGGTGTATATGATTGAAACCTCCAAGCACATGACATGTACCAACAAGACAGGCACGTGGTGGCTGTACAAGTTATCGGTGGGGGGTGGACACAGTAGACCACATGATCAGAGAGTTGAGACATGAAGATTCATGTGTGGAAATGAGGAGACAATTTTTTTGGCAGACTGTGTAGTGGCATAGGGGAACATATTGCATGAGGAAGTGGTGTAGTACAGTACTACTTCAAGAGTGGATGGGAGAAGGTAATGGTGTGTGTCCTGCGCAGCAGGTGTGGGGGTACATCTGTGTTGTACATGTTGTTATCTGCACAATTAAGCAGACTTGATAGACCAGAAGGCTTTATTTGCTGTCATTGGCGTATGTAGGCGGTCTGTTGTAGGTATAGTTGATATGGCATTACTGGTAAGTGTGGACACACATGAAACAAAAAAATTCGACTTTTTATGGGTGATGGTCCTCTTCTATCAAGAATTAGGTGGGGGTCAGGGATTAACATTTCTGATGCATTGCATTCCATGGCAATACAAGCAAGCGGCTAAATAAACACAATCATAATCCCTGTAGCTTTGGTGGGTCATGCTGACCTTGACATCGTTGGAATAACCTCCACTTGTTGAGCCATAAATCAGTATTGGGAGGCAAATGTGCCTTGTTCTGCACTGTTCCGTGAACGTGATGTGCAATGTCAAAAGGGTGGATGAGTGGCCATGTTTGTCAGAGCTAGTAATAAGTGCACCCTTGTACCGGGCGGGCATTGGTTGATGGAGGCACTGTGGCTCTTCCTTGAGCAATACAATAGCAAAGATTTGGCCACACGGATGATCAACACTCTTCCAGGTCAAGGGGCGGAGGTGGATACGATTCATCAGCCATGCATGTTGATGGCCATAATTGCTTCAACACACTTGGGACATATTTATTCTGCACCTAATGCTTGCAACTGTAGCCAGATTCAGAGGTCCCGGTATTTCCACCCTCATAATGCATCGGGCTTCACACTCAAAACTTTGGATGTCATCCTGAGAGCCACAAAGAGGGTGATTAGTTAGTGACACGGTGGGTCCTGTTCAGTCTTGTAGCTGAATCTTCCCAGATCATATCCTTGGCCTACTGTCTGGTACCATTTGAAGTGAGGCATGGAGATGTGATCAGTATCCTGCTTTGGAACACAAGTCACCATTTCATACACCGTGAACAATATACACGCTCATACAACAGTGCACTGCAACAGATGCCACATGGCATTGATTGAAGTGGACATGTCCCAGTAGGTCCTCAGCTTTCCTGTGTGACAAAACTATGGCAACACAGAAAGAGTTACTATTGCACTGCAGTGGCTGGTCTTATACAACTGCTGGTGTTAGTTATGGCCTTGCACAATAGATGCTGCACCGAGTATGGCCCACATCTTGCCATTCCAGCAGCTTCTGTACTACAGACCCAGACATTTCTTCTATAGGTACTGTAGTCAGCATAGTATGCATTTGTAGACAAGGTGCATAAAGTCACATGGCATGTGCCAAATAGGTATGTCAGCACATTAGCTGTGTGCAATGAACCCTGTAAGGGGGCAGGGAAGTTCAAGCGATTGTAAACCCTACTGCTGTTAGGCGTTGTAATTATAGAAGGATAGTGAGAGGGAGGGAATGAGAAATAACACCAGTGAGGGGATGAGATCTGATCTAAAGTAACCCTACAGGATGCTGGTGACCTGCAAAGGGACCTGAACGGCCAAGGATATGTAGATGGGGAAGAAAAGAAGGCAAGCTTGGGCACTATATGACCCCTTCAGGATGCTGAGAACCCTGCATGGGGAGTGTAAAGGCTAGGGAAAAAGGTGGAGAGAGTAGGAAAAGGGAGAAAAGTATGAGAACTAGCACCTAGGAGTGGCTAGGGTCTGTAGTGGCAGTAAGCACAGCTACATTGATAACTCATGTGACAGCATCCACGGTCATATCCTTTGAAAGTGTATTTATGAGTCAATGTCACTGCACCCTGTTACCAAATCCTGAGTAACCTGTCAATACACTACAGATTGTATTGACAATCACTATCAGACTGTTGTGTCACTGTGGTCACCCAGTGCTTTTCTTCCCTTGTATGTGAATGCCTTTAGTAAATCTTGGAGTTTCCGGATAACCACAGGGCACAGGGATGTCACATGAAACAAGTTGCCCAGGTACTTACGTACATAATATCAGGCCATACAGTGCACTAATTGACATTGCATGACATTCCACATGTGTCATTGGCTTCATAATGACCAGATTCCACCATGACCAGCATACAGTACATCCAGATCCTTGTTCTGTGATGCCATCGGAGTCCATCAACCATATACCAGCAATACAATGGCAAAAGCAATATTGCCAGAAATGGAAATAATGCTACTCATTTCTTTGTATGTATACTATGAAATAAATGCAATAGTGTGTGTTGTCAAAGCCAGACTTTTGCATTTATTATCTGAGGCATGTGTTGTGAAATGCACCATGGTTTACTTCCAGTTAATGCTCTGTGAATGAGAGTGCAGCATGTGTGACACAATCACATTTTGTTTTTTGACAGCTACATCACAGGGACACAGGTCGTACAACACTTACTGCAACCGGCACTTACACCACAAATACTCCAAAATGCACCAAGATGGGTTGTTCAGTTAAGTTAACAGATTCTGCCCGTAAAAGGCAGAAGAAGGAAATAGATTCAACACGTGGCAAGACCTGCATTGCTATTGGCATGGAAACAGTGCATTGGCTATCACTAAAAGAGGAATTGAAATTCACTACTCATTCCCAGGTTGCACATTTTTTACTGGACTGGCAAGTTTCTGTTACTCTTGCTGAGAACACAATGTTTTTGTTATCCTGCCATTGCATACACGGTTTATTGATTACTCTTCATTATTCTGTCAATCAGGTACCATCACACCAACAATGGGAATACAACCAAAACAGCAAATGCCCAGATGTGCCATTCAACCCCACAACCGAGTTCCAAATAGAGATTGGACCACATCACAGCATCAAGGATGAATGGAAACTCCACTGATCGTTCCTGTGACCTCAGTGATATTGCATCTCCCACCCTGTAAGCAGCACCATGTATAGTGTCATGTGGTCATAAACATTCTGATTTTTCAGACTGTGCTTTATTGGCATCTAGGTATAACTCATGTTGTCAATCACACAGGCTTGCTCTGGATGAACAAATTGAAACTGACCAGGCCACAGAAGATGCAGCAAAAACCATAGCCATGTTTTATGGGTACACAGAGACACGATCAAACCATGATGGATTTCTGTACATGCCTAGATCCCAGTATGTACCCAATATTCCTATCCTGACGTTTACATTTGTGTTTCTAGCATGTTACTTTACGATCTCATGTCTTCTTCTCTTTTATGTACCTAGGTTTGACATTAGGAGTGACAGTGAAAAGACATATGTAGCGTGCAGTGGCATTGGCTGTGACAAAACAACAATGGCACCAACTGCAGACTGTGTGATTGATAACAGGTAACATTACCTAACTCGGTGTTCTCAAAATCAAACATGCATGTATTGTGGTAAAATATCCTTCATCTTCAGCAACAAAGTGGTACACCCTATTATTTTTCCTGTTTCTGTTACCCTAGTGATCACTTGTTGCATGAGTTTCCAGAGGCATCCATTGAACAAGAAGTCATTGGACTGTGTCCAGAGAAGCTGGGAGATCCAGACAATGAGCAAGACAATATAGAAAGTGCTGACAGTGGCACCACAGACATTTCATTCACACAGTCTGTTGTGCAGCAACTGCTAGTTATGGTGCACACGGACAACATAATGGAACTGGCACATAAATGTCAACTAACGTTATGCACCACATGTGGCCTTGGCTTAACCATAAAATCAAGAACTACTGGCACCTGTTTGATGTTGACATGGGTTTGTACATGTCCATTTTTAAACTTTCCTGCTCTACTGACTTGCGCACGTACACAATCACGTCTTTTTTTTCTTTTCCTTTCCAGCTTTGTCAAAATGGTCACAGCACTTACAGGTGGTTGAGCCAGCCACAACTGAGGCATGGCCTAAATGCTGGAGATTAGATACTGCTAGTGCCATATTGATGTCCGGAAATAATTTTGGAAAAATCGCTCTTATGTATTGATTTATGATGCTTTCATCCGTGCTTCTTCTTTTTACCATTACCAATGCCTATACACTGTGCCAGTTATTGAAAACTACTGGGTTAGAATGGAGGCGGATCTGATGGCAGTGAAAAGAAACAAACCCATGTCTATCCTGGGTATGAAAAAAATACATTTTCAATTTCCAGTGTGATGGCTGCCTACTGAGACACTTTTTCGACCGCCTCCCCTGCCCTCCCTCTAATACTTACATAGAACGGCAGTTAACTCTACTTAGTGGTGGTAGAATTATTGGAAAAGGCTTCTGGATTGCCTACTGAGGGTCACAATAATTCTTTCTGTTCGCGAATTGTCTGTAGAAATGGACACAGAGATGAAGACGCCGCAGCTCAGACATACACCCCCTCCAACTCCAGCCAAGGACAAGGCGAAACGATCTAAAGCGAGTGGACCTGAATCCTCCCCAATATCTAAACAGAGTGTGGCTCTAACTGAGGATAGGTTCCTGGAAGAGCTGGCGCCGATGAAAGAAACCCTAATCGCATTAGCCTCAGAGTTCAAAGGTATAAAAACTTCAATTGATCAACTCACCATATGCACCAAAGATAATGAGGCCCGTATATCCTCCCTGGATGACTGGAGAGGGAGGCTGGATCCAGACCTGGTTACTCTGCGCCATATGCTGAGGAAAACGGAGGATCGCCTTGAAGATCTTGAGGGGCGTTCAAGACGCAACAACTTGGTGGTGTTAGGCTTTCCCGAGGGTGAGGAGGGACAGCAAGCTATTGTTTTTGCACCAAAATTATGTGACAAGCTGGTGGGGCATTCTCCTAATGGTCCCATATATATCATCGAACGTGCACATAGATCCCTTTGTCCCATGCCTCCCTCGGGAACACCCCCTCATCCCTTCATCTTTCGGATGCTAAACTTTCTGGACAAGCAACATGTGCTGAATTGCCTGAAGGAAATTGCAGAAATCCAATGGGCAGGCAAGAAAATTCGCATTGTGCAGGACTTACCGTTTTCGGTTCGCCAGAAACAGTCGGCACTTCATGCCCTAGTTTCTAAATTGATTTCTGCAGGCGTCAAATTCAGAGTTCGCTACTCTGCAACCCTACAGATTAATAGAGATGGTCTGTGGCACTCATTTGAGTCATTGGAATTGGCCAGGGATGCTTGTATGAAGTGGTATCCTGACTTAGTTAAGTGAGAAGGAATCCATTTAATTCTGGAGAACTGAGTGACATCTAGTGGTTATTTAATGTATTGCAAACTGCCATTAAGGTGTATTCACCATAGAGGAAACTGTTTTTCTGAGTGTCCACATTTATGAAACAATAAAGGAAAGGACCTAATTTCTGAGCTATATGCGAAGGTTGCTCTGCTGTTTCCAAAGGCTTCGTTGAATTGAGCATTGAGAGACTCTTTTTGGGACTTGGGGTTTTTCCTAAAATCCTTCCTTTCTTTTTTATCTTCTCTTTTTATTTTTATGTGTTTTTTTTTTCTTCCTCCTACGGTCATACACAGGCTCAACAGTCAGTTTCTGCTTTAGACTTGATATGGTTTACCAACTGGGCTATTTAGCTTTAGAGTGGTTGTGCACTATGGTCAATTTGCTTAAAGTATTCTTTGGGTCCCAGAATGTATAGTTCTGATGATTTACAGATGTCTCCCCCTCCTTTGATGGGTGGATGATATTTAAGCCTTTGCTGATATGGGGACTTTATCCTTAGAAGTGTAATTAGTATATAGTATTAACCCAGACTCCTATGGCTACATGGGGTCCCATGATTTTTAGTACCCGGTTAGACTATGTTGTAGGTTGAAGCTGTTGAGGGTAGGGAGGGGGAGGGGGGAAGGGAGACTCAGGGGTAGCATGACATTCATTGCACCAAATGTGTGTAATATGGGTCAGTCGCCAGGACTGGGGGTTTTGTATTTATTGTTTAACTACTGGGGCATGCTTAGTTTACATTTATATGTGCCCCGATTGGGGGGTTAGAGTTTAAGGGGGGAAATGTAAGTCAGTCTTTACATAGGTACTATAACATTGTTTGGGGATGTTGGGATGCGGGGGTATGGAGCCAGCCATTGGATTATTTTATTCACTGGGTACTTGACGAAGCATATTTAGTCCTATTAAAATTAGGCCTGTTATCCTGTTTACTCTTTCAGCCTGGTTATGAAAATTACTTTGTGGAATATTAAAGGGGCACGTGACAAGGTGAAGCGCCACCAAATCTTAAAGCACTTAGCCTTGATACACTCAGATGTTGCGCTACTGTAGGAAACACACCTAATGGCTAAGGTCAGAAGTATGGCAGCTTGGATTCAATGCAAAGAAGTGCAAAGTAATGCACCTGGGAAACAATAACCAAGGGGAAGATTACACAATGGGGGGAGGTAGTAACAACAACAAAAATGGAAAGGGACCTGAGGGTAATCATATCAGATGACCTTAAGGTTGGCAAGCAATGTGAGATGGAGGCAGTTCAGAGGAGGGCAACTAAAATGGTGCAGGGTCTGCAAGAGAAGCCATATGAGGAGAGACTGAATGAGCTTAATATGTATACCCTTGAGGAAAGGAGGGAGAGGGGGCACATGATAGAAACGTTTAAGTACCTCAGTGGAATCAACAAAGTCCAAGAGGGTAGCATCTTTCAGAAAAAGAGATGTGCAAGAACAAGGGGACACAATCTGAAGATAGAGGGGGGACAGCTCAGGGGCAATGTGAGGAAGTATTTTTTCACAGAGAGGGTGGTGGACACATGGAACAGCCTTCCTGAGGAGGTTGTGGGGTCTAAAACTGTGGGAGAATTCAAGAATGCATGGGACAGACATAAGGCAATTTTTGTGGGGAGTAGGAAGAAATAGGCTGTTGGCGAAATAGGATCTGCAGCTTATCCTCTAGGTAGGGAAATGGGCAGACTAGGTGGGCCAAGCGGTCCTTATCTGCCATCAAAGTCTATGTTTCAATTGTAAGGAGCATAATCTTTTTCAGAGGGACAAGTGGGTTGTGTATATGCTGCTGGCAATTCTACTTCGCAAAGAGGTGTTGTGATTCTAATAACTAGAGGGACCCCATTCCAGATGTTGCAAGAAATAGGTGATCTGCATGGGAGGTTTCTCTTCCTAAGGGGCCTTTTGGATCACAGAGAAATAATCCTGGGTACTGTATATGGCCCTAATCATTCCTCCCCTGAATTCTTTTCCAGATTAGCCCTTATATTAGTTCCATTTAAGCATCTACCTATAATTTTGGCTGGGGATTGGAATATTGTTTATGTTAACACTCTAGATAGATCTACCCAGAGAGGCCATAGTTTATCCCTTGCACAGAGATCACTACATGAAATGATTGCAATATTGGGATTAAGTGATCCATGGCACTTTCTATATCCCAATGGGAAGAAATTCACCTTCTGTTCTGCTTACCACCAATCCCATTCTCGTATTGATTTTTTTGGTAAACCAGCCAATGTTGAGGGGCCCAATGAGCTGTGGTGTCTCCCCTAGAGTATTATCTGATCATTCGTTGATATGGTTTGAAGGCACTATACCCCAAGGAACGCCGAAGGTTACTTTATGGAAACTTAATGTTCATTTACTCTCTCATGATGAGACAGTAGATAGGCTTAAAACACATATCACAGTTTATGGAACAAAATGAGGGCTCTATTCCAGCATATGATAAAATCTGGTGTTCCCTAAAATGTTTTTTGAGGGGAGAATTTATTAGGTTAGCAACAACTTGGAAAAGGAAAAGGGAGGCCGCTGCTAAATCCCTATTAGAATCCATCCAGCAGCTGGAATTATTGGTTGCTACCAATCCTTAAAAAGATGACTTGCACAGACTTGTGATCCTTAAGGATCAATATGCAGACATCCTTAGAGAAAGGTCTGGATATGCACTTTGTAAGACACATGTTCTGTATTTAGACCAGGGTGATAAAGCAGGTCACCTCTTAGCTCTTAAACTGAGACAGCAAGAGGAATCTAGATTGGTCACATCAATATCTCCCTTAGCAGGCGCTCGACCGGTAACAACCCCTAAGGCTATTGTAAAGGAATTTTAAATGTTTTATAGACAACTTTATAGACTTCCTGACAATAGTCCCTCACAGACTGAAATACAAGAATACTTGTCCAAAATTCCTCTTCCCACTCTGGACCCTGTCCAGCAAGCCCAACTATCCTCCCCTATAATAATTTCAGAAGTGACCTCTGCCATTTAATCTCTTCCACTAAATAAAGCTCCTGAGCCAGATGGGTTTCCATCAAATTTTTATAGAGCTTTTGAAATGGAGCTGGTTCCTATCCTCCAGAATCTTTATAAATATATTTGTGCCCAGGGCCTTACAGATTTCACACTGTTAGAAGCAACCATTATAGTTCTACCAAAACCAGATAAGACTAAAGACAAAGTAGCAAACTGTAGGCCAATTTCCTTGATGAATTATGACATTACGATACTGGCTAAAATGTTGGCTTCCTGGATAACCAAAGTCTGGGATAGATTAATTAGCCCCGAACAGATTGGGTTTATCAGCGTCAGGAACCCCTCAGATAATTTTCGTAAACTGGCTCATGTTTTCTCCATATCCAGGGAGGCAGAGCTCCCGATGGCCCTTGTCTCTCTGGAAGCGGAGAAAGCTTTCGATAGGGTCAGTTGGCCTTTCCTTTTTCATTTATACTCCAAACCTACTGCTAAAATTTATTGTAATGGTATCTTTTCCCAGACATTCCTGCTTTACTCGGGTATGTGGCAGGGATGTCCTTTGTCACCCCTGTTGTTTAACCTATATTTGGAACCCCTACTTCGAAAGCTACAGCTATCACCATATTTGACTGGAATCCCAATTGGCCCTATGGAACTTAAACTTTCGGCATATGCTGACAACATCCTCTTGCATGTCACTGATCTGACTAAATCTATCCCACCCACTTTGGAAATAATTACGGAATATAGTCGGTTCTCCAATTACAAATTGAATATCTGTAAAACCGAGGTTATGACCCTAAATTCCTATGTTTATAAATCAGATATAGTCGCTCTCAGCATGCTGTGGACCACCAAACTTAAATACTTGGGTATTACACTAGCGCCCTCTAGTTTTCTTTTGAAGAAACTTAACCTAGATAGTCTTCTTATAACCATTCAGCAAGATCTAGTTAGATGGTCCCCCTCTTTATCTTTCTCTCCAAGGATGAATTAATGTCATTAAAATGAATGTTTTTCCTAGATTGTTTTAGCCCCTCAATATGCTGAATATTTACCTCCCCTTAACTTGATTTCGTAAAGTCTAGAATCTGATTAATAGGTTTTTATGGAATAATAAACCTCAGCAGAGATCCTACATTCGTCTCTGTGCCCCGAAATCCACAGTGGGATTACAATTCCCAGATTTTTATTATTATTAACTTGTGAGACATGTGGCTAAATATATGAGATGGGTAGACCCTAATCCGAATCTAGTTCAACCCCTTTACACCCCTCTTTGGCTGCACATTGAGAGGAATATTATTAAAAGCTCTAAGATCTTACCCCGTAGCTTTTGGTATATACTCCCACAAAAGCTGCCTGGCTCTGTGAGGTGCACAGTGATGTACACCTCAATTAAGGTGCATAATCAGCTATGCAGGTCTCTTGGGTTTACACATACTAAAGATATTTCCCAGCCACTGTTTGGTAACCTCAATTTTACAATAGGTAAAAATACCCTTCTATTGCACAGTCTGAATATACCCTCATGTATTACGGTTAATGAATTAGTATCCCAAGGCAGGGTGAACTCAGTCCCAGATATTTTGGAGAGGTTTCAACTGTCGCCAAAACACACATTTTTAATTTATCAGATTCGACATATACTAATTACATGGTTTGGATTAAACTCCTTGGAAACTAACCATGGGGACATATTTTTGGACTTTCTAGCCCTTACCTGGCAGCCACATGCTGTTTCCCGTTTGGTTGCAGCCTTATACTTAAAACTCCATCCTGCTAGGGTGGAACAATCCCATTATTGGATAGAAACAAAAGGCGAAGACCCCCTGCTTTGCTTAGGGCTAACACAGGCCTTCATGACTTCTATGACACTACCCAAACCATATTTCCTATTTTGGTATCTTCCTACCAAAAGGCTGTTACACCCCTATTGAAATGGCTCTGGGGAAGGGAAGGACATATTGGGGGTGAGGGGATTATTATTAGGATTTGATGGGGTGGGGGAAGTGGGTAGGGTGGGGGGCAGGGCTTTTGATGTTAACATCCTCTGCATTGTATATATTCCTTGTTGCAACGTGTTACCCTCTGCAATTTGTAAGGCTGTATATGTATTTGTATAACATGAATAAAGTATACTTAATTAAAAAAAAAATACTTTTCAATGATCTTAATGCTGTCATTTTTCATAATCTAAGCATTGTCTTCCATCTAACACCTTGCTCTTTGCAAACAGGAGATGTCGAATGGACAATCCAGGACATTGTGCACAGTATTGCATTTACACCACTATGGATCTGGACACCAAGGAAACATAGAAGCATAGAATTTGATGACAGATAAGGACTGCTTGTCCCACCTAGTCTGCCCATTTTCCTACCTAACGGATAAGCTGCAGATCCTAGTTAACCAACAGCCTACTTCCTCCTACCACCCACTAGAATTGCCTTATGTCTGTCCCATGTATTCTTGAATTCCCCCATTGTTTTTGATTCTACGACCGCCTCAGGAAGGCTGTTCCATGTATCCACAACCCTTTCTGTGAAGAAATACTTCCTCACATTACCTCTGAGCCATCCTCCCTCTATCTTCAAATTGTGCCCCCTTGTTTTTGCACATCGCTTTTTCTGAAAGATGCTGCCCTCTTGGACTTTGTTGATTCCTTTGAGGTATTTGAAAGTTTCTATCATGTCCCCCATTCCCTCCTTTCCTCGAGGCATCTTTAGTTCCTTTAGTCTTTCTTCATATGTCTTCTGATGCAGATCCTGCATCATTTTGGTTGCCCTCCTCTGGACAGCCTCCACTCTATGTCTTTGCGGAGGTGGGGTCTCCAGAACTGTACACAGTACTCCAGATGTGGTCTTACCAACTGTCTGTACAGAGGGCCAACAACTTCCTGTTTTCTACTGGTGATGCCTCTCCCTATGCATCCCAGTATTCCCCCAGCCCTCCTTACTGCCTTCTCACATTGCTGGCCAACCTTTAGGTCGTCTGATATGACTACCACCAGGTCCCTTTCCATTTTTGTTGTTGTCAGTATTTCACCCTCCATTGTGTACTCTTCCCCTGGGTTTTTGTTTTCCAGGTGCATTACTTTGCACTTCTTTGCATTGAATCTAAGCTGCCATACATTTGACCATTCCTCCAACCTTGCCAAGTCCCTTTTCATCCTTTCCACCCCACCTTGTGTATCAACCCTGTTGCAGATCTTTGTATCATCTGCAAAGAGACATACTTTCCCTTCCAGTCCCTCTGCAATGTCACTTATAAAGACATTAAAAAGGACCGGCCCCAGTACTGAACCCTGCGGTACCCCATTAATAACCCTCCTTTCTTCAGTGTGGACTCCCTTTACTATTACCCACTGTGTCCTGTTGTCCGACCAGTGTTTTACCCAGGCTACCACCCTGGGACCCACTCCCAGACTGGCTAATTTGTTTATTAATCTTTTGTGCGGGACTGTGTCAAATGCCTTGCTAAAGTCTAGGTAGGCCATGTCCACAGCCCCTCCTTGGTCTACTGCTTTGGTCACCCAGTCAAAGAAATCAATTAGATTTGTATGACATGACCTTCCCACTGTGAATCCATGCTGCCTTGGGTTCTGTGCTCCACTGGCCTCTAGGTACTCAACAATTCTTTCCTTCAGAAGTGATTCCATCATTTTCCCTACCACTGAGGTCAAACTGACAGGTCTGTAGTTTCCTGCCTCTGTCTTGCTCCCACTTTTGTGAAGGGGAATAACATCCACCCTCCTCCAGTCCTTAGGTACCACACCATCCTCCCATGATTTATTAAAAAGGGTAGTCAGTGGTGTTACTAGTTCTTCCCTTAGTTCTTTTAGAATTCTGGGGTGAATCTCATCAGGCCCCATTGCTTTATCCACCTTCAGTTTTAAGAGTTCTTTCAGAACCCTGTTTTCTGTGAAAGGACTAATATCAACCCCTTATCCAGAGTACTTCTATTAACTGGATTAGATATTTCCCCCTGCTTTTCCATTGTGAATACTGAGCAGAAGTATTCGTTCAGTATCCCTGCTTTTTCACTGTTGCTCTTTGCCCAACCACCTTCCTCTTTGTTCGGCCTCAGTATCCCTGCCTTAGTCTTTCTTTGCTCCCTAATGTACCTATAAAAGGTTTTATCCCTCTTCTTAACTGAGTTGGCTATCTTTTCCTCGGTTTGGGCATTTGCTATTCTGACTGCCTTCCCTGCTTCCTTCTGTTTTAACTGGTACAGTTCTCTGTCGTGCTCCTTCTGTGTTTCCTTATACTTCCTGAATGCTATCTTTTTCTCCCTTACCTTCCCTGACACTTCTTTTGAGAACCATAGTGATTTTTTCTTTCATTTTGATTTATTTATTTGCTTCACACAAAGGCTTGCTGCCTCTGTGATGGCGGTTTTGATGTTTCCCCATTGTTGCTCCACCCCACGTTCTTGCCTGTTTGCTAGTGCTTTTCTGAGGCACTTTCCCATTTTGACAAAATCAGTCCTCCTGAAGTCCAGTACCTTCACTTTTGTGTGGCTTGACTCTACAGCTAAGTTTATTGTGAACCACACTATTTGGTCGTCACTTGTTCCCAGATGGCTACCCACTTCAAGATCAGAGATCCTCTCTCCGTCTCCATTTGGGAGTACCAAGTCTAAGATTGCTGTCTCCCAAGTGGGTTCTAAAACTAGCTGTCTAAGGCATGCCCCCTGTAGGGCATCGAGAATGGCCCTGCTCTTGGATGTGGCTGCAGCAAAGGTGCTCCAGTCAACATCTGGCATATTCAGGTCCCCCATCAGCAATATCTCCCCTTTTTCTGCCATTTTAAGGATACCTTCTATCATTTCCTTGCCCATTTCCTCCCCTTGAGAGGGGGGTCTGTATACAACCCTTGTGCGGATTGTGGAGCCATTTCCAGTCTCCAATGTGACCCACAGTGCCTCCTCTCCTCCCTGTTTACCCTTTAGCTCTGTTGCTTTGATCCTTTCCCTTACATAGAGAGCTACTTCTCCTCCTCTTCTTCCCTCCCTGTCCCTCCTATAGACTGTGTACCCTGGTATGTTGACATCCCAGTCATGGTTCTCTGTGTACCATGTTTCTGTGACTGCCACAATATCCAGGCATCCCTCTTCCATCACAGCCACCATTTCAGGGAGCGTTTTACCTAGACTAAGGGCATTAGTACTCATTACCTTCCATTTTTTTATGGCTTTATTTCTTTTTGCCCCATTCTTGTCCCTACTGCCTTTGTTTTTTTCTCCACTTACTCCTGCCCTTCTCCCTATTGACTGCTATATCTTGGTGTTTACCTCACTAATTACCCTGATTTCTGAGGGGGGGGCTAGGATTTCCCTTCTCTTCAGTGCCTCCTGCCTTGGCTAGTTTAAATGCTTGCCATTGAAGCATTTAAACCTGTCACCTAGGATCCTGGTTCCCCTCCAGGGATAGTTCTGGACAAGCGTGAAACTGCACTGAAGTCACTGAACATGTAGAAGTTGGCATTCCAGCACACTCTGCATGCATTTCGCCAGAACAATGTCCTTGTTTCAGAAGTGGTTACAGATGCACATGGCCCAATCTCCTGTTTGATGTGTAAGTATCTCTCTCTTTTTATTGTTTACATTCTTGGCCTCTTCTAGCCAGACTCTTGCAGCATGTTATAATGCAGGCACCTTCCTTCACAATGACATGGGTCCCCTCTTCAAGTGTCATAAGGAAATTCAAAATGCTGAGCTCCCTGTTGCAGTGGCTATCTTCTGCCACCTGCTCATGGCCACCGGTGATGCTCTGGAGTCCTTGACTCATGCATTCTCTAAGTGTATTTGCCTCAAACTAAATGCATGGTGGGGGGTATGAGGATTTTCACAAACTATACAACACTCCATCTTTGATGGCCCATTTAGAGGAGAAACAGTATTTTTATCCTCAGTACCAAGACATTCACAAGGATTTGCAAGACTCCCTTCGTGCACTTCAATTATTCATGACCCTATATCATCCTCATGCAAATCCTGCATACAGGGCATCCTTTTGTGACTGCACACATCCTGTTAGGTATACTACACAGCAGTGACCTGCAAATAAGAGACAGGTTCAGTTACCACTTCCATGAACATGACATGCACCTAAAATGTCCAGATTTGTCCCTGATGCTCCTTAGCAGGGCTATCATTGTGCTGAAAGGTCCCTCCCTGCCAGTAGAAATGAAGACAACTCCGATGGCTGACGGTAACAGGTTTACCCTGCACCTCACAAGTTGGATGGTGATCAGTCCAGAACTTTGAATCATTCAGTGGTTCGTTACAATCACACATTGGGCCTAGCTGTCTCTCCAACTCCCTTGCCTATTTGGGTCTCTCCATTCTCTCCACAACACACCTGGGTACTGATGGCAAAAATTGCTGCTCTGATAAGGCAGCATGCCTTAGAACCTGTTCCTGCTTGGTAAAGTGTTTTCAGATTTTACTCCCAAGTTTTTTCTGGTCACCAGATGGGCAGAATGCTTATGGATCTATGTGTTCTCAACATATACATTCAATACTGGAAAGTCATGAAGATGATTCTTACTACCCTAATCCACTTGCTGAATGCCAGAGAAATGGCTCTGTCCAGTGTACGTGAAGGATGCATGTCATCTTGCCTTTCTGCACCCACTGCACCGCACATTAATGATGGACGCTTCCGTGATGGGCTGTGGTGCCAATCTCTGTGAGGGTCTGTCCCAAAGCTCTTGTACATCTGTACAGGCTCACCGTCACATCAACTTTTGACAAAATAGGTCTGCATTGCATGCTTTACATGCATTTGAGACCTTACTCCCTCAGGGTTGCCCTCAAGTGAAATCACATAGTAAGGTTGTCCTAGCCTCTCTGCCAGTACAACATGATGCTGTGTTATTTGGCACTCCAGACACAGATCTGCTGTTAAGTTAACTTCTTACACTACTGTACTTTTTTTGTCCACTTCTACCTAGCTTGGTAAATGTTTTTTCTTTCTTTCTAGGTAATGAGTATCCCGAAATCATACATTCTTATGACGTTTGGGAGGAAGGGGCCTTAGTCAAGTAGCATGCACGGTAACCTTCTCGGAGGTGCTACCCATCTATGGCATAGGAGAGGCTAGGGTGTTCCGCACCATGGGATTCAATCAGTGGTTGAAAAACTGGTGTGGAGCTCAGGGATTTGGCTTCATTGGGGACTGGGGGTCCACCTGGAGTGATGCAAGCCTATACTGGCATGATGGGCTGCATCTGTCTGGGAGGGGAACCAGGATCCTAGGTGATAGGTTTAAATGCTTCATTGGCAAGCTTTTAAACTAGCCAAGGGGGGATGCACTGGAAAGGAGCAGAAAAATCCTAGCCCCCCCCAAATAATCACGGTAGTAAGTGATTCCAACCCAACATAGAGGTGTCGATAGGGAGAAGGGCTGGGGTAAATGGAGAAAGTGACAAAGGCAAGAAGGACAGGAATGGGGCAAAAAGGAGTAAGGCCATCAGGAAATGGAGGGTAATGAGTACCAATGCCCGTAGTCTGGGCAACAAGCTCCCTGAGCTGATGGCCTTAATGGAAGAGGGATGCCTGGATATCGTAGCAGTCACAGAAACATGGTACACAGAGAACCAAGACTGGGATGTTAACATACCAGGGTACATAACCTACAGGAGAGACAGGCAGGAGAGAAGGAGGAGATAGCTCTCTGTAAAGGAAGGGATAAAAGAAACTGAACAAAAGAGTAAACAGGGAGAAGAGGAGGCACTGTGGGTCACCCTGAGACTGGAAAGGGCACCACAATCCCACACAGGGGTTGTGTACAGCCCCCATGTCAGGGGGAAGAAATGGACAAGGATTTGATAGAAGGCATTCTTAGAATGGCAGAGAAAGGGGAGATACTGTTGATGGGAGACCTGAATATGCCAGATGTTAACTGGAGCACATTTGCTGCAGTCACATCCAAGAGCAGGGCCATTCTTGATGCTCTACAGGTGGCAGGCATTAGACAGCTAGTTTCGGAACCCACTCATGAGGGAGCAATCTTAGACCTCATACTCTCAAACGGGGGCAGTGAGAGGATCTCAGATCTAGAAGTGGGTTGCCATCTGGGGACAAGTGACCATCAAACAGTGTGGTTCATGTTAAACTCAGCTACAGAGTCAAGCCATACAAAAGTGAGGGTACTGGACTTTAGGAGGGCTGACTTTGGCAAGATGGGAGAGTGCATCAGAAAAGCACTAGCAAACAGGCTAGAAGGAGGTGTGGAGCAACAATGGGGAATTATCAAAACTGCCATCACAGAGGCAACAAGCCTTTGTGTGAAGCAAATGAACAAATCAAAACAAAAGAAAAAGCCACTATGGTTCTCAAAAGAGGTGGCTGTGAAAGTCAGGAAGAAAAAGATAGCATTCCGGAAGTATAAGGAAACACAGAAGGAGCAGGACAGAGAGCTGTACCAGTTAAGGCAGAAGGAAGCAGGGAGGGAAGTCAGAATAGCAAAGGCCCAAACTGAGGAAAAGATAGCCAACTCAGTTAAGAAGGGGGATAAAACCTTTTATAGGTACATCAGCGAGCGAAGAAAGACAAAGGGAGGGATAGTGAGGCTGATTAGAATGAACAGTGGGTGGGCAGAGGGGCACAGTGAAAAAGCAGGAATACTGAACGAATATTTCTGCTCAGTATTCACAAAAGAGGAGGGGGAAGTGCCTAATCCAATTAACAGAAGCACTCTTGATAGGGGGGTTGATCCCAGTCCTTTCACAGAAGAAAGGGTTCTGCAAGAACTCCTAAAACTGAAGGTGGACAAAGCAATGGATCCTGATGGAATTCACCCCAGAATTCTAAAAGAATTAAGGGAGGAACTAGTGAAACCACTGGCTACTCTTTTTAATAAATCATGGGAGGATGGTGTGGTACCCGAGGACTGGAGGAAGGCGGGATGTGATTCCCTTCACAAAGTGGGTCCAAGACAGAGGCAGGAAACTACAGACCTGTCAGTCTGACCTCTGTGGTAGGGAAAGTGATGGAGCCACTTCTGAAGGAAAGAATAGTCGAGTACCTAGAGGCCAGTGGAGCACAGGACCCAAGGCAGCATGGGTTCACAGCGGGAAGGTCATGTCAGACGAATCTAATAGATTTCTTTGACTGGGTGACCAAAGTAGTAGACCGAGGAGGGGCTGTGGCATGGCCTACCTAGACTTTAGCAAGGCATTTGACACAGTCCCACACAAAAGACAGTCAAATTAGCCAGCCTGGGAGTGGGACCCAGGGTGGTAGCCTGGGTAAAACATTGGCTGGACAACAGGACACAGAAGGTAATTGTAAATGGAGTCCATTCTGAAGAAAGGGGGATTACTAGTGGGGTACCGCAGGGTTCAGTATTGGGTCCAGTCCTTTTTAATGTCTTCATCAGTGACATTGCAGAGGGACTGGAAGGAAAAGTATGCCTTTTTGCAGATGACACAAAGATCTGCAACAGGGTTGATACACAAGGAGGCGTGAAAAGGATGAAAAGGGACTTGGCAAGGTTGGAGAAATGGTCAGAAGTATGGCAGCTAGGATTCAATGCAAAGAAGTGCAAAATAATGCACCTGGGAAATAAGAACCCAGGGAAAGAATACACAATGGGTGGGGAGGTAGTAACAACAACAAAAAAGGAAAGGGACCTGGGGGTAATCATATCAGATGACCTTAAGGTTAGCAAGCAATGTGAGAAGGCAGTAGGGAGGGCTGGGGGTATACTGGGATGTATAGGAGAGACATCAGCAGCAGAAAACAGGAAGTTGTTATCCCTCTGTACAGACAGTTGGTGAGACCCCATCTGAGTACTGTGTCCAGTTCTGGAGACCCCATCTCCGCAAGGACATAGACAGGATGTGTCAGTCCAGAGGAGGGCAACTAAAATGGTGCAGGGTCTGCAAGAGAAGCCGTATGAGGAGAGACTAAAGGAGCTTAATATGTATACCCTTGAGGAAAGAAGGAGAGGGGGACATGATAGAAACTTTTAAGTACCTCAGTGGAATCAACAAAGTCCAAGAGGGTAGCATTTTCAGAAAGAGACTTGCAAGAACAAGGGACATAATTTAAAGATAGAAGGAGAGGGTTCAGGGGCAATGTGAGGAAGTATTATTTCACAGAGAGGGTAGTGGATGCATGGAACAGCCTTCCTGAGGAGGTTGTGGGGTCTCAAACTGTGGGAGAATTCAAGAATGCATGGGACAGACATAAGGCAATTCTTGTGGGGGGTAGGAAGAAATAGGCTGTTGGTTAACTAGGATCTGCAGCCTATCCTGTAGGTAGGGAAATGGGCAGACTAGATGGGCCTAGCGGTCCTTATCTGCCGTCAAAGTCTATGTTTCTATGTTTCTATGTTTGGTATGGTGCAAAAAATCTTGCCAAACGCATAATGGCAGTAAGTATACTATTAACAGACATCAAACACAACTGGTGATAAGCTTCGTCCATGTGTGTTCCACTCTGATTAGTGTTTTTTCCCATATTCAAGGCTAGTCAGCAACGACAGTGTTGAGTCCTCCGGATTTGGTGTTGTTATATTGTCAACCATTTCTGGCATTGCTGCCATGAAGCAAACAACTACATTGAGATCATGGTAACTACACTCACCTGTTCACACTATCTGTTCAAGAGTTGTGTCACAGCATGTATTATGTAAGCAATAAGACATAACAGGGTGTGCATTATGGTGAAATAATTGCTCACCTCAGGTGCATTGTTATGCATGAGGTGCAGCCGAGTGCCATTAGATACACCGGAGAAGTGTGATTGTTTCACAATAATAGCACACCCCTGTAGTATGTTATTGCTATTATACAATGGCATTTAAATACATGACTTAAATGAATGGAACTAAGAAAAAAAGTATTTTAAAAATATAACAATTGGACCCTTTATTGAAGTATGCTTCCATTTTTAACTCTGAGTACAAAAAATAGTCCCTATTCTGGTAACTGTGTGGTTAACTTTCTTCATCCAGTTTTTTTCCCCCTCTGTTTTTCTGCCCATATTCAAGATATGGAATGTGTACCATGGAATGTTTGGCCTGGAACATAGGGATTCACAATTCTGCTCAGTTCCTTTGGCTGAATGTTCCTCTTCTAGCATGCTGTACACACCACAACAAGTGCCTTTTCTGGAGCCACAGACTCAGTTATCTCACTGTCAGGGAAAGAAGAGATTTCCCTAATGAGCAGTTAAAGATGTAAAGGTGGATTTTTCATTGACATCAAAGAAACAGCTGTAATGAAAACTATGAACATTATTTACTGTTTCTAATTTGTTTATGTGAAGTTTGTTTTATTTTTTATTTATGGTAGTTTTATTTTAAGGGCCTTGTTGGACGGTTTTTTATTCAGTAAAGGTAGCAGCCATGTTTGTGATGGAAGATCATTTCTCGTTGTATTTTATTTAATTTATTTATTTATTGAGAGAATCGGAATTACAATCCTTTGAGTCATAGACTCTTTTTCAAAGGCTCCATGTCAGTACAGGAAAGCACAAACATTACATTTAATAACAGTAATACATAGGTCACTCAGCAAAGTGTATTTACATTACATATTAGTTATCATCTCAAAGGCCTGGGAAGACCCTGAGTCACAGTTGTGAGACAAGTCTGGTTACAGAAATTCAGAGGGACATAAACAGAACCCTGAGTCATAGTTATATTACAGCCAGATAGTGGGAACTAAGGATGTAGTCCTAGAATAAGCTAGGTCTTTATCCATGACTATGCTATCTTTGGTATACTGACAAGGGGGAGGAGTATTAGCTACAGCTGCAGGCCTCAGAGTCAAGGAGAAGGTTCATGATACCAGCTTTGAATTGTCCAAGACTAGGGGCCAGGGAGATGGAGGGTGGTAGGTCATTGAGCCAGAGGGGAGCATGATAATGGAAAGACCTTTGCCCTAGAGAGGTCCTGCAATGGGGAACTAGGAGGGAGGTAGTAGTATGGCGCCTAGTGACCCTTTCATGTATTACTGACTGAATGAGGGGGTGGAGGCCTATGGGTATTAACTTCATAAGTATTTTTTTGGCTTGGAGGCATGTGTGGTACTTAAGCCTACCTTCGAAGGTCAGCCAGTCCACAAGCTCGTAGAGCTGGCACCTGTGGTTTAATCTGTCGCAGCCAGTGACCAGTCGGCAGGCTCTGTTGAGAGCTAGGTTGATGCAATGTAGGGCGGTTTGGTCTGCGGTGCCGTAAATTACAATGCCGTAGTCCGCCAAAGAGAGGACTGAGCAGGATACAACGAGACATTGGCCCTGAGGGGGTAGGCAGTGCTTATGTCTATATAGGATACCCAGTCTGGTATTTACAGCAGAGGAAAGGTGTTGAATGTGTGTGTGGTAGGTGAGGGATATGTCCAGGGTGACGCCCAGGTATTTGAAGGTAGAGACCTGTTCGAGAAGGAGGCCCTGCGCATTGATTATGGTAAGGGGGTGCTATAGAGAGGGCTCTGACGATGGGCAAAGATCATGGATTTTGTCTTGTTGTAGTTGAGTACTAGGCGATGCTCAGTGAACCAGGATTCTAATTTTTGGAAAAAATCTTGTAGGGCAGTTTGGAGTGAGTGAGGATGGGAGTGTTTCCAGAAAACAACTGCGTCATCTGCATAGAGTAAGAGCTTCCCGCTACAGGCTTGAGGGAGGCAGTTTAGGAAGAGAGTGAAAAGCAGTGGCCCTAGAATAGACCCTTGTGGGACACCCATTAGGACTGGTTTAGTGGAGGAGAGGGTGGTGTTGATTTTGGCCTGTTGCATCCACTCAGAGAGATAGTCTTTGAACCAGGAGATGGCCTTGGGGGAGAAATAGTAGGAAGGAAGGGAGTGGAGAAGTTGGGCATGACTGACTGTGTTGAACGCTTTTGTCAAGTCAACGTAGATTGCACCTGCTACTGAGCCTTGTTCCAGGGCTTCATTTATGTATGAAGTAAATTCGAGGAGGGCAGTGGTAGTGCTGCGACCCCTTCTGAAGCCATGTTGTTCTTGGCAGAGCAGATTATGTATGGCTAGGTAGTCTGTGATTTGGTCTGACACAATGTTTTTGAGAGCCTTTGAGAGGGGTGGTAGGATCGAGATGGGTCGGTAGCTACTAGGGGAAGTGGGGTCACTACTTTTCAGAATTGTTGTTATAATTCCTTTTTTCCATAGAGTGGGGAATTGGCTGAAGCGTAATGACCAGTTGAGTATTTTGGCAAGATGTGGCAAGGTCACATCCAGTGTTAGGCAGAGAATTTTGAGGTCGAGGGAATCACTGCTATAGCGCGAGTTTGCCAAGGCTTTAGATAGGTAGCGCATGGCCTCCCTGCAGGAGATGATTCGCTGCTGGAAGGGAGGGGGGACCTTAGTGCCTGAGTTGCCCGAGGGGCCGTTAGGGACCGGGTCAAAGAAGTCATGCAGGAGTATGTGATTAAGGTCTGAGAAGGTGGTATTTAGGGTAATGGAGATGGTAGTGGGGTCCTGGGATATGGCCCCATCGACTTGAAGCTGTATAGGGGCGGGGGGAGATGGTTTTCCTGCAAAGCTCCTTAATATTGTTCCAGAAGTTTTTCCCTGAGCCCCATGTGGCGGTGAGGGATTGCCTGTAGTAATTTGCCTTTGCTTGCCTGATGGCCCAGGTGCAATTGTTTCTGGCTGCTCTGTAGAGTTGTTTGTCATAGGGTGTCTGGGAGTTTAGGGCCCTATGCCAGAGGTTGTCTCTATGGTGCATCTGGTCAAGTAGGGGCTGTGAGATCCATAGGGTATCCCTGTTTTTTAGGATCTGCTTTGTGAAGGGGGCAAAGATATTGCAGGCAACGTTAAAGGTGGTGATAAAGTAGATGAGGGCAGCGTCTACAGTATGGGCGGTGTAGATGGGTGACCAGTCGCATGAGGTAAGGAACATTTTTAGGCATGAGAGGGCTTCTTTTTTGAGACGCCTTTGGACTGTAATTTTAGGGAGGCTGGGTGGGAGTTTATTTGACCACCTGCAGGTGACTGGGGAGTGGTCACTTATCGCATCTGGGAGTACTTTAATCCTGGAGAGGTTGTTGGGATGATTAGTAAGGATAAAGTCGATAAGAGTGGAGGACCCAGTTCTTGGGTCATGTCTGGTGGGGGAATGAACAACCTGGGTGAGGCCGTAAGCAAGGATGGCATCTTTGTAGGCAGCTGATGTGGAGGATAACCATTTTACGCTGAAGTCACCCATTACAATTACTTCACTCCTGGAATGGAGATGGGAGATGCTGGTCAGTATAGAATCAAAGGCTAGCTTTGGTTCATGGGGGGGATGTATACTGACACAATGTATAGTGTTTTACCAGGATTGCCCCGGGTGACCTTAACGGTGATAGCTTGAGCACCATGGGCTGGTGGGGGAAGGGGGATAGAGAGGGCTTGCAGGGATGTTTTGATGTAGATGGTGCATCCACCTCCCCACTTGCCTAGCCTGTCAGTTCGGAAGATGGAGTAGCCACTGAGGGTGACAGAGGTATCTGGGATGTTTTTTGAGAGCCAGGCCTCTGATAAGGCAAGGATGTCAGGGTCGTGTTGTGCGATCCAGCCCTGGAGGGGAGTGAATTTCCTGGGTAGGCTATAGATATTGAGGGAGGCCAGGAATAGGCTGCTATGTCTATTTTCCTTAGAAGCTCCTGCAGCAGGGGGTCCTGGATTAGGGTGCACATTACCTAAAAGTAGGAGTAGGAGGAGAGTATGTCGAAGAAGAGCTAACCATCGCAGTTTGGGTGCAGAACAGCGGCGTTGAGATGCCGATTGTATTTTCTTGGGCCAGCTCGGTATTGGGAGGGTACGGACAAATTGGGCTACCAGAGTTGGAGCCACAGTGTGATGCGGGCTGCTTGGGGGGGGCTGGTGGTATGAGAGTGTGAGATTCCAAGGTGGTCCTGGTGATAGTGCAGCTTGGGTAATGGGTATAATTGTTGTTTACTTGTACTGGGATGATAGGAGATTGAAAATGCCATGGGGTGGGCACTCTTCAGGGGCAATTAGCATACCATGTTAGTGGGTCCCATAATAGAGACTGATCCACTGTTGGATTTGGGGGGGGGATAACAAAATGGGAGTACTGAGGTACTTAGAAAAACAATCGAAGGTAGATTTTCATGTTTGTTTTTTTTTGAATTTTTGCTGAGTGAATTATTGAGTGCACTTGGGTGGCTTCTAGTGGTTAGCGAGTATAGGCTGCAGATGGCAGAGTGGGCTGATAGTTTTTTTTTCCTCGATCACGTGATCTTGGCTATATAATCAAATGTTGAGCAAGGGTGGTGGTGGGGGTGGTGGGGAGCTGGCGCACAGTGCTGGCGGGGCTCACAGTACAATACAGTACTTGTAGGCAGCGTGCAAGCAGAAACTCGGTCAGGCTCCTCCAGGGCTTTCTTTATTTCTGCGATCCATACCTGCGGTTTCAGTGTGGGGGAGGGCAGCCTAAAGACCCTCATGACCTCTCAGCACCATGGTCCAGCTGTGGACAAAGGAGAGGCAAAAGGGACAGGGTTATGTTAGGTAGGAGACTGGTCGGTGGGCTAACAAATCTGAAAATGCACCAATTCCTGGACTGCCACCAGAAGTGAAACCGGAGTGAGCTCTGTGGTTGCTGAGCTGTGCTGGATTACACTTGAGGTTTTCTACCATAATTTAAGGCAGACTTTAACCTAAGTCCTTGATCTGTAAGTGGAATAAGTAGGGAAGGAGGCAGGCTGATTAAATTTAAATCCCGTAAGCGGCAGGTACAACAGGAAGCCCTTTGTGAGATGAGGCAAATAAATTATTAGAAGAACTGATCCGAGCTGGTAGCCGAGTGTGTTGCTTAACTTTAAGATTAAATTAAGGCAGGAGTATAAAGCAGGCTGCAAAGTCCATGGGCCGGATTCACTATGGCCAAGTTATTTATTTATTTTTTGGTTTGAACAAGGACTTGGTGCCAAAAGCAAACTGCCTTGAACGCAACTGCAGGCAGCTGGCTACGAAGGGTTTTTGGCAGAAAGTTGAAATAAAAAAACTGTCTCCACATGTATAGTGACAGAAAGTTAATCCCCTTTAGCATGTTCAGTTTAAACAAAGTTAATCCCCTTTAAAATTTCAGTTTTAAACTTCAACAAATAACAGTACAATACAGCGCTTGTAGGCAGCGTGCAAGCAGAAACTCGGTCAGGCTCCTCCAGGGCTTGCTTTATTTCTGCGATCCGTACCTGCAGTTTCAGCATGGGAAGGGAAGCCTAGAGACCCTCACAACCTCTCAGCACCATGGTCCAGCTGCGGTTTCAGCATGGGGGAGGGCAGCCTAGAGACCCTCATGACATCTCAGTACCATGATCCAGCTGCGGTTTCAGTGTGGGGGGGAGGGCAGCCTAGAGACCCTCATGACCTTCCAGCACCGTGGTCCAGCTGTGGTTTCAGCCTGGGGGAGGGCAGCCTAGAGACCCTCATGACCTTCCAGCACCGTGGTCCAGCTGTGGTTTCAGCCTGGGGGAGGGTAGCCTAGAGACCCTCATGACCTCTCAGCACCATTGTCCAACTGCAGTTTCAGCATGGGGGAGGGCAGCCTAGAGACCCTCACGACCTCTCAGCACCGTGGTCCAACTGCGGTTTCAGCATTAGGGAAGGGCAGCCTAGAGACCCTCACGACCTTCCAGCACCGTGGTCCAGCTGCGGTTTCAGCCTGGGGGAGGGCAGCCTAGAGATCCTCACGACCTATCAGCACCGTGGTCCAGCTATGGTTTCAGTGTGGGGGAGGGCAGCCTAGAGACCCTCACGACCTCTCAGCACCATGGGGGGACTGAAGATAAATAGTTCTGGTTGTAGCAGACTGATTTGCTTGTTGTGTGATGTGGTTTAGGACCAGGATGACACTACATTATGCACTAGTGTTGCACAGTCACCTGGCTGGTTTTAACCAATTAAAGTTCTTTGATTTTAAGACCCATTTTATAAAGATTCATTAACTGTTCTTACTTTGCAGGCACAGTGGGTTGGCATACTTCATCACGTCACCGATGTACACCAGTGGAATTCTGGCAATGGTATTGGGGCTGGAGAATGCAAGCATTCGCAGTCAAAGTCTGTATGGGAAAACCCATGGCTGGAGGCAGGATCTATACTGTCTAGAGAACTGGGAAAAATTGTGACAGATAAACATTTGCTACATTCTGGTACCATGCTAGATGCTTGTGTTTACTTGCTACAATGTCAATGCATCCAATCTCTGTGTATGTCAATTCCATGACTACAGGTTCTGGTTCTAGTTTACTTATGCCTTTTGAATAAAGTTTCACATACATTACATGCATGACACTACATGAGGACCACTGTATGTGGTTTTTGGCTGCTTTTCATGACTTGTTTCAGGGCTAATCACACACCTTGCACACAAAACATGCAATGATTTGACTTGTTTCTCATGCATTGATATAATGCTTGTGTCAATCTGTCATTGTATGCACGTATTGGTACATTTTCCCAGATGTATGAGCAGCTTGTCCTGACAGCGTATATGTTTTGTGCACACACAGCACTGTGAAACAGTTCTATGCACAAATCCACCTTGAAATGTCCTACTTGCCAGCTCACTTTTCCGCTCATGTGTGTCCACCTGGTGCAATCCACAACAACATGCCTTATGGTCAAGCCATTGTGCCAGGGCCACAGTCTTCTTGCATGCAAGATTTGGCTTCAGTGCCATGATGGACAGGTAACCCAAAGTATATTCATAAGCTTCCATACCTATATACACTAGCACCATTGCTAATATCTGATGCTACTAACGCTTTCGGCATTTCACTACAATGATAGCTCATGTTTTCAAAATTAAAGCCTAGGTCACATGATCACATTGTATGTATGACTCACTACACATGTAACACTACTTGCACATGTTAACATACTACAGTACAAACACTTGATGCAGCATCCATTTGCTGAGTGTGTGATCGTTATGCAATGATGTTACATGCCAGAAAACACTATGTGTAATCACTATCAAAAGTCATTTAGCACAGCTTAAAATTGCTTAAAGTAACTTTTCATCTCCTATGACTTGTAAACAATCACATCTGTACTGTTATCTGTTACTACAGTAGACGCTCCATACCACAGGGAACTCTCTCTATAGTCTTTTTTCAATGGATCATAAAATAGACACAGACAGCTTTAGCCTGTTAATTGCAAGTTGCTAATGTCAACTATCATTGTGACAATGGTTGCTTTATGCATTCCTGGGCAACACCGTCCATGCGTGCCATTTTCTATGCTGCCAGCAAAGTGAAGGTGACATAGTGACTTATGTTATGCATTGCAGCTGTCTATGTGTCTACACCCCCCCCCACCAATAGCACCATGATAGTCAGAGAAACATAGACTTTGATGGCAGTTAAGGACCGCTTTGCACACCTAGTCTGCCTCTCCTAAGACTGCACATGTTGGTTAGCTTCATACCTCCACTTAGCCATAATCTGTACTTGGAAATATAAATCTACACAAATTATGTGTGCTATCACTGTGGTATTCGTGTGTGCATTGCCTTTTGGTATTGTACATCTTGTACAGGGTGCAAGTATATGGTCATTTCACTGCAACAGAAAGTTGTGTAGTACCAATGCACATTATGTTCTCCTTTTTCCAGGCACAGCAGAGATTATAACCACAACAGCAAAATACATAGTTTGTTATAATAGTCTTACTTGATGGCTATGATGCAGTCTCATCACTGTCACTGGTAGTGCACAATGCTCTACAGTCTTGGTTTGGTTGTCCGGTGGTAACACCATATTACCAAACATTCTAACAGCATATTCTCTATGCATTATTAGTTATAGACATCTGTACAACAAGAAAGCTGTCAGATGGATGGTGGTAGCAAAGAAGAAAGCAAAGGACTGTGGCTACATCCCAGCAATGATGACAGATGTACTCCAAAGGAGAATGATGTGCACACTGCTGGTTGACACATGGACAACAATGTCTCAGGAAGATCCGTGGCACATTCAGCAAAACATATCTGCTATCTCACCGCCCCCAACATGGACAATATATGAACAGCACCAGTCACGCTTCAGTTGCTTAGGAGATGGTATGCTCAGTGTCTCTGCTGGTCATATGTTATCTACAAATGAAATGCAACCATAGTACATATACTGGTAACCTTTTCTGGTTGTGCCACAAATGTAATATGTGCTTCATGATACAGCATTCTTTCTGTGCATACCGAAATGCTTTACGCATGCTAAATTTAACTTGACATTCTGCGCTGAAGATACTTTCGGTTTGAAAATTAAACATATAATTTCTTCTGACAATCAACACACCGCAAGGAACATGTACTGATGTGTGTGGCAAATGACTTATTCTCAACCATGCACAACATACGTGATTGCATCCCTTCTAAATGCACTAGTTAAAACAACAGTAGTCTTGAAACCAATCTTCATGGTACACATTACTTATTGCTATTCGACTGCAATGTTTCTCGCTTGTGACTACCACAGTGTTCGTTGTATACAGTTGCCATTCATCCAAAACTCTGTATGATCTGTCAGCAAGTAAACATGCTACTAATACAATTTGAGAAAACATGGAGTCATGACCATGCAGAGTTACTGCAACCGACATTGGTTGTTGAGAACTTCATTTTTGAATAGACGGTGGATATAATTATCCAATTTCATCTGCACTGATCAACGCCAAATCACAGGCATGATCAAGTGAAATACCATTCTGTGACAGTGTATGGTGGCCGTTTGTGAACTTTAATATATTTTCTTGCTTATTAAGAGTATTGTTCCAGTTTTGGATTGGTTACTGTCATAATTTCCTAGGTGGCATTAGTGTGTGCATTGTCATAAAAACTTTTACATGCATCCATGCCATGTGCAGAAACTATACTATCTTCTGTGTTCTGCCTCTTTCTGGCTCGCTCTCTTGGCATCTCTCTCTCTCTCTCTCTGTCATTTGTTATTCTTTCATGCTGGTGAGGAGATAGCGGGTCCAGTGAGAGAGATGAAGAAAGAGCAACAAATGTTATAGTCTTACTGTGTTGCACTGCAATGCAAAGTGACTTCTTCAAATGTTCTTTATTTGCTTCAGCTTCCAATTGTTGTGAATTACTCACATTTTTATTCCGAGCATTACTTATTTGGAACTCTCCATAACTTATGCATGATTGGTTTTCACTACTGGCCACATCAACACAAACAGTCTAATTTTCAATGTTAGCTCATCAAAAGCACCAGTGTTTGTTATTTCCAGTACATTGTGTTGATCCTGCTGACACATTCTACATTGACTACTTCTGTGGGTTTACACCACCAGAGGTTGACAGTTCCAATGGTTACACATTTAAAGATCGGTGTTGCACATTGTAACCATTCACCAAAAACAGCATCTAATTACCATCATGACTCACTTGGCTGTGCACTTATTACACGTCACTTGTGTTGTCTGTATCTCTCACTGTGTCTCTCACTCACTTTCACACCACGTGTCACTCTCTATCTCTCTCACCTTCTACAAGCCAGTGAGAGTATAGGAGAAAGACAGAGACAGCAAGAGAGTCTGGTAACCAAAGCTTATGGTGCTGTTAATAAAAAATACTCAGCATATTAATCTTGTGTCTTTCAGTTGATTTAACAATATTCAAAGCATTTGCAGTCTGGTTTATCATTATTACTTCACTGAGATAGAATGCCAGCTAATGATGGAACCATCATTGGCTCATGCCACTGTTTCAAAAGCTGCCCTTACCTAGTGCTGCATTCTAAAATCCTTCAATGTTGTGTACAGCCTGCAAAGAAAGCCCCAACCAGAAATACATATACCTAACATTAGTAATAATCATCAAACCTATCAGCATGATTGGAGCTGTGTTGAACAGATAAACTAATATATATATATATATAAAAATAAGGGATACGCAACCTCCTACTGGAAATATTGTGAATATTTTGTTCTAGTGCCAATTGACCCGATAACATCACGAGTGGCACGAATGATGTTATCGGGTCAATTGGCACTCGAACAAAAAATATTGACAATATTTCCAGTAGGGGGGTTGCGTATTCCATTTATGCCATACCTCCAAAAAAGTGAAAAAAAATAGGAAATTCTTGCCATTTTTTGACGATTAGAAAAAATCTAAACGAAATCTATAAATGAAACACCACTCATTTTGTAGGTATTTTTGTCCTGATCAACTTTTTTCACAAAGCACCACGCCATTGTTTTTCATTTTAAAATTATATGCATTTGTTTGTTGCAAAAAGTGAAATAAATTGAATTTTCTGCAGTTTCTCTGCTAATTATAAAAAACCTAAAAGGTATATATCAATGAAACACCACTCATTTTGTAGATATTTTTGTGGTGAACAACTTTCATGCTTGTAGTACCATGCTATCATTTTTCATTTTAAAGTTATTCACATTTGTTTGTCAAAATAGTAAAACAAAATAGCATTTTCTGCTGTGTTTTTGTTTATTATATAAAAAATAAAAGTTAGTCATAAATAGAACACCACTCATTTTGTATATATTTTTGTGCTGAACAACTTTCGTGCTCGCAGTACCATACTATCATTTTGTGTTTTAAAGTTATTCACATTTGTTCATCGAAAAAAGTGAAAAAAATTAACTTTTTGTTGTTTTTCAGCTAATTATATAAAAAAATAAAATTCACCCATAAATGAAACACCACTCATTTTGAAGATATTTTTGTGCTGAATAACTTTTGTGCTCACAGTCCCATGGTATAGTTTTTCATTTTAAAATTATTCGCATTCGAACACAGTTACTACTGCTACTGTAGCTGAATATGCAAATGAGTTTGAATGAGCCCATCTCTACCTACTGTGTGGATAAATTTACCTATAGTGAGGATAAATGCGATATCCTCACTGTAGGTCTGACCACCCTGAGAATATCGAAAATATTTGCCTTTTGTATCCTCACAGGTATGGCATATATATATATATACACACACACACACACACACACATATATATATATATATATATATATATATATATATATATATATATATATATATTACTGGCCCGTAGGCCAGTATAGTTAGGTTACATGTGCATGGTCACTTCTATGTTATGCCTCAAGTTTGCACTTTAATAACTTTGAAACCATTTTTCCGATTCGACTGACATTTTGAATGCACAACTGCCAACCATACATCTCTGGATCTGGAAAGTTTCATTCAGTCAGATGTACAGTTGGAGAACTGTAGGGCATTCAAAATATGTTAAAGTGCTAACCTTTGCACATTTTTTCTGTAAGCCATAATGGACTACAGAATGCATTTCAGTGGATTCAAATTTGTTTGCCTACATGTAGCCTGGGTTGAACTGGTGTCTTTAGAAGATTTGTTGAAAAAATATTGCTCCGTTCAAAAGTTTTAAAATTTTTTTCATGTGCCATTCTATTTAGTTTGTTGACCGGGTAAGTGCACTAGACAAATCCTGCCTATTTTCAGGCACGACCCGGTGGAGGGGGATACAGATGAATGCCAACTGACCTTGAACCAGATTAAGCTGCTGGTAGTATTTTTAGTGAATGAGGGAAATTTGGGCAGGACACCAGGGAAATTCCCTTACTCTTCATCAGTAGGGGGAGTTGCTGTTCTAGGAGAGGACGACAGTCTGCCTCAGGATGGCTGAGGAGGAGATTGTGGATTTGGAGCAGCCGGTGGTTCCATCCACGACCACGGCTGTAGCTTTACCTGGGGATTCTGAGATTTCTTTAGAGGTTGTAACTGTGAAAGCACCGTGTGAATCTGCAGTGGCAGAGGTGGTGATTTCTTCAGCGAAAGATCTAACTACGTTCTCAGATGCAGTACGCCCTTTGGAGATGGTCCCTTTGCTTGATTGCTGACCGAGCTGTAGCGATGGGCTTTTGGTGAGTCAGCAAGTGGCTGACAGGAACGAGGATGGTGCGTCAGTGCTGGATGCAGTATGAGATTTCTCATTTGGAATGCGGAAATTGAGACAAAATGAGCCCTTTACAGATGAAGAATGGACGGAAGAAACAGCTTTACAAAACGCTTGATGAATTCAAGGAGCGGATGGCCGATGGCTTCCAGATACAAACTGGGAAACTTTTTCAGGTCTGACAGGTACTTCTGTGAATGATTCTCCCTCTCTGGAAGCAGTTCCTGTTAGTATTCCTGCATCATCTACTACTACTACTGTAGTATCGGGGGGAGGGGGGGTTGTGTACAGATGTCAAATCATTACCGGAGGTGCCGGGACCTTCTGGACTGGGTCCTGAGCTCATTTCGCCTAGGATTTCTCCCCCCCTCCCCAAATGAAGATAGAAGACGGTGTGGGCCTTTCTTTTCAGACCTTTTCAAAAATAATAAAGTGGAGCAAGCCCCTCGCCATAATGCTGTCCGCTTACGGTACAGAGGTGGTTTACAAGAGCATCCAGATAGGTTTTAAGTTGGCAGGACTTTATTACTTAATTCCATGAATTTTCATGCTGAAGACATATTTGCCCTAATTAATATTAGAGGGGAATATTTTTTTTGATGTCAGCTTTAAAAATTTTATGGGGTTAGATACAATTTGGAGGAAATATGAAACCCTTAAAATGACTGCATTATGGACACCTTTTTACGCAATACCATTAACAAAACCCCTCTTTAAAACTGTTAATGTCATGTTTAGGAATGAGGGTGTCAATGTGGGGGATATTCTCTTTTGGCTGGGAAAAAAATGTGATGTGTTGGGCCCTCCAGAGGCCATCATGGATTCAGAAGGAATTTGGACGGGGAACTGGAGATTTAAAGTTAAATTATGAATGGTAGGCATTGAGGTTCATCATATACCTAACAGTTTTTTGGGGGGTAAAGACAGGGTGTCTGTTTTTACCCTGGTCAGCTGAAAGACTGTTATAAGTGTGGTAGTGGTAGGCACCTTAGTAGTACTTGTGATCGAGTGCATTGTGCTCTATGTAGTGACTATGGCCACGATAGTGCTGTTTGCAGAAATGTCTTTCATTGTAATCTATGTGAAGAACAGGGTCATGCGTACCATCAATGTCCCTGGGCAGGTCAGAATAGACCTGGAGACCCCGATAAGGATTTCCTTTTCAGTCAGGCCCAAGATAGATGTAGGCCCTTCTACTGAAGGAGAACCCCAAGCTAGGCCTACTAGCCACACTGAGGTTCCTCCCTCTAGCTCTACTCATACTGCGTAAGCCCCTTCCCAAAATACTGATGCTACCTTCTCTCATATCTCTGAAGGACTTGTACCCTCTCAGCCCTCTCTTATACTTTCCACTTTACAGAAGCCTATGCCTCCCCCAGGAACAGATTTTCAGCTCCCTAAAAGGGTGACTAGATCGGTTAGTAAAAGCAAAGCCCAACCTGTACAGATTCCACTTCAGAATACCTATCAGGTACTTCTAGATGGGGATCTAGGCTCTGAGTCAGATGTCTCTTCCAGGTCGGAGGTAGTTTCTGAAATGGAGTATGATGATGACACTGTTTTGCCTGGTAGGGGAGTTAAAAAGAAATTAGGAAAAAAAGGAAGAAAGATAAGGATTGATTTTATTTTTTCTATTTCTTATAACCTCCCTACGTATAGCTTCTCTTAATGTTCAGAGTATACAGAACATTAAGAAAAGAGCTGCTGTTTTATCCTTTTGTAAGGACTTAACTACTGATATCTTGTTCTTGCAAGAAACTAGGCTTCAATCCCTGCATGATGTTTCTTCCACAAAAAACTGTGACCCTGGGGGGGTTTCCTTTTGGACTTTTGGGGGGATGCTGTGGATGGTTTAGGGATTTTATTTTATACATCTCACGTTAAAGTTCAGCAACTTCTAGATATTGTCCCTGGACAGGCCCTTTTGGACGATTGCTGTTAGTATGGGTTTGCTATATGCCTGATTAACACTTATGCTCCACAAAGTAAAGCAGCTAGAGTGGATTTATTTAATACTATTAAGCCTTTTCTTTTTACTGAGCGGCATGTACTCTGGGAAGGGGACATGAACTGTGGGTTAGATTTAAGGTTAAAAAATAACGTTCAAAAAAAAGGTTTATTGTGACTCTCATGCTCTTAGAGATACTTTATTACTTACAGGCCTCAAGGATGCTTATAGATGTTTGCACCAAGATACAGGAGCTACATATTTCAGAAGTGCATTTTCCACACGTATTGATTTTTTTTGTATCTCGATTTTTATATCCTCAAAAATTTCAACTTTCCTTTTCTGAATTTACTGATCATGTTTTGCTATTATGTGATATATCTTTTAGAAATATTCCGGCTAGATTCCCTGCAATTACTCGGAGATGGAAGCTGAATGTATGTCTTTTACAGCACTCAGAGATGAGATCAAAATTGGCAAATCTGTTTTTTTTATAGAAAATCAGTGGCAGAATTTTATGAGGATTGGTTGCATTGGTAGTTGGATACAAAAGAGGCTTTCAAAAAATTATTTATTGATTTTGGTAAATTTAATGGTAATAAGGGTTATTTACAGTATTTACATTTTAGGGATCAGTTCTATAAACTAATGTCTTTACCTACTACATCAGACTATAGCATTAGAACTTAATTGGATGAGATTAAAAAACAGATGTTTTCTTATCATGCCACTAAAGCAACTGTTCAGAATACAGAATTTTGGTATAGTACGACCACACAACCTTTTTGTGATCCATATGCGGCCTGTAAGGATACTGTACTTCATGAAGTAATGACGGGTTTGTATGATAATCATGGCTGTTTGAAAACATCAGATGTGGAAATGTTGGATGTTGTACATTCTAATTTATTTCATTTTTTGGGTCTAGAACCTGTTTCTTCATGTATTTGGGGACAGGATGTTTCTTATTCTATTCCACAGCTAGACTCTGTTTTAATTAGTGAATTAGAAATGCCTATTTCTGCCCAAGAGGTGAGGGAGGCAATTAATAGATTAAAACCGGGGGTTTCTCCGGGGTTAGATGGTTTATCGCATGAGTTCTATAAACAATATATAGGTGAACTAAGTGCTATACTACCACATGTCTTTCATTCTTTGGTTGTGACAGAAGATAGATTTGTGCGGTTCTTTGCCTCAGCATTGGTAGTCTTTATGTTTAAATCTGGAGATGGATGTGATTTGAGTAATTGGAGGCCTATTAGTCTCCTCAATACTGATTATAAAATATTTTCTTCTATTCTTTGTAATAGATTACAAAAGGTGGCATCCATGCTGATACATCCCGCACAAACTTGCTCAGTTCCTGGGAGGAACATTAAACAAAATTTACTATTTTTAAGGGCTTTAACAGAATTTGGTAAACAGAATAGGTTATCTGGGTTTCTTTTGGCCCTGGATCAGAGGAAGGCTATTGATACTGTTTCTCATGATTTTTTATTTACTGTTCTGAAATATTATGGAATACCTGACCCAATGTTGGCATGGATTGCATCCTTGTATAAAGGTGCTTCCTTTTCTCCCATAGTTAATGGTTTGGTGGGAACAAGTATTGATCTAAAATGAGGGGTTCGCCAGGGATGCCCACTGAGCCCTTTACTTTTCACCTTTGTGTTAGATCCTTTGATCAGAGGGATAATAAGTAATGATTTGATTATGGGTGTTTCCCCAAGCTTGGATGTCCCCCCTCAAAAAATTTCTGCTTATGCAGATGATATTTGCCTTATAGAGCAAGATTCAGCCTCAGGAATCAGGGCATTACAACAGTTTGAGGATTTTTCTGAATTTTCAGGAGTGTATTTAAATTATGATAAATGTTTTGGTCTGCAATTAGGTTTAGGGGATGTGGTACAAAAGATTGGTTCTGTGAATATAGTACATTCCTACATTAAAATTTTAGGGGTTTATTTTGAGTCTTGTGATGTGGCTTCTTTAAATTGGGAAGAAAAATTAGTGTTGGGTGAAAGAAAGGTGCAGATGTGGAAATCCTGGACTCTCTTAAAATTAAAACGGGTCTCTATTATTAAAAAATGTCTTCTTCCAATTTTTTATATATTAGTTATGTTTTCCCTTTACCTTCACAATTTGAGACTTGATTATTGAGTTGTTTTTTAAAATGTTATGGGGTAACAGGTTGAATCCCATCAAAAGAGATTTTACTTATCTGCCCATTCAGGCTGGGGGGCTTGGCATGATAAATCCGGTGGTTTTTTTCTATTCTTTCTTTTTTAGTTCTATTTTGTATACTGATTTGAACACTACTGAGGATCCATGGATAGACTGGACAGATGAGCTGTTTAGCTCTTTTTTCAATATTGGGGGGATTAAGGGAATAAGAAAGTTAAAGGTATGAATCTTCCTGATTTTGCAGTCCCTGGTTTCCGAAAAATAAAAGCATGGCAATTGCAGAAAGCAGAGGCTTTTTTACTGAACAGAAAACAGCTTTATCGTCTGATTCTGGAAATGAATTTTTTGGTACAAGTAGATTTTCCAAACTGTTGTCCATCTAGATTGCAGTTTGCTTTGAAACTTTTAAGAGACTCTAGAGTTCCTGTGCATATGTGGGATGTTTCTTGGTTATGTTGTTATGGGAGATTAGGGGTCCATGGCAATTGGAAACATAAGGCAGTGGAGAAAAGGGAGTGTTTAAGACCGGGGTGTGTTGGGATTTTGGAAACCCTAGAACATTTTTATATAAATTGTTCTTATATGGCACTTTTTTGCCTTGATTTACAGAATAAATGGAAGTGGGGGCCAATTACTTATGAATCCTTAATTTTAGGGGATTACACAGGGTTTTTAAGGAGATACCATCCTAGTACACTGAATGTGATCTTTGTCTGCATAAAATATCATCTTTGGCAAGCTCGGTGTCATTATTATTTGCAGCATGTTGTTTTATTGAATGCTGTTATTTCACAAATTGAAAAAGCAATACAAAAAGTTAGAACTTCTGATTTTTTAAAGATGGATAGGAGAACAGTTGCTATATTTTAGAGAACTATGGATTATTTATTTTGATTTTGATGTTTGTTTTTCCTGTTTATTTATGTTGCTGATTTTCTTCTTTTTAAGTATTTTTCTGTGATTTCCTATGATGTTATTTCTCTGCAATAAAAAATTCCCCTACTCTTTTCGCTAAGTGCCATGAAATCTTTAACATCCACCTGAACTACCACCAATCCAGGCAGATGGGACTTTGGTTTAACGTCTCATCTGAAAGACGGCACCTCAGAAGTGCAGCACCCTTCTCATGCTGCACTACAGTGTCAGTACTGGGATATTAACCCAAGTGCCAGATGTGGGAACTAAACCCATAGCCCTCTGATCTCCTGGCCTCAGAGGTGAGTGTGCTACCTACTGAGTCACTAACACTGACAACTATTCTAGCCTATGGGAAAATGTATATGTTCATTGTGAAAACTTTCGTGATCACATTTTTGTTGTCGTGCTCCCTGAATCTGTTGTCTTGCTGCTGCCATATTGTTTTCAGTTAGTGAAAGACAAAAAATGTTGTAACTCAAAAATAATGCCCTTTGGTAAATACCAACAGTTGTGTTTACCTTATCAGGCCCCGAGGGACATGACCCTGGCATTAGTTTTCCATCAGCTGATCTTGAAATATGTTTTTCCAACTTTTTGCACCATTTTGCCATTTTCTGAATGCAGCAACATTTTTTGTTGCTGGGAAAACAATCATGATACAAAAAAATAACCTTGACAACATTTTTCTGTGCATGATAACATTTTCATTATAGAGATAGGCATGCCGTGAAAACATTAAAGTAATCATGATAACACTGCATGAACACATTTTCTAATGTGCTGTTTTCTTTGTCACTTCATTGTTCAAAGGTGGATTGTAGTTTTGGCCTGAAATTTGCATGGTGACAAGCCCCACAGATGTGCCTTTTGGTGGTTTGGTACCAAAACATTCAATGGGCCCATAGTTACAGCGTTCCGAAGTTAAGAAATGTTCCCATAGGATAATACTGCAGTGTCCATCACGCCTTTTGGTGCCTGTATTTTGAAAATAATTCAAGATATGGAGTTTTCACTGCAAAAAAAAGTGCAGAAGTAGGTTGGAAAGCCATGAATACCTTGAATTTTGAATTTTTTTTCTACCTTGTATGTGTAACCTCCCTCTTACCTGGGCTTACTAGAATCCCAGTAAGACCTTGTAGTAGGCAAGGAAGGCAGCTTGTGAAACTCCAGTTAAATGGATTTCACACTGTCTCACTCTGTTCTCAGTCTCAGCTGAGACTGAGGGATGACATCATTTTAGAACTGTCGCAACTGCATAAGCCACACTGGAATGTTGCAGTTGGAGGATAGAGTAAAACATTGGGGAATTTGAAGCCAGTCTGTGTGCAGTCAGAGAGAGAGAGACTGTAGTGCAGCAGAGTGTGTGCAGGCTCTCAGAGCTTTAAGCTCTGTTTCAGAGCTACTTTTGTTTTTGGTGTGTGTTTCCACCTGAAGAGGAACACAGGAACTGGTAATTGAAGTGGTGGAGACCGCTCTCAATGGTTCAGAGCCCCATCCCTGAGGGGAAGGGGGAAGGTGTATGCCTGTTTTCCAGGGGCAACCCCCCTGGGTCTGGCTAAGGGAAAGAAGCTGCCTGTCTGAATTGTGCTGAGGCACCAGAAGCTCTGAGAGGAAGATTCCTTGTGGAGGAAATGCCTGTGGGGCACCTGCAGCCAAAGGGTAAGTTCACTCTGAAAAAGGGCCAAGTGTTTTCACCTGAACAGAATGAAACTAAAGGGACTGTTACTGTGGGGTCAGGAAAAGACAGCCAAGTACAGTTGAAAGATGTGGGGATTGGACTGCTTAACTCAGTGGGGGGTCTAGAGTAATGGACAAAGCCACTTATAAGTACATTCAAAGCCAGCACAAAATGGAAAGAAAGAATGTGGGGATTGGACTGCATAACCTGTGGGGGATCTAGAGTAATGGACAATGCCACTTATTTTTAAGTATGTTCAAGTCCAGCACAAATGGGAAGCAAGACAAGTAGATTGAATGTGAAATACATTTAGCAAGAATCTACACAGCAGAGTGATAAAGGATGATGTGTTTACAGTCCAATGAAATGGCCGGGTATGAATTGTGGGAGCAAGAGGTGGGAGACCCCCATCAGTACTAACCAAATTCACCTCTACGGATTTGCTCTGAGACACCTTTTGCTTTCCTTCAGGTACTTGGCCAGTGCCTGAGGAAAGTACCCAGAGGTGGGATTAAAGAAGAGGATTTTCTGATGGAGCTGAGGTGCTCTTAGGTGATTTAGGGAGCCACCAGAAAATGTTTCCATGAAGTATGGAAGGTGTCCAAGTGGCTGTCAAGGGAGCTGAGCCGGGGAAAACCCAGAGCAGTGTACAAGTTCAGGCTGTGTAACCCAAAGCAGCATACAAGTCCAGGCTGTGTGCCCAGTGCGTGGTAGAGCCTGAGGGCTAAAGTGATGAGGATGTGTTCTGGTCTTCTTTAATCTGCATTACCAGGAGTATAGCCCCATGGGGGTCCATCTATGCTTTGTTTATTCTAGTCAGATGTGAATAAAAGCCACACTTTAGAATCCCACTTCTGGTATTGGACATTATGGTTATTGCTTCCTGTGTTCAGAGTTACTTGGGTGCCCCTGTGCGGAGTAGCCAAACCTAGCCTTTGTGCCGAGTGGCCTATTCCTCCCCGAACCCAGCCCACCTGGTATTGCTGTCAGATACAAACGGCATACTGGGTAGGGGTTGCAAAAATGGAGGCACCGCTGAGGATTTGGGTTTGGAATCTAGGGAGAAATGCAAGAAAGGTGTCGGGCAAAGGGCTAGCATTTTGGTTATCTGGCAGTGGGTAGCCCACAAAGCTGAAGCAATGTTAACTAATGTGCCGCTGTGTGCTGTTGTCCATGTGCTGCTGTTAAAATGCCAACTGTTTACCAAGGAGCAGTAAAGCCTGAGAGCGTATGCCCTTGTCCTGCATCAAAATTATAGCATTTTGCCAGCTTTTAAAACTGTTGCGACAAAGAAAAGTGTGGAAAACTAGGGGCAGCAAAAGGAAAATTGTGCAATGGACGTTGGAAATGCTTTCTTGTGAACTGAGAGACTGGTTGTGCTTAATGGCCATGAAAAATGGTTGAAAAGGGCTCCCGCCATGGAGTCAGTTGAGAAAAAATTAAAGTATGGTTTTGCAGTTTAAATTTGCCTGCTCGACGATCGCCATGAGGAGAAGAGCACTCAAGAGGCTCATTTGCATGGTGTCTAGTGATTGGTGAGACTGCAATCAGTCCCACCCCCAAGCCAGCTCTACAGCAACTGCCCAGCATTCGAGAGGAAGTGTGGGTGGAGTGTGCGAACTGGTTTACAGGAGGAGCATCGCGGTGACTGAAAGCGCTGTAAAAGTTAAAAAAACTGACTTTTCTGTTTAAATTCAGGCTCAACCCGCATCTCAATCACCTGGACTATGAGTGTGGTGTTCAGGGGGACAATCAGCAGGACTGTCAACCCACTTCTTTCCAGAGGCCTCAAAGAGGCTGCAGGCTGTTTTCCATCGCAGCAAACAGCTACTGATAACAGTGAGTAACAACAGAAATAATTGCTCAGACTAAGTGATTTTGCCAAAAGCCAGCTGAATCTGTGTGTAGCAGTGTAATCGTTTTGCAAAAATGGACTGTGTTAAGTTTTACCAGCAAAAGCAAGCATTTTAAGCCATCGACTGTGAGCATAATTATAGGTTCAGTGTCAGTATAAGTTTCAAAGCCATGAGAGAGACTATGAGTTGTATCCGATATGCAACAAGAGTTACAGGCAATCCTGAGCTTGAAATACTGAGGCTTTAAGGGACTGTGAGCTAGAGCAATGTCTTCAGCAAGTGAAAAGTCAGTGGTAAATCATAAATATGGTAGGAAAAAGAAAAGTGCAAGTTTGTGCAGTTTGAGCAAAGTTATCAGTAGAGTGTGTAAATCGGATGCACAGTGGCTTGACCCAATTTCAGAATGTTGATGCATAGGAGTGCTGCTGCTGCCATTAGAGGGTGGGGTAGTAATGTAAACACAGCAGCAGAGGACTCATTTTAAAAGAGAGAGAAAGTTTTCAGTGAAATGGGACTTGAAATAACAGTGAGCATTGTTTGTTTTTTCTCAGCAGTCATGGCCTCAGGACCAGCCCGCTATCTGGATCATGCCCGGGCTGTGGTAGCAGTAGAAGTTAACAAGTTAAGGAACATTGAGAGATTTTGCTATGGAGGACGACTGCCTCCTCATGTGGTGATTTCTGGATATCCAGTGCAAGTATGTTTGATGTGCTTAAATGCTGAAAGGGACATCTTCATAGTACCTCACTGTTCTGGGTGCTTAGAGAAATATGGTTTATTTAAAGCACCCAAGATTTGTTTGGCTCCCACATGGGCAAAAGTTCAAGATTCTGAAGTTGGCAACACACAGCACCAGGTGGAACCTGTTGGAGAAGGCCCCTCAGGGGAGTGTGGCACAAAGCAAGAGGGTGCAGATTTACAGACGGAACAATGTGCTGATGTTTTGGATTCTGAGTCACAGAGAGACATCTCAGGAAGAGCATCAGTAGACCCATGAAGAGCGGGGCCTAGCCCAAGTCTCATAGGAGAAGATGAGATGAGGGAGGCCTTTGAATGGGAGGTTTTGACCTCCGTGCCCAGCAAAGAGTGGATAGTCTCAGGAGTGAGGACGACTGCTCACTCCTGGGCACAGATTCTCAGTGAGAAAGAAGAAGAGGGGGAACCTATGTGGCCTTGTGAAAAAGGAACTGGTACACAGCCTCAACCTCTTGACTCAGAGGAATGCATGGAAGAGAGTGGTGATGCCACTGCCTTGGCTGTGCAAAAAGAAGCCAGGGATCCATTTTTTGTGTCTTTGAGAATGTGTAGCTGGCAGAACTAGGACTGGCCACCCCCAAGCCAGGCCAGAGGTCTCAGGTTGACCAAAGCTAGTAAAGAGAAGAGACTGGTTCATAGGAAGGTGAATGAAATCTATGGGATGTCCTTTCCTACGTTTCCTCAGAGAGTCTGGGAGGAGACTGAACAAAACAGGAAATCCTGGATTTGGGCAGAAGCAATGAAATGTGTGCATCCTGGTGCAAACAAGCATGTCAACCACAGATGTTTCACGACAAATACAGCCAATGGAAAAGAGGCAGGACACTGTTAATGGACACTGTTCGAATTGTGGATGGAGAGGGACATGAAACCTTTCACAGTGTGAATTATGAGTGCCCAGACGGGGGTAACAATTCAAGCACCTGACCCGTTGTGCTATTGACCACAATGCAAAGACCTCTCTGTGAATGAGCCCATGCCTACCAAATGGAAATCAGAGCAGTGGTAGCCAGTGCTGCCACTCCAGCCATTGCAGTGCCTATGTTGTTGCCAGTGTGGACGTCCAGGACTCAGGTGCCCCACACTCATCAGTTCTACAGTGTACTGGCTTCCCAGAATTCATTGACTGGCCCACCAGATGACTTCAGATCCAGAGAGGACACCAGCCCAACTGTATCCTGATTCATTGCCTGGTAATTGGATGACTTCAGACCAGCTGTTTTCCTTTTTGTTCCTGTTCCAAGGTTCCATCTCCAAAGATGACATCTTCCCAGCAGTTTCCAGATGTGTCCTCCTGTTGTTCCTGGAAGATGTCCACCCAGCTGTATCAGAAGAGTGCTGCCAGGGAGTGTCTTCGGCTGAGGACCAGGTTGGTGCCGTTGTTGTTCTACAAGGGACTGGTAAGTCCTGACTTTTCTACTCTTATGACATTGCAGTACACACCCTACACTAGCAGACTCCAGATGTTTAAACTGTCCTCAAAGACTCTCCCCTTTGGGACTTTGACTTGCTAGAGCTGTGCTTCACCGAGCTTCGGCCCAGGACAGACTCTTTAATGGACTTGCCTTCAGGCACTGTGGTCACTAGATGGGACTTTTAGGGCACTCCATCCCCCAAATGGTGTATTGTAAATAATGTCATTGTTTTCTAATGTTTATACTGTTTTTCTACTTTTCTAAAAAAAAATATTTTTGGGATTCTCCAGTGTTTGATGGTAGGGGGTTTAGATAGTCTGTGTATGCAGATTAGGAGTGTGTGTTGTCTTTCTTTTTCTTGCAGATGTTCCTGAAGAAGAGAGAAGAGAAGAGAAGAGAAGAGAAGAGAAGAGAAGAGAAGAGAAGAGGAGGAGGAGGGACTCAGCGGAGTCCCTCACTAGTACTTTAGTGTGTAGTGTTTAAAGTACTGTTGTTGTTGTGGTTACTGTGTGTAATTTTTCCTTCCACAGGTATGGTTGTGGGGGAGTGTGGGAGTAATGCATAGGTATGGTATTAGCTCCTGGTGTGTGGTTGCATGGTGTCCAGGGTCGGGGAGATCCCCTGTTTGTTTTGTTTTGGGATTTGAGTTAGAGGCAGACAGATTTTCCCTAGAGGGCTAGGGTAGATAGACAGGCTGTAACCCTGACCTGCAGTAGGGGTTGTAGTACTGATCTATTAGGGCTATGCTCTGGGCAATTCCACCGGAGCCTCTTGGTACCCATAGTCAGTGGGTAGAGTAGAGGCTGATGCGTCAGCCAAAGGCCTCTAGGCCCTTAGTGTTGTCTGCCTGTGCTGGCACATGGTAGGGGAGAGCATAGCGCTACCTTCCCGTAGTCAACACATGGGGCGAGATGGTCAAAGCTGGGTGATTAATGACTGTGAACAGTCATTTTCCTGGCCCAGGGTGAGTGTAACCCCTCTGTTACCCGGGGTTACTAGAATCTCAGTAAGACCTAGTGGTAGACAGGGAAGGCAGCTTGTGAAACTCCAGTTAAATGGATTTCACACTGTCTTACTCTGTTCTCAGTCTCAGCTGATACTGAGGGATGACATCATTTTAGAACTGTCGCAACTGCATAAGCCACACTGGAATGTTGCAGTTGGAGGCTAGAGTAGAACATTGGGGAATTTGAAGCCAGTCTGTGGGCAGTCAGAGAGAGAGAGACTGTAGTACAGCAGAGTGTGTGCAGGCTCTCAGAGCTTTAAGCTCTGTTTCAGAGCTACTTTTGTTTTTGGTATGTGTTTCCACCTGAAGAAGAACACAGGAACTGGTAATTGAAGTGGTGGAGACCACTCTCAATGGTTCAGAGCCCCATCCCTGAGGGGAAGGAGGGAAGGTGACTGCCTGTTTTCCAGGGGCAACCCCCCTGGGTCCGGCTAAGGGAAAGAAGCTGCCTGCCTGAATTGTGCTGAGGCACCAGAAGCTCTGAGAGGAAGATTCCTTGTGGAGAAAATGCCTGTGGGGCACCTGCAACCAAAGGGTAAGTTCATTCTGAAAAAGGGCCAAGTGTTTTCACCTGAACAGAATGAAACTAAAGGGACTGTTACTGTGGGGTCAGGAAAAGACAGCCAAGTACAGTTGGAAGATGTGGGGATTGGACTGCTTAACTCAGTGGGGGGTCTAGAGTAATGGACAAAGTCACTTATAAGCCCATTCAAAGCCAGCACAAAATGGAAAGAAAGAATGTGGGGAATGGACTGCTTAACCTGTGGGGGGTCTAGAGTAATGGACAATGCCACTTATTTTTAAGTATGTTCAAGTCCAGCGCAAATGGGAAGCATGACAAGTAGATTGAATGTGAAATATATTTAGCAAGAATCTACACAGCAAAGTGTTAAAGGATGAGGTGTTTACAGTCCAATGAAATGGCCGGGTATGAATTGTGGGAGCGAGAGGTTGGAGACCCCCCATCAGTAGTAACCAAATTCACCTCTACGGATTTGCTCTGAGACACCTTTTGCTTTCCATCAGGTACTTGGCCAGTGCCTGAGGAAAGTACCCAGATGTGGGATTAAAGAGGAGGATTCCCTGATGGAGCCAAGGTGCTCTTATGTGGTTTAGGGAGCCACCAGAAAAAGTTTCCATGAAGTATGGAAGGTGTCCAAGCGGCTGTCAAGGGAGCCGAGCTGGGGAAAACCCAGAGCAGTGTACAGGTTTGGGCTGTGTAACCCAAAGCAGCGTATAAGTCCAGTCTGTGTGCCCAGTGTGTAGTAGAGCCTGAGGGCTAAAGTGATGAGGATGTGTTCTGGTCTCCTTTCATCTGCATTACCAGGAGTGTAGCCTCGTGGGGGTCCATTTATGCTTTGTTTATTCTATTTGGGTGTGAATAAAACTACACTTTACAATCCCACTTCTGGTATTGGATATTACAGTTATTGCTTCCTGTTTTCGGAGTTGCTTGGGTGCCCCTGTGCAGAGTAGCCAAACCTAGCCTTTGTGCCGAGTGGCCTATTTCTCCCCGAATCCAGCCCACCTGGTATTGCTGTCAAATACAAATGGCATACCGGGTAGGGGTTACATATGATTACTGAGATATTTGGAAAATAGTATTCCAGTTGCCCATTTTCATGTCCATAGGCCAGTATTACACCCTCAACATTAGCATTCATAGCTTTTTTTGGTGCCCATATCTTGGAAATGATGTGAGATACATATTTTGTTGATGCATCTCATGTGGCGGTCTCGCTGTCATAGAAACACAGAAACATAGAATTTGACAGCAGATAAGGACCGCTTGGCCCACCTAGTCTGCCCATTTCCCTACCTAATGGATAAGCTGCAGATCCTAGTTAACCAACAGCCTACTTCCTCCTACCCCCCACTAGAATTTCCTTATGTCTGTCCCATGCATTCTTGAATTCCTTCACTGTTTTTGACTCTATGACCTCCTCAGGAAGGCTGTTCCATGCATACATAACCCTCTCTGTGAAGAAATACTTTCTCACATTATCTCTGAGCCATCCCCCCTCTATCTTCACATTGTGTCTCCTTGTTCTTGCACATCTCTTTTTCTGAAAGATGCTACCCTCTTGGACTTTGTTGATTCCCTTGAGATATTTGGAAGTTTCTATCATGTACCCTCTCTCCTTTCTTTTCTCGAGGTTATACATCTTAAGCTCCTTTAGCCTTTCTTCATATGTCTTCTGGTGCAGACCCTGTACCATTTTGGTTGCCCTCCTCTGGACAGCCTCCACCCTGTCTATGTCTTTGCGGAGATGGGGTCTCCAGAACTGTACACAGTACTCCAGATGTGGTCTTACCAACTGTCTGTACAGAGGGCCAACAACTTCTTGTTTTCTACTGGTGATGCCTCTTCCTATGCATCCCAGTATCCCCCCAGCCCTTCTTACTGCCTTCTCACATTGCTGGCCCACCTTTAGTTCATGTGCTATGACTAACCTAGGTCTCTCTCCATTTTTGTTGTCAGTATCTCCCTCCCATTGTGTACTCTTCCCCTGGGTTTTTGTTTCCCAGGTGCATTACTTTGCACTTCTTTGCATTGAATCTAAGCTGCCATACATTTGATCATTCCTCTACCCTTGCCAAGTCCATTTTCATCTTTTCCACCCCACCTTGCATATCAACCCTGTTGCAGATCTTTGTGTCATCTGCAAAGAGACATACCTTCCCTTCCAGTCCCTCTGCAATGTCACTTATAAAGACATTAAAAAGGGCCAGCCCAAGTACTGAACCCTGCGGTACCCCACTAGTAACCCTCCTTTCTTCACTGTGGACTGCGTTTACTATTACCCACTGTGTCCTGTTGTCCAGCCAGTGTTTCAACCAGGCTACCACCCTGGGACCCACTCCCAGGCTGGGTAATTTGTTTATTAATCTTTTGTGTGGGACTGTGTCAAATGCCTTGCTAAAGTCTAGGTAGGCCTTGTCCACAGCCCCTCCCTGGTCTACTGCTTTGTTCACCCAGTAAAAGAAATCAGTTAGATTTGTCTGATATGACCTTCCCACTGTGAATCCATGCTGCCTTGGGTCCTGTGCCCCACTGGCCTCTAGGTACTCAACAATTCTTTCCTTCAGAAGTGATTCCATCATTTTCCTTACCACTGAAGTCAAACTGACAGGTCTGTAGTTTCCTGCCTCTGTCTTGCTCCCACTTTTGTGAAGGGGAATAACATCCACCCTCCTCCAGTCCTTAGGTACCACACCGTCCTCCCATGATTTATTAAAAAGGGTAGTCAGTGATGTTACTAGTTCTTCCCTTATTTCTTTTAGAATTCTGGGGTGAATCCCATCAGGCCCCATTGCTTTATCCACCTTCAGTTTTAAGAGTTCTTTCAGAATCCTTTCTTCTGTGAAAGGACTAATATCAACCCTCTATCCAGAGTGCTTCTATTGACTGAATTAGGTTTCTCCCCCTGCTTTTCCATTGTGAATATTGAGCAGAAGTATTCGTTCAGTATCCCTGCTTTTTCACTGTCACTCTCTGCCCAACCACCTTCCTCTTTATTCATCCTCAGTATTTTAACCTTAGTCTTTCTTTGCTCATTAATGTACCTATAAAAGGTTTTATCCCCCTTCTTAACCGAGTTGGCTATCTTTTCCTCGGTTTGGGCCATTGCTATTCTGACTGCCTTCCCCGCTTCCTTCTGCTTTAACTGGTACAGTTCTCTGTCCTGCTTCTTCTGTGTTTCCTTGTGCTTCCTGAATGCTATCTTTTTCTCCCTTACCTTCCCCGACACTTCTTTTGAGAACCATATTGTTTTTTTCTTTCATTTTGATTTGTTTATCTGCTTCACACAAAGGCTTGTTGCCTCTGTGATGGCGGTTTTGATGTTTCCCATTGTTGCTCCCCACCTTCTTGCCTGTTTGCTAGTGCTCTTCTGAGGCACTCTCCCATTTTGACATAATCAGCCCTCCTGAAGTCCAGTACCTTCACTTTTGTGTGGCTTGACTCTACAGCTAAGTTTATCGTGAACCACACTGTTTGGTGGTTGCTTGTTCCCTGATGGCTACCCACTTCAAGATCACAGATCCTCTCTCTGTCCCCATTTGAGAGTACCAGGTCTAAGCTTGCTCCCTCCCGAGTGGGTTCCAGAACTAGCTGTCTGAGGCATGCCCCTGTAGGGCATCAAGAATGGCCCTGCTCTTGGATGTGGCTGCAGCAAAGGTGCTCCATTCAACATCTGGCATATTCAGGTCCCCCATCAGCAATATCTCCCCTTTCTCTGCCATACCAGGGATGCCTTCTATCATTTCCTTGCCCATTTCCTCCCCCTGAGATGGGGGTCTGTATACAACCCCTGTATTGATTGTGGAGCCATTTCCAGTCTCCAGGTTTACCCATAGTGCCTCCCCTTCTCCCTGTTTACCCTTTAGTTCTGTTGCTTTGATCGCTTCCCTTACATCAGTTAGGGTTGTTTCCTCAGCGACAAAAGTGTGTCATGATTACAACAGCACTGGAATTTTTTTCATAGCTACTACGGTTCCTGAGATATTGGCAAATTACTGTTACAAGAGTTCTTTGCCATGCAGAGCTGCTGTATGGCTCTATAGTTATGTGTAAGTGGGAGTGCTGGGCCCAGAGGGCCTGCTCTTCCTCAGACACATATCATTATGCACTAATGGGCAGCTTGGTTGGGCCCCGCCCTCCCACCAACACATACCATTTGCTATTTGTATTACACTTTTTCAAAAAGTAAGGAAATTATTTGCAAAACACTTTGTTAATGCATCAGTTAGGGTTGTTTCCACAATGACAAAAGTATGGAAATGCAACATTATGGTTACCAACCCTAACACCCCCTGCTCTACCTCCCCAACCTCCACACAACTACAGGCATTGGGGTGTTCATTGGGGTCATCACACCTTACTTTCACCCCATTTTCCTATATTACAACACCTCAGCTTACTTACAAATGGAATGGGGTGAGAGTTAGGCAGACACCTGATGTGGTACTCATGTACCTATATTATGACTACTGTGATCTACCAAGCGTGTACCACCAGTGAATGCCTGTAACACTGGTTGCTTTTTTAATCTAAGTGTTATGTATTGTACTGTTTTGTTTGCTGTGATTTATTGATCTCTTGACAAGGTGCCTTTGTAAATGAGTCTTTGACTCAAAGGTCTGTTAACCAATGATCTAATAAATAAATAAATAAATAAGATAACCCCAATGAGCACCCTAATGCCCAACACCTGTTGTTGTGTGGAGGGTGGAGGACTAGGGCCGGGGATCTTAGGGTTGGTAACCCTAACATTGAATATCCACAGTTTTTTCGCTGTGGAAGCAACCATAACTGATGCATTAACAGAGTTTTTTTTGCAAAGAATCTCTCTCTCTCTCTCTCTCTCTCTCTCTGTGTAAATATATATATATATCTATACATACACAATATCGTAAGTGGTGAAAGAGATATGAGGAGTTTTGAATGCAAAGGTTGGTTAAGGCAGCTTCTGAATTATTGGCACAATCAGATGATGTTTTCATCCTGAGCATACATTCTGTAATGCATGATTTAAAGGCACACTGCATGACTTTTGAATGCTGCGAAACATCAGCTGCACCAAGTGTGTGAATCAAGTTCACAGTCAAGGTTCCAAAAACCTCATCAAGCATTACAAAGTTAGACTGCTCAGTGCTGAAACATCAATCTTGTGTCGTGCACCATTTCAATTTATTGGACTCCACCATATCCTTGTCAGTCTTCTAGTCCACTTTTTTGTATAGGTATGAACAGCCTTTTATCCATTGGTACTGATTAGTGCTTTGCCTTGCACGCACCGAGTTTTCCAGTCATACATAAGGCAAAATGATAAAAACACACACTGAGAAGGTGTTTTGTTTTTGAGCAGAATGACTTGCTAGCAGTGTGTCTTGGCCAAGCCAGAAAGGCACTGTGAACATACAGTGCTTGCAGTGTATCTGTGCCAAATTGCTGTGCCAGCACTGTACTGTACAGTGTGTGTCAGTCATCTGCCCTATGATGATGTCAAGGGGAGAGAGTGGTCCAGATGAAGTACATCAAGGTTTCACTATGCGAAATCAGGGCTCAAAAATGTTGTCAAACTGTGGAAAGGTGATTATCTCGAGCACTGTTTCAGAACATATGTTTTATGTTGTACAGTACTTATTTTATTTGTTTACTTTTACAATTTGGTGCTATGGAAAAGCACACTGAGCCAAGGTCCATTCCCATGTGCGACCAAGGGATGAGGTAACAACACACACATAAGGTTTCAAAAGTGCACCAGCAGATATAAAAACAAGTACTAAAGGGTAAATAAATATAAGCATAACAAATAATAGCATGAATTAGGGTTACTTGCAGGTCAAATATTAAAGGTAGAGTGAGGAACAGAAACACATGTCAGAGTGGCTAACAAGATAACAGAGTAAGATGAAGAGAGGTAGAGGAGCAAAACAGGGGCTATTGGTCATTACAGCATACTGCAGACTGCAAAGAATGTTACTGAGGCAGGGAGAGGGAATACTAGATGAATGACTGGTAGGAGAGAAGGATATGTTTGGCGGGGCTTGATACAACCAGATAAACTGGTATACTCCAGGGGCCATAGTACAGAGGAAAGAGAGGAAAGCAGAGATTAAGAAAAGAAAGGGTATGGGAAAGGCAGAGCTATGAGGGAGGATATGTAGTGCACAAAGAGTGGCAAGAAGAGCAGGATAGAAATAGCAATCCCAGAGAAATGCAGATGAGCAATAACAGCCTGAAGAGGTAGCAACACGCAAACAAATCATTAGGATGTGCCGGCGGTGGGATATTGGGTGCAAGGCTAGAAGGAGAGGAGTCTGAAAAGTCTTTTGAAAGTAGGGAGGAAGATAGGCATAGATCAGGTGTTAAATTGTTCCATAGAGAAGGGAAAAGGAAGGAGACAGCGGACTGACCAGAAACAGAGTGTGGATGGGGAAAAGAGAAAGTTCCAGGGTCTCTGCGGTGAAGGGAGTAGTTTTATTTATTTATTTAGATTTTGATAACTGGGTAAACCCACTGAGACCAGAGGTCCCTTTTTCAGGGGCAACCCGGAATTAGTTACAGAAAAGACATTTAGAAGCAATGATTTTTTTTACAGTAGTTACATATGTTGCACAAATAGACATTAGCGACAGCATATATTAGCGACAGTATACAGGGGTAAAGTAAGGATTCACAGTACAGACTCAAGTATTATTTACAATTTGGTACACAAGTGTAGAGTAGAAACAATATACATGATTTGCAGACAGGCTGTTATGACATCAAGTTTCATCTCCAATTAGTAGGGAAGGACATAACAACAGTAAATTGACATAAAAGCTTAGGAGATACTTCCAGGAATGAGGGGAGGTGGCCACCTAGGAGAGGTGGTAGGAGGGGAGTGAACCAAACCAGAATTTAGCAGTAAAAGATGCACAGTGCATTAGTGTCCTGTAGAGTGAGTGACAGGGGAGAATAAAGAAGGCAGTGGTGGGTAATAGGATGGGTAGCAGAGGCGAAGAGGAAGAAGGAGTTCAGTAGAATATCAAATTTGCATAAGGGTGCCTGAGAGGCAGAAGCATACAACACATCAATGAAGTCAAAAGTGAGTAGTATCATTCTGGCGAAAGGCTCACGCCGCGTGGGGGGACATTTTTATATGGGTGGAGGTCAGCTAGTCTGGGGTGTAGTTTGGCACAGATGGCAGCAATGTGTGTGGAGAAATCCAGGTATGAATACAACCAAACCACATTTGAAAGCTAAAACATTTTCATGACAAGAACCATCCAGGGTAGAGATGGTTGGAGGATGCTGAAGGGGGGCTAGTTTCTGTCTTGAGCTGAAAGTCATAGCCACTGTTTTTTTTTTTTTTTTACTTTTGAGATTGTGTTCCATAAACCAGGACCCCACTTTATTGAAATCATTCTAGATGGTGGCTTACACGCAGTTTACAGAGGGCTCAGAGAGGAAAAGCATAGTCTCACTTGCATACATGTGTTTTTTGACAGATCTGCAGAATGAGGGAAGGTTATTCATAAATGGGGAGAAAAGGAGAGGGCCAAGTATGTTGCCTTGGGCAAAAACAGTAGAGGATTATTAGAAGGTGGGATAGTATATCACCTAATTGAACTGACTGTAGCCTTTAATGAAGGTAGTAATGGAACTATTTTACCACAGGAACAGCGCGACCAACAGAACTGAGAGTTTGTAGTAGGTGGATGTGGGAGATGGAGACAAAAGATTTTGCCAGGTCAGTGAAGATGGCAACTCTAATCTGGTTCTTGTTCACCTCGGATAGTATTGAAGCTATGACACGAAGAAGGGAAGATATGGGTGAGTGATGTTTGGGGAAGCCAGACTGCACTGGAAAGAGAGTGTTGGAAATGGCCAGGTAGGCAGAGATCCTAGAGTGCATGAGAGATTCTTGCTATTTAGCAAGGAAGGGGAGGAATGAGCTGGGCCAGTAAATGCCAGGACTCGAGGATTTCACCCCCTTTGTGGAGGGGAGTAACTTTAGCTGATTCTAGGCATTGATAATAGAGGACATGGAGAGAAAAAGGTTTATTATGTGTGTGATTGGGGCTGCAACTGTGGAAGCAGAGATGTGGAGTTGCTTTGGGTGTAGATTATCAGGAATGGATTTTGAGTGGTTTAGGGCAAGGAGTGCAGAGCAGACCCTGAGAAGAGTGAACAGGGTGAATTAATAAATGGGTGGGATTCCAGGCAAGACCAGCTGAGCTGACGGTGGAGAGGAAGGGGTGGGGCTGGGGCGGAATCAGGGAGAGCACAGGAGATAAAAAATGCATTGAAAATATTTACGACTGAGGCAGGGTCAGAGACAGCAGAACTATCAACAAGTAGGATTGGTGAGAGAAGTTGGGCAGAAGAGTCTAGGAAGGAGTGGAGGACCTTCAAGAAAGATACAGGAGAGTGATGGTGTTGCAGCAGGTGACACTGGAAGTAATTAATCTTGGAGAGGCAGATGGCCGTAGTGCAATAATTCGTATGGGTTGTATAAGCTTGGTAGTCGGTCTGAAGAAGAGTGGTGTGATAGTGTCACCATGCTTTATCCATAACCCTGCACTTTGCCAGTAGTCAGCAGGGATCCTGGGGTGGTGGTGTCTCTTCACTCTCTCTCTTTTTACATGAGCATGGTGCTTCCAAATGTGCAAGAAGAAGTTTGAAAATAGAGATCGTGAAGAGTCGTCATCATAAGCTGAGTAGAGGAGATGGAGGAGATGACAGAGACTAGGGTAACAGGAGATCTTTTGGGTGGGGCATAGACAGCTGCAATATAGAGAGGGGCAAAGGAGGGGAAGGATAGTTGTGCCAGCATTATTCTGTGGCAGGAAGTTTTGGCCTCCTTGAAGATGATAGATCAGGAGATGAAATGTCTAATGTAAAGTGCGACACCGCCACCCTGAGTCCATCTATCTTGGCAATATAAACTGAACTCTGGAATACAAATAGCAGAATCGGGTATTTTTTATGCTAGCCCAGTTTCAGTGACACACAGGATGTCTGGAGGGCATTTGGAAACCTGAACTTTAAGCAAGTAAATTTTAGGGAGGAGCCTGTGTGCATTTAGGTGAAATGTCTTGAGATCCTTGGGTAGAGAAGAAAAGGTAGTGTTGGAGACTGCAGGTGTAGGGGCTATTGTAGGGTGATTGGACAGCCAGCCAGGATTGTTTTGAACATCACCCGAGAGAATAGCAGCAGAATTAGAAAAATGACTTATGCTTCCATTATTTGGATTAGTTACCTGCACCTCTGCTTTGTCTGTGAAAAGTGAGCCTAAGCATTGTCACTTTCCATGCTTTGTTAATATCATCCTCTTCACAACCCACAACCTTTTAAATAACACTCCATATCCCTCCCTTGCCCTTTCCTCTCTTCCAAATGTACCTATAAGTAGGCAATAACCTTCATCAGGGTATGTGATCATGAGGATTTAAGGCATGCCACCAGTGTGTTGTGAGGAATGGGTCAATGCAGAGTTCTCTGAAAGCACCTGAAGTGTGCATTAACCCCCTGTAACCCTATTACATGGAGGAGATTATTGAGCCTACAACATTGGTTTTGGTAGAAAAAACATAAATGTGTTTCTATGATCAAAGTATACTGAAGAGTTGTGTGTTTCCTGACAACTTGAAAAGTAGTCCCCATGACACAGTCTACCAAAATCTGTTTTTCTCCCTCCCTCCCTCTTTTGCACCCACATATAGGAAAAATCAGATCAGTGTTATGTCTCTCTACCTCTCTATGTCTCTGTCTCTCTCTCTTTTCCCCTCCTCCTCCATCAACCAAGAAAAGAGTTCGCAATCATACAACATTTGATATTCCCTTCTTCCATCACTTGTTTGCTGTTGTTAAAACACAATATTTTGAATCCTACCAATGTGCTTTTCTTATCCTTGCAAGGCTTTCAAATCACTTGTCTAAGGAAAACATTGTGCGCAACAGCTTGATTCATGTTTATTGCCGCTACTACAGAACCAGGTAAAGCACAGGGTGTCGGACAGTCTTTCAAAGAATGACACAGCCCATGCTCTGATTATTTCATGGTTTCAGCACATTGCTGTTTTACTCATGTTCCTTTGCCGGCAACAAATGAACAGAGTCATAGAATTCCTCTTAGTTTAGTGTGTTTCTGTGTGGAGTGATATGTGTCAGGTGTCCATAGCACAATGACTGTTGATTAAAGAGTGAATGTACTCAATGGTCACCTGATGTTCATTGACCAGTCGTGCTGCCTACTTTTTCCAGCCCCTGTTATCAATTATTTTATAACATTCGTTGGGAAAGGGAGGCAGCTGGATTGGGCAAAGGGCATCATGTGACCATGGATTAAATTCAATCTAAGAAATCCTGACACATAGACCACCACACAGCCACATTCACTAAAAGGATAGCAATTTTGTGCCTCTGTTCTTGTGTTTCAGGGCAAGGAACTAGATTAAACAGAAATGTGCTGAAACAATGACGGAATCATTGCATTGGCTGTGAAAGTCTTTCAGAAGCTTGGTAACATCCTGTATTTTACCTTGTTATGCAACTGATTTTTTTTTTTATTTATTGAAAATTTCGGAATTACAACCTTTGAGTCAAGGACTCCTTTGCAAAGGCTCCATGTCAGTCAAGACAGAACATTACAGCAAGACAGATTGTACAAAAGTTTTCAAGACAGAGACATTACATTTTGGCCAAATGTTCAAAATCATAGCATAAGCAAAGGCTACACGTCAGCTGCAATAGGACATTACATAGAGAACAGGTTGTACAGAAGTTTCCAAACAGGACATTACAAGTGTTCAACAATCACAGTATAAGGTATTGACAAAGCTCAGATAACATCTGAGGGTTGAAATGGTCATAACGGTGTGGTGGCACAGTTGACCGACAACCTAGGGGAATGATGGAAACAACTACAGGTCTCTGAGTTAAGAAGAAGCCTCTTGATCCCGGTTTTAAATTGGCCTAGATTAGGGGCAAGTAAGATGGAAGATGGTAAATTGTTTAGCCAGAGGGGAGCACGATAACGGAAGGACCTTTGCCCTAGAGAGGTCCTGCAGTGGGGGACTGTATAGGAGGTCCCGGCCAGCCATCTGGGGGTACCCCTATGGAGGGCTGGTCGGATGAGGCGGTGTAGACAATTAGGTGTGAGTTTCATAAGGATCTTTTTGGCTTGGAGGCAAGTTTGGTATTTAAGCCTCCCTTCGAGGGTTAGCCAGGCCGCTTGATTATAGAGCAGACATGTATGGGTTTGTCTATTGCTGCTAGTGACCATGCGGCAGGCTTTGTTTAGTGATATATTGATGCTGCTTAGGGCTGATTGGTCAGCGGCACCGTAAATAGTTATTCCATAATCGACCAAAGAAAGGACTGAGCATGTAACAGCTAACCGTAGAGCCTGTGGGGTAAGGCAGTGTTTGTGTCTGTAAAGAATGCCAAGTCGGGTGTTGACTGAGGAGGAGAGGAGAGGAGAGGAGTTTAATATGATGGTGGTAGGTGAGGGATGTGTCTAGAGTGATACCTAAATATTTGAAATGTGTGACCTGTTCAATGTGGGTACCCTGCAAGTTTGAGATTGAAAGCTGGGAGTTACTGAGGGGGTTTTGGCGGTGGGCAAATATCATGGATTTTGTTTTGTTGTAGTTAAGTATTAGTCGGTGGTCAGTGAACCAGTATTCAAGCTCTCTAAAACAGCCTTGAAGGGTATTTTGGAGATGGATGAGGTTGGTGTGTTTCCAATATAGCACGGCATCATCTGCATATAGCAATAGCTTTCCACTGCAGGCTTGGGGAGTGAGTTCAGAAAGAGAGGAACAGCAGAGGCCAAGTATTGACCTTGAGGACACCAGCTAGAACTGGTTGCTTGGAGGAGAGAGTGTTCTAATTTTTACTTGCTGTGTTCTGTCAGTAAGATAGTTTTGAACAGAAGATAGTTTCAGGGGCAACATGGAGGGATGCAAGGCGTGGAGAAGTAGCTCATGATTGACAGTGTCAAATGCTTTGGTCAAATCAACATAGATTGCCCCTACTGTTGACCCCTGTTCAAGAGCTTCATGAATGTATGATGTAAATTCAAGTAGGACCGTTGTAGTACTGTGCCCTTTTCTGAAACCATGTTGCTCATGGCAGAGGAGACTATATTTGTCCAGGTATTCAGTGAGTTGGTCAGACACAATTTTTTCTAGTGCTTTTCAGAGAGGGGGAAGGATAGTAAAGGGCCTATAGTTACCTGGGGTTGTTGAATCACCCTTCTTTAGGATGGGTGTGATAATTCCCCTCTTCCATATAATAGGGATTTGGCCAAGGCACAGTGAGCAGTTGAGGAGTTTGGTGAGATGAGGCAGGAGTCTCATCAAGGGTAGTCGAGAAGATTTTAAGGTCAAGGGAGTCGCTGCCTGCATGAGTTAAGGCTTTAGAGAGGTAGCGTTTAGCCTCATTATAGGAGACCATACGCAGCCTGAAAGAGGGGGGTAGAGGAAGAAGGTGTAACAGTTGGGGGGGTTGGTAATGGGGTCAAAGAAGTTTATAGGGAGGACGTGACTAAGGTCAGAGAAGGCGGTGTTTAGGGTATTGGATATGGCGATGGGGTCATGAGAGAGGATACCCTGAACTAGGAGCTGGGTTGAGTCTGTGTTGGTGGCTTTCCCACAGAGTTCCTTGACATTGTTCCAGAAAGATTTCCCAGAGCTCCAAGTGGTGGTGAAGGCTTGGTGATAGTAAGTGGTCTTGGCTTGCCGGATAGCCCACGTGCATTTATTTCTTGCTTCTCTGTAGAGCTGTCTATCATGGGGTAGCTGTGAGGTTAGGGCCCTATGCCAGAGGTTATCTCTGTGATGCATCAGTTGTAGGAGGGACTGGATAATCCAAGGGGTGTTCCAGGTTTTTATTACCTGTTTTGTGAAAGGGGCAAATATGTCATAGGCAGCGTTGAAGATAGTAATAAATGCAGTGAGCGCAGCGTCACTAGATTAGGCAGTATGGACTGGATCCCAGTCACAGGTGGAGAGGTACACTTTGAGACGAGAGAGGGCACCTTTTTTGAGGCGCCTTTGGATGGAAGTTTTTGGTCTGCTAGGAGTATTTTATTTGTCCACCAGCAGGAGACGGGGGAGTGGTCACTAAGTACATTGGGAAGCACTCTGACTTTGGAGAGGTGGTTCGGGAGGTTTGTAAAGATAAGATCTATAAGTGTGGAGGAGCCTGTTCAAGGGTCCTGCCTAGTGGGCGACATTACTACTTGGGTAAGGTCATAGGCATGAGCTGTGTCTTTGTAGGAAGCCGACGTAGGGGATAGCCAGTTCACATTAAAGTCACCCATAATAATCAGTTCACTCTTTGGGGGAAGATATGTAATTCCAGACAAGATAGAATCAACTGCTAGTTTCTGGTTTGTTGGGGGGATGTAAACTGCCATAATATAAAGAGGTTTGCCAGGAGTACCAAGGGCAACTTTGATGGTAATGGCCTGTGCACCATGTTTAGGCAAGGGAAGGGAAGGGGAACTAGGAGAGGCTGGAGGGATGATCTAGCATATATGGCACATCCCCAACCCCTCTTGCCTGTCCTATCAGCTCTGAAAATGGTATAGTTCCTGAGGGAGACCGAGGCATCAGGGATATTTTTTGAGAGCCAGGTTTCTGACAAGGTAAGGATGTCTGTGGAGTGTTGGGCATTAAACATGAGGCAAGCAGTTGATTGCAGGTAATATGTTTCGGAGGCCAGCTAATTAAAAGCCTGGAAAGGACAAGAAAGTCACAGTTGTATGATTCTATATATGTTTTTTTTTTAGGATACGTTCATGGCAAGTTCTGTAGATTCAGGATAGACAATGTGACATAAAATGTGAAGAGAGAGACAGAGAGAGAGAGAGAGAGACTGCAGCAAGGTTGCTCACATTACACTCACATGTGAATGAAGCACTATGTAAATAGAATACCAAGGTCAAGAGCATTAGACTATACTACATTATCGTCAGCACGTCTAACTGTAATGTTATTCTTACGTCTTTGAAGTTATGTCATTCCATTCCATCATGTGCCATCTGTGCAAATGAAAAGAGTTAACTAAACACTGTTTTATTGATACCGAATGTGTTGCATTTAAATGACATGTACATTGCAACTAATGACACTACAATACGTTGAATTACAGATACTGTGTTATCAACATGTTATGCACCATTTTATATCCATATGTATGCCATAATAAATATTTGTCTTTATTTGCAAACTGGTGCCCTTGAATATTTTAGACTTTGTTTCTTATATATAGTTACAAAATGTGTTTCAATTAGACCACATGCACATTGCAACGCAAGACACAGTGTGATCCTTTATTACTATTCTCAAGTATTCTGACTGTCAGTGCGAGAAATACATTTCATACACTGGAGACAGTTGTGGAATGCATGAACTGCAGCTCCAGTACAGTGAAACATAGAATCACTGAAACATATAAGTTGACGGCACAAAGAGACCACCAGGTCCATCTAGTCTGCCCATTGTCTTTTTAGCCTAGCCTTCTAACTGCCCTTGGGTTTGAGGGCTCCCTTGTATCTGTCCCAAGCATTCTTGAAATCTACCACTGTGCTCGCTCCCACTGCCATTTCTGCCAGTTGCAGACCTTCCATCAGCACAGAAATGCAGTTGCAAAAGGGACAGCACCACAGCTCAAGAAGACTGCCACACCACACCCATAGAACTACACCACTCCCTGAATATTCCATTCCTTTGTGGGAGTGGGATCGAGGGCCAAATATTGGATCACTTCAAATAATATCCCTCCCCCTGCTGTGCATTCCCCTGACTTGCCCTGCACACGACCCGGCATATCTAAGAAAAGTATTGATAACAATTTTTGCATATTTAACTATGCTCTCTTTGTATCTGCTTTCATCATGCCAGTGTCCTCTTCTCCCAGTAAGCCTCTCTGTTCTCCTTGCTCAGAGTCCTATTATACAACATGAAATTCCATCTCCTGCGAAAGACTGCTACAGCCAACTCGATTGCAAACAAAAATTGTCACCTCCATTTCCAACTCTCCTTATCATTAATTCGGAACACTTTGGTGTGTTTTAGTAACCGGACTTCAATTGATTCATATAACTCGACCACAATCTATTTTTTCTGTGTTACCTATATTTTTTCCTTCATTATCCTTTTCATCTTATTCAGGTCCATGCATCTGAAATGCATAACTGTAGTGCTGGGCATGTCACACTAGCTCACTGCCTTAACCATGGAGCTTACATGCCACACACCCCCTCCACCTACCACCATCTCATAGTTATCCTAATGGTGCCGTTGTACTGGGTGCATAATTTAGCATTTCTTCAACCGATCCTTATTCATCACTCAGCACATCTAATATTTCTAGCTTCCCAAGGTCCATGATAGTATCTCCACCTCGTACCGATTGAATCCGCATGCATCCAGAGCTTTTCGTAATGGTTAGTAGCAATCTCTAGCACCCTTATGATGTAATATCTATGTCTATCTCTCCCAGAAAAGGCATCACCTGGAAGATTTGCATCCCTATCATGACTGTAGTCAAACTATGTCCCGGGTATTGCACATGTCCATGTCTGCCTCCACTTTGAAGGCTGTGAGGTCTGGGATTTGATTTGCCAGGCAGTGTGGATTCAAAACATGTCCTTCCTTTGCATGTTTCTTGACGTCATATAAGTACTGCAAGGCCCATCCAGTCTGCCCATTTTTTCTACCTTATGAATGTGCCATAGGCCTTTACTTTCACAATAGCCTATTTATTCATACTTATCTGTATTGCTACCATATGCCTATCCCATGCCTGTTTGAAGCCCTGCACTGTATTCATATCCACCACTTCCTGAGGTAGGCTGTTCCATGCATCCATGACCCTTTCTGTGAAAAAGAACTTCCTAACATTACCCATTAATCGGCCTCCCTCTAATCTTATGCTGTGTCCTCTAGTCCTGCTAGTATTGTGCTATTCAAACATGTTAGACTCTTTCACCTTGTTAATTCCGTTAAGATGTTTGAATTTTTCGCTCATAACACCTCTCTACCTCCTTTGCTCTAGGGTTTGCATATTAATCTTCATTAATCTGTCCTTGTATGTTTTCTGACTCCCTCCCTACACCATTTTGGTTGCCCTTCTCTGGACTGCCTCCATTTTGTTAATGTCCTTGTGCAGGTGCGGCATCCAGTACTGCACGCAATACTCCTGATGGGGCCTAACCAGTGTCTTGTAAAGAGGGATTATTACCTCATCCTTATGACTTTTGATACCCCTACTAACACACGCCAACATCCCTCTCGCCTTACCTACTGCTTTAGTGGTCTGCTTGGATGATCTCAGGTCATCTGTGATGATACAAAATCATACATACCCCCATAATGCAAAGCATCACAGGCTGTATATGCAAATCATCACAAAATATTATGCTGGTTCAACTTTAAGCAGAAAAGCACGGTACTGAAAGGCCTCTCACATAGTCTGCAATGGGTGCCAACAGACTGCACTGTATTTGACATCTGTGATAATGATGCCCAAGTCCCTTGTGATTGCCAGAAATTCTGCTACCAACCTATAGGTAGCTTCAGGGTTTCTCCTCTCTATGGGTTATGTGCATGATCTTGCACTTCTTTGCATTGAACCCCAGTTACCACTCTTCAGAGCATTTTGCCAGTTTTACCAGATCATTTCTCATTCTGCTCACCCCATCTGGATCATCTACTCTGTTGCAGATCTTGGTGTCATCTGCAAACAGACAAACCTTACCCTCCAGTCCATCTGGAATATCACTGATGAAGATATTGAAGAGGACTGGCCCCAGGACTGATCCCTGAGGTGCCCCACTTGTGAATTGCATCTCTTCTGACTGTATACCTTTTACCACCACTCTTTGTTTTCTGGCGGCCAACCAGTTTGCCATCCCGTTGACCAACCTCTGACCCACCCTGAGCCTCCCCAACTTATTACTCAATCTTCTATGTGGAACAGTATCGAAAGCTTTGCTGAATTCATGGTAAGCAACATCAACTGCACACCCTTGGTCCACCACTCTGGTTTCCCAGACAAAGAAATCTATGAGATTTGTTTGACATGACCTTCTTGTTGTAAACCCATGCTGTCTTGGATCCTATGCTCCTATGGATTCCAAGTGTTGTACTATCCTCTCCTTAAGGAGTGCCTCCATAATCTTGCCCACTACTGAGGTAAGATGGACAGGTCTGTAGTTCCCTGCCTCCTCCCTGCTGTCACTCTTGTGAAGTGGGCTCACAAGAGCCCTTCTCCAGTCTTCTGAGACCTCTCCTGTGCTCAGAGACTCACTAAACAGTTTTGTTAATGGCTCTGCTATTTCCACCCTTAGCTTCTTTAGTACCCTGGGGTGCATGCCATCAGGTCCTATTGACTTGTCCACCCTGAGCTTGTAGGACCCTTTCTTTTGTGAAGGGACTTGTGCACACCTCCCTCCCCCCTGTGTCCATGGCGCTGAGCTGTTGGCCCTGCCCTACCTTCTCCTCAGTAAATACTGAGCAGAAGTATTTACTTAGGACAGATGCTTTTCCTTGATCCTCCTCCATACACACCCCCTTATCCCCTTCGGAGTTATCAGTACCCGCTCTGGACTTTCTCCTTTCAGTAATGTATCTATAGAAAGTCTTGTCCCCATTTTTTACTGTTTGTGCTAGTGTTTCCTCGGGTTTAAGCCTTTGCCTGCCTTACTGCCTTCCCTGCTTCCCATAACGAAGTTTTATATGCCTTCCTATCTATGTCCCGCTGCGTTCCTTTATATTTCCTGAAGGCCAACAATTTGGCTCTGACCTTTTCTGCTACTGTTTCTGAGAACCAAAGTGGTTTCCTCCTTCTTTTGCTCTTGCCTTTCTCCCTAAAACAATGGGATGTTGCTTCAAGTATTGCATCTTTAATGGTTGCCCACTTTGCCTGTACCACCTCACCTGTATTTCTTCCTGCCGGGGCGAGCTCAACTCTGTTGACCATCTTATCAAAGCTCCTCTGAAGTCCCATATTTTTGACTGGGAATGGGATGACTGAGTTCTAGTGGCCAAATTGAACCATATCATGTGATGGTCACTCCCCATGCAGGGAATCCACCATGTGTCTAGGCAGATGTTCCTGCTGGTATTGTCCAATTTGTATCTGGCATGTTGACATCGCCCATTAACTGAACCTCTGCTTTAGCTGTCATGTTTTGTGTATCTTCTAACAGTTATGTGTATTTGTCCTCCCCCGGTCTGGAGGCTTTTAGACAACCTCAGTTTGTATGGCTGCCCTATTTGCTGTTTCCCGGGTGATCCACAGTTCTTCTTGCTCCTTTTGTGTACTCTAAATTTCTGTAGCTTCGATATTTTCATTGACATAAAGGACCACTCCACATCCCCCCCTTTTTTGTACCTCGGTCTCTTCTGAACAGTACATACTGTTACTGGGTACTGAAGTCTCCCAAGTGTGGTTACTGGTGAATTATCTCTTGCTAATGGCTACTATGTTCAGTTTAGCACCTGTCATTGTTGACTCCAGATATGGGGTCTTGTTTCCCAGACTGCGGGTATTTGTGTACATGATTTTCCATTGGCCAGATTTCGGTGGGTTAGTTGTGGGGCAAGGTTCATTTTTTCCTCGGCATGTCATTTGGGGTGCCAGGCCTTTTTTCTTACCTGGTGATCCAAATGAACTACATACATACTGAACTCCTGTTTGATCACTAGCAGAGGAGGGAGGGGTGTTCTTCCCATTTGATGTATAGGGTGCAGCACCCCTTTCCCTACTTGATAGTTAAAATATTCTGCAAAGACATTAAACTTCTGCCCCCAATGCACTGACTCCTTCCTTAGTGTCTTCCTTAATCATGTGTTTATACTTCTTTTTACACTATGTTCCAAGAACTCTTGTGTACCTTTCTGTGTTTGCTTCCACGCATGTGCAAGAAACACATTGCATCAACTTCTTTCACAAGAAGGTTGTGGAGGCACGGCAGTGTTGTGGCAAATGGCAGGAGATCATTCTGGGGCTGGTCTGTGCCGCTCCAATAGAGGAGCCCTACTGCACTAATCAGCAATATAAGTTGCCCCAAAATGGCATTTGCCTGCAAATGGTTTCACTAGTCTGCAATTATAATTGCACATTAATCTTTCTCATGTCACTCCCTAACCACAGCAAAAAACAGTCTCTCATGTCACTCCCCTACCCCCAACCACAGCAAAAAAATGTATATATTTAATGCAGGCAAAAACAATATGCAGACCCCTCCTCCACCTGTTCTTTGCCACTGCAGTCTCTGTATCTGTAATTGACCCGACCCAACCCACCGCACCCCATGGACCACACAATGCCGTGGTGTTAGCTTTTCAGTCATGCAGCCATGGCCCCTCCATGCAAAAGCTCTCTCTGCATCATCCTACACTTCACCACATTCCCTCTCCAACCACAGGGCACTGAATTGAGTTGAGCAGAGGAAGACACGCTCATCTGTCATACTGTGACACAGACAGTTGCAGTTCTGGTAGTGATCATGCCAAGTGACCAGCAATGAATTAGTACTGGGGTGGGGGGGTACAGCAGCAATTTCAGTGGCAGCCATGGAGGACCTGCATTAGTGAAGTTGAAGAGGCAGAGGATTACCTGCCCTAGACAAGTCAAAACATGCTAAAATCAACCCCTAAGCATCCTGGGAAAGGATGCAGTAATAGGTTTCTAACAGTTGCAATTATTTCTAGTTCACCTGAAGGTGATCAAAGTAATGAGCCCCCCCCCGCCCCAGTTCATAGCTACATACAGCCACTGGCCTGATTTTTAAAGCATCCAGTTTAGTGCACTGGGTCAGAGACTGTCCATGCATAATTATTTCTGCTCCCAGCCAATACTGGAGGGACAGTGCTGGGTAACCCTGCTGCTGCTGATAGTGGGGCCAATACCTGCTACAACATGAGTCCCCTACTATGTGCATTCAGCAACATCCTCTTGTGGCAGCCTGTTTCTTGAACTAGTCCCTTTCTGCAATTGGCATCTTAATGTCTGTTTCTCCAACAACCAGCTGCCCATGATTATGTTGCAGCCTCTCATGTCTGCAGGGATGTAAACAGCCTGGTTCCCTTTGACAGTCTTATGAGACATGACTGTTGGATCTTTTTTGGACCCCAAGAACATTTGTTGGATTAGCCTCCACTGTCTCCCTAGCTCAGGCCTGGCACTGGGCCCCTAGAGGCCGCTCTTGCCAGTCAAGTACAAACTGCCCAGCCCACTGAGTGATCACTCTAGGAATCTCCACTGCATTCTTTCCTGACCAGCCCCTTTACCTGGGTGACCCCTTTTTTCATACTCTGACAAGGAATGCACCACAATGTTTCTCCATTCCCCAAGCTGGACGGAACCTGGGCATGCCCTTCTGAGTCCCCAGACAGGGGTCCAGCCTGTGTTTTAAAAATGGCACATGATGACATATAAGCTTCCCCTCTCCCCACATATTTATTTCCTTCCTTATCCCCTGTCCCTCATCCTTACATTTGAGGTAGTAATGGGATCACTCTTTGTCTTGCCTGGAAGGTGGGTTGTTGTCTTCACTGCTAATGCCAATGCTGCTGTTTTGTTGGCTGGCAGAGGGGCCATGAAGTTTGTGTAGCCCGTGCCCTCTCTTCCAGGTAAGTAACTGTGTTTTACATCTGTGTTGTGTTCACGCCCCTACCTTGGCCAGTCCTCAAATAGGATGCACTACAGGCAGACCAGTGTGTATGCCTAACATCATCGAAAACCCACATAAACAAAACTGTGGTTCCATCAAATGGTCCTGGTGACCTACACCACGTGAGTGAAACTGGAGAGATTTGTGACATTGCAAGAGCACCTGAAGTATAACTGCATGCCTCTTTTGTTCTAGTATGTGGGGTTAGCTTTTAAATGCCATTCAGAACTGTGCTCAAAAGATACAGTTTCTAATGCACATTAATAAGCCCAGTAATGCACTCCAAGGTTAGTAAGCTGTGCTGTGATAACTTATGCCCCAGCTGGTTAAAGCACTCGGCTATGCCTTGTGCCACTCAAGTAACTGCTGTAGTAAGGTATTACAGCAGGATCCACACCAGTTATTGCCGGAGGTGGACTCATGTTTTCCCAGCAAGGTTAACTTGCAAGGTTTGCAGTCCATTCTGAACTTGTGCCTCTGGAGTGTTGGAATATACTGTAGCAGGTAAATTCATAGCATTATGATGTTATTTTGGAAGTTTCTACCCAGCCCAAAAATACCTCTTCTGTTGGCTCAGCACAGTAAGATAAATTGCTATATAAAATTGGCCATTTAGAGAAAATATGGAGAGAAAAAAATCCCAACCCTGGAAAAAGTGGTATAATTCACTGTTTTCAAAGTATGCACATTGGAACCTCTTGTGGTTTTGAGAGGTCTTACACGTACCTTTTGACTGGATGGAATGAGTATGGTATGAACAGTGCAAGGTTATCTACAAGGATCACAAGGCACCCAAACAGTTAATCTTGGCACAATGCAGCAGCGATATTTCAGATGCTCATTAGAATGAGTACATATATTACCTCTTCATGATCCCACTGCGTTTTGTGTTTGCTTGCACACATGTGCAAGAAACATATTGCGTCAGCTTCCTACACAAGCTGGTTGTGGAGGAGTGGCAGTGTTGTGGTGAACGGCAGCAGTCTGTTTTGGGGCTGGTGTCTGCCACAGCCAATAGAGGAGCATGCTGTCAATGATGGCAGTTAACGAGCATGCCACTATGCTCAAAGCAATTGACCGCTGCAATCAGGGAATGCCCCGTCACTACACAATCGGCTGTGTTTGCAGGGCGGTCCTTGACTGCAGCAGTCAATTACAGCTGCATTGTGTGGTGTCCCCTTTCAATAAACATGGTGATGACTTCTCCATCAGCCTCTCACAGTCCCCAGGAAGCCGACGGACAGCCGCCACCTCTTACAACCCCTGGTGAAGCTGATGGGGGTGCCCCCTCAATAGTTCATTTGTGGACGGGTAGCTCAATCCCTGTCAGCATAATACACCCCTCCCCCATTTGTTGTGTTCCGAGGGGGTGCCCAATCCCCCACAGCTGATGCACTCCCTCCCAAGCACACTGTATAGCCAATGGGGGTACCCAATCCCTGTCGGATCCAGCACACCCCCAACAAGCACCCAGGTAGCAGGCTGGGAGCCCACTCTAGCATGCTCATGCGCTCCCCTGCACACTGTATGGCCAATGGGGGTGCCAAATCCCTGTCGGCTCCACTTCCCCCCCCAAATAAACTTCCAGGTGGCACATTGGGAGCCTACCCCAGCATGCCAAAAGTCCTGCATTGTAAAAAAAGAAAACGGTCCCTCATTGAGTCTCTTTCCCCTCCCCCAATCACACCCACCATCTGCATACCCCACCTCCCCACACCCCCACACCCCATGCTTACCTCTGGAGCCCGGCACGATGATCTTCACTGGACCGGGAACACATCTGTACTCTTCAAAGCCAAACGTGAACTGAAGAAATGCCAGTAAGCTGTATAATGGCATAAATGGTTTTTTTTCCAACTTTTGTGCATATCTCTGGCATTGTGGGGAATTTTGGCACCAGATTTTCAACATGGGGTTCTTGGGACCCCTCCTCAAGAATTCAGTCACTGTTATGGCGACATTCTATCCCAAAAGATGATTTCACGGTCACTGCATGGAATCACCTTTTGGGATCGATTAACGAAACAACAGTGTCACTGTTCATGAGGTGGGTTCTCAAATCTCCTATGTTGCAAATTTGGTGAAAACATTCAAAAAATGACACTGTTAAGAGTGTGCGTTGCGCAGTTTCCACGCACATTTTTAATTTCGAGAATTTGTCATATTTTCACTCCAGATTTTCTACATTGGCATTTTTTCATACCTCCTTATGAGCAGTACAGCTGTCATTCTTCACATCCTGGCCAAAATGTGTTTTCGCACGTCTGGCGCAGAATGGCATGGTCGCTGTGGGAAATCAGTGTTCGGGACAGATTAAGAAAATCACTGTGACACTGTTCATGAGCAGAGGTCCTAAAATGCCTATGTTGAAAATTTGGTGAAATAATTCTAAAAAATGACCACGTTATGGGTGTGCATTGCACATTTTCTACACACATTTGTAACTTTGCCACTTTTTCATATTTTCCCTCCAGATTTTCAACATTGCCATTTTTAACACCTCCTTATGAATAGCACAGCTGTCATTTTTCACAACCTACCCGAAATCTGTTTTTGCACCCGTGGCGCAGAATGGTGCGGTTGCTGTGCGAAATCAACTTTCGGGTTGGATTAAAAAAAAAATCACAGTGCCACTCTTTATGAGGGGAGGTGCCATAAAACCCATGTTAAACATTTGGTGCAAACCATTTCAAAAAATTACAATGTTACGGGCATGCTTTGTGCAGTTTCTACATACGCTCCTAACTTCGTGAATTTTTCATATTTGCACTGCAGATTTTCAGCATTGCCATTCTTCCACACCTCCTCATGAACAGTACAGCTGTCATTTTTTCTGCAAGCCCACTGGTTGTGCAGCCAGACCCTCAATGTGCAGCTGCCCCACCCTTCCAGCAGCTCCTCACAGTCACTTCCTTCCCCCTCACTCTGTCCCAGCCCCTCTTGAAACATCCCACCATCACACAGGAAACCACCTCCTCTGGTAGACAGTTCTGCTTGTCTATCACCCGCTCAGACAAAAAATATCTCCTGATTTCCTCCTGAATTTTCAAACATCCAACATCAGTTGATGCCCTCTTGTGTTTCTCCCTCTTGAGAGCTGCAACAGTACTCCTGTATTAGTCTTCTGTATCCCCTGCAGGTACTTAAAGGTCTCAGTCATATCTCCCCTGTCCATCCTTTCCTCCAGGGAATACATGTTAAGCATGTTCAATCCTACATCACAGGATTTCCCTTCCAAACCCCGGGATCATCTTGGTTGAACTGTACTGTACCACCTCCAACAATTGGATAACCTTCTTCAGTAATGGGCACCAGTACTGCATGTAGTATTCCAGGTGTTGCCTGACCAGTGACATGTACAGGGGAAGGATCTCCTCCCTGCTTCTGGAGGAGATTTCCCCTCTCTATACAACCCAGCATCGTGATGGCTTGCACTGCTGCCTTCCTGCACTGAGCGGAGTTGTTCATACTCCCCTTTAAAATCACCCTCGGTCCTTTTCATCCTTTGTGGCTTCCCAACAGTACCCCCCCCCCCCAGTTCATAGCTCATAGCTCATCCTCTGGTTCTTAGCTCCAAAGTGCAGCACTTTGCACTTCTTGGCAATGAATCCCAGTTGCCATGTTTCTGACCACTACTGTAATGTAGTTTGGTCTTCCTGCAGTCCCTTCCAGCCCTAGATTTCATCTACCACAGCTCTCATGTTGGTAGCTTCTGTGAACAGACTAATCTTTCTCTGGATTCCATGTAAGATATCTGCTACAAATATCCTGTACAGCACTGGTCCCTGTACCGATCCCTGTGCCGCCCCGCTTGTCACCACTCTTGGTGATGAAAGTTCCCCCTCCACCACCACCTTTTGCTGCCTGCCCTGCTGCCAGTTAGTGATCCATTTGACCATCTTAGTACCCACCTCTACATATTCCAGCTATCCCCCTAGCCTCCCATCTGGCACGGAACTGCAGGCCTTGCTGAACTCTAAGGACAGCCTTGGCAGCTCTGATTACTCTGGTAACCTCCCTGGACTTCTTCGTATAGTCCTCCCTGTCATCCCCTCTTACTGATCTCCTGAAACTCTGGAAAGCTTTTCTCTTGGCCATTACACACTACATAACATCCTAAGTCAGCTAAATGGGATTCTTGCCCTTTCCTCCTTAGTACCTTCCCCAGTAACTTCAGCTAGCGCTGTCTTAAAAATATTCCAGTTTTGACTTGCATCCATGGTGGTAGGCTTTCCCCCATAATTTCCCACATCTTGTTAAAGCCTGCACCCCTACAATCTATCACACTTGTACCCAAACCTCCAGTTTGCTTTCACATATTGAGCATGCACCATCCCTGTTTGATAGTATAAGATCCAGAGTCCTTTACAACCTAATTGTATTGTGGCCCAACTGCACCATTGTTCCTTGAACTTGTGATGTTTGGGGTGCTACAGTCCAACCCATTTAGGTTGAAGTCGCCCACCACCACTGTGTTCCCCTGTCATGCAGACCCTAATAATTTGTTCAGCTAACTCACTGTCCAGATCATCCTCTTGAGTTGGTGTCCTGTACAAAACCCTCATCCTCAATTACCTCCTTTTTGGAGTCCTGAAACTGCATCCATGGGTCCTCTGTCCTGCCTTCCTTTCTCTCTTCCCTTATGGTGCATATTCCCTCTTGTACATAGATCACCACCCCAACCCCCACCTTTTCTGTTTGCCCTGTCCTATCTGAATATCAAATACCCTGGAATCATCATATCCCAGTCGTGGTACTGGGTGGCCCAGGTTTCTGCGATGGCTGCAACTTGCAACATTACATACTGCCAAGAGAGCCTGTAACTCTACTGATTTGTTTCCTAGGCTCCCCGTGTTCAGTGACACCACCCTCCAACCTGTTCCTTTCCCCTCCTCAATTAACGCCTCCCCCTTTTGTCCCTACCCGAATTCACTCACCTAACGCTTGGGGTGTAAGCTTGTCTGGCTATCCTCTCCAGAAGCTCTGCCTACTAGATGTCCACTGGCCACAGTCTCCTTAGTTTAAATCCACCTTTGTTGCTATGTACCCCTCTACCCTATGCTGTAATACTCCCTTCCCCTTCCCCTTCCCACCAACATGTCACCTGTCCCTTGCATACAGATCATTATTATCTCAGGTTCTGCCACAGCCACCTACCAACCCATACCCCTTGGTATGACACCATTCACCAAACAAGGTGTTTAACTCCCCTACCCTTCCCTTCCTCCCTGTAATTGTAGATGGCACTGGGAGCATGTCTGAGAGGGCCACTCAGTTCCCAGACCTCCTCACCAAGCTTTCCCAGTTCCTCAAACATCTCCCTCACTGTATCCACCGTCCCCCCTGCCAGGTTGTTCATACCTGTGTGTACAACAACATGCAGTTTCTTCCTTCCCCGCCCCGCACACTTGAAAATTGACTGCCCCACCATCCCACTGTCAATCTGGGAATGGACTCAGCCCATGTCAGACTGTGCCTTTCCCCTTTACTGCCCCATCTGATTTCTTTCATTATGGATTCATTGAGCATTAGTACACCTCCCTTTTCCTGCCTTGTTCATTCTCCCTTTCATTTATCTCTGCAAATCTTACTAGAGTCTTCCCTTTTTGGCCCATTTATGTCTCTACGCTTCTTCTCTTTGACTCCCTCACCTTCTCCCCTTGACTTGTCTTCCCCTCTCTCCCATGGTCCACCACTGTCATCCACCTCCCTCCATTCCTCCTTGGTCCCCGTCCACCTTTTGAAATGCTCCTCTTGACTGCTCTATCAACACTGCACCACTCCCCTTTATCCCTGCCACCAACATGTGTCCATTCAGTTGTGCCCCTCTCCCCCTTGCCCCTGATAACCTCCTCCAAATAACTGTCCCTTGTGCACTCATTGCCCTGTCCCTCTGCCTCCCCTCCTGGAACTCCACTACCTCTCCCTGCTCCACTATTGTTGACAGCACTGCTAACCTACTACCTTCCACCTCTATATCAACATGCGTTAACTCCTACCCCCTGTCCTGAGACTCACCTCGAACAATTGAGCACTTATCTTGTTGTGATCCTGCACCCCAGCACAGTCCCCTCACCCAACCTGATGTGATCTCCTGTCACTCCTTGTGGGAGGGCCTCCTGCACCAGATCCCCCACCACCGCCCATACCCTCTCCAACTGTCTGCCAAGTCACTGCACCCTTTCCTCCAGACTCCTTAACCTGTGGCAGATTGGTCACCATTGTCAGCAGAGCAGTAGTTGAGGTGGTTGTAGAAAATATAACAAAGGTCAAGTGTTCCTGTGAATTAATCCTGCTTTCCACATATGTTTTGACCCTATAATGCCATCCCATGTTCTACGCATAGTAACCCACTGAAGGATGTGAGGTTATTGGGGACCATTCAACTGTACATGTGCTGTGAGTATGGTTTCTACATGAGCTGGTGTTTCCTAATGCACCACTGGTGCAGCTTATGCAACAACAACCAGCTGTTGTTAACTGCCTATTTATTTGGTATGCTGCATCACATCTTCATATTCACCCAGATGTTTACTTACTTCTTTAGATGTGCTGCTCATGATGGGACACAAAACTAGAGTTGAGTGATTAACAATTATACAATGGAAAGAACATTTTCTGGATTCTGATTGGTCAGCGTGTGCTTGTTGCAGTGAGATTATCTGAGCACAACCTCATAGCATCAAGTTCCAACACAAATAATTACATAGCAGACTATTTAATAGCCACAACCTTTCTTACCAAGAGAGTTTGATACCTTGTAAATGTAATACATAAGCAGAAGCTTAGTATCATATAAAAACCTTATTTATTTGTATTGGGGTGGGGGAGACAAACTGTTTGTCATAGCTAATACATGTCATAGTTAGGCAGAGAACAAGTGTCAGAACATCCCCTTTATAGTGTATGATCATCTCTATTATAGCATCAGTTTTACAGTTTTATTTTTCATGAGGAAACACCCTGCCTGTGAAAGCACTGCACCATTGGTATGCAAATTACCTAATTGCCTGGTATTGCATAACACACTACAGTGATCCCAGACAATTGATTATTTGCATTCCCATGATTCAGTGCTTTCACACGGGGAGTGTTTCCTCAAAAAAGATTAAAAAATAAAAATGTACAATTGATACTATAAAATAGATGTCACTACACATAAAAGAGATGTTACAACACTTGTTCTCTGCCTAATAGCCATCTATATGTGCTCAGTTTGGTCCCCTCAATATTAATAAATAAGAGCCATTGTATAATAGCAATAATGCACTTAAGAGTGTGGGTTGTGCTGGGATAACCTTATGTCTGGGGGTGTTGGATGCACTCAACTTCTGGTCTTGTGCCCAACCACCCCAGGTGTGAGGTTATCCCAGCACAACCCACACCCAGTCGTGCATTATTGCTTAATTGATACACTGCAACGATCAATACAATGTGAGTATGATCTACCTCCTTCTGCTGGTCATACATGTCGATGTAGCAGTGCATGAAGCTACTTGCCACTACTGACTTGTCACCGATTTGTTGTTTTTGTTTTGACTCAAAGTGGAAAACTTTACATTCAAGCCCATCACCAATGACACAAATGAAGACATTGAAGGGGACCATGCCAAATACCCATCTTTGTGGAACTACTTTGGTTGCCTTTCAATCAGCATAACATGCCATTGCCAAACAGCCTCTGAGTACAGAATCCAAGCAAGTTCAGTACACTGCTGAGTATCATGCCACCTACACCCTGGTCCCATAGTTTATTTATCATCCTTCTATGCCACACCTATCACTAGTGTATGCAAAATAATGACGTACCACATCTACCTTTCTGTATAATGTATTTTGAAAGATTAGTTCAGCACACTTTCCCTCTGATAAAGTCATGCTACCCACAATCTTGTAGAATGATTGCTAACAAGTGGTCAGTTCTGATGTTTTAACAGTAATGCACGTGCTGCAGAGTTGAGGCATACTCCCCATCACTCCTGTTTCCCTCTGATCATGCTCCTCCTTGTAAGGGACTCTCACTCCTCTTAAAGTGTTCCTCCCCCTTCTTTCTCTACCCTTAATCTATCTCCCTCCTCTCCCATATTTCTCCTTTTACTGCACCCCTCAGTCACTGCTAAATCACTGCTTTGTGCAGGCAGGGTCACCCAGTACACTGGTGGGGTACTACATCCCTTACTATAGTTGACCTCTGTTACCCCTTCCCACAACATCCCTCCCTCAACACCCCTGTCTTGCATCACTATATATAAATAACTCTCATCACCTATAACTGGTGTTCTACCAGTAGGCTGTCCACCCCCCTGTCCAGATATAGTTCATAGGTTCATAGTGGGTGTATTCAGATCCATAAGCCATGAAGGCCATATGAGGACCTGATACTATCTAATTATCATAACTCCATCTTTTATCACCCATATGCCTATCCAAATGATATTTAAATGTTCTGAAGTGCCAGGACTCACCACCTCATCTGGGAGTTCATTTTAAACATTCACAACCCTTTGGCTAAACCATCCTCCTCTTTTGTTAGTTCTGTATCTCTCCCGTTTTAGTTGTTTATCGTGAGCCCATGTACACTTCCTTATATCCTCTTTCCAAATTAAACCTGCCACTTCACATGCTATTCCACCACTCACTCACTTGTAGACATTATATAAATCCCCCCTCATCCTTCTGTATGCCATTGAGTATAAACCCAGATGTTCCAACCTGGCATCATATTCCTGCTTGTTTACTAAACCTACTTTCTTAGTGAACCTTCTTTGTACTCGTTCTACTCTTTTACTCCCCCCAATACTTTGTACTGAGCTGAAAGGGGCACCGTACTCCAAGACAGGCCTTACCAAAGATCTGTACAGTGGCACAAGAACCTCTCTCTCTCTCTCTCTCTCTCGGCTTCTAATATTACATAACAGATTACCAATAATCCTGTTTGCTCTATTTACACAGGTCTTACTATGTTTGTCAAAACTCAGTCTGCCTGTTATGACCACCCCCAAATCATTTTCACAATCTGATACTTCTATTATATGTGAATTCAGTGTATATTGTGCTCTAACATTGTTATGGCCAAAATGTAAGACCTTACATTTGGTGATATTAAACTCCAATTTGTGTAATTCAGACCAGTTTTCAAGGTGGCAAAGTCGTTCCTGTAACTTTATAACAGCCTCATTATTGTTCACTATTTCCACAATTTTGGAATTGTCCATGTATTTGCATATCCAAACACTGCTGGATACTTGCATACTAGAGACCAAAATATTAAACAATCTTGGCCCCAACATGGACCCCTGGGGCACCCCACTTGTCATCCTGGCCCCGTCGACAGATAACCCCTCACCTGTACCCTCTGTTGTCTGTTACATAGCCATGCTGCCACCCAATTACAGAGATAGAAATCCACCCCTAGTTGTTGGAGGGTCTTTAGCAACGTAGTATGGGAGACTGAGTCGAAGGTCTTTTATTAATCTAAGTACACAACTTCAGCTGGGAGCCCTGAGTCCAGTGCTTGACTCACTGGCTCAAAGAAATGCAATAAATGCAATACATTGGTGGTACATGACCTCCCACTTGAGAAGCCATGCTGAGAAATATCTAAATGGTTCAAAGTTTGTAGATTGTTATCAAGTATTCATCTATAAGGTATGGATAACAGGACACTGTTGAATTTTAACTCGCCCCCTTTCCCCCCTCCCACCTACAATACCTCCCTCTCATCACCCTGCCACACTCTACCTCTATCTCTCCTCTTCTCCTCCTACCCCCCCTTCCAGTTAACATAGCCTAACACTGGCCTACCCCTACACTCAGTTAAGCACTTATAACCTACTCCTATACTCCTCTTATATGCACTTTAGTCCATCCTGTCATCTTTGTTTGCCTCAAAAATCATGTTCTGTCTTTGTCTATCCATATATTTCCTTTCCCTTCTTCCATTTTATGCTCTGCAATTTTTTGTTCTCTCCTTCCATTCTTCCTCTTTACTCCAATCACTGTAAATATTGAACATCTATGTTACACTAATTGCCACCAATTACTATTGGGTCACCTTACCATCTAGTGCTACATAGTGCTGCCAATTTTTTTATATATGTTCCAGTGTTACCAACTATCACCAACTGTTGCCAATTTGCTATATATGTCTTCATATCTACTATACTGAACTGTTGCATTGTTAGCCAATGCTATCCACCTGTAATCCCTCCTGCTGTCATTGTATGCAAGTAAGCAAATTGTATTCCAACATTATAACATTTCTCTGTATTCTATCCCATCATTCCCTACTCCCCAGGTTGCACCAGGAGACGAGCAACTTGTTGCTCGGCGTGCCTTCCTGGTGAAACATTTCAATAAATAAATAAACTTGATCATATCTTAGTATAAGATTGTGCGTAATTCTGTTTTTTTCTGAGTTTTCCTGAGATGACATCCCTGTGGTGGAGGTTCCAAACTACCAGTTGACAAAGCATCTCTGTCAATGTTTTATTTTAACCTTTTGTTGTACTGTAAGTGGACTAGTGGACTGCTAAAGACCAAGTGACATAGGGGACTGTATCATAAGAGTAAGCATCACATTCCTGTCTTGTTACCATACTGTAAGTCTGATACCTGAAGGGTGGTAACAGGGTATGCAACTTACTGTAAAAGAGAAATGGGTAGATCAGATCATTCTAGTTTAGCACAACCTTCACTTTGCTTGGTTTCTGTGTCTATATTATAATCTTTGCCTACACTGTATGTCTGTTCTGGACCCTAGTACAGGTTGGCTGATTGATATCTTATATGTCAGCTTACTGACAAGTTGCTTCACTGTGTTATATTAGCTGATTACCACCTGCGGTCATCCTATGTGGCGACCATGTATGTATATCATGTCTGAATTATGTGAGCTTGTATGTATGTATATATTGTCTATTAACTATTTATGTATGTATGTTGTGTAAGTCTACATGTCACAGGACCTCCTTGTGAATGAGCTTGCTCAATGGAGTTTTCCTGAAATAAACTTGAAACTTGAAAACTTGAACTTTGCACATTTTCTTTGACCATTTAATTTTCTGCTCTCTAAGGTATGGGTCAACACATTATCAAAATAACTTATTAATTAATGATTGGATTTTGATAAATCTGCTATTACTGATACCTTTTATTACTACTACTCCTCCCAACCTGGCTAACCACACACACACACTTGCACTCACTCACTCACTCACTCACTCACTCACTCACTCACTCACTCACTCACTCATACCATAAAGCCCCAAACTCCATTCCATGCATCCTGGCTAGCTTGATCAGTTGTTTGGTAGAACAGGCTGACAAGGTTGTCCTACAGAAGGTATCCAGTCAAAACTGCGGCAGTAGAAATGTGCAGCCTAAAACCATGCAGGCCCTACAAAAGAGGCTGAATATTGCTAATGCTGATGCTGTACACTGCGTATACAGCACACATGTTGTTGCAAGAGAGACACAGCGGTGGCAGAGCAGTGGGGGTATAATGGAGGTGAGTAGAATTGGGATGATTAGGGTAGGAGGTGCCCTGGGATGAGACTGGGCCTGGAGAAAGGCCAGATGTGTTTGGGCCCTGTCCCCAGGGTTCCCACTGGACTGACTGGGCAGGTAGCTGACTGGCTGGAAGTCAGCAGTCCCCTTCAGGCAGTGTTATGCAATGCCAGATAGATAAGGAACAAGACTGCAATTATAGCGGACTTGATTTTCTTGGTCGATCTGGCTTGCAATATGCAGACCTGGTTGGGATTGGTTCTGGAGGCATCAGTCCTGACTGGGTACTCTGTAGTACACTGCCTGAGGAGGGAACATAGGGGTGGGGAGTGGACATTTGTTATAGATCCAGCTTGAACTTCTCCATCCACCTAGTGGGATCTACCTCATTGTTTGAATGTGTGGCTGTGCATGGGGGTCCAGGTGCAGGTTGTAGGATTCTCCTAGTGTACTGGCCTCTTGGTCGTGGGGGAACATTTATGCAGGAGGTCAGACTTCATTGCCAACAGGGTGTTGGAGTCACCCAGATGGTTAATTCTGGGTGATTTCAATGCTGGGATTGATGATGAACTCTCGCATTTTGGTCAAAAAGTAGTCCAGTTAATGACATCTGTGTGCCTCACACAAGTTTTTGCTTCTGCAACCCACCACCACGGCCATGCCTAGGACTTGGTATTCTCACTGGGGCTTGAGGTAACTGACCTCAGGATTTATCTGGTCATTTGGTTGGATCACTGCACAGTGGCATTCTCGTTTGAGGCCCTCCCCAATTGTCCCTTCCCTATTGAGATGATCCACTACCACTCATTGAAGGGGCTGACCCCAGAGGGCTATTGGCAGCAGTGGATTTTTCTGGTGTGAGTACTGCATGTGCGGTTGGCATTAATAAGGTGGTGATGGCCTATAATAGTGCTGTAGCCAATGCGCTTGATGCCATCACTCTGATCTGCATATGACCCAGGTCTTCTTGCTTGAGAGCCTCGTAATTTAATGGGGTTCTCAAAGTGATGAAGACCACGGGTCAGAAGTTAGAGCATTGCTGGTAGAGGACCCAATATGGAGAGGATAGACTGGCTTTGAGGATTCACTATGATGAATACCAAAGGGCAATAAACCATAAGAAGGCAAGGTTCCTGTCCAGGGAGATTGCTGCAGGGAAAAATTGACCAGCTCAGCTCTTTTGGACTGTGGACAGGTTACTTCATCCTGCCTGTCTACAGCCAACAAGAGTATTTTTGGTCATTTTCTGTGAGGAGTTTGCTTGGTTTTTCTCTGACAGTATGTCCTATCCAGTCTGGGATCTTTCCAGTGGGGCAAGATCAGCCTTGCAATGGTCGACCTTGTGTTGGCGGAGGCACTTCTATTGTTTGGGGTGAGTTCCAGCCAGTGGGGTTTCAGAGGTCATTGAGGTAATCTCAAAGCTGCTGCCCATCTTTTGTCAACTGGACCCGGGCCTGATCATCTCCTAGTTGGATGTGCCTAGTCCATTGGTAAGTGTTCGCTGAGAAATAGTCCAGTGCTCACTCTCAGGGAGGGTTTTCCCTGATACCTAAAAGGAGGCATTGATGAAGTCTCTTCTGAAGAAACCATCTATCGACCCAGATGTATTGGCAAATTATTGACCAATTTCCAGCCTCCTATTCCTGGGGAAGGTTGTCGAGAAAGTGGTGCCTCTGCAGCTCGAGGACCACCTCATGGCCTTTGACATATATGAGCCACTCCAGTCTGGATTTAGAACAAGGCATAGCACTGAAACAGTGTTTGTCAGGGTGCAAAATGACCACCTCAGGGCGACGGATAGAGGAGAACGGTCAATTCCCATTCTCCTAGACCTTTCCTCAGCATTTGACACTATGGATCACATTGTGCTTCTTGATCACCTTAGAGAGTATTGTGGACTGACTGGTACTGTCATCAACTGGTTCGAGTCCTATCTCATGGGCAGGACACAATGGGTGGTGATGGGGAATTTCTCCTCCTACCCAAAACCCCTGCCCTGTGGGGTTCCTCAAGGTTCAATCTCATTGCCAATGTTGTTGTTAATGTCACGCTGTACACGCTATCCCTGGGTAAAATTATTAGATGCTACAGTCTGAGTTTTCACTGTTATGCAGATGATACCCAGCTGTATATGTCATTTGCCCCCAGTACAAAGAACGCCATGAAAGTGCTAAACAAATGCCTTGCCAAGATCCAAGACTGGTTGTCCTCTAACTGGCTGTGACTGAACCCAGACAAGACAGAAGTACTGCTAGTCGAGCCTGGTCGCCAGCATGATGTGGCTGTCATAGGTCTGGGTATTGGGTTGTCCATTGGTCCCACTACATTGGTAGCTGTCTCCAGGGTGAGGAACCTGCGCGTTATTCCTGACGTGGGTCTGATGCTTGATTCTGAGGTTTCATCCATCATCCAGAGTGCTAATTACCACTTATGGAATATTGCCTCCTGGATTAAACCACTGGTTCCACCTGGCAATCTATCCTCACTGGTACATGCCTTTGTCACATCAAGGCTAGATTACTGTAATGCTCTATACTTCATGGTCAGTGGAGGGAACCTCCATCGGCTGCAGCTGGTGCAGCCAGGTTGCTGACAGATCTTCCCAGATTGAATCATGTGACCCCAGTCCTGTGTGACCTGCACTTGCTGCCTGTCAGATACAGGATCCTCTTCAAGGTGGGCTTGCTCACCTATAAGGCCCTATACAGATCAGGTACCAGGCTACCTGAGTGATCTCCTGACCCCTGCCACCTCGGTGCGCTCGCTCCGCTCCTCCACCCAAGGCCTCCTGGAGATTCGAAGGGCTAGGCTGAAAACCTCTGGAGATCGAGTGTTTAAGGTGGCCGACCTGGCCTTCTGAAATTCATTTCCTAGACATCCGAGGGAGGCCCATTCAGTGGAGGCCTTTAAAAGGGGCCTAAAGACACACATTTTTAATAGAGCATTTCTTAGTTAGTTACTATATTGATTGTCATCTATTATTTTGTTGACTATTATCGACCCTGTAAATTTTATTGTAATAATAAATAATAATAAAACTTTATTTATACCGCGCCTTTCTTAAAACCAAGGCGCCTTTACAGCAACTACATAAAACAGTAAAATAAACACAAACTCAATAACAACTTAATTTATAAAATACAATAAAATCATCATCAGGGGTAAGCCTTTGAACACAAATTGGTCATTAAGGCCTTTTTAAATTCCTCCATGGATGCACACTGATGAAGTGGACAGGGTAGAGTAACCCAGTGGGCAGGAGCCACGTACATAAAAGCACTGGCCCCCGAAGAGTTTAAGGAAACCCTTGGAAGCTCTAGCAACCCCTTGTCTGCCGAGCAGAGTGATCGCCTAGGGCAGTAAGGTACCAGGAGCTCTTTCAAGTAGTCCGGGCCCAGTCTGTGTAGGGCTTTATAAATCAGAAGATCGACTTTAAAGGTGATCTGCTACTGCATTGGCAGCCAGTGCAGATTGCGCAGAACTGGAGAAATATGATAGGCACGAGAAATACCTGTCAATAACCAGGCTGCAGCGTTCTGCATGAGCTGCAAGCGGCAGATATCAACCCCTGGTAGCCCTAGGGAGTTGCAGTAATCAAGGCACGAGGTCACAAAGGCATGGACCAATGTAGACAGATCACTGGACGGAACTAGGTACTTAATCCTGGAGATGTTCCTCAGATGGTAAAAGGATGATTTGATGACTGCCAACACCTGCGATCACAGTGTCAGCCCATCATCAAAAATCACCCCCAGGTTCCACACCCGTTCAGAGGTAGGGAGCTGGATGCCACCCACAAAAAGTCCTGAGGGCAAACCAGCTCCCATCCCCTGTATCCAGCAACCTGGGTCCACAACCATCATCTCCATCTTCTCCGAGTTCAACCTCAGCCAGCTTGAATTCATCCAGTACTGGATTTCAGTGAGGCAGTTGTTAAATACTGAGACAGCTCTATCCTGGTCAGGTGCAAAAGATAGGTAGAGCTGGGTATCATCAGCATAGCAGTGAAACCTCAGCCCACACCTTCTTACAATGTCTCTGAGGGGTAGCATGTACACTGCAAACAACATGGGGGACAACACCGAACCCTGAAGAACCCCACAAGACAGAGAGACTGGGCTGGAGGAATGAATCCCTGACACCACCTTCTGTGTTCTGCCTGTGAGGAAAGATCTAAACCACCTGAGGACTGTACTAGACAGGCCACAGATGAACCTCAGGTGTTCAAGAAGTACACCATGGTCCACAGTGTCAAATGCTGAAGAGAGATCGAGAAGAATCAAGATGGAGCAGCTCTTTCGATCTCTTGCCATCAAGAGATCATTGAGCACCCAAACCAGCACCATCTCTGTATTATCCCTCTTTCGAAAGCCAGACTGAAGTGGTTCATAAATGTCATGGATGGTCAAATGGTTCTTCAGTTGCATGGCCACTACTTTCTCAATCACCTTCCTCACAAAGGGGAGGTTAGAGATTGGTCTGTAGTTAGCATGGCAGTCTGGGTCCAAAGAAGCTTTCTTCAGGAGGGGCATTACCACCACCAGGGAGCTAGGAAACTCACCCATCTCCAAGGAGCACCGGACTATCCATGCTAGGACTGGGCCAATAATATCACAACAACCCTTTATCAGGGAAGTTGGGACTGGATACAAACTACAGTATGTAGCGTGCATGCCCTGGACAAGCCGCATGAAATCAATGAAATCTGACTGGTCAAAGGAACTCCAGGAGAGCCTAGGGACCGTGACCAGGCGCCGATCCACAGCTTCTCCCATACAGGATGTAGGCTGGAGTGCCGCCCTGATGTCGGCCACCTTAGCCACAAAGAAGCAAGCAAGCTCTTCACACTCAACTTGTGAAAAGGTTCTTCGAACCTACAGACAGGCTGGGTTGCACAATCTGTCTACAGTTTGAAAGAGCTGAGCTGGTTGTTTCTGAGCAGCTGCAATCTCCCCGGACAAGAACTCTGCCTTCTTACAGGAGATTGTGGAATGATAGACTTGATAATATTCCATCAATCTAAGATGGTCGGCATCAAGGGCAGATCTCCACCAGCAGCACTCTAATCTTCGCCCATATCGCTGCATCTCCCTCAAAGTCCCATCAAACCATGGGGACCGAGAACGAAGGGGGAGAGGACGAACATGGATGGGAGCACTTTAATCCAGAGCCGAGGTAATGACTTTATTATAAGCCAAAACCAAGGCATCTGGATCACTGCCCACTCCAGAAAGCTCAGATAGGTCAAGCACCGCTGCCAGGACCTCAGAGCTTACATCTCGCAAAGAGCGGTACCTGACCATCTCCACAGGGGTAGGCCTATGGGGGGGTGCAAAAACTGAACTCCACAGTGTAATGATCAGACCATCCTACAGGTTCCACCCCCAAATCAAAGGATTCGATCCCCAGGAGGAAAACTAAGTCCAGAGAGTGACCACCTTTATGAGTAGCAGAAGTAACAACTTGAGTAAGGTCCAAAGATGTCATCAATTGGAGGAAGTGTTGTCCAAACTGTGAGAGTTCATCATTGACCCAGGCACTGAAGTTGCCCAGGACCATCAGCCTGGGTGACTTGAATGCCATGTCGACTACGAAGTCTGCTACTTCCTGCAGAAACTGATTCTCATCACCTGGTGGATGGTAGATGAGAGCGATTCTGCAACGTGCACCTGCCACTACAATACACTCAAATGACTCAGCCCCCTCAGCTGGTACACTTGTGAGGCCCAGTTCAGTCTTGAAACAGACCACAACCCCCCACCTGCGGTCCAACCTCGGGCGGTGTAACACAGAGTACCCAGATGGAATAGCAGCCTCTAGTATAGGGCCTGCATTCTCATCCAGCCAGGTCTCAGTAATACAAGCCAGATCCACTGACCCAACAAGATCTGCAATAACTGCAGTCTTGTTTTTAATGGATCTGACATTGCACAACACCACTTGGGTAGGACGGGCCTCTGGAGCCGCACAGACTGCTTGCCCAACAATATTGGTGGTGCCCATGGGTATGGAAACCAGACAGGAAGGACCCCGTTCCAGATTCCATTTCACCCCAGGGCATCTTCTGGATCTCACTACCCCAATATGATGGCCCCGCTCATTCGACCTCCACTGTTCACACCCCCAACTCCCCTCCTTGTAATGTGTATTGTCGTTTTTGTCCTGTTTTTACCTTGTAAGGCACCCAGAGCCTCAGGGATTGGGCACACTGTAAATAAATGGTTACTTACTTACAGAAACCAAATATCTTGGCCATCTGTGTTCTCTCTATATCATTTTTAAGTTCACCATGCATGCATGCGCAGCAAACGCCTTGCAGTAGAGTGACTTTTGAGAGGTATGACACTGTCTGTCCAATGCAAAATGGTCTGCAAGGGGCAGGACAATGCTATGCCAGTCATCAGCCAGGCTGATCATGATGCTATTTTGCCTGAAATGGACTGCACTTGAAAAGAAAAAGCCACATGAATCATAATGCAGCTCTTTCTTGTCATCTGCAGGACACAGCCCAGCAAACAGCATTTACATATCCTGATCAGTCTGGCTGACGTGACGTCCCCCCCATCCTGTCTGTCTCCTCCCGCACCGGTGCACCAAGACATGCAGCGATTTGTGTGCTGCCTTGCTCCCCAGTCCTGGGAGGCCACCGAGTGCTCCTGCCAGCCCTGTTATCAGCTGGTCTTGACTGGGGGTCTGGTGGAGCGTAACAGTAAAGCCACATGCTGCGACAAGGTTGCAGATTGCCACACAGCTCAATGTGAGAGCTGCTGCAGTCGACACCTCACATCCTCTCTCTCTCTCACATTGCTGAAAACTGCCCTCATTTTTTTTAATGTCCGCCCCCCACACAACCCTCCCTCTAAGCACCCACCACCCTACACCACCCCCAAACATAAGGTACTGACACTGGGGGTGTCCAATCCCCCTGTGTCCTCAATCGTACAGCAAACTTTCACTGAAAGAAAGAAAACTGTCCCATGTGCGGCAGAATAAGATATTGAACCCAGAACTCAGCTCTGTGTTTTCATTTTAACTCTATACTTATACTATCTGCTTTTCTGACTATCCTAATAATTCATGTCAGGGTGGCCAACCTGACACTTTCTAAAGTCTGTACTATCCCTTTAAAATTTAAACATTTCTTGTATGAGTTCAAAATAATGACTGCCATTTAAAAATCACCCCTGGAAGAATTTGCTGGTCTATTAAAATTGCAGAAGTAAATATTTGATTAAAGTCCCCACTCCAGATACAGCCATAGGAGGTAGCACTGGTGGTCTCATAGTCACTCGCTAACTGTGAGATGTGCACGTGATCGCACATTCGTGAGGGAGATGTACGCACAATCACACATTCATGAAGGAACTGTGCACTCAGTCGCGCAATCCAAGTAATTCAGACCCGTAGAATTTTTGCAGAGAAGGACCGCTTGTTTAAATAACATAAAGAAGCAAGCGCGGTCCTAAAGATGCGGCAAGAAGTGAGCGGTCTGTTACTAAATTAACTATAAACAAACCCTGCAGCCGCTCGCTCTTGCCGAAGATGAAAAGTAAATGTTTTCTGTTTTTCTCTTTTAATCAAAGTCCCTGCTCAGCTGATGGTTACATTAATGTTTAGAAGTCGCCATTTGTAGTCTGGAAGGCATTTACTAAGGGAAGAATATTAGGAGCTCTAAAAGTGAAAGTAGATTCTGACGGCTGAAAGAAAAGCCGATGGGTTGCAATGCTAAAAGTAGAAACAGTGCTAGTAATTAGGACTTATGTGCAAGACTTTAAAAATCCATATAGTAATATTCCATTAAATAAAGCAGGCATGTTTTGTGGGGAAAATACAAGGTTTTGGTTTTTGAACCTGAACAAGTATAGTAGGCATAAAAATAAAATGAACTCCCTTTCTTAGCTGGATAAATAGATGGGGAAGTGTGCCCCCAGTCTGTTTAAAACTAGGAAGACTGGAGATTCCATACTTAGTTAAAATACTGAGATTATGCAATTTATTTTTTTTAAATATTATTTTCATTTACCTGTAATAGCCCTGGGTGACTCAAAAAGGGTCCTTCTATAGGCAAGGCAGCCCAGAAAATGGCTGCCTTTATAGAGAGGGATGTGTGGTGTCAGAAAGAAGGGAGGAGCTTAAAGGACCCATAATGAGGTCATATTAAGGTAGCTAATTAAGGTTATTATTACTGAAAACCAATGTATTAAATAGTTCTTTACGGCTATATAAAATATGAATGTATTGTGATAGACTATGGAGGGACCCATAACATGGTTAAACCTTTCCTAGATGCTAAATTAGAAACATAGAAACATAGAATCTGATGGCAGATAAGGACCGCTTGGCCCACCTAGTCTGCCCATTTTCCTACCTAACAGATAAGCTGCAGATCCTAGTTAACCAACAGCTTACTTCCTCCTACCCCCACTAGGACTGCCTTATGTCTGTCCCATGCATTCTTGAATTCCTCCACTGTTCTTGACTCCACAACCTCCTCAGGGATGCTGTTCCATGCATCCACAACCCTCTCTGTGAAAAAATACTTCCTCACATTACCTCTGAGCCGTCCCCCCTCTATCTTCAAATTGTGCCCCCTTGTTCTTGCACATCTCTTTTTCTGAAAGATGCTACCCTCTTGGACTTTGTTGATTCCCTTGAGGTACTTGAAAGTTTCTATCATGTCCCTCTCTCCCTTCTTTCCTCAAGGTATACATATTAAGCTCTTTAGTCTTTCTTCATATGTCTTCTGGTGCAGACCCTGAACCATTTTGGTTGCCCTCCTCTGACAGCCTCCACTCTGTCTATGTCTTTGCAGAGATGGGGTCTCCAGAACTGCACACAGTACTCCAGATGGGGTCTCAGCAACTGTCTGTACAGAGGGATAACAACTTCCTGTTTTCTACTATTGATGCCTCTTCCTATGCATCCCAGTATCCCCCAGCCTTCCTTACTGCCTTCTCACATTGCTTGCCCACCTTTAGGTCATCTCATATAATTACCCCCTGGTCCCTTTCCATTTTTACTGTTGTCAGTATCTCACCCCCCCATTGTGTACCCTGGGGTTTTGTTTCCTATGTGCATTACCTTGCACTCGTTTGCATTGAATCTGAGCTGCCATACATTTGACCATTCCTCCAACCTTGCCAAGTCCCTTCTCATCCTTTCCACTCCATCTTGTGCATTAACCCTGTTGCAGATCTTTGTGTCATCTGCAAAGAGGCATACTTTTCCTTTCAGTTCCTCTGCACTGTCACTTATAAAGACATTAAAAAGGACTGATCCCAATACTGAACCCTGCGGTACCTCGCTATTTTATTTTATTTTATTTTATTTAGTTTTTGTTGACTGGGTAAGTGCACTAGACAAATCCTGCCTATTTTCAGGCACGACCTGGGGAAGGGGATACAGATGAATGCCAACTGACCTTGAACCAGATTAAGCTGTTGGTGGTATTTTTTTAGTGAATGAGGGAAATTTGGCCAGGACACTGGAGAAATCACCCTACTCTATTCGAGAAGTGCCATGGGATCTTTAACATCTACCTGAACTACCACCAATCCAGGCAGATGGGACCTCAGTTTAACGTCTCATCCGAAAGACAGCACCTCAGAAGTGCAGTACCCCTCTCATGCTGCACTACAGTGTCAGTACTGGGATATTAACCCAAGTGCCAGATGTGGGAACTGAACCCACAGCCCTCTGATCTCCCGGCCTCAGAGGCAAGTGTGCTACCTGCTGAGCCACTGACACTGATAGTAACCCTCCTTTCTTCACTGTGTACTCCATTTACTACTACTCTTTGCTTCCTGTTGTCTAGCCAATTTTTTATCCAGGCTACCACCTTGGGACCCACTCCAAAGCTGGCTAACTTGCGTATTAATCTTTTGTGTGGGACTGTATCAAATGCCTTGCTAAAATCTAGGTAGGCCATGTCCACAGCCCTTCCCTGGTCTACTACTTTGATCACCCAGTCAAATAACTCTATTAGATTCGTCTGACATGAACTTCCCATCGTGAATCCATGCTGCCTTGGGTCCTGTGCTCCACTTTCCTCTAGGTACTCAACAATTCTTTCCTTCAGAAGTGATTCCATCATTTTCCCTACCACTGAGGTCAAACTAACTGGTCTGTAGTTTCCTGCCTCTGTTCTGCTCCCACTTTTGTGAAGAGGAATCACATCTGCCCTCCTCCAGTCCTCAGGTACCACCCCATCCTCACATGATTTGTTAAAGAGAGTAGTCAGCAGTGTCACTAGTTCTACCCTTAGTTCTTTTAGAATTCTTGGGTGAATCCCATCAGGCCCCATTGCTTTGTCCACCTTCAATTTTATTAGTTCTTTCAGAATCCTTTCTTCTGTAAATGGACTGGTATCGACCCCATCTTCAGAGTGTTTCTCTTGTTTGGTTTAGGTACCTCCCCCTCCTCTTCCTTTGTGAATACTGAGCAGAAATATTCATTCAGTATCGCTGCTTTTTCACTGTCACCCTCTACTCACATTCCCTCCCCTTTATTAAGCCTCAGTATCCCTCCTTTGGTCTTTCTTCGCTCCCTAATGTACCTATAAAAGGTCTTATCCCCATTCTTAACAAAATTGGCTATCTTTTCCTCAGTTTGGGCCTTTGCTATTCTGACTGCCTTCCCAGCCTCTTTCTGCATTAGGAAACATTTAAGCTAAATTAGTTGGTCACATGCTGATGAGGTCATCAGACTTTTGTTATAAAACACCTCCACTAGAGGGCTAGTAGGAGAGAGGGAGTTGGAGGATGGTCAGTAGCTTCTGACCACTAAAGAGTGAAGAGGTGTGGGTGATTACACATCTGAATATTGACCTAAGGATATTGTATATACAGAGAGAGAGAGAGAGAGAAGAAACCAAGAAAAGGACTTGACTAAGCTGATGAACTTTTTGATTTTGTTGGTGTGAAGGCTTTAACACCTAAGTATTTTTCCTTTCTGTAAATATCTGGATTTTTCTATCATTTGAAAGAATAAAATGATAACTGCTGAAACAAGCATTTTTTATGCACTTTAAAGCTTGCCTGTTGTCTGTTATTAGAATCCACTCGTCCACACTGTGTCGTGTTTTTTTTTAATCCTGAAGAAAAAAAGAAAAACATCCATTGTCTGTTGCACTGTTACCCCCCCAATGTGACCCTCGCAAGGTTGGCCACCAAGTGTTCCTGCTGGCTTCGTTATTTGTTGGCCTTCATTGGGGGTCTTATGGAGCATAACAGTAATGCCAAAACATTCCTTTCCCTAAAAAAAAGAAAACCATCCCCTGGCATCTTTATTTTTTTTTTAAACCTGTAAAAAAGAAAACGGTCCCTCATCATCTCCCCAGTCCTCCTCCCCCATGCGATCCTCCCTCTACGCACCCACCTCCCCCCACCCCCTTTTACCCCATACTTATCACTGGAGGTCAAGCACTGTCATCTTCTCTGGGCAGGGACATGTCTGCACTCTTCAAAGGCAAACTACGAAATGAAAAATCAAAGTAAGCGCTGTATAATGGCTGTCAATGGCAGTTTCAACTTATGTTGATATCTCAGCCATTTTTTGAGATATTTGCACCAAATTTTCAACATGAGGTTCTTGGGACCCCACCTCATGAACACTGGCACTGTCATTTCATTACTCAGTCCCAAAAGGTGATTTCACAGTCACTGTGAGGAATCACCTTTTGGAACTGATTAATGAAACAACATTTTTATGCGCATGCACATAACTTTGCTTATTTTTAATATTTTGACTCCAAATTTTCAACCTAGCTGTTGTTTCACACAACCTCATGAACAGTAAAGATGTAATTTTTCACATCCTGCCTGAAGCGTATTTTCGCACCTGTGGTCAGGAATGGTGCAGTCGCTGCACAAACTCAGCTTTCAGGATATAGTACTGAAATGATAGTGCAACTGTTCATGAGGTGGGATCTATGAAAGCCCATGCTGAAAATCTGGAGCAAAAATACCAACAAACGCAACTTGGTCAATTTTTAATATTATCACTCCATATTTTCAACATAACCATTTTTCCACACTGCCTCATGAACAGTACAGCTGTCAGTCCCACACAAAAGATTATTAGTCAAATTAACCAGCCTGGGAGTGGGTCCCAGGGTGGTAGCCTGGGTAAAACATTGGCTGGACAACAGGACACAGAAGGTAATTGTAAATGGAGTCCACTCTGAAGAAAGGGCGGTTACTAGTGGGGTACCGCAGGGTTCAGTATTGGGTCCAGTCCTTTAATGTCTTCATCAGTGGCATTGCAGAGGACTGGAAGGAAAAGTATGCCTTTTGCAGATGACACAAAGATCTGCAACAGGGTTGATACACAAGGAGGCATGGAAAGGATGAAAAGGGACTTGGCAAGGTTGAGGAATGGTCAGACGTATGGTAGCTAGGATTCAATGCAAAAAGTGCAAAATAATGCACCTGGGAAACAAGAACCCAGGGAAGAATACACAATGGGTGGGAGGTATAAATAACAAAACAGGAAAGGGACCTGGGGTAATCATATCAGATGACCTTAAGGTTAGCAAGCAATGTGAGAAGGCAGTAGGGAGGGCTGGGGGTATACTGGGATGTATAGGAGAGGCATCAGCAGCAGAAAACAGGAAGTTGTTATCCCTCTGTACAGACAGTTGGTGAGACCCCATCTGGAATACTGTGTCCAGTTCTGGAGACCCCATCTCTGCAAGGACATAGACAGGATAGAGGCAGTCCAGAGGAGGGCAACTAAAATGGTGCAGGGTCTGCAAGAGAAGCCGTATGAGGAGAGACTAAAGGAGCTTAATATGTATACCCTTGAGGAAAGAAGGAGAGGGGGACATGATAGAAACTTTCAAGTACCTCAAGAGAATCAACAAAGTCCAAGAGGGTAGCATCTTTCAGAAAAGAGACTTGCAAGAACAAGGGACACAATTTAAAGATAGAAGGAGGGCGTTCAGGGGCAATGTGAGGAAGTATTATTTCACAGAGAGGGTAGTGGATGCATGGAACAGCCTTCCTGAGGAAGTTGTGGGGTCTAAAATTGTGGGACAATTCAAGAATGCATGGGACAGACATAAGGCAATTCTTGTGGGGGGCAGGAAGATATAGGCTGTTGGTTAACTAGGATCTGCGGCCTATCCTGTAGGTAGGGAAATGGGTAGACTAGATGGGCCTAGCGGTCCTTATCTGCCATCAAAGTCTATGTTTCTATGTTTCTATTTCTCAAATCCTGCCCAAAACATGTTCTCAAACATGTGGCATGGAATATTCAGTAATACTTGATAAAATAAGGTAGAAGAAGGCACAATTCCCATTGAGACTACTCCCCACACCATGTGGGCTAATTAATTTAAACCCAAGAAGTGTCTATCCAAGTTATTTTTGAAAGACATGGGATTTATTGAGGCCACTATTAACTGTGGTAGCTGATTCCACAATTTTGTAGCCCTTACTGTGAAATAATATTTCCTTTTATTTTTATTTGCCTTAGGGACTAACAATTGTTTATTACGACATCTCATTACTGGTTTGTCTGCATACTGGATTTTACAATCTGACATGAGGATAGGATCTTGTAAAATATTTTATAACATTAAAAGAGTCCCCCTTTTTCTTCTTGTCCCTAAGTCATAGAGTTTTAATTCCCTAAGTCTATTCTGGTATGAAAGATTGCACAGTCTGGGAATAATTTTGGTTACTTTCCTCAGTACACAGTCTATCAAGTTGACATCTATTGCTAGATATGGTGCCCAAATGGAACTTGTGTAATCTAAACGTGGCCTAATGTAAATATTATAAATTGGTATTATACAGGCTTCATGTCTGGTACTAAAGCTCTGCTTGATTGACTTTCATAGTCTTATTTGTAACGCGGACTGTTTGCCGGCAGTAGTCCCCAGGGGTTAATGAACTGTTTATCATCACTCGCAGGCCCCTCTCTGTTGTGATTGAATTTAATAAATTTCCATTAAGCCTATAATAGATGTGCATGTTTCTAGCCCCAAGGTGCATAATAACACACTTCACATTAAATAACATCATATTATCACTTGCCCATTGTTCTAGTTTACCAATATCATTTCTAAGGGCAATTGTGTTTTATCTGAATCTACTGGTCCACACATTTTCTTGTCATCTGCAGATTTGTAAATATGGCTATTTATCCCATGGTGTAAATCTGATATAAATATTCCAAAAAGGGTTAGCCCAAGAACAGACCACTGGGGGACCCCACTGGTAGCATCTATAATATCATAGGGAATATTCTGGATTCTAACATCCTGGGTCCTATTGTTTAACCACTTTTGGATCCAAGTGATTTTGTTTGTTTCTAGTTTCATCAACACTAATTTATTAATAAGTTTCTCATGTGGAACTCAATCAAACGCTTTTTTGAAATCCATGAATAAGATGTCAGCAGGGGTACCCTGGTCCATATACCTACTTACCCTATCATAGAAACCTATCAAGTTTGCTGTACATGATCTCCCAGTAGTGAATCCATGCTGTTTTATGTCTGTTAAATTGTTAGCTTTAATGAATTGTTCTATTCTAGTTTTAATAATTCTCTCTATGCTTTTACAAACAATCGATGTCAGACTTATCGGACGATAATTGCTTGCTTCAATTTTGGATCCTTTTTTATGAATTGGAATGACTGAGGCATGTTTCCAATCCTCAGGAATAACACCATGATACTATGATTTATTAAAAATAAGCTTTAAAAGAAGTGTTATAGGACCAACTGTTTGCCTTATAAAGTCAGGGTTAATACCATCAGGCCCTGATGCAGATTTTAATTTAATGTTTTTAGTGCTGATGATACTGCTTCTATACTGAATTCCATGAATGAATTATCAGATATATAATTTGGAATTGATTGATCCTTCTGTTGAAACACTGTTCCAAAACAACTATTAAAAGTATCTGCAATATGTTTTACCTCTATAATATCCTTCCCATTAACAACTTATTTAGTTATTCTATTTTCTTCATGTTTGATTCCATTGATGTATCCATAAAATGCTTTAGGGTTCTTTGTCATTGCTAGTTTAAATTAAATGTTCTTCCTTTCCCCTTTAATTAGTAATTTTGCCTTTTTTAATTCCCTTTTATATGATATTGTATTTGTATCATTTGGGCATTTCTTAAACTTTTTAAGGCTTTTTCTTTGATGTTTATCTGACGCCTAATATTCTTGGTTAACCATAATGGAACTTTCCATATATTACTGTGTGATTGTTTTATTGGAATGTATACATTTTCTAACTTTGCAATAATGGACTTAAATAATACCCAACACTCATTTGTGTTTAATCCTGAAAACAAGGTTTCCCAGTCGTATCCTAACAAGGCCTCGTTTATTTTGTTATAATCACCTTTCCCATAATTATATCTGTAGTTGTTCCACACCATGTTATTTTATTTCCTATTAATATCATAAACTATGCTATTATGATCACTATTCCCAATTGGAATGCTACTGTTAGATTATTAATGGCTACAGCTTTATTAGTGAGCACCATATTTAGTATATTTTGAACTCTTGTCACCTCAGTTACCATTTGATCTAGTCCTGCCATTATTATAGAGTCTAAAATTAGTCCTTCTAAGGTTGCTTTTGTTGTTAAATTAACCCAGTTGATGCCCAGAAGGTTTAAATCACCAGCAATTATTGTACAGTATCTGATTTAAAAGTAAGATAATTTATTTCATCCATAAGTAACTGATCATTGCTAAGCTCAGATGTTGGGGGTCTATAGAAATTAGCAAAAAGAAAGTTTTTATCCTTGGAGTGACTAATCTGAATGCATATCCCTTCAAGGCAATTCTCATTTTTTAGTGGACATTCTGATGAATGAATATTGTTTTTAATGTAAATTGCAACACCTCTTCCTTTTTTATTTTCCCTATTTTTGTAATACACTCTATACCCTGGTATAGAATTAAACCATTCAGAGGACTCATTCCACCAAGTTTCTGTCATGGCTGCAATGTCAATTTGTTTTTCTTTTAAAATGCATGTCAATTCAGTGAGTTTTATCACATTTGAACTTCTTGTATTAGTAACCAAAACTCTATAGTTTAAGTTTGAATGAGCTACATATTTTAATTTATTTTTCGATTTCTCCCACCACCCAACATCTAGTTTAAATATTAATTTATTATATGAGCAGTACTTTTGCCTAGAACTGCTAGTTTTTGCTTAAGTGCAAACCATCCCAACTAAAAAGACTGGGGTCATGACAAAACCTTTCTCAATGGGGTATACACTTTATGTTGTTTTGGAGATTCCATTTCCTTAACCATTCATTCAGTTGTTTTATTTTATGGTTACTGGTCTTACTTGCTCTAGGAACAGGCAAATGTTCTGAAATGCATACTTCACAATTTCGTTTTTCAAGATTTGCTACTAGATTTACAAAATCAGCCTTTATGTTTTTCTATAGTAAATCTATTGGCATCATTTGTTTCTGTATGCAAAATGACCAGGGGTCAATGTCCAGCATTTTTTCAGGATTGTTGTTATCATTCTATTGATGTCTCTTATCCAAGCCCCCCTCCCCATAGCTGATACATATCATATTTTCGTTATCATTCTTACAAATGTATCCATCACATTATTTTAAAATGGAATCCCCCAGGACAAAAACCTGCCTCCTTGGCAATGCATCCACTTGTATTTCTTCTGTTGTCTCATTAGATAGTGACTCGTTTGTGGTTCTATCATGATCAGACTGAATAATATTGTGATGGGTAGCTATAATGTGCTGATCTAGTACAATATTTCCTGTTGTATCAGGTATATTTTGTATACTTAAATTTAATGAGTGCACCTGAGCTGTGGTTACTATGGTGTTTTCTGATTTTTTGCTCATAGCAATTACGGTGTCATTCCTTTGATTTTGATCATCTTGTTTAGTTAATGTTGTTACTGTTACTTCACAGGCTTCCGAGTTGGAGTTCGAAACAGGGGTTTGCTCTGCATTAGAGCTTATTTCAGTTAGTGGAGTATTGCCCTCATCTTGTTTGGACAATGGAGTGCAGTTACTGCATGAAACCACCTTTTGGGATCGAGTAACAAAATGATAGCACCACTGTTCATGAGGCAGGGTCCCAAAAAGCCCAGGTTGAAAATTTGGAGCAAAAATACCAACAAACGACAGAGTTATGTGCACTTGTTCAAATTTTCCTATGCACATGCACAACTTTGCCATTTTTATATATTTTGACTCCAAGTTTTCAACCTAGCCATTTCTTCACACAATCTTATGAACAGTACACTTGTTATTTCACACATCCTGCCCAAAATGAGTTTCCACACCTGTGGCACAGAATGGCGTTTTGCCACGGATTAAGAAATGATCACCTATGAGGTTTATGAGGTACGGTGATAAGAAGACTATCTTGAAAAGTTGGGGCCACAATGTGAAAAAAGTTGTAAGGGGTGCATAGGCAGGGGTGTCACCAGCAGAAGGAGGGAGGTAGCGATGCCGTTATATAAAACTCTGGTCAGGCCTAACAATGTGGAGGTCGTGTCAGATGAATCTGATAGAGTTCTTTGAATGGGTGACAAAGAAAGTTAATTGGTGGGGGGCCATGGATGTTGCCTACCTCAGTTTCAGCAAGGTCTTCAACACTGTTTCACATAAGAGGCTTGTTAATAAGATTGGTAGTCTGGGCATGGTAGACAAGGTGGTGAACTGGGTTATGAACTGGCTAACAGACAGGAGAAGGAGGGTAGTGTTAAATATGGTACAATCTGGGGAGGGAGGTGACCAGCGGGGTACTGCAGCAATCAGTTCTGGGGACAATCCTGTTCAATGTCTTCATTAATGACATTGCAGAGGGGCTATAAGAAAAGGTCTGCCTGTTTGCAGATGACACCAAGATCTGCAACAGAGTGGATACCCTGGAAGGGGTGGAGAAAATGAGAAAGGACCTAGGCAGGCTTGAGAAATGGTCTGAGGAGTGGCAACTGAGGTTTAAATCAAAGCAATGCAAAATTATGCACCTGGGGCATAGAAAGCCTGGGGACAGCTACAGGATGACGAGGCAGTTACTGACAGTCACCATGGAACAAAGTGATCTGGGGCTCATAAATTCACATGACTTGAAAATGTCAAAGCAGACTACATACCAGGGGTATCACCAGCAGAAGCAGGGAGGTAGTGATAACGTTATATAAAACCCTGGTCATGCCTCACATGGAGTACTGTGTGCAGTTCTGGAGGCTGCACCTTTGAAAGGGCATAAACAGGCTGGAGACAGTCCAGAGAAGGGTGACTAAGATGGTACAGGGCTTGCACCACAAAACAAATGAACAGAGATTAAGGAACTGCAATATGTACAGTACTAGCTGGCAGGAATCAGTCCTTGGGACAGTCCTGTTCAATATCTTCATTCGTGACATAGCAGAGGGGCTAGAAGGAAAGGTCTGCCTGTTTGCAGAAGACACCAAGATCTGCAACAGGGTGGATACTCTGGAAGGTGTGGAGAAAATGAGAAAGGACCCAGGCAGGCTTAAGAAATGGTCGAGGAGTGGCAACTAAGGTTTAAATCAATAAAGTGCAAAATTATTTACCTGGGGCATAGAAACCTTGGGGAGAGCTACAGGATGGGGGAAGGGGGCAGTTGCTGACTGTCACCAAGGAACAAAGGGACCTGGGGATTATAGTTTCACATGACTTGAAAATGCCAATGCAGACTACAAAGGCAGCAGGGAGGGCCAGTGTCTTGCTGGGGTGCATAGACAGGGGTATCACCAGCAGAAGGAGGGCAGTATTGATGACGTTATATAAAACCCTGGTCAGGTCTCACATGGAATACTGTGTGCTGTGCTGTTCTGGAGGTTGCACCTTAAAAAGGGCATAAACAGGCTGGAGACAGTCCAGAGAAGGGCGATCAAGATGGTACAGAGCTTGCACCTCAAAACAAACGAACAAACAGAGATTAAGGAACTGCAATATGTACTCACTGGCAGGAATCAGTCCTTGGGACAGTCCTGTTCAATGCCTTCATTAGTGACATTGCAGAGGGGCTGGAAGGTAAGGTCTGCCAGTTTGCAGACAAAAGCAAGATCTGCAACAGGGTGGATACTCTGGAAGGGATGGAGAAAAGAGAAAGGATATAGGCAGCCTTAAGAAATGGTCGAGGAGTGGCAACTGAGGTTTAAATCAAAGAAGTGCAAAATTATGCACCTTGGGCATAGAAACCCTAGGGACAGCTATAGGATGGTTGGGGTTGGGGCAGCTGCTGACCATCACTAAGGAACAAAGGGACCTGGGGGTTATAATTTCACATGACTTGAAAATGTCAAAGTAGACTACAAAGGCAGCAGGGTGGGCCAGTGGCATGTTGGAGTGCATAAGCAGGTGTATAACCAGCAGAAGGAAGGAAGGAGTGATTATGTTATATAAAACCCTGGTCAGGCCTCACATGGAGTACTGTGTGCAGTTCTGGAGGCTGCACCTTTGAAAGAACATAAACAGCCTGGAGATGGTCCAGAGAAGGGCGACTAAGATGGTACAGGGCTTGCACCACAAAACAAATGAGCAGAGATTAAGGGACCGCAATATGTACTCGCTGGAGGAGAGGAGGTAGACAGGAGACATGACAGAGACATTCAAGTATCTCAAGGGTATAAACCGGGTTCAGGAAGAAGACATCTTACAATACAGGAGGAGTACAAGAATGAGGGGTCAGGACATGAAATTGGAAGGTGGCAGGCTAAGAGGGAATATGAGGACTCTTTTCTTAACAGAGAGGGTGGTGGGCACATGGAATGGTCTACCACAGGAGGTGGTGGGAGCGAGTACTGTGGTGGGAGTTAAGCAAGCGTGGGACAGGCATGGGAGAACCATAGAAGTACAGCTGAAAGAGGGTCAGAAGCCATAGTCAACACCGTCCGTGACCAGTTTTATTCAGTCTTGTCTGACATTTTTCATTTTAAATATGCTCTGTTACATCAAGATGGTTTTCAGTTCCCATTCTATCATCTAACATGGCCACTTATACTTTTTGTACCTGGAATATAAAGGGCACTCAGTCTCCTGTGAATCAAGCTGGGTTTCTCCTACATCTCCACAGGCTACAGGCTGATGTGGTCTTCCTACAGGAGACTCACCTGCCATGCTCTCAGGTGCTCCTTTTCAGATGTACCTGGGTGAGACAGGTTTTTGGTGCTGGTTTAGATTCCCATAAGAGAGGGGTGATAATCTTAATCTCCCAAAAGATTCCTTTTCGTCTCATCCAAGAAGCGGGAGATCCTTAGGGCAGATATGTCATTCTACTTGGGCACCTGGAGGTAATCCTAGGTGCCATTTATGGTCCCACTAAAGAGGACCCACAATTTTTTGCTTCCCTTATGAATATTCTGGCCCCCCTGGATTTTCCTCCCAATAATACTTGGGGATGATTGGAATTTAGTCCAGTGCAATGAACTAGACTGTACTGGTCAGACACGTCGGGCCCTCTCTCCTGCCCAACTGTCTCTCAGAGAATTGATGGATTTCGCGGGATTGATAGACCCCTGGAGGACATTAAATCCAACCAGCCAAGAATACTCCGTTCACTCCCTGTCACACAACTCTTTTGCAGGAATTGATTACTTCCTGTTCGGGGTAACGTACCTTTCTGGTGTTACCCTATGCCACTATTCGCAAAAGTCATTTCAGATCACCACCCTGCTCTAATTCAGGTACATCCCCCCCCCATATGTAAAGATAAAACCTGGATTTTAAATAACTAGTTACTTAAATCGACTACCTTGCTAAGGCAATTCCAGACTTTTATTACTTCCTTTATGGAACTTAACTCCCATTCTGTATCCTCTTTAGATTTCTTAGGGGGAGCTTCAAAATGTGCACTAAGGGGTGAAATGATATGTGTAGCTGCTAAGAGAAAAAGACAGAACTTGGCCCAAATATCCTCCTTCCTATCTCAAATCAGGTCCCTCGAAGGGCACATCTCCCATTCCTCTCCCCAGCCAGATTGGGAATGGTTAGAGAGTCTTTGCTTTCAATGCGATACATTATTAGGAGGAAAGGCAGAGCAACTTCTTCTTCGCTCTAAAGTTAAGTACTTTGACCAGGGTGAAAAATGGGGAAGTTGTTAGCCCTCCAACTACAGTCCCAAGTTATGGATAAGATTATCACTACTATTTGCACAGATGCGGGCTCTCTGCTTACATCCCCACGTGATATTGTTCATTCCTTCAAAACCTTTTATCAGCAGCTGTATGACCGGCCCTCTTCTCCCTTTAGCCCGACTCTATTCGAGGTCTTTCTACAGGATATCTCTCTTCCTCAACTAACAGACAGACAGATCGATATCTTGCAAGCCCCATGATCTCTTGTGGAGATAATTCAGGCTATTGATTCTTTTTTTTATAATTTAGAATTTATTGGAAGTTTCACTATACACAATGGACAGGGTCAAAACATCCATAGAATAATCCTTGAGACAAAACAACTTGACTGACCCCGTCACCCTCCCCCTAAACACCCCCCTCGAAACCCCCCGACACAGTCCCCAAGGTTTGACAGTCCATGACAACAGAGAAATTAGAGAAAGAATATTAAAAATTAGATAGTATATAATGTATGAAGTGAGGCCCAGATCCATTCATATTTGGAATTATTATTATTGATACTCGAGATAGTCTTCTCCACTCTGAGATTAAATAATAGCTCGTTTAGCCATTCAGAATAAGAGATAACCTCAGAACTCCTCCAATACTTAAGTACCAATTTTTTAACTGACATGGAAATTAAGGCAATATGGAACTTACGCTTATTAACTGAAATCCGTGAGTAATCCCCGAAAATACAAACCTCTGGGATGAACAAGTCTCTCAGCCCAAGGAGTGGGTCGGCCTTGTCCCTTATAGCCTCCCAAAGGGGTAATATCTTAGGACATTCCCAGAAAATGTGGAGCAGAGAACTCTCTGCCTGAGCACACCTAGTACATAGGCTAGAGGAGATAATACCCCATTTAGCCAGCTTCTGGGGATAGTGGTAGAGATTATGAAGAATACGAAATTGCATCAATCGTAGCCTATCTTGTATTACAAAACAATGACAGTTATTCCATATAGTTGTCCAGTCCTTATCCCAGTTTGGGAAAAAGGCTGACCAGAACTCTGTAGGACCAAACGGTGCAGGGAAATGCCAACCATACAAAATATTGTACAATTTGGAAATGCTTCGGTGAGAGTTAACCAAAGAGGCTAATTCTGTAAGGAAGGCAAAATCGTAAGATATAGGAATGCCCTCCCTAAATTTTTTAGTAAGAAGGTGTCTAAGCTGATGTACCTTGAAATAGTCACTTCCCTTGAGCCTGAATTTCACCACAATATCCTCAGCTGGTAACCAAGTACCATCCTCCTTGAGAAATAAATGAACCTTCCCTTCACCTAAGCTAGGTAACCATCTGGGGGATAACATTCTGTTATCTATTTTAAAAGCAGGAGAGTTCCAAATCGACTGCTCCGCATCCAACCAATTTTTATAGTTTAGGAATCTGCACAATTGTGAATGAATCCTCAGGGAAATTCCGATTGTGGTACCTTTTAGATCCTTAGGTATTGAGACTATATTGAGGAAAAATAAAGCAGAAGGGGCAATGTTAACCGAACAAATCTTTTCCCTCTCTATTTTAAGCCACACGGGCAAATAACCTGAGGAATAGGAGACCATCCACTTTAAGAATTTGGCCGCACAACAGGCCCAGAAGTACATCCACATGTATGGGAGTCATAGACCACTCTTGGACTTAGGTGCCACAAGCTTATAAAAAGCTAACATAGGCTTTATTTTAGACCAGATAAAATCACCATATCAAACTTTGAGCCTTTTTGAACCAGCCACTTGGCACGCAGATGTCAAGTAGCTGGAGAAGGCATAAGAGATGTGGGAGAATATTCATCTTGACCAGGCTGACTCTCCCCCAAAAAGAGATAGGTAGAGCCGACCATCTAACCAAATCGAGAGCCACTGTGGACAGTATGGCCTCCAAGTTGTGTTTAAAGGTACTCTGCGGATCTCTAGTTAACACAATACCCAAATACCGCAACGAGTCTTTAGACCATGCCAGACCCAGGGAAGTAATATCATTCTTAAAAACTTTACGATTTAGGGGAAACACAATCGACTTCCCTACATTTAATTTGTAATTAGATAATTTACTGTAATGTTCGATTATATCCAACATGGTGGGAATAGAAGTTTCTGGGTGGGAAAGGTGCAAAAGCAGGTCGTCCACATATGCAGCAACCTTAAGCTCAGTATTGAGAATGGTGATCCCCTGGACCTCTGGACAAGAAATTAATTTACGGATTAACGGCTCTAGGTAGAGACTGAAAAGCAAGGGAGAAAGGGGACACCCCTGCCTGGTTCCAGAATGTAAGATAAAGGTCCTAGAGAACACTCCATTTCCTGAAATCTTAGCCGTCAGTTGCTGATATAAGGCCTTTATCCACAATTGAAATTGTTGAGGAAATCCAAAGGAATTTAGTGTTTGAAGTAGGAAACTCCAATTGACTCTGTCAAAAGCCTTCTTGGCATCCAGAGAAACTAGTGCTGTTGGCAAGGAAGCATCTCTGGACACCGAGAATACATGCAAAAGAGTGTGGAGATGGTCTGCGGAGAATCTGCCTTTAATAAAACCTACTTGGTGCCAACCAATTAAATCGGGGAGAACCAAGCTGAGTCTGACCGCCAAAATCTTTGTTCGAATTTTAATGTCTTGGTTCAACAATGAAATGGGTCTATAACTCTCAACACATTCTAAATCTTTCCCCGGTTTTGGAAGGAGCACAATAAGGGCCTCAAATAAAGAGGAGTTGGCTTGCACCCCTGATAATATATAGTGGAAAAGAGACAGAAGATGGGGAGAAATTTGTTCCTTAAAACACTTATAGAAATTTGCTGAAAAACCATCTAGTCCAGGTGATTTATCTGAAAGTAGGCCCTTTATCGCCTCCAGGATTTCGGACTCCGTAATAGGGGTTATTAGCCTCCTACCCTGGGACTCCAAGAGACAAGGCAGATGGGCCTCCGCCAGATAAGAGGAGAGAGTAAGGGCTGAGGGGGGGTTAGGCATTTTGCCGTATAAATGTTCGTAATAAGTTAATAAGCATGAAAAGGGAGGTCATAATTCCGCTATACAAGACACTAGTGAGGCCCCACCTGGAGTACAGTGTACGGTTCTGGAGACCATACCTACGTAAGGACATAGACAGGGTAGAGAAGGTTCAGAGGAGGGCAACAAAGATGGTGCATGGATTGCATCACAAGTCCTATGAAGACAGGTTGAAGGAACTGAACATGTACTCCCTAGAGGAGAGAAGGGAGAGAGGGGATATGATAGAGACATACAAGTATCTTACAGGGAGGAACAGGGTGCAGGAAAACACTATTTTTAAGTGAAAAAGATGTTCCAGGACTAGAGGGCATGGGATGAAGTTGGAGGGAGGACGATTCAGAGGAAACATGAGAAAGAATTTCTTCACAGAACGGGTGGTGGACAAGTGGAACACCCTGCCAGAGGAAGTGGTGGGGCTGAAACAATCACGGATTTAAGAATGCATGGATAGACATAAAGGAATTCTGGAGGTCAGGGGTAAGGGGCAACAGACTTCTAGGAAAACAAACTGAACTTACAAGCTCAAATGGGCAGACTGGGTGGGCCATAGACCCTTATCTGCCAACACTGTCTATGTATGTATCTATGTTACGAACTCCGAGACAATCTCCTGAGGATTAGATTTGAGAGTTCCATCAAATTTGGAGTGAATTGGGGGGATAAACCGAGTGGACTCCAGTTGTTTAATTCTCTTGGCCAGTAGTTTACCTGCTTTTTCCCCATGTTCTATATAGGAGGCTTTGGTACATAAAACAGCAAACTCCGCTTTCTCATTAAGCATAGCTACAGTATGTAGGAGTCCCTCAATTTTGCCAACTCTTGATCAGAATCATCAGATGGATTTGAATGTAGGCTAGTCTCTAATGTTCTTATCTGGGTTAGCACCTCCCTCAGCCTGGCCTCCCGTCTCCTTTTCCTCGCCCCAGCCATCCCAATTAGGATGCCCTGAAGATATGCCTTAAAGGCACACCAAAGCACATCTGGCCTAATGTCTTGCGTAGCATTCAAATCGAAAAATTGTGTGATATGTTCCTTAATTTGGTCTCTACACTTAGAATCCTTAAGCAGTTGGCCATTCAATTACCACCTGGTTTGCCGTTTGGGCAAAGAGTTGAGGGCCAGCATACAAAGCACTACAGAGTGATTGGAGGGTGGACCAGACAGGATAGTAGAACCTGTCACCCCCGGTAACAAGACTTGGGACACTAGTAAATAGTCAATACGGGAGAAAGACCTGTGAACAGGGGACACAAAAGTGTATTCCCTGTTCATAGGGTGTAGGACCCTCCAGATATCACAAAGGCCCAGTCTATCTATTAGTTCATGTAGTGCACGTTGTGCAGGAGGAAAGGGGAGTCATGTGAGAGCCAGTACGGTCTTTACCTGAGTCTACCACTAGACTCCAATCCCCCCCTAAAATAATGGTGGAAGGCAACAATGGAAGAATATTATTAAGTAATCTCGTAAAAAATAAAGGGTCATCTTTGTTAGGGCCATAGATGCTGCCTAACACAAAATCTACAGAGAACAAGGTGCCCTTAACCAGAACAAATCTGCCCTGGGGGTCTTTAATTTCCTGGGTGACCTGAAAGGGAATGCCTTTATTAATAAGAATTACAACCCCACAGCTATTTGAAGTTCCTTGAGCCGAGAAGACCTGTCCAATCTGCATCCGTCTTATCTGAATGGCTTCCGAATCAAGTAAATGAGATTCCTGGATAAAAACAACATTAGCACCTAAAATATCTAAGTTCTTCAATATCTTATATTGCTTAGTTTTTTTCCGGGCCCCTTTAACATTCCAAGTTGAAAAACAAAGCTCTCTAGCCATTGTACAAATACAATATATCACTGCAGTAACTAAAGTCACAGACTACATTGAACAGAAAACTCACCCAACCTGTGATGGACTGTGTCCCCCCAGAAATACCTCTCCAACCCCCAAACCTCTCCCCACCACCCTACTGACCCCATCCCCCAAAGTATCCAACCATAACACAAACCCCAACGGCATACCCATTGACTCCCCTGCCCGCCCATCCCACCCAAATCTCCTATGCATTGCTACAGCACTCCTACAAAAACAGCCTCTCCCATCCTCCTGCCCACCCCCCATGCAGAAAGTTGGTATAACAACTGTCCAAGACAAGATTGAAAAATAATACCAGTTCAACTCGCTTATGGGACCCACAAAACACCAAGACTAAGTATGAGACCCACTGTGAAAACCAGAATAGTAGTATTAAAAGAACTCGAGAACCCTATCTTTAATCCAAACTCCACACAAGAATGGGCATCGCCCCTGACACAGAACAACCTGAGACAGTGTATCTCCCATCCCATGCCTCGCCTCGAGGCAAGAGCACACGAAGGGGGTAAAATCACCACCCGCAGGTCCAAACAAGAATAGATCTCCCCCTATGATCAATCAAAGCAGAAACTGAGAGTAAGAAGCAAGAAAGAGAAGGGATATTATTTAGCAACACAGACCAAGAACCCAGACTTGGGGAACTCCCCCTGAAATAACAAAAATAAAAAAATCGAAGTGAGCCGAACCCCAGCTCCATCCCAGAGCAAAAATTGTGGCGCAGCACCCAGCCTATATCCTAATTACCACCCATTCTGCCTCGCCGCATCTTCAATATTGTGAGGGCTGCGCTAAAAACCAAGGAAACACTCCCTTCTAGTGGCTGCCAAACAGAACTGCATGGAGACCGTCCACCCCATAGATAATCCCTATGTCCCTTCGCATGGCTGCAGTAAGTGATAAAAACCTGAAAGGGTTTCTACCTTGCTGACCTCCCTTAAAGTTCGATAAGCCCTGCAAAGCCAGTCATCGACCAGTCACAAGAACTCTTCTCACCAGGGCTGTTAGACTGACATGAAACTCCTGTACCCCAGCTTAAAAGAGAGAGAGGGGAGAAACAGGATTGGCCCTGTATTAATCACAAACAGGGTGCGAGCGCCATCTTAACCTAAGACCTCATCCCTGCAGCCCCAATCACCACTCTGGATGACCCTGCAAGAAACTTCCCCCTTTACACCCCGAAGACCTTCACAGTCCCACCAAACCAATGCCCTATACATAAATGGGCATTATCTTCCCATAGTTTTTGCCAGGGATGTCCCCACTATTCTCCTTACCCTCCGCCCAGTAGAACTAAAATGTTCCTGCCTAACCAAGGAGTTTAAAGATATTGCAATTCTTCATTTTCTTTAACCCCAACCAGCGAAACAGTCGGGAACAGATAACAATAAACCATAAAATCAAACACTAGACATTTCCAAAAATTCTGTTACATCTCAAACTGACAAAACAGTCCTCTCTAATAACCCCCTTGCTATTAAGAGTCTTTAAAAGCTTTTCTCAGTCCATCCATAGCAGAATCAGAATCCTCATATGAGTGCCACTGTCCGGATATCTGAACCTGTAACGTCGAGGGATATTTCATTCTGAATTTTAGGCTAGCCGCCAGAAGCTTCTTCACTACTTGGTGGAAGGCAGCTCTGCGTTGCCTCACAGAGAGCAGCAGATCCTGGGTAACTCTAATTCTTGTTCCTTCCCATTGTAATTCTTGTATGGTCTTCAGCTTCAGAAAAAAATGCTGTTTCTCCAAAAAATTAAGAAAGCGAAAAATTAACGGCCTGGGAGAGGCCCCATCGGAGGCTTAGAACGCAAAGCTCTATGGGCCCTTTCTATAATGTAATGGGGGCCATAGGGAGAGGGTCCAATAATTCTCTCGATAAACTTCTGCACAAACAGAACCGCATCTTGCCCTTCTTCCATCTCAGGTAGGCCAATGATGACCGCATTGTTCCTGTGGCTATGACCCTCGAGGTCTTCAAGCTTTTGTTCCATATTTGTAATTTTTTGCCAAAGCGTAGCCACCTTAGGACTCTGTCTGTCTACCTTCCTTTCTAATGAAAAAAAAAAGGCAAAGGCAGTAAGGACAGAAATGGGACTAAAAGGGGTAAGGCTATCAAAAAGTGGAGGGTGATGAGTACCAATGCCCGTAGTCTGTGTAACAAGCTCCCTGAACTAGTGGTCTTGATGGAAGAGGGTTGCCTGGATATTGTGGCAGTCACAGAAACATGGTACACAGAGAACCATGACTGGGATGTCAACATACCAGGATACACAATCTATAGGAGGGACAGGGAGGGTAAAAGAGGAGGAGGAGTAGTTCTCTATGTAAAAGAAGGGATCAAAGCAACAGAACTAAAGAGTAAACAGGGAGCAGATGAGGCACTTTGGGTCACCCTGGAGACAGAAAATAGCACCACAATCTGCATGGGGGTTGTATACAGACCCCCATCTCAGGGGAAGGGAATGGACAAGGAAATGATAGAAGGCTTTCTTAGAATGGCAGAAAAAGGGGAGATATTGTTGATGGGGGACCTGAATATGCCAGATGTTAACTGAACACCTTTGCTGCAGGCACATCCAAGAGCAGGGTCATTCTTGATGCCCTACAGGGGGCATGCCTCAGACAGCTAGTATTGGAACCCACTCAGGAGGGAGCAATCTTAGACCTGGTACTTTCAAATGGGGATGGAGAAAGAATCTCAGATTTAGAAGTGGGTAGCCATCTGGGAACAAGCGACCACCAAACAGTGTGGTTCACGATAAACACAGGCATACAATCAAGCCATACAAAAGCAAGAGTACTGGACTTTAGGAGGGCTGTCTTTGGGAAAATGAGAGAGTGCCTCAGAAAAGCACTAGCAAACAGGCAAGAAGGAGGGGTGGAGGAACAATGGGGAGTGATCAAAACAGCCATCGCAGAGGCAACACGCCTTTGTGTAAAGCAAATCAATAAAACACAATGAAGGAAAAAACGCTATGGTTCTCAAAAGAGGTGGCAGGGAAGGTTAAGGAGAAAAGGACAGAATTCAGGAAATATAAGGAAACACAGAAGGAGCAGGAAAGAGAACTTTATCAGTTAAAGCAGAAGGAGGCTGGGAAGACAGTCAGAATAGCAAAGGCCCAAACCGAGGAAAGGATAGCCAATTCTGTTAAGAAGGGGGATAAGACCTTTTATAGGTACATTAGGGAGTGAAGAAAGACCAAAGGAGGGATACTGAAGCTTAATAAAAGGGAGGGAATGTGGGTAGAGGGTGACAGTGAAAAAGCAGGGATACTGAATGAATATTTCTGCTCAGTATTCACAAAGGAAGAGGAGGGGGAGTTACCTAAACCAAACAAGAGAAACACTCTGAAGATGGGGGTCGATACCAGCCCATTTACAGAAGAAAGAGTTCTGAAAGAACTAATAAAATTGAAGGTGGACAAAACAATGGGGCCTGATGGGATTCACCCAAGAATTTAAAAGAACTAAGGTAGAACTAGTGACACCGCTGACTACTCTCTTTAACAAATCATGGGAGGATGGGGTGGTACCCGAGGACTGGAGGAGGGCAGATGTGATTCCTCTTCACAAAAGTGGGACCAAGACAGAGGCAGGAAACTACAGACCAGTTAGTTTGACCTCAGTGGTAGGGAAAATGATGGAATCACTTCTGAAGGAAAGAATTCTTGAGTACCTAGAGGCCAGTGGGGCACAGAACCCAAGGCACCATGGATTCACGATGGGAAGGTCATGTCAGATGAATCTAATAGATTTCTTAGACTGGGTGACCAAAGTAGTAGACCAGGGAGGGGCTTTGGACATGGCCTACCTAGATTTTAGCAAGGCATTTGATACAGTCCCACACAAAAGATTAATACACAAGATAGCCAGCCTTGGAGTGGATCCCAAGGTGGTAGCCTGGATAAAAATTGGCTAAACAACAGGACTCAAAGGGTAGTAGTAAATGGAGTACACAGTGAAGAAAGGCGGGTTACTAGCGGGGTACCACAGGGTTCAGTATTGGGACCGGTCCTTTTTAATGTCTTTATAAGTGACATTGCAGAGGAACTGGAAGGAAAAGTATGCCTCTTTGCAGATGACACAAGGATCTGCAACAGGGTTGATATACAAGATGGAGTGGAAAGGATGAGAAGGGACTTGGCAAGGTTGGAGAAATGGTCAAATGTATAGCAGCTCAGATTCAGTGCAAAGAAGTGCAAGGTAATGCACATGGGAAACAAAAACCATGGGGAAGCGTACACAATGGGGGGTGAGATACTGACAACAGTAAAAATAGAAAGGGACCTGGGGGTAATTATATCAGATGACCTAAAGGTGGGCAAGCAATGTGAGAAGGCAGTAGGGAAGGCTGGGGGGATACTGGGATGCATAGGAAGAGGCATCAATAGTTGAAAACAGGAAGTTGTTATCCCTCTGCACAGACAGTTGGTGAGACCCTATCTGGAGTACTGTGTGCAGTTCTGGAGACCCCATCTCCGCAAAGACAGACAAAGTGGAGGCTGTCCAGAGGAGGGCTACCAAAATGGTGCAGGGTCTGCACCAGAAGACATATGAAGAAAGACTAAAGGAGCTTAATATGTATACCCTTGAGGAAAGAAGGGAGAGAGGGGACATGATAGGAACTTTCAAGTAACTTAAGGGAATTAACAAAGTCCAAGAGGGTAGCATCTTCCAGAAAAAGAGATGTGCAAGAACAAGGGGGCACAATTTGAAGATAGAGGGGGGATGGCTCAGAGGTAATGTGAGGAAGTATTTTTTCACTGAGAGGGTTGTGGATGCATGGAACAGCCTCCCTTAGGAGGTCGTGGAGTCAAGAACAGTGGGGGACTTCAAGAATGCATGGGACAGGCATAAGGCAGTCCTAGTGGGGGGTAGGAGGAAGTAAGCTGTTGGTTAACTAGGATCTGCAGCTTATCTGTTAGGTAGGAAAATGGGCAGACTAGGTGGGCCAAGCAGTCCTTATCTGCCATCAAATTCTATGTTCCTGTGTTTCTATGAGATAAGACGAGTCTCAACATCCGATGTTCTCAATGCTATGTCCTCGATAGCCTGAGAAAGAGATTTGAATTCAGAAGCAAGCTTTCTTAGCTCTTCTTTAAACGGCCTGAATTCTGCCAGGAATTCAGCGAGGGTTAAGGACTCTTGATCTGAGCTTGGAGGTACTGTTGCCTGCACTGATCCTGCAGTTTCAGCCCGTGGTTTCTTAGAGACCTTCTCTGGGGTGACCAGGGGTGTGTGTTTAGGTGAAGGTTTCTTCATTTCGGCTTCCATACTTCACTGAGCATGCCAGTTTCACCCTTAAAGGCTTCCCCCACCAGAATACAACTGAGATCAGGCTCTCGATTTTGGTAAACCATAAAAATATATGAAGTTAGCGGTGGTGGGCAGGAGAGAACTGGAAAGCGTCTTCTCAGGCCTGCTGCATCACGTGATCTCTTGATTCTTTAATTTCGGATAAGTCTCTGGGCCCAGATGGGTTTACCACCAACTTCTACAAAGCCTGTAAAGAACAGTTGGCCCCTGTCCTACTAGATATTTATAATTATATATTTAAAGAGGGTCTTTCTGTCTCTTCTCTCACTGCCACCACTACTGTGGTCCTCCGTAAACCTGGTAGGGACCCTATGCTGGTCTCCAACAACAGGCCAATATCACTTATTAATGTCGATATTAAAATACTAGCCAAGGTACTGGCATGTAGACTGGGGTCACTTTGGGAACCACTCATCAACAGAGAACAGTTTGGCTTTGTTCAGGGTAGACTTTCAGTGGACCATCTTATGAAACTGTCCTACCTTTTCTCGGCTTCCAGGGACTCCTTAGTTCCAGCAACTCTGGTCTCCTTGGACGCCGAGAAAGCCTTTCACAGGGTTTCATGGGACTATCTTTTTGCTTTGCTCCCTAAATTTCAAATCCCCCCAGTGTTCATACAATGGATCAAGGTGCTCTATTCGTCCCTGTTAGCTCGGATTTTTTGCAGTGAAACATAGACACATAGAAACATGGAAACATAGACTTTGACGGCAGATAAGGACCGCTTGGCCCATCTAGTCTGCCCATTTCCCTACCTACAGGATAGGCCACAGATCCTGGTTAACCAACAGCCTATTTCTTCCTACCCCCCAGAAGAACTGCCTTATGTCTGTCCCATGAATTCTCCCACAGATTTAGACCCCACAACCTCCTCAGGAAGGCTGTTCCATGCATCCACTACCCTCTCTGTGAAAAAATACTTCCTCACATTGCCCCTGAACCACCCCCCCATCTTTAAATTGTGTCTCCTTGCTCTTGCATGTCTCTTTTTCTGAAAGATGCTACCCTCTTGGACTTTGTTGATTCCACTGAGGTACTTAAAAGTTTCTATCATGTCCCCCCTCTCCCTTCTTTCCTCAAGGGTATACTGTACATATTAAGTTCCTTAAGTCTCTCCTCATACGGCTTCTCTTGTAGACCCTGCACCATTTTAGTTGCCGTCCTCTGGACTGCCTCTGTCCTATGTCCTTGTGGAGATGGAGTCTCCAGAACTGGACGCAGTACTCCAGATGGGGTCTCACCAACTGTCTGTACAGCGGGATAACAACTTCCTGTTTTCTGCTGGTGATACCTCTCCCTATGCATCCCAGTATACCCCCAGTCCTCCCTACTGCCTTCTCACATTACTTGCTAACCTTAAGGACATCTTATATGATTAGCCCCAGGTCCCTTTCCCTTTTTGTTGTTGTTACTACCTCCCCCCCATTGTGTATTCTTCCCCTGGGTTCTTGTTTTCCAGGTGCATTATTTTGCACTTCTTTGCATTGAATCCTAGCTGCCATACTTCTGACAATTCCTCCAACCTTGCCAAGTCCCTTCTCATCCTTTCCATGCCTCCTTGTGTATCAACCCTGTTGCAGATCTTTGTGTCATCTGCAAAGAGGCATACTTTTCCTTCCAGTCCCTCTGCAATGTCTCTTATAAAGACATTAAAAAGGACTGGACTCAGCACTGAACCCTGCGGTACCCCACTAGTAACACCTCTTTCTTCAGAGTGGACTCCATTTACAATTACCTTCTGTGTCCTGTTGTCCAGCTGATGTTTTACCCAGGCTACCACCCTGGGATCCACTCCCAGGCTGGTTAATTTGACTATTAATCTTTTGTGTGGGACTGTGTCAAATGCCTTGCTAAAGTCTAGGTATGCCATGTCCACAGCTCCTCCCTGGTCTACTACTTTGGTCACCCAGTCAAAGAAATCTATTAGATTCATCTGATATGACCTTCCTGCTGTGAACCCATGCTGCCTTGGGTCCTGTGCTCCACTGGCCTCTAGGTACTCAACAATTCTTTCCTTCAGAAGTGACTCCATCACTTTCCCTACCACAGAGGTCAAACTGACAGGTCTATAGTTTCCTGCCTCTGTCTTGGTCCCACTTTTGTGAAGAGGAATCACATCCACCTTCCTCTAGTCCTCGGGTACCACACCATTCTCCCATGATTTACTAAAAAGAGTAGCCAGTGGTTTCACTAGTTCCCCCCTTAATTCTTTTAGAATTCTGGGGTGAATTCCATCAGGCCCCATTGCTTTGTCCACCTTCAGTTTTAGGAGTTCTTGCAGAACCCTTTCTTCTGTGAAAGGACTGGGATCGACCCCCCTATCAAGAGTGCTTCAGCTAATTGGATTAGGCATGTCTCCCTCCTCTTTTGTGAATACTGAGCAGAAATATTCATTCAGTATCCCTGCTTTTTCACTGTCCCCCTCTGCCCACCCACCGTTCATTCTATTCAGCCTCACTATGCCTCCCTTTGTCTTTCTACGCTCGCTGATGTACTTATAAAAGGTTTTATCCCCCTTCTTAACCGAGTTGGCTGTCTTTTCCTCAGTTTGGGCCTTTGCTATTCTGACTTCCTTCCCTGCTTCCTTCTGCCTTAACTGGTACAGCTTTCTGTCCTGCTCCTCCTGTGTTTCCTTATACTTCCAGAATGCCATCTTTTTCTCCCTGACTTTCCCAGCCACCTCTTTTGAGAACCATAGTGGCTTTTTCTTTCATTTTGATTTGTTTATTTGCTTCACACAAAGGCTTGTTGCCTCTGTGATAGCAGTTTTGATGATTCTCCATTTTTTGCTCCACCCCTCCTTCTAGCCTGTTTGCTAGTGCTTTTCTGAGGCACTCTCCGATCTTGCCAAAGTCAGCCCTCCTGAAGTCCAGTACCCTCACTTTTGTATGGATTGACTCTGTAGCTGAGTTTAATGTGAACCACACTGTTTGATGGTCACTTGTTCCCAGATGGCAACCCACTTCTAAAGCTGAGGTCTAAGATTGCTCCCTCATGAGTGGGTTCTGAAACTAGCTGTCTGAGGCCTGCCACCTGTAGGGCATCGAGAATGGTCCTGTTCTTGGATGTGGCTGCAGCAAATGTGCTCCAGTTAACATCTGGCATATTCAGGTCTCCCATCAACAGTATCTCCCCCCTTTCTCTGCCATCCTAAGAATGCCTTCTATCATATCCTTGTCCATTCCCTCTCGCTGACATTGGGGTCTGTACACAACCCCTGTGCAGGTTGTGGTGCCCTTTCCAGTCTCCAAGGTGACCCACAGTGCCTCCTCTCCTCCCTGTTTACTCTTTTGTTCAGTTGCTTTTATCCCTTCCTTTACATAGAGAGCTATCCTCCCCCTCTTCTCCCCTGCCTGTCTCTCCTGTAGGTTATGTACCTTGGTATGTTAACATCCCAGTCATGGTTCTCTGTGTACCATGTTTCCGTGACTGCTATGATATCCAGGCATCCCTCTCCCATCAAGGCCACCAGCTCAGGGAGCTTGTTTCCCAGACTACGGGCATTGGTACTCATTACCTTCCATTTCCTGATGGCCTTACTCCCTTTTGCCCCATCCCTGTCCTTCTTGCCTTTGTCACTTTCCCCATTTACCCCCTGCCCTTCTCCCTATCGACACCTCTATGTTGGTGTTTACTGCACTTACTACCATGATTTTTTGGGGGGAGCGAGGATTTTCCTGCTCCTTTCCAGTGCCCCCCTTGGATAGTTTAAAAGCTTGCCAATGAAGCATTGAAACCTATCACCTAGGATCCTGATTCCCCTCTTGGACAGATGCAGCCCATCATGCCAGTATAGGCTTGCATCATTCCAGGTGGACCCCCAGTCCCCAATGAAGCCAATTCCCTGAGCTCTGCACCAGTTTTTCAACCACTGATTGAATCCCATGGTGCAGAACACCCTAGCCTCGCCTATGCCATAGATGGGCAGCACCTCCAAGAAGGTTACCGTGCGTACTACTTGTCTAAGGGCCCTTCCCCAATTCCACAAACTCTTCCTGCACTTCGCTAATCACTTTCCTAGCCTGGCCATTTGTCCCTAGGTGGACAATGACATCCAGCTCCCTCCCCTGTGCAGCTGCTCTGGCAATCCTGAGGATTCACTCCCTGTCCCTCCAAGCCATGGCACCAGACAGGCAACTTACCTCCCTCTCCCCTTCTTCGCCCAGTTCTACCTTCCTAACAATGGAGTCCCCCACCAAGAGTTGTTTCCTTCCCCTGTGGAGTCCCCTGCCACCCTCCTGTGGGTCTCCTTTGTGGAAGTTCCCAGCATCCTCCTTGGTCTCCACTGCAGGTGCCTCCACAGAGGAACCACACTTTGCCAGAATGGCATAGGAATTGTGGAGAGGTACAACTGGAGGGATGCTTCTCTGTTCCACCACCCTCACCCTCCCTGAGCCCACTGTGGTCCAACCACTCCTCTTTCTTGGCAACCTCTGAGGCAACAGCAGTGGCACTGGTCCCTGGATGGAAGAGGAGGTCCCACAAATCCTGGCCAACTCAACCTGGAGATGAGCAACCTCCTCCCTCAACCCAGAGAGGTGCATGCAGATGGGACAACACCACATCCTCCAGAACGTCTCTCAGAAGACTGCTGCTCCACAGCCACTGCACTGCACCACTCCCATCATGTCTTATTTCTGGCCTCTTAACTGTTTGGAATCCTTACTCTTTCCTCTGGTTTTTTTTTCTCTTCTCTCTCTACTTACTTTCTGCCTGTGTGCCCTTTAAGCTCCTGATTGCCCTGTTCTGAGACAAGAATATCCTGTATTTCTCAGTAGACCCCTTACTTGCTCAGAGGCAGACCTCCAGCAGCTAGAGGTGGCCAGAGAGCTACTCTTGCCCTTCTAGGATGATGGGTCTTTGGTGGCTCTGTGATCACTCTCTTCCTGCTCCCAAACAGGAAGTTCCTGTTGTCAGTCAAATCCTGTACCTATAAAAGTAGAACTAGCTTTGGGTGGGAGGGTGGAGGGGAGGGAAGGAGGGCAATATAGTCCCAGTAGAGAAGTCCAGTCACACAGCAGTCCTTCCTCCTGGTGTCTTCTGCCAAGCTACTAGCAGAATCTTTCTAAGGCAGTCTTTAAATTTAGCTTCCTTCTAGCTAAGCCACTCCTCCTACTTACTAGAGCTTTCTACAGTACAAGTAATTTAAACTGCACAGCTATCAAGTCATTTCATTAACCTGAGATTTACACCTAGATAACTGTTCAGATAACCATTCAGTTCAGTTAACTCAGACAAACACACACTTTTTTTTTGTTTTGTTTGTTAGTTTTTTTTACCCTAAATTAAAGGTCCAAGTACAAGAGTTATACTTCTTTAGTCTCAGTAGAGAAATCCAGTCACACAGCAGTCCTTCATCCTGGTGTCTTCTGCCAAGCTACTTGCAGAATCTTTCTAAGGCAGTCTTTAAATTTAGCTTCCTTCTAGATAAGCCACTCCCCCTACTTACTACAGTAGATCTTTCTACAAGTAATTTAAACTACACAGCTATCAAGTCCTTTAAATCACCTGAGATTTACACCTAGATAACTGTTCAGATAACCATTCAGTTCAGTTAACTCAGACAAACACATACTTTTTTTTGTTTTGTTTGTTAATTTGTTTTTTTTTTTTACCCTAAATTAAAGGTCCAAGTACAAGAGTTCTACTTCTTTAGTCCCAGTAGAGAAGTCCAGTCACACAGCAATCCTTCCTCCTGGTGTCTTCTGCCAAGAGTTTTATCCTCATCTTTCTCCCTTCACCAGGGCACCAGACAGGGATGCCCTCTTTCTCCATACCTGTTCAACCTTTTCTTAGAACCCCTTATTCTCAAACTCAACCACTCTCCCTTGGTTTCAGGCATCTCAGTGGGATGTACCCAATATAAGCTATCTGTATAAGCAGATGATATACTATTACACATTACCTCACCTGCCACATCTTTACCCGCTGCCTTGCAGATCATCTCTCAATTTGGTGTCATTTCTAACTATAAATTAAACTTAAACAAAACAGAAGCTATGGCACTTAATTGTGTCACTTGTAAGACAGATATTGAACATCTTGGTCTGGGCTGGATAAAAGACAGGTTGAAATATTTGGGAATTTATCTTAGCATGTCACCCCCTAAAATGAAACAATATAATCTCAATTCAATTGTATCCCATCTCAAAACTGATCTAGATCGGTGGTTCATGCTACCGTTAACACTTTTGGGCCGACTACTTTTGGCAGCCGCCTATTGTGAGGATTGCACAAGTTAGTCCTCTTATTTTTGTGCTAAATTTTGCCTAATACTCACCCTGAGTTCTGAGTCATATCCTGATTCACATTGGTGATTCTCATTTAAACCAGGCTTGAGGACGAGGAGGTAGTAGGGGAGCTGCTTTGTGTTCTGAGGTGTGGTATTCTTCGGGAGTGGAGAGGAGGAGCCGCGGTCATGTCCTGATGCTTTTTGGCAGCCGAATAGAAGTGGAACTGCAGTTTGGTAACAGAGTGGAGGAACTGTGTTGGGACTGGGCTGTTGGGCTTCCTTGGAGTTTTGGTGGTTGTTGGGGCTCTTCTCGTTGTTCCGATTCTGTTGAGCTGGCTGACTGGTTCATCTTTCGCCTTTTTCTCTTGACTTTCAAGAAGTTTACTCTATCCTGACCCTATTACCCCAACCTGAACCTGGGGAGTGCTGCTGAGGGTTTGATAGTGTGAAGGACCAGACCTGCAGTCGTCGGAGAATGAACGGCTGGTGCATGATCCTTGTTGGTCGGGGGGGCTGAAGAGCCTGTCCCTCACCTGGATCTATTACGCTTAGATCCCACATTGGTATCCTTCTCGGGGGATGGTTTGGTGGTTGTTGGTTTGGAGAAGATCACAAGACCAGAAGAGAAGCAAGGAAGCAGAGCTTAGTTTGGAGGCCCACTGATTTTTGGGGCCTAGAATCGTTGTGAGAGAGCGATCTGCTGAGAAGTGACTGATGCCCGCAGCCCAGGAGACTGTTTCAGTGCATAGGTTTGACCTTCTCCTATTCTCGTGCCTGGTGGACAGTGAGAGTGTTTTGCTCATTTGTAGACAGTTTAAATGACATATAAGGGACAGTGAGAGCGTCCTGTTTTTACAGATTGTTTGAGTGATATATTGTACCCCCAGCCAAAGTGAGAGATTGGTGGGGGGACATTTTCTCTGGTGAGGTGAGAGCTCCCAGAAGTCATAAACTACTCACTGGGGAGAACTGTGGCAATCTCTTCCCTGAACCCATGTTGTAATTTATAATCTGCTCTGTTTTGTTTATTTTGAGTTTATTTATTATTGTTTGGTGTGTGGTGTATGATTGAAAGTTGAGTGTTTGGGTGTGTAGTGTTGTGTAGTTGGTGTGAATTTATTGTGGGTGCTCTGAGTGTGTGAAGATGTGTTGGGGAGTTGTTCGGTTGGTCAGGCATTATTCCTCCTCCCGGCTTAAGGACCTCCACCCTTTTAGGTGTCCCCCACTATCCCCGGAGGCATATAGATGTTATAGGGCTCTGGGAATTGTGAGGAAGAGGAGGGCAGTGGCAGGGCCTGGAGGGGGAATGGAAAGGAGCGGATGGATTGGGATAGTGGGGACAAGAGGACGCCCTGGGGAGAAATGGGTTCAGGAGAGGGGGGTCCTCCCTGCCTGATTCCCATACCCAAGGGCTCTGTCTGTGGCAGGCAGGAGGCTTGGTCTTCAACGGCAACTCATCCTACTCGGGTGGTGTTATGTAATGCCAGGTCCATTAAAAACAAGACTGCTATAATAGCTGATCTTGTAGGGTCATTGGACCTGGCATGCATCACCGAGACCTGGCTGGATGATAATGTTGGCCCTATTTTGGCTTCAGCTGTACCAGCCGGGTACTCGGTGATACACCATCCGAGGCTGGATCATAGGGGTGGGGGAGTGGAAATCTGTTTTAGAATGGAACTGAACCTGATGGAGGTACCAGTAGGAATTTACCAACTCCTTTGAATGTATCCTTGGTGAGGGTGTGGGGTGCAGGATTCTTCTCATTTACCGTCAACCAGGAAATGGGAATGTTTTCCTTCGGAAAGTTGCAGACTTCCTTGTCAACATGACATTGGGATCCTCCAGATGGCTGATCCTGGCAGATTTCAATGCCTGGGTCGACGATGAACTCTCGCAGTTTGGTCAGGACTTCCTCCAGCTGATGAATTTACTGGGTTCACACAGGTTATTTCCTCCTCGACCCATATAGATGGTCATTCATTGGACTTGGTATTCCTCCTGGGGATGGAGCTATCTGACTTGGTGGTGGAGCCAGTCGGATGATTTGACCATCACACCATTGGGTTCAGTTTCTTGGCCCCCACCAGGAGGTCAGCCACTATGGAAATGCTCCGGTACCGCCCTTTGAGGGGTGTTACCCCGGAGGGCCTGATGGCAGTGCTGGACCTATCTAGTTTGCCGAGTGAATGCATGGATCCTGGGGACCTGGTTCTTGCTTATAATGAGGCGGTAGTAGGGGCCCTGGATTCCATTGCTCCTGTTCATGTTTGACCCCTCACCCTTTGCCCCAAGTCTCCTTGGTTTGATGAGACTTTGAGGGAGTTGAGGAGAGTGGGAAGAAGGCTTGAGAGATGTTGGTGGAAGTCAGATCTGGAGTGTGACAGGCTTAGTTTGATGGACCATTATAGGGTCTATCAATCAGCAATTTCCCGTAAGAAGTCAAAATTCCTGTCCAGGGAAATTTCTGCTGCACAGAATTGACCAGCTCAGTTCTTTTGGACCGTGGACAGATTGTGCAAACCAGTCTGTCTTCAGCCTGAGAGAGCGTTTTCACAGGAACTGTGTGAGGAGTTTGCTCGATTCTTTGCGGATAAGGTTGCCACAGTCAGGTCCGATCTCCTCCTAACTCTTTCAAACAGGAGTTGTGGTGGTCGGCAGGGGATGTTGGACACCCAGTTTGTGTGATCTGACTTCGACCAGCCCACAATCAATGACATTGTGATGATCGTCCAGTCGTTGTGACCGACCAACTGTAGTTTGGATCCGGGCCCCACTCGCCTTTTAGTAGGATGTATGGATAAAGTCGGCCCAGTCCTCACCAAGATAGTCTGGTTGTCATTGGAGAAGGGGATCTTTCCTGATCCCTTGAAGGAAGCTGCGATCTGGCCCCTTCTTAAAAAGCTCTCCTTGGACCCGGACTGTCTGGCTAACTACAGGCCTGTCTCTAACCTGCCTTTTGTAGGTAAGGTTATTGAGAAGGTGGTTGCATCGCAGCTGGATTGTCATTTGACCAGCCACAATGTCTATGATTCTCTCCAATCCAGATTTAGAAAGAGACATAGTACCAAGATGGCCCTTGTTCAGGTGCTAAATGACCTCCTAATAGCGAGAGATTGAAAGACCCGTTCCATCTTGCTCCTTCTTGATCTATCTGCGGCATTTGATACCGTTGACCATGGAGTGCTTTTGGAATGCCTGCGGTTTATCTGTGGACAATCAGGCTCAGTCCTCGTTGTTTTTGATCATTCCTTGAGGGTAGGACTCAAAGGGTGGTATCTAGGATTTTTTCTTCGGCATCACTCCCCCTATTCTTTGGGGTGCCGCAGAGCTCCATTTTGGTGCCCATGTTGTTTGCGGTGTATATATGCTGCCATTGGGAGTGATTATAAGGTGGTATGGCTTGAGTTTTCACTGCTATGCAGATGATACTCAGCTGTACATGTCCTTTGTGCCTGACCAGGGTGATGCTGTTTCAGTCTTTAATAACTGTCTCATCGAGATTCAAGACTGGATGACTGTGAGCTGGTTGAGGTTAAACCCTGAAAAGACGGAGGTGTTGGTTGTGGACCCAGGTCATCGGGGGGTGGGTTTGCTGACAGGATCACCTTTGGGTCTTTGGCTTGGGGGGCCCAGCTAGCTACCTCAGACTGGGTGCGGAACCTGGGCATCATATTTGATGACGGCCTGACCCTAAAACATCAGGTGTCAGCCGTTGTTAAAACCTCTTTTTACCATCTAAGGAATATAGCCCGGGTGAAGCACCTGGTCCCTGCTGACATCCTTCCAATGTTGGTCCATGCCGTCGTTACCTCTCGCCTGGACTACTGCAACACCCTGTACCTAGGGCTACCGGGGGTGGATATCCGCCGCTTGCAGTTAGTGCAGAATGCGGAACCCAGGGTTTTGACTGGTACGTCTAGGACCAGTCATATAATGCCTGTCCTCCACAGGCTGCACTTGCTGCCTGTACAGTGGCAGATCACCTTCAAGGTCGGTTTGCTGACCTATAAGGCCCTACACGATCAGGGACCTAGTTACCTGCAAGATCTTCTTCATCCCTACTGTCTCTCCTGTCCACTCTGATCCACCGATGAGGGATTGCTAGAGATTCCTAGGGTTTGTTTAAAGACATCTGGGGCCAGATCATTTAGTTTTATGGCCCCAACCCTGTGGAATTCTACATCATCGGGTGCGAGATTGTCTTACCATCCAAAGTTTTAAATTAGCATTAAAAATGTATTTATTTAGCCTGGCGTATCCTGATTTTTAAGTATGTATTGTTGATTGATTTTAAGATGTTGTTTTAATTTTATGTATTTGATTTATTTATTATGAAAGTGCTTTAGTTCTGGAAAAGCGCTTTTTAAAAATAAAGAATTGATTGATTGATTTACTAAACATTATCAAAATGAATATTGTCCCCAGACTTTTATATCCTCTACAGATGTATAACTACGCTTTACCCCAAACTTGGTTCAATTAGATCCATAGGATTATCTCTTCATTTCTGTGGCAAAGGAAAACAGCACGTAGAGCCCTATCTAAGTTAATGCATACCATACAGGATGGAGGGCTGCAAGCTCACAACTTTTTCCTATACTATTTGGCTTTGCATCTTAATAGATCCTCTTACTGGTCAGGCCCGGAAAGGGGTAGCATTTCAGGATCTTATACTCCTCTCTGGGTAGCTATAGAATGTTCTATGTGTTCTGATCACAGTCTTGACATCCGGTTGCTTCCTTACCTTCCCAGGAAGAGACTACCCCGATCTCTAGCAGATACTCCATTGGAAGCTTCGCTCCGAGTTCAGTCACAACTTTGCTCTCTCCTTAGAATTAATTCTCACAAAGAAACAGCCCGACATTTATTTGACAATCCAAATCTCTGCATAGCAAATTGGCCACTCCCAAGAAGTTTTTGGCCGGACATGGGAGTTGATACAATCAGTGACCTTATCATTAACCACAGACTGCTGCATTTTCAGGATGCCTGAATGAAATATCACTGGCTCACCCCAGTATGTTTTCGATACCTCCAATTATACCAGATGCTCACTCAATTTTTAGGTAGTGGCCCCTGGATTAGCCCCTTCAGTAGCTTGATTATTTCTCTTACTCAAAAGGTCCCACTTCCCATCGAGTTTCATATTATTATCGCGCATTGCATGACCTTTTAGTTGCTTGTGAGGGCCCAAGGTTCTATTATTAGGACCAATTTCTTTTAACCCCTAACCCATCCAGGGATTGATCACTTATCTGGAAACATCTTTATACTTTTATTAAATGGAATAGATACCAGTTTACACAATTTAAAATCATACATAATCTTTACTACACTCCGGTTAAACAGCATAAAATGGGTAAACTACCAACAAATCTCCGTTCTGGATGCAGTAAAGAACCAAGCACTCTTCTCCATATCTTGCGGTCCTGTGAAAGAGTGGCCCCCCTCTGGAGGGTGATTTGTTCACATTTAGAACCCTTACTGTGACTTTCAGATGCGTTTTCTCCTGAAGTTTGCATTCTAGGGGATTACTCCAATGCTCTAATGGAAAACCAGAGATTCCACATGGCTCTGATTTCAATATGTGCGAAGCAGGTGATTCTCCAACACTGATTAGACCAAGACATACCACAGTTTGTGGAGTGTTATAGGGAGATCCTGTTCACTTTGCAGGCTGAATGTCTTATAACTAGCATGGCTGGCAGATTAACAGCTTTTAACCATATTTGGGAACCATTACAAGTCTTATTGATGCTTTGAGTACTTTGACCAGTGTATACATAGTTTTCTCCTTTACATACTGGTAAATAATGTCAGGCTTTTCAATGCAGTTTGCTCCTTTTTCTTCTTCATTCCCCATGGTATTATAATGTTTCTCCAATGGTGGTGGTGGGGGGGTTGGGGAGTTGTCATATTATGCTGTATAAATGTATGCTATCTTTTTGCTTGTGGTCGGAAGGGAGGGTGATAAGGTGGGGGGAAGGATCATATATACTAAATGTATTGCACACCTTATGGGATTATCCTTGTTAATTCCAATTAATGTTACTTTGTATGATTTTTACTCACTGTGGTGATTGTTGTACCTCATTTTTGGAATGTTTCAATAAAGCTTATTAAATATGAAGAAGCCGTAGTCAAGTACATGACTACGGTCAGACTGGATTGGCCTCATGGTCCTTATCTGTTGACAATTTTTATGTTTCAGCCTCCGGCAGCCATGCTCATAGAGTCAATGTGGTGGCAGTGACAATAGCAATACCAATACCAATGGCGAACTTTTGGCATTGATAAATGCTTGTTATTACGTACCTCTGTTCTTCATTTCTGACTACATTTTCTTTTTTTTATACTAAATTTATTGTGTTTGATATAAGCCACAGATATACAAGAGCCATACTTTCTTCAGCTTCAAGTGAATGAAAAACTAAAATTTAAATACGGACAAATAAAAACATTTTTCAAAGACAGCTTCAAAATAGGTTTGTATAAGACAGAATTAAAATTAACATTTTAAATTACAGTTAAAATTAAAATAAAAAATAAACTTCATAGGTCTCACCCATTAAGTTAAGTAATATAAATACATTCCACCTGGTGCAGAGTAATCACGGAAAGCACAAATTGAACAGAACAAGCATTGATGTTAACCTAGTGTGCACTTCACCTCATAAAGGTGGCCAAATAGATTGATTTATTTAGTTTGGGGTAACCAACAGGTCAACTGGCTGTCAGGGCTTCGGTGTGCCAGCTGTGCAGGCACTAAGAAGAAACGTACCTGCACTTTCCAACCGAATTCTCACCATGTTAATGAGGAGGAGATGCCCCAGGTTTTTTTCCATCTTGAAAGTCATTGCTTCTCTGAAAGAGAGGGATTTAAATCTTCCTCCCATTTCTGTTTGATGTATGCGAAGGTGAGTTCTAAATCTTCTATACAGTTGAGATACAGCATGGAGATAACATGTTCCCCCTGTTGTGAGCGCCAAATTTTCTGGAAAGAAATCCTATCCATTCCTTCCTGTACATCTGGCCCAACCAACTGCATCAAGGTGGTTGCATAATTCCTCAGTTGGCAATATCTCAGTCTCATAGGCACCGGGTTATATGGGCCCGTGAAGCATAGGCTCCAGCAATAATCTGAAAAGTGGGCCAAGCCCCAGCAATAATTTGCCCGAGTCAGTTTTGATTTTTCCCCTCTGAGCTGCTGGGCACACACCACCCCCTCTGTGTGACCTTTTGCAGTGCCCCCCATGTGAATGGAATGTCCCCCCATCTCTATTAGAGGCTTGTTTTTTTTTAAACTGGAGCTCGTAGAAAATTCAATGCACTTGCATGCAAAGAGAGCGGGCACTCTCATTGGGCGGAAGTGATATTTCAGCCATGATGAGTCAATGGCGAGAGTCCTGAGACAGTGTGAGCGGTTGAGCCAGTTTAGGCAGTGCAGAGACAAATCGGCCGAGGAGGAGGCCCACAGCAGGCTAGGCGGTGACCCAGCCAGAAGAAGCTGTGTGACGACCAGAGAGGGAGTGAGCCACGGGTCAGAAGAGTGGCAGATGTGGCAGGGGACTAGCTCTGGAGTCGGTAGGCCATGGGCTGCCAGGGAAGGGGAGAGTTGTCGTCCTCCTTGTTTTTGTAGTGGTGGTAGACAGTGCGGCGGTTGCAGTTGTCATCATCTGGATAGGACACATGCTGAGGAGGAGGACCATTGTGGATAACCGCCACACCAAGTGATAGTACAGGTAGGTCCTGGCTGGACTCGGTATTAGGCCATGAGTGGCCCAGCAGGTCATCGTAGGGTTGTTGCGCTGATGAGTCAGGCAGGTGAGACAGGGCAGCTGCAGCTTGCTAAGAGGTTAGAGTCTCTAGTCTTGGAGACCCACCAGATGCAACGGAGGAGGACTGAGAGCCTGCAGCAGGTAAATAAGGTCGGGGAGACAGACGGGGAGCCAGATCCTCAGGGCAAATTTGTGACAGTTTACTGATGGTCTCATTCTGAAAAGCAGAAAAAGGTGGACTATCCCAATCCTTTAGGCATGAAGGGTGATCTGTACTTTTATTTCTAACTAAGCACCTTAGCACACATCTAGCTTCCACTGCCATTTACACAATGTCATATTCCAGAGCATGTAGAACAGATGTTTATTTCTTTTTCTGTGTAATGTCTGCAAAGCAATAGCACAAACCCTATTTCCAATCTGACAATGGATACAGATCCCAATGGTGGATGGATGGGGAGCACTTTTACAGTAGTACTCTTAACCAGAAATCTCCAGCTACATGGAACAGTCAGACTTACTGAGGGCAGGGATGCCTCTGTAGTTAAATTGCTACATGTTCATCTTGCATAACAGCATGCTATATAGAACATAACCCGGCTAGAATCAACCAGCTTACATAGGCTTGTTTGGTAGCAATTTTGGCATTGTTGACTGAGAAAGGCACACTGAGCAGAGCTCATTTTCCAGTACTGGGGGGAGGGTGTCTGATAAAGTGAGGACGAGGAATGCAATGTACAGTGCAAAAATCATATGGCACTAGATACTGTACATAGTTTTACAAAGACGCATGGTGGTAACAGGTAATAAATCATGAAAACTGTACAACAATTTGTGTTCATGTGCCAAGGTAAATTACCAGCCAACCAAAGCCTGTGTGTGGCTAGCTGCAGAAGCAGAGTAGGCAGAGATGTGCCAGCAAGGGGATTTTAAAAGAATAGTGCAAAAACAAGAGATGTATAGGAAGAAGAAAATTATTCCAGAAAGTTAGAAGGCAGAGAAGGTGGTCTGACCAGTGGAGGTTTTACAGTGAGGGTTGTGGAAAGGCCTAGTGTTAGCTAAGCGAAGGAAGTACAGAAATATAGCCAGTGATGACAGGTAAAGGCCTCATGGCTCATCCAGTCTGTCCAATCTTCCCTATTGTACAGGATGTTGCAGGTACCCTAGGGGTCATTCATACTGCCATCAAGCATACCATCATCCCCACCTACTTTTATTATTACCATATGCCACCTGTACATAAACCCTACTACAGTTTTGGTGCAGATCACTTCTCTTGGCAACTTTGTCAACTTCACGCTACTGCCTCTCTTTAAAGAAATACTTCCAGACATACTTTCCGAACCTTCCTCCTGCCAATTATTTTAGAGTCCTCCCCCCCCTTGTGCCCATGTCTGTAATCACTGTGAACAGATGATAGATTACTGATTGCCACCCTGCTAGTTCCATATAGAAATTTATAGGTTTCTGTCATGTGACCCCTCTCCTTCCTGGCCTATAGCATGTACTCATACAGGTCCTTCAGCCTTTTTCCCATGCTGACCTTGAATCATCTTGGCAGTACTCTGTACTTGCTTCACCCTGTTGCTTTCCTTCTTCAAGTGTGGACTCCAGAACGATGTACAGTACTCTAGGTGTGGCTACATCTGGGATCTGTTCAGGGGTAGAGTCCCTCTCATCTAGTGCTGCTGCTATCTCTGTACCTTAACATTAGCTTTGCCCTTCCCACTACTTTAGCAGACTGCACTGGTTGTTTCAGGTTGTCTGTAGTTACCTCTCCATGGTCCCTCTCCTCACCTGGTTGCCTATTCTAACTTTACTACCCTCTCCCCCCATTCTGTACTCTTCTCTCCGGTTCCTGGTCCCTGTATGCATAATCTTGCATGTTACTGCATTCATTTTCAGCAGCCAGAGCCTGGACCCAGAGCCTCCTTTATTGTGCTTACACCCTTCCCACTGTCTGCTCTGTTGCAGATTTTGGTACCTTCTGCAAAGAAGCAGATCTTTTTGTGTATGTCCACCCCATTGTTACATATAAAGACATTACAAAGGACTGGGCCAAAGTATAGCTTCTTTGGGAACCCCACTTGTGACCTCGTTGACCTCAGAGAATTCACCATCTAAACAACCCTCTACATTCTTCTACTCAGCCAGTTTCTGATCACCCCTGTGACTCCTCCCATGCCCAGGTCACTCATTATTTTTTATTTTAGCAATCATTCATTTGGGACTGAGTTAAACGTAGTGCTAAAGTTCTAGAATAGAGCAGCCATTGCCTGACCTTTATCAGCTGCTTTTGTGGTATGTTTGATTTTGTATTTCTTTGAAACTTGTCTTCTCAGCCAATGCCCTTTGGGGTAAACATTGCCTCTGTGCTTGTGTACTGAGGTTCTTTGTTTTTTAGTTTGCTTTTGTGATCCAGTTCAGTAAGTCTATCAGATTCATCTGATAGGACGTCCCTTGATGAAACTTGCTGCTTTTGTTTCTGTAGTCCATTTGCCTCCAGAAAATCCACCAGTCTTTCATTTAGAATGGTCTTCATCATCTTACATATAATGGACATCAGGCTTACTGGCCTGTACAGTAGTTCCCTGTCTTGGGCTGGCCCTTTTCTGACTATTATGCCGGGGTATATTTGCTGTCTTCCAGTACCCTAATACAATTGTGGCATTATTCAGAGAGCCTGAGTAAGATAGTGTGAGTTGTTTGTTTGTACAATCAAGGCAGCACTATGGAGCCTCACAGAATCACAGCCTTGCAAGTAATCATAAAGTTAGTTCAGTGCTATGCAGTCATGAGAGCTCTGGTTCTATAGTCTGGGTGTATTTCCAGTGGTCATTCATGTGAGCAAAGTAAGTCTGTTCACTGACGACACCAAAATCGGAGTGGTGGATGGATGGGGGGGATGGAAGCAGCTGCAGTGGGACATAAGCAAGCTAGAGGAGTGATCAGACAGGTGGCAGCTGGGGTTCAGTGCAAAGAAGTGTAAGGTTATGTACTTCAGGGTGAAGAACCCAAGGAGAGAATACTGTCTGGGGGGGGGGGAGAGTAAGCTGGGGATCACTGGGGAGGAGAAGGACCTAGGGGTAATGATAACAGTGAATAACACTGCCCAGTGCAGGAGAGCGACTGCAAAGTGAACAAAATGCTGGGGTTTTTGTCCAGGTGAAGAGAGGTTATCTTGCCCCTCAACAGGTCGCTGGTAAGGCAGCACTTAAGAGTATTGTGTGCCGCTTTGGAGGCCTTACCTAAAGCATGATATCAGGCTACCGGAAGGGGTGCAGAAGAGGGCAACAAAGATGATATATGGAATGGAGGGGAGAGACTATGACAGCCAGCTGGGAGACCTGAATATGTACACCCTGGAGGATAGAAGGGACGGGGAAACATGATAGAGACATTCAAGTATCTGAGGGGAATCAATAAGGATGGGGCAGATGGGGTCGTTAAGCTAAGGAGGGTGAAGGACACCAGGGGGCACGGGCTAAGAATAGAGGGGGAAAGATTTAGGAGGGAAATGAGGAGACACTATTTCATGGAGAGGTTGGTAGCAAAATGGAATGCACTACCAGAATGGGTGGTATTATGTAAATCTGTAGACAGCTTTAAAAGGGCATGGAACAGGGAACAGGGGTAGGGGTGGTAATGGGATGACAAAGGGGGGTGGGGCAGCTGCAAACTAGGGTGCTAGATGCACACTTGAGCAGACTTAGATAGACCAGGTGGTCTGTTTCTGCTGGCACATTCGTATGTTAGTAGGTGATCATGTTGGTGTTCTGAGGGATCCCAGATCTGGTTCCTTCCTGGTGATTGGTGGTGTGTTCAGATGATTTTTGCATTTGGATGGGATTTGTTTGCTGGCTGTATTCTGACTGGTTTCTTCCAAACTTGCAAATAGTTTTTCAGATCCCGTTCATGGTAGTTCCAGGTTGCACTCCAGTTCAAGGATCACTCTCCCTTCTTGATCCTTGGCAAAAACCCAACACCAGAATGCCAGAACAGCACAGAGATTCTGGAACCCAGCTCAAAACAAAGTGGAATGCTGCAGGGAACCACAGCTGAGCAATACAGCCATAAGTCCCCCCCCCCCCCCAAGTTTTGCAATTTATTTTGTAATCTGTGGATACAACTGTCATATACACTTCTGGGCACTTATTATTTTTAAAATGTACTGCGCAACAAAGATCTCCCGACTTAGGATCCCAGCCCTCCGTGGCATGGAGGGAGTTGGGCACAGGCCAGCAGCAGGAGTCAGGGGTTGCAAAACTGGAGAGTAAGCAGCAGTTATAGCGCTTACTCGGGATATAAAACCAGACTCTAAAGCTATTTTAAAACAGTTCATTCCATAACAGTTTACCAGCCATTTGTTGTTTTTGTTGTTTTTATGATGTCTGGATAGACAAATCGCAAAAAAAAAACATTTGCAGTTAGTGTATTGCTTTACTATACTGTGCTTTGTATTATATGAATGCTGGTTCAAGTGGAATTGTAAGTCAAGTTTCAGCTGGGAAGAAGTTTGAAAAATTTAGTTTTGAATACTGTTGAAACTGTTTTTATTGATACTGATCCTCTTGCCATTTTTTCAGTCTGGGTTTAGTCTCATGCACGTTTTGCTCTATACAACCTATTAAAATGGTTTGGTGCTAGCCTTGCCTAGGAGTTCTACTGGTAGTTCTGTCTCTGTACTTTTTGCAGGTAAAAATGTGTAACTTGAACAAATATCCCTAAACTGGTCCAAAATGGCAAGATCAAGAGATCCGTTTTTTTTTTTTTCCTGTCAGTCTTTTCCTGAGTGACCTTCTTCTGTATAGATTGTCAGGCCACTGCTATTAGTGGGATCCATGACAGTCAGTCGACAAATTTTTTTGTAGACCAACATTACAGTGACACCCTTATGTCAACTGCATTTGCGGTTTGCATGAGAGAGTCACAGGCCAGGCTTTTCTTTGGGGGGGGGCTTTTCCCCAACCCCCCATGTGGGGGGGCTCTTCCTCTTGCATCCCCCGCTACTAAACTAATCAACTCTGAGTCAGAGCTGTGTCGGGGAGGGGGTGCAGTAGACCTGAAAGCAGTGCTGGAATCCTGCACTGACACTACAGTGACCTGTCACTGTTGTCGCGGTAATGTCGGTCACTCTCGAAATGTCACAGTAGCGTGTGCATACCCTATTAGTGTAGTGCAGAGTTACAGAGAATACAGTGTAATTTTGTCATGTGCTTGCTGCACTATTGTGGCTGCACAAGGTCACTTTTGGCACCTGCTTACTGTTATTTTAGGTTTTGTCCGTTTATTTCAGTTGGGGCTCTGCCTTCCACAACATCCCTTGTTTTTTTAACATAGGGGTGAGGGGAGCAAAGCTCCCCAACTCAAGTAAATGAATAAAAAAATAACCAACAAGCTGACATAGCACAGAGTGTGCTGTAAGTGGGCAACTAGCGCAACTTAAGTGCCACACTAATAGCAGAGGTCATGTGGTGGTCTGGTTTAACACCCTAACCACCACATATAGAGGGCGCTTCTCCCATAGAGGCCGCCAGGGGGTTGACCCCTGACCCCTAGGTCAGGGATGGGGCTTTGACCCCTGACCCCACCAAACATTTTAGAAACTCAGCTCCTATGCTCAGTCTATCAGCAGGGCACCATCCATATTACTGCTGTGCTACTTCAAAAGAGACAACTGATGAGCCTGCCATCAGCTGCGATGGCGAATTCAGGCTCTGTGTGTCCTGTTGCATGTACCACTTATCTTGGGTAGCTGGAGTAAATTGTGGATCATAAGTCCACCATCTGTATCTCCACATTTGTTTTTTAGTGTGACCTCTCTGGGTGCCCCTCCTCTAGCCTTCCAAAACTGCAGCCATGCCTGAGTAATCTTTTTCAATGATCCTCCCCCAGTGGCAGATAAACAACCACACCTGGAGAGGTGGGTTCCTATGCTCACTGACATCAATTAATTTCCATAGTGAATCGTAATTTGAGTTACACCAGAGTAGAGCGACCCTCATTTTGGTGGCCACCCAATAGCCCTGTAAATGTAGGAACACTAAGCTCCCCCAGTGTTTAGGAAGGAATAGATGCTCTCTTCTGACCCTAGGCCATGTCTGGCCCCATAATTAAGTGAAAAATACATGCTGCCATGTATTAAGATCTTTTTGTGTTATGCAACATGGCACACACTGGAATAAGTAAAGGAGACGGGGCAGGGCATTCATCTTCAGGGCTTGGGTTTGTGCATATATGGTGAGGGGTAGTAAGGCCCATTGCCTGAAGTCTGCCTTCAATTGGTTTATCAGTGGAGGGTAATTTAAGTCTTACAGTTGAGATGGCCAGCAACCCACTCATATCCCTAGGTATCTTATTGAGGTCAGGTCCACTTCATGGGGAACTTCCTCTGCACTTCCATCGGGGGCTGTAGTGAAAACACAGCACCTCCATCTTGGTTTTGTTCAGTGTGTACCCCGACAGAGCAGAGTATTCCTCTAGCTATCTAAACACCATGGGGAGGGACATCTCAGGATTCAACAGGTAGAATAGGACGTCATCTGCATATAAGGCCAGTCTGTGTTCCATTCTCCCAAGCAGGACCCTTCTAACCTCACACTTTTGTCAAATACTTTGGGCCAAAGGCTCTATATAAAGCTCAAACAGTAATGGGGAGAGGGATACCCCTGACGTGTCCCTCTTCCCAAATGAAAAGCCCCTGACATGTACCCATTGGCTCTGACATAGGCCATGGGTTTCCTATATCGTCTAAATAAGCCACTTTTAAACTCCTGCGGAAGCCCACACTGGGAAAGGACCTGGTGCAAGAAAAACCAAGAGACCTTATCGAAGACCTTCTTGGTGTCAAGACTCAATAATAGGGTTGGGGACTTTACCTTGTTAATATGGTCTATGATATGAACCGTTCTCCTGAGGTTGTCTTGGGCCTGGTGACCCAGGACAAAACCAGTCTGATCTAGGTGTATTAAACAAAGGATAACTTGCTGCATATGTCGGGTCAGAATAGATGTCAGGATTTTATAGTCTGTATTAAAGAGTGAAATTCAACGCTATGATGTGCACTGGGAAAAGTCCTTCCTTTCCCTGCTTGGGCAACACTGAGATAATCGCTCTCGACCATGAAGGGGGGATATGTTCACCCTTCCCCATAACTCCCTTATATACCTGCAACAGTAAGGGCTGAATAAGCTCCCTGAAATGTTTATAAACTTCGTCCAGCAGCCCGTCTGTTCCAGGGCACTTGCCAATTTTTAGTCTACTAACCTCCGCTGTAAGTTCAGCCACCAAAATGGGATCTAGCAAACTGTCCCCCTGTTTCTAAGTGATCCCAGAAAGATGTAATCCTTCTAGAAATTCCCGCACCCTGTTTTCAGATGGGTCAGAGGCATATAGGTTAGAATAGTACACTTGGAAGGCTTCCCCTACTTCATGTACCCCATGCAGAACCTTAGCAGAAAGTAGATATTGTATAGTTGTTATTTTGGCCCTTGCCCATTGTGCCTGAAGCCTGCTGGCCAACAGTTTTAACCCTTGCAGGGCCGCGAACTGATATAGCAGTTCAAATTCCTATACGTTCTAATTCTGTCAGCAGCCTAAGGGTTAATGCGCGAGGTCCACCCTCATAATATTTTTGCCATAAAAACAGGAACTTCTGCTCCACATAATAGTCTAACAATTCACCAAGCTCTTGCTTAAGGGTTTTCAGATCCTTAGTACACGCTTGATCTATTTTTACTTTTTGTTGAGCCTCCAGATCCTGGATTTGTTTGATAAGTCTAGCCCTCCTGACTTCCCTGTCTTTTTTCTTTTGAACAGCTATTTCCATGAATTTACCCCTCAGTACCACCTTCGCAGTATCCCACAAGGTCCCTGGAGATATCTCTTGAGCGGAATTTTCCAGAAATTGTTTAGAAGTATTATTTATGGCATCCTTGAACTCTAGGTCCTGCAACAGTGAAATATTCAGGCACTCAATGGTTGTCCTTCGGTTGTCACCCCCTTTTTGACTACATTTTCCTTTGTCTTCCTTCCCAATTATTGGGATCTCCAGGACTGCCCCTTGCACTAGGAGGTCGCTTGCACAGCAGCTGTCTTCATAGACAATGTGGCATGCCACTCCTTGGTCGAATGCATGAGAATCAGGTGGGTCAATTCTTCTTCCCCAGAAGTCAAGTACCTCACCTCTGCACACGTGCCTGGTCCCAGCCAGCTGTACAGTGGGATTCCAAGCATTGTAAAGTGAACCCTGACCTCTCACCTTTTAAGAACTCTACACATTGCTCTTCTTGTAAACTGTCTAACCTGTCTGCTATCATTCACCTACAGTACAAAGGGAAAAAAATGTGGTTTTGATTTTATAAAGTGCCTTTCTAATAAACCGAATCCCAAAGTGCCTTACAATCCAGGAGAGGAAGTGGAAAGAATGTCACTGCTGTTCAAAGTGAATAGAGACAGAGGGATATTACAAAAGTGGTTAAGAAAAGAGAGGTTAAGTGACTTTGCAAGGTCACACAAAACATGGCAATGGTGGGATTCAAACTTGGGTTTCCAGATTGACAGCACTACCAACCACTAGGTCAGACTGCCTCCCTGTCACATAATCTGTCAGACAACATTGTAGCTTCTTACTAGAGTTGTATGAGGATGTTTTCTCTCATCTGTGACACGGCAATCTGTTCTGCTACCAGTTTCTGATTCCAGGCAGACAGAAATCATTGTCTACCATTTGTATTTGCCAGTGTTTGCTGAAAGTGGAAAGTATTTGTTAACAGAAAAAAATCCTCCCAATAGCAAAACACAGTTGCTGTTTTTTTTTTTTGGGGGGTGTTACAGTTTATTATTCAATAAGATAGGCCAGCTGAGATACAGTAAGTTATTTTCAGTGGATCCTGCTGTAACTGAATTTATATGTGTTAGTTGCTTTTTCACACAGGCACAGTCCTTTCCACAAATGGCTCCTGCTCCTGCTAATCCATGGGCAGGGTTCGCACAGGACAGTGCCAACTCTCCCTACAGCACAAACGGTCCCTAACAATCCAGCAGCGCATACCTCGAGTGGACATGGAGGAGCACAGGGGTTATATTTGCCACCTTACCCCACCGGAGACTTCACTGCCACGTCGGTCTCTCAGGCCCTCCATGGCAGCCACCCAACTCTGACAGTGGGAAAGGGGCACACTTTTATCCATTGACTGTCCTTTTTCAAATGCGTTGATGCACATAAAAGTCTCTTGATAGCTGTTTTTTAAAATTAAAGTCCACGAAATCCCATGTGCAGCACCAGTGGGAGTGTGCTTAATTTCTAGAGGTTCCTACTTAACATTTCCTATATTATTCCTAAGCTAACTAATTGAAATAACACATTGCAAATGATTTTCATTAGAATGGTACATAAGAGTAAAAAAATTAACAATTTGGTAAAACTGGGAAAAAAATTGAAAAACACTGTTTTTTTTCCCCTTACCCTAAGCATAAGCTGATCAGGCTACTGTCCATGCTAGTGGCAATTGTTCATTTTGCAATTTTAATATAAAAAGTAAATAGTCTCTGATTAGTAGCAGTCCCTTAAGGCACAGACTTGCAATGCTGTGAGGCACTGGAGTTCTGAGGGGTTTTCTTTCTCTGGGGGGTTCTGTACTTGGCAGCTGGGTCCTCTGGTGCAAAATAAAAGCAAGGGTCTGGTTTGGTACACTCTTTCCTTCGACAGTCATGACCAACCACAAAATATTTTAAATGGTGTCCAACTCAGTCTTGCACCAAAGTGAAGATTTTGAATAGGGTTAGTCCTTTCCAGGCTGAGGAGGTACACATGGATCTTGTCAGAGAAATTATCTTGTTTCGATCATAGGCCACATCCTTGAGGTCAACTTTATGTCTGAGGTGTACCTTTTCCACAGCTCCTTGGAACACCCAGTCTGATCTCCTACACTCAATTAAATCTCATAATCTCTCACTTACATATGGGTGATTTGCTCCAGGATACTCCATCTTAAGGTATGTCCTTACCCACCTTTCTGCCTGGCTCCAATTGGGTAGGGGCCTGATGCTGGGCTCTGGGGCCACTCCTCTGGGCAACCAAAGTCCATCTCGATAACTGAGCACAGCGAGGTCCAAGTGATGCCTAGCATCCATATCTACCAAGTGTCTCTTGCATGTTTCGGGGAGCAAAGAAGTGATTTCTAATATTCCCAGGATGGACATAGCATAGGGCTTTGGAATGTCTCTTTCTATGACCATATCTTTGAACATCCTGGTGACCGCTTCCATGGGCTGGTTGTAAATAGAAATTGCCTCAGCTCCTCCAACAACACTGTCTTCCTCAGATCCATTATCTCTTTCCACTGCTTCGATTTTGACCTCTGGGTCATTTCCTGCAAGAGCTTTTCCCTGTGCCATGGGGAGTGTGGGTCATAGCTTTAAAGGCTTAGCCTCCTCCAGTTTTTTAGGTAAGCTAACTCTTACTGTGGGTTGCTGGGTGGGTTTGGCTTTTAGTGATGTCTTGGTGTGATCCTCCATACCTCACACCACAGCCTTGGGCGGACCTGTCTGCTCAGTCATGTCCCTCAGGTACCCTGCAGCAGTACTCTTTTTTCTTGAAATCCACCCTCAGACCCTCCCTCTGCCACTGGGAGGTTCTGGGGCACTCGGTAGCAGCACAGGGCTGGGCAGATGGCTAGGCCCTGGTACCAGCTCTGGCTTTGTTTCCATTTCAACAACCGCAACCTTCTTCCACTCTTCAGATGACTCCACTGTTGTGGCCACACTAGTCGCAGGGGAGACTCTTTCGGCCAATTGTGGCCATTGCCAAGGTGCAGGGGTCGGTGGTGCAGGGGCCTCATATCTTCCTTCCTGCTACCGCATATCAGAAGGTCCACCACCTGAGGAACATTCCCACTAGCACATGAAAGACACATAGGCTGCCTTATCACCCCATTCCCACATTGTCCACAGAAAATGCTTGACTCACCTGAACTGTTCCTTTTAACCATGCTCCACAACCAGTTTACTAATCCTTCTGGAACTGACTGGCTTCCGAATCCAGGGGCATAGGCCATTTTTGCTTCTCCAAGATCTCGTGTAGCAGATTAGTCCAACAAAACCCTTAGTGATTAGCCTCCAAATGTTTTTGCAACTGCTGAAAAGTGAGTAAAACTTTTCCCTCTCTCAGCTAGCAGACATTTAAACAGCAAAACTCCATCATGGGGTGGTGGACACAAAGTTTTTTCAGCACAAACAACTCACTCCTTGTTCCTCGAAGGTTTCCAGCAATCTGAAGCCCAGACCACATGACCTCCCTTTTCTAGTGCTACATCTCAATAGTTCCATCCACCAATCAAATTGTTTCATTTCCTTATTCTCAGTCATCACGTTTTTTCTTCACGTGAGGCAGGCACCATTTTGTCTCCTCATGATGCAATTAAACTATAGCTTAAACTTCTAACAGGCTGTGGCCCACCGACACTCCATCGCTGTGAATGCCATCCATTGTGCCAGGTAGGTGACTGAACCTCATCTTTAGGATCCAGGATGACAGGCCCCATTTTTATAACCTCCTCTACCTCTGGCTATATCAATAGCTGATTTCTAACAAGATAGGCAGTTTGTCTGCTGGCAGTCACTCCTGCTTGAGCAATCATGGGGCTTTACAATTCGAGCAGGCAGCAGCTTTCAGTCCATAGCAGTGATCGAAAACTCCAGAAAGCTACCCCTTCCCCTCCCTGTCTAGGGTTTTGATGAAATATTGTCTCTGGGAAAGCAGGAGGGCACCATCTTGACAGGAAGTGCAATATAGTTAAACACAGTACCTTGTTTGTTGAAGTATGGGATTCCATGGTTGATGGCTGGATTTTTTTTCATTGAGGCACATGCAACCCCTCACCCCTGCCTTTTTAGCAAAACGACAGGTGGCATGCTGTTGAAGCTGACAGCAGTACCTGGTGGGGACTGGGTTTGGGGAGGATGAGGTTACTCGGCACAGGAGACCTAGGTTTGGCTACTCTGTACAGGGGCACCCAAATAAATCTGAACACAGGAAGCAATAACTGTAATGTTCAGAACCAGGAATGGGATTCTTCAGTGTGGCTTTTATTCACATCCAAGCTGAACAAACAACGCATAGATGGACCCCCATGGGGCTACATTTCCTGGTAATGCAGATTAGAGACTACAGAACACTTTATCACCATTTCTGGCCCTCAGGCTCTAAACCCACCAGGCACACAGCAAACGGACTTGCACGCAGCTTTGGGTACACAGCCTGACTTGTACTCTACTTGGGTTTTCCCCACTGGCCCGGCTCCCCCGCTGGCCACTTGATCCATGGTCCATCTGAGGAATGAACCAATTATCCTGTTGTGGCTCCCCAAACCACACTAGAGTCTTCGACTCCTAGAGAGAATTTTCCTTACAATCCCACATCTGGGTACTTCCCTCATCACTGGCCAAGTGCCTGAGAAAGTAGAAATCCACAGGAGAAATCCGTAGAGGTAGACAAGGTCACTAAAGATGGGGGACCACCCACCTCCAGCTCCCACAGCCCATACCCGGCCATTTCTCTGGAAACTGAACAATTCCTTTACTGAACTTTCAAATGTAGATTCTGGGTAGACGTCTGTTACATCTCCTCTACGTATCATTTGCATCCCAACAAGCTCTGGACTTGAACCTACTTTTACTTTGCTTAGCCCATTACTCTAGGCTTCCCAATATTTAGTAGTTCAATCCCCACATTGTCACACAAGTCCCAGAGTGAAAAACATAGGCCCTTTTAGCAAGAGCAGACACTCACCCTCACGTTGCAGGTGCCCCACAGGCGAGTCACAAATCTTCTTGTTCTCCCAAATAAACACTGGAACACATAGGCAGCTTTTCCTTCACAAGCAGTACTAGGGGGTTGCCCTAGGAACCTGCAGGGAAACCTTTCCTGCCCCCCCCAAAGGGAGGGGACCCTGAGACCCGAAAACAGCATTCTCTACCACTTCAGTTATCTTCTGTGTCTCTCTTTAAGGTGGAGACACACACCCTTTTTAAACTAAAAGTAGCCCTCTGTCAGGGCTGAGGCTCCTAGAGCCTTCACCGAGCTGCTTTCTCAGCAAGCTCCCTACTTCACACTCACTCACTGAAGACTGAGTGAATACTGACTTCAAAACCTCCCAGCGTTCTAATCAACTCCCTTTGCTGCAGATTCCAATGTGGCTCATGCAGCTGCAATAGTTCTATTGGTGATGTTATCCCTCAGTCTCAACTGAGACTGAGAACAGAGTGAGACAGTGTGAAACCCATTTAACTGGAGTTTCACAAGCTGCCTTCCCTGCCTACCACTAGGTCTTTCTGGGATTCTAGTAACCCCGGGTAACAAGGGGGTTACACTCACCCTTGACCAGGAAAATGACTGTCCGCAGTCATTATTTACCCGGCCTTAGGCCATCCCACACTATGTGCTACCTGCGGAGGGGGGTGATCAGGCCCCCCTCCTACCATGTGCAAGCACAGGCAGGCAACACTAAGGGCCTAGAGGCCTTTAGCTGACATATCAGCCTCTACTCTATCCACTTACTATGGACACCTAGTGGCTCTGGTAGAACTATCCAGAGCATAGCCCTGATAGATCAGCACTGCGGTCCCAATGGCCATTCAGGACCACAGCCTGTCTATCCCCGCTAACCCTCTAGGGAAAACCTATCTGTCTTTAACCTAATACCCCCAAAACAAAAACAACCCGGGGATCTCCCCGACCTTGGGCAACCTGCAACCACACACCATTAAAATACCACATTTTATAACATGTTACTGTCTTCTCCCTACCCCCACAACCACACCTGTGGAAGGAAAGTGTTAATACAGTAATAACAACCATAACACTACCGTACTTTAAATTTCTACACACTAAAGTATTAACGAGGAACTCTGATGAGCCCCTCCTCCTCTTCTTGTCTTCTCTTCTGTCTTCCCAGGAACATCTGTAAGAAAAGAAAGACAACACACGCTCCTAATCTGCATACACAGTCTACCTAGACCCCTACCATCAAAACACTGAATAATCCCAAAAAGATTTTTTAGAGAAAGGTAGAAAAGCAGTATTTACATTAGAAAACAACAACATTATTTACAATACACATTTTGGGGGATGGAGTGCCCTAAAAGTCCCAACTAGCGACCACAATGCCCGAAGGCTAGTCCAATAAAGAGTCTCTCCTGGGCCGGAGCACAGTTCTAACAGGCCAAAGTCCCGAAGGAGAGAGTCTTTGAGGGCAGTTCACACATTTTGAAGTCTGCTAGTGTAGGGTGTGTACTGCAATGTCATAAAGATAGAAAAGTTTGGACTTACCAGCCATTTGTAGAATGGAAATTTTGGGACCGACCTGCACCTCTGACGAAAACTCTCTCTGGCAGCATTTCTTCCGATACAGCTGGGTGGACATCTTCCAGGAACCACAGGAGGGCGCATCTGGGAACTGCTTGGCTGATGTCATCTCTAGAGATGGAACCTTAGAACAGGAACAAAAAGAAAACAGCTTGTCCGACGTAATCCGATTACCAGGCGATGAACAGGATACAGCTGGGCTGGTGTCCTCTCTGGATCTGAAGTCATCTGGTGGGCCAGTCGATGGTTTCTGGAGAGGCCAGTACACTGTAGACTGATGACTGTGGGGCACCTGAGTCCTGGATATCCATATTGGTGAATCAATAAGGCACGTCACAGTCTGGTGTGGCAGTATTGACTACCACTGCTTGGCCTTCCATTTTGTAGGCACGGGCACATTTGCTGGGAGGTCCTTGCACTGAGGCCAATAGTACCGGGGGTCAGGAGCTTGAATTATTACCCCATCTGGGCACACATAATTCACATAGTGGGAAATTTCACGTCCCTCTCCATCCACTGTTCTCACTTTGTCTATAAACAGTGTCCTGCCTCTCTTCCACTGGGTATACTTATCGTGAAACAGTCTGTTCTTTACATGCTTGTTGGCCCCAGGATGCACACTTTTCATTGCTTCATCTCAGATCCAGGATTTCCTGCTGTTCTCAATCTCCTCCCAGACTTTCCGAGGAAAGGTAGGAAAGGTCATACCATAGATCTCATTCGCCTTCCTACAACCAGTCTCTCCTCTTTACTTGCTTTGGTCAATCTAAGACTGCTGGCCTGGCTTGGGGGTAGCCAGTCCTGGTTCTGCCAGCTTCACATCCTTAAAGAAATTAGAAATGGATCCCTGACTTCTTTCTCTTGCAAAGCCAGGGCAGTGGCATCACCACTTTCTTCCATACATTCCTCCGAGGCAAGATCTTGAGGCTGTGTACCCATTCCTTTTTCACAAGGCCACATAGGTTCCACTTCATCTTCCTCTTCACTGAGGATCTGAGCCCAGGTGAGGAATCATGAAGACGTCCCTTCCAGCTCTCAAGCATATTTAACATACATGCACTGGAAAACCAGGAATCACCACATGAGGAGGCAGTCGTCCTCCATAGCACCACTTTTCAATATCCCTCAGTCTGTTTACTGCTGCTGTTACTGCAACCCGGGCATGATCCGGGTAAAGAGCTGGTCCTGAGGCCATAACTGCAGAAAAAAAAGCAAAAGTTCACTGTAACTGAAAGTCCCACTTTATTGAACACACTCTTTAGTTGTAAAATGGCTCCTCTGCTGCTGTGTTTACTTTACTATCCCACCCTATAATGGCGGCGGCAGCACTCCTGCGCATCAACATTCAGAATCTGGGTCAAGCCACTGCGCACCCGATTTACACAAACTACTGATAACTTTTGCTCAAACTGCACAACTTGCTCTGTTCTTGCTTTAAATACATTTACAGGATTTTCCATGGACTTTTTACATGCTAGTGACATTTTGTTTTTCACAGTCCCCTAAAGCTTCAGGTTTTTAACACAGGATTGCCTGTACAACTAGTGCTGCACATTGGCTACAACCCACAGTCTCTCTCTGGCTTCAAACTTTAAACTGAGGCTGAATTGATTTCTATGCACACAGTCAATGGCTTAACAGACTTGCACTTGCCGGCAGGACTTGACACAGTCGTTACTTGCAAAGCGACTACACTGCTGCACACACATTTATATGGCATAGGGCAGAAAATCACTGTTTGAGCAGTTTTAAGGTTGTTACTTACTGTTATCAGTAGCAGTTTGCTGCGATGGGGAAAAAACGGCCTGCAGCCAGTTCTTGGAGGCCTCAGAACAGAAACGGGTGGGCAGTCCTACCGATCGTCTTCTCGACCACCACTTCTGCAATTTCAACAATCGATTAGCAGGTTGAGCCTGATTTTAAACAAGAAAGTCTATTTTTACAAGGTTTACAGCGATTTTAACACTCTGCAATGCTCCTCCACTAGCCAGTACACGCACTCCACTCACACTCGCTCTCGAATGCTGGGGCAGTCACTGTAGACCTGGCTGAGGGGCGGGACTGATCTCAGCCTGACCAATCACACGACGCCATGCAAATGATCCTCTTCTTCCTCGCGAGGACTCTTCTCCTCACGGCGATTGTCGAGCAGGCAAATTTAAACTGCCGAATGCAACTTTTTTTCTTTTCTAACTGACTCCACTGCGGGAGCCCATTTCAGCCATTTAACATAGCCATTACACCTGCAAGTCTCTCATTGCTTCCAGAAAGCATTTCCAACATCCAGAGCACAATTTTCCTGTTGCTACTCCTAGTCTTCCACACTTTTCTTTACCACAGTTCATTTTTAAAGCAGGCAAAAACACTGTAAACAATTTGATGCAGGACAAAGGCACACTCTTTGGCTTTACTGCTCCTTGGTAAACAGTTGGCATTTTTAAACAGCAGCACAAGATCCACAGCACACAGCAACACTAGGGAAATTACTTCAGCTTTTTGGGCTACCCACTGCCAGATAGCCAAAATGCTAGCCCCCTTGCCAAAGCACCTTCCTCTCAGAACAAAATCCCAGCGGTGCCTCCATTTTTGTAACTCCTCACCACTTTTTAGCAAAACAACAGGTGGCATGCTGTTGAAGCTGACAGCAGTACCTGGTGGGGACTGGGTTCATGGAGGATGAGGTTACTCAGCACAGGGGACCTAGGTTTGGCTACTCTGTACAGGGGCACCCAAATAAATCTGAACACAGGAAGCAATAACTGTAAAGTTCAGAACCAGGAATGGGATTCTTCAGTGTGGCTTTTATTCACATCCAAGCTGAACAAACAAAGCATAGACGGACCCCCATGGGGCTACATTTCCTGGTAATGCAGATTAGAGACTGCAGAACACTTTACCACCATTTCCGGCCCTCAGGCTCTAAACCCACTAGGCACACAGCCCGGTCTTGCACGCAGCTTTGGGCACACAACTGACTTGTACACTACTTGGGTTTTCCACACTGGATCGGCTCCCCTGCCGGCCACTTGATCCGCAATCCATTTGAGGAATGAACCAATTATCCTGTTGTGGCTCCCCAAACCACACTAGAGTCTTTGACTCCTAGAGAGAATTTTCCTTACAATCCCACGTCTGGGTACTTCCCTCATCACTGGCCAAGTGCCTGAGGCAAAGTAGAACTCCACAGGAGAAATCCGTAGAGGTGGACCTGGTCACTAAAGATGGGGGCCACCCACCTGCAGCTCCCACAGCACATACCCGGCCATTTCTCTGGAAACTGAACAATTCCTTTACTGAACTTTCAAATGCAGATTCTGGGTAGATGTCTGTCACATCTTCTCTACGTATCATTTGCATCCCAACAAGCTCTGGACTTGAACCTACTTTAACTTTGCTTAGCCCATTAATCTAGGCTTCCCAGTATTTAGTAGTTCAATCCCCACATTGTCACACAAGTTCCAGGGTGAAAAGCATAGGCCCTTTTAGCAATAGCAGACACTCACCCTCACGTTGCAGACGCCCCACAGGTCACTCACAAATCTTCTTGTTCTCCCAAATAAATACTGGAACACATAGGCAGCTTTTCCTTCACAAGCAGGACTAGGGGGTTGCCCTAGGAACCTGCAGGGAAACCTTTCCTGCCCCCCCAAAGGGAGGGGGCCCTGAGACCCGAAAACAGCGGTCTCCACCACTTCAGTTATCTTCTGTGTCCCTCTTTAAGGTGGAGACACACACCCTTTTTAAACTAAAAGTAGCCCTCTGTCAGGGCTGAGGCTCCTAGAGCCTTCACCGAGCTGCTTTCTCAGCAAGCTCCCTACTTCACACTCACTCACTGAAGACTGACTTCAAAACCTCCCAACGTTCTAACCAACTCCCTTTGCTGCAGATTCCAATGTGGCTCATGCAGCTGCAATAGTTCTGTTGGTGATGTTATCCCTCAGTCTCAGCTGAGACTGAGAACAGAGTGAGACAGTGTGAAACCCATTTAACTGGAGTTTCACAAGCTGCCTTTCCTGCCTACCACTAGGTCTTTCTGGGATTCTAGTAATCCCGGATAACAAGGGGGTTACACACAGGCTAGCTGGAAGTTTTTTCCTTCACAACTGGTGGCCACAGGATCAGCTGGTTCTCTAGAAAAAAAGTTGGCTAGGCAGAAGCACAGCATAGCAGGTTAAGGACTCCAAATGATTTAGTCCAGAACAGGAATGAGATACAATCAGGCATTTTTATTTTGTACAAAAGATCAAACTGTACATACAAAACTCCAAGGAGGACACTCATTTAATTTTGTTACAGTTCGTAATTTTCTATGGCTTAGAGCCGTGGCAAAGTCTCTTGGGGGACCTACATTTGAACCTGGGCCCTACTTGCTCATCCTTTTCCTTGTTGAGCCAAATGGGCTCTGATTTACTTTTGGACATGTTCCCTGTCCCCAAACTAGTGCCAGTTTCTCGTATGCCCGCCAGTGGGAGCGGGTGTACAGTTTTCTAAATCTTTGGCAACTCTCCTCAAAAGGGGGGGTGTTAGTTGTTTTTTCACACTGGCACAGTCCTTTCCACAAATGGCTCCTGCTGATCCATGGGCAGGGTTCGCACAGGGCAGTGCCAACTCTCCCTACAGCACAAACTGTCCCTAACAATCCAGCAGCACATACCTTGAGTGGACATGGAGGAGCACAGGGGTCATATCTGCCACCTTACTCCACTGGAGACTTCACTGCCACTTCTGTCTCTCAGGCCCTCCATGGCAGCAACCCAACTCCTTTTGACCTTCCACACAGTTGCTGCTCCCTCTGGATCTGCTGCCCCACTGCTGGCATGGGGTGCCCCTTCAGCTACTTTTGTGACTGGGGGGCAATCTCCCTACCCCAGCCCCGGGCCTTACCTGCCCCAACTGGAGGCCTACCCCCAGCCTGTGAAGCAGGCAAACCCACTTCTCTCAATGACTCTGTCAGAACTTTCTAATCATTTTCCCCACACTGGTTGCTGCTTCAAAAACACTCATGTGCCGTCTGGGTTACTCCTATGCCCAGTGGCACACACACCTCCTGATGCCAACAGAGCATCTATTTGCTAATCCCCCAAATTGGCACAGGGGTTACAATAAGAATGCATGGGATAGACATAAGGGAACCCTGGAGGTCAGGGGTAATGGACAACAGACTTCTAGAGAAACTTAAAGTGATCTTACAAGCTGAAATGGGCAGACTGGGTGGGCCATATGCCCTTATTTGCTGACAGTATCTATGTATCTATATGCAACATAATATTAAGAGAATGACAGATATGAAAATGAGTATATCACAAACTGAAATAGATATGATGCCTTCTAAAATGGGTATGACATGTACCAAAATGGATATGACACATTCCAAACTGGATATGATATACACCAAGATAGAAATATCACTTATTAAAATAAGTATTACATCTCGGGCAGAGGGGGGCTATCTTGGGCAGATTCAATGGGCCGAATGTTCCTTTTCTGCTGGCACGATTCTATGATTCTATGATGTACCAAAATGGCTGGGACACATACTATGAAGACTGACTTCAAGCAGTCCATTACACTGCAACTGCCCCTCCCTCCTCTACACGCATAACAGTGACCTTCACCCTCACTTTGTCCCATTCCATCTTAAAACAGCCCACAAACTTACAGGACACCACCTCTTTGGGCAGCACATTGCACTTTGTCACCGCTCTTTCCATGAAATAGTGTCTTCTCATTTCTCTCCAAAATCTTCCACCGTCTAATCTCAGACCATGCCCCCTAGTGTCTCTCCCTTCCTTTAACTTAAAACTTCCCTCTGTACAAATCTTATTTATGCCTTTCATATATTTAAAGGTTTCTATCATATCCCCTCTATTCTTTCTGTTCTCCAGGGAATACATGTTAAGCTCCCTCAGCCTCTCCTCGTAGGGTTTGTCCACCAATGCTAGGATTATTTTGATTGCTCTGTGCTGGACCGCTTCCAGCAACCCAACATCTTTCCTTAAGTATGGGCACCAGAACTGAATGTAGTACTCCAGGTGAGGCCTCACCAATGACCTGTACAGCGGCAGGATTACCTCCCCATTCCTGGAGGCAATTCCTCTGGCAATACATCTCAGCATCTTATTAGCTTTAGCTGCCACTTTTCTACACTGTGCTGAGTGGTTCTTTTGCCTTGTTATCATCACCACAAGATCTTTCTCCTACTCTGTAGTTGCTAGCTGTCCCCCCATAGCTGATGACAATTGCTTGAGTTCCTTGCTCCCAAGTACATGACTTTGCACTTCTTTGCATTAAACCAGTTGCCATGTGCCTCACCAGTTCTCAAGTTTAGAATATTATCCTGTAGTCCCTGCCTCCCTTCTGTGTCACCCAGATGAGGCACACTGATGAGTCCTGGTAAGACAAAACACGTGTCAAGCAGACCACTAAAGCAGTAGGTAAGGCTAGATGGACGTTGGGGTGTATTAGTATGGGTATCACAAGTCATAAGAGGAAGGTAATAATCCCTGTTTACAAGACACTGGTTAGGCCCCATCTGGAGTACTGCATGCCGTACTGGAGGCCACACCTGCACAAGGACATTAACAAAATGGAGGCAGTCCAGAGAAGGGCAACCAAAATGGTGCAGGGACTGCATTAGAAAACATACGAGGACAGATTGACAGAGCTCAATATGTATACCATAGAGCAAAGGAGGGAGAGAGAGGTGATATGATCAAAACATTGAAATACTTTAAGAGCATTAACAAGGTGAAAGAGTCTAACATGTTTCAATATAAGAAAAATAGCAGGACAAGAGGATGCAGCATGAGATTAGAGGGAGGTAATGTAATTAAGGGGCAATGTGAGGAAGTTCTTTTTCACATATAACTCCCTTGTTCCCAGGGGTTACTAGAATCCCATTAGAATCAGTGGCAGACAGGAACAGGCAGCTTGTGAAATGCTAGGTAAATGGATTTCACAATGTCACACTCTGTTTTTCAGTCTCAGCTGAGCTGGAGTGATGATGTAATCTTGGAACTGTTGCAGCAGCATAATCCACATTGGGAGCTGGCTGCAGGGGGTTTGCTTTAGAATGTTGAGTTAGAGTGTAGTTAGTCTGCAGTTGGAGTCAGTGGAGGAGGTTGCATGTAGTGCAGTCTCTCTCTTTAGCTCTGTCAGAGAGCTACCAGTAGTGTTTTGTTTGTTTCTCACCTTAGTGTGAGCCAATACAGCCTAGTGGTGAAGTGGTAGAAACCAAGCCAAGTGGTTTTCACAGTTCCCCAACCCTGTGGATTCCAGAATTCAGGAGCAATCCCCTGGTCCATTCTGGATTGTGTTGAAGCTGCCTGAGATTCAACTGCTCTTTGAGTACCTGTGACTTTTGTTTGGAAAAGCCCTGGGGAACCTGCATTCCTTGTGGTGATTTTCTCTGTTAAAGGGATCCTGTCACCTAGACTGTTTTCTGTTTAAAAGTGTCTGCTAAAGTTGGGGGCTAGTGAAAAGACATCGCCAATTACAGCACTATAACTTTCTGACACCTGAGAGGTATGTAATGTAGCATGTTAAATGTGAAAGACATTTCAAGACAGCATCTACAAGTTTTCTGTGAGAGTGTCATTAACCAGATGAATGGCTGAGTATAAATTTGGAAGCAAAAGGTGGGAAACCCTCCATCTGGAGTAAACATGTTTACCTCTCTGGGTTCAGTTTGGGTACCTGTGTTTTCTCTCAGTGCATTTGGCCAGTGCCTGAAGAAAATAGTTTACCCAGACTTGGGTTGGATTCTCTGTGAGCCTGTATGTGGTCTTTGGGGGTCAAAGGTGCCACCATTAATTCCTCATGAAATATGGGAAAGTCTCCTAGTACTAGCTGTGTGTGCCTAGTCAAGGGAAATGTACCAGTAAAGGCCATGTGAGCCAATCTCCTCATTCAGAACCAGGGATTTCGCTGTTCATGTCAGAACCTGAGGGTTCACTGTGTGTGTTCTCTGTACCTCAGTAATCTGCATTACCAGTAGGAGTAGCCCCGTGGGGGTCCATATTTGCTTTGTGATTATTCTCTGTGTATGTGAATAGAAGCCACACTCTAGAATCCCAATCTGGTTTGGACAGTACTGTTATTGCTTCCACTGTGTCTGGATTTACTTGGGTGCCCCTGACCAGAAGTACAAACTTAGCATAATTGTGAGCAAACATTTTCTCCCAGGAACCCAGGTTAATGGCCATTGTATATAGTCCCACCAGGTGTGTGCCAGGTAGTCTTCTACACTTGGTGAGCCTGTCTGTGTATGGCAGGCTCAGAAGGAAATGAACTGGTAAACTGAACTGTAGTGACAACCCCCATCCCTCTCTTGGGTGCCATGTGGTGAGAGGAGCAGCCCTGCTAGTTAGACAGGGGGAGTGGTGGGTTACAAAATGGAGGCACTGCTGGGATTTGTTTGAATTTGGGAGAAAACAAGAGATGTTTGCTCAGGTTGTGGCTAGTGTGTTGTCTCTCTGGCAGTTGGTAGCCCAAAATTTGGAAGCTTTGCACATAAGGAATATGCCCAGAGTAGTGCCATCTGTATGTGCCGCTGTGTGCCTGCTGTTCATGTGCTGCTGTGATCGTGCTGTTTACCCAGGAGCTGTAAAGCCAGACTGTGTGTGACCCTTGTCCTGCATCAAAAAGAACATTTTCCAGCTTTAATTTTTTAGTTGTGACAGGAAGAAGTATTGTGAACTGTGGGAAACAAAGAGACAATTGTGCCCTGAAAGTTTCAAATGCTTTCTGTATGAACTGGAGGAGTCGTTAGAGAAATAGCCCATGAAAAATGGTTCAAAATGGTGCTCCCACCGTGAAGTTACAGTTGAAAGAAAAAAAGCTGTTTTGCAGTTTAAATGTTGCCTGCTCAACGATCACCATGAAGGAGAAGAGCACGAGAAGAGAGAGAGAGAGAGAGAGAGAGAGGCTCATTTGCATGGTGTTGAGTGATTGGTGAGACTGCAATCAGTCCCCCCCCCAAGCCAGCTTCAGAGTGCTGCCCAGTGTTCGAGAGGGAGAGAGCGAGTGGTGTGCGAGCTGGCTAGCAGAAGGATCATTGTGGTGACTGTAAACATTCTAAAAGTTAAAACAACAGACTTTTCTGTGCTAAATCGGGCTCAAACCATATTCCAATTGACTGGGGAGAAAGTGTGGTGTTCGTAGGGACAATCGGCAGAATCGCCAGCCAACTTCAACCCAGAGGCCTTCCAGGATCAGCTTTAGGCCGAGATTTTCCATCGAAAAGCCAGCTACTGATTCAGTGAGTGCCATTCGGCAAAACTGAGCTCAAACTGTGTGTGATTTTTCAAAAGCCAGCTGGATCTGTGTGTAAGCAGTGTGATTGTTTTTGCAAAGAAGGACTGTGTAAAGTAATCAAACCCAAGCAAGAATTCTGAGGATTAGTCTGTGAGTATGTATTATGGATTCAGCAGCAGTGTAATTTTCTGAGCAACTTGAGAGACCGTGAGTTGTATGAGATGCTGCAACAAACAGGCAATCCTGTTCAAGAAATACTGTGGCTTTAGTGGCTTTAAGCAAGTAAAACTGATTGAAAGCTAATGGTAAAGTCCTAGAAAAATCATATAGATGTGCGGAGGAAGAAAAGCAGTGCACTCAGTACAGTTTGAGTAAAATGTATCAGTATGCAGTAAATTGGATGTGCAGTGCCTTGAGTCAGATACAGATTGTTGATGAATCAGTAGTGCTGCCACTGCCAATACAGGGTGGGGCAGTAATGTAAACACAGCAGCAGGGATCCATTTTGTGAGACTGTTCAAAGTAAAGTGAATCAGTAATATCAGTGAACTTTTGTGTGTTTATCTACAGTCATGGCTTTGGGACCATCCTGCTACCCGGATCATGCCTGGGCTATGATAGTTGAAGAGGTTACCAAGCTTAAAGAAATAGAAAAATGTTTCTATGGTGAAAGCTTACCTCCTCATGTTGCGATTCCCGGATACCCTGTGAGAGTATGCATAATGTGCCTCAAGGCTGGAAGGGATGTTTTCATGATTCCTCACTGTTTAGGGTGCTTAGAGAAACAAGGTCTACCTAGTGCACCTAAGATTAGTTTGGCTCCCACGTGGACAAAGCTTCAAGATCCTGTAAGTAGCAGCACACAGCACCAGGTTGAACCTGTTGGGGGAGACCCAGCAGAGTGTGGCACAAAGGAAGAGGGTGTAGATGTACTGTCAGAGCAGATTCCTCATGATATCTCCATGCCTGTGTCACAGATGGACAGTGCAGAGGGAGAATCAGTGGATCCATGGAGAGAGGGTCCTAGTCCTAGCCTCATGGTAGAGGATGATGTTCAAGAAGCCTTAGATTGGGAGATGTCTACCTCCACACCCAGAGAAGAGTGGACTGTCTCAGGAGTGAAGACGACTACTCACTCCTGGGCCCAGATCCTAAGTGAGGAAGAGGAGGAGGGAGCTATATGTCTTTACATTGAAGTTCCTTGTCCACAACCTCAGGCTCTTGCCTCGGAGGAACCAGAAGAAGAAGTTTGTGACTCCACAACCCTGCCCCCAGAAGGAGGGGCCAGGGACAAGTTCTACATAGCTTTGAGTATGTGATACTGGCAGAACCAGGACTGGCCATCCTAAGCCAGGCCAGGGGTCACAGGCTGATGAAGAGTAGTAAGGAGGAAAGACTGGTTCATAGGAAGGCAAACGAGATATATGGAATGTCCTTTCCTACCTTTCCTTGGAGAGTCTGGGAGGAGATTGAGTAAAACAGGAGAGCCTGGATAGTGGAAGATGCAACCAAAAAACTGCATCCAGGTGCAACTCAATATGTCAGTGACAAGGTGATATGAGACAAACTCAAGTTTTGGAAGTTGGGCAGGACACTGTTCATAGACACTGTACGATACGTAGACAAACAGGGGAAACAAGTCTTTCCATAATGTGAATTATGAGCACCCAGACGGGGTCACAGTTCTTGCACCTGACCCATTGTGGTACTACCCTCAATGTAACCATCATCCTGTGAATGTGCCCATGCCTACTAAGTGGTAGGCAGAGCAGTGGTAGCCAGTGCTGCCATCCAGAGCTGTTGCCATACCCATGTTGTTCCACCAGTCTAGTACTCCAGGATCCAAAAGTGCATCCAGATTCATCCACCTTGCAGTATGCCTTTCCAGTTCCATTGCCTGGCCTTCCAGCTGACATCAGTCAGAGATGACATCAACCCAGCTGTTTCCTGATTCATCGCCTGGGATTTTGGATGACATCAACCCAGCTGTTCTTTTCCTTTTCCAAGGTTCCATCTCTGAGATGACTTCAGCTCGAGGGGACATCAGTCCAGCAGTTTGCAGACATCCATCCAGTCATTTCCAGAAGATTTCAGCCCAGCTGTATCAGAAAGAAAATGCTGCCAGGGAGGGTCTTTAGGTGGAGGTCCAGGTGCTGTTCCATTTTTTATTCTTCAAGGGACTGGTAAGTCCAGACTTTTCTTACTTTATTGACATTGCAATACACATCCTACACCTGGCAGACTACAGACTGTTGAACTGTCCTCAAAGACTCTCCCTTTTGGGACTACAGTACGTCAAGAACTGTGCTTCACCGGGCTTTGGCCCAGGAGAGACTCTTTTATGGACCCTGCCTTCGGGCACTGTTTGTCACTAGTTGGGACATTTAGGGCATTCCATCCCCAAAAGGTGTATGGTGCATAATGTTGATATTTTCTACTGTTTTGTATTTTCTACAAAAATCATTTTTTTGGAATTCTGCAGTGTTTTGATGGTAAGGGCTGCTGTTGTTGTACTGTGTGTTTTGCAGATTTGGGGTGTGTTTTGTCTCTTTTTCTCTTTTAGGTGGATCCTGGTGAAGAAAGAAGAGAAGGCAAGAAGAGGATTGGAGGGACTCATCAGAGTCCCTCAGTGCTTTAAAGTGTTTTTTTTTAAGTACTATGTAGTTGTTAACATGTGTTAACCTTTTCCTTCTACAGGTGTAGTTGTGGGGGAGTGTGGGAGAGTAATGCTTGTGTATAGTGTTAGCTCTATGGTTGGTTTGCAGGTGTCCAGGGATGGGGGGAGGTTTCCCTGTTTTGGGTAGGTTTGTTTTGTTGAGATAGGTTTTCCCTATAGGGCTGGGGGATAGACAGGCTGTGGTTCTGACCGGCCATAGGGGCCACAGTACTGGTCTATTAGGGCTATGCTCTGGACAGTTCTTCCAGGGCTGCTGGTTGCCATAGTAAGATCATAGTGTAGGGGCTGATGTATCAGCCAATGGCCTCTGGGTCATTAGTGTTGTCTGCCTGTGCCTGGCACATGATAGGGGAGAAGGTAGCGCTATATCCCCATAGTCAGGACTTAGGATAGGATGGCCTGGTGTCGGGTAGGTAATGACTGGGGACAGACATTTTCCTGGCTGAGCATGGGTGTAACCCCCTTGTTCCCAGGGGTTACTAGAATCCCATTAGAATCAGTGTCAGGCAGGGACAGGCAGCTTGTGAAATGCCAGGTAAATGGATTTCACAGTGTCACACTCTGTTTTTCAGTCTCAGCTGAGCTGGAGTGATGATGTAATCTTGGAACTGTCGCAGCAGCATAAGCCACATTGGAAGCTGGCTGCAGGGGGTTAGTTTTAGAATGTTGAGTTCGAGTGTAGTTAGTCTGCAGTCGAAGTCAGTGGAGGAGGTTGCAGGTAGTGCAGTCTCTCTCTTTAGCTCTGTCAGAGAGCTACCAGTAGTGTTTTGTTTGTTTCTCACCCTAGTGTGAGCCAATATAGCCTAGTGGTGAAGTGATGAAAACCAAGCCAAGTGGTTTTCGCAGTGCCCCATCCCAGGAGGGATGGGGTGGATTCCAGAATTCAGGGGCAATCCCCTGGTCCAGTCTGGACTGTCTTGAAGCTGTCTGAGATACAACTGCTCTATGAGTACCTGTGACTTTTGTTTGGAAAAGCCCTGGGGCACCTGCATTCCTTGTGGTGATTTTCTCTGTTAAAGGGATCCTGTCACCTAGACTGTTTTCTGTTTGAAAGTGTCTGCTAAAGTTGGGGTCTGGTGAAGAGACATTGCCAATTACAGAACTTTAACTTTCTGACACATCAGAGGTATGTAATGTAGCATGTTAAATGTGAAAGACATTTCAAGATAGCATCTATAAGTTTTCTGTGAGGGTGTTATTAACCAGATGAATGGCTGAGTATAAATTTGGAAGCAAAAGGTGGGAGACCCCCATCTGGAGTAACCATGATTATCTCTCCAGGTTCAGTTTGGGAACCTGTGTTTTCTCTCAGTGCATTTGGCCAGTGCCTGAAGAGAATAGTTTACCCAGACGTGGGTTGGATTCTCTGATGTAATAAATGGCAGTCATGGCAACTGTGCTTGAAATTATTTCTTGTGGACTGTGTTCTTTCCATGCTTGCTGATATGGACTAACTTGTTGGTGGGAAGGTATTGTTGTGCACCACTATTCACCTGATTTTTTGATTATTTGGGGTTAGCCGCCCTGCCTATGTGGTGCTGCATGGCTGTTTTCCATCCGTTTGATTTTTGTGGTATTTTCCAGGATTTGGATTCTCTGTGAGCCTGTATGTGGTCTTTGGTGGTCGAGTGTGTCACCATTAATTCCTCATGAAATATGGGAAAGTCTCCTAGTACTAGCCTTGTGTGCTTGTCAAGAGAAGTGTACCAGTAATGGCTGTGTGTGCCAATCTCCTCCTTCAGAACCAGAAAGTTCGCTGTTCAAGTCAGAACCTGAGGGTTTGCTGTGTGTGTTCTCTGTACCTCAGTAATCTGCATTACCAGTAGGAGTAGCCCCATGGGAGTCCATCTTCGCTTTGTGATTATTCTCTATGTATGTGAATAAAAGCCACACTCTAGAATCACAATCTGGTTTGGACAGTACTGTTATTGCTTCCACTGTGTCTGGATTTACTTGGGTGCCCCAGACCAGAAGTACAAACCTAGCATAATTGTGAGCAAATGTTTTCTCCTAGGGACCCAGGTTGATGGCAATGGTAAATGGTCCTACCATGTGTGCACCAGGTAGTCTGCCACACTTGGTGAGCCTGTCTGTGTATGGCAGGCTCAGAAGAAAATGAACTAGTAAACTGAACTGTAGTGACAACCCCCATCCCTCTCTTCGGTGCCATGTGGTGAGAGGAGCAGCCCTGCTAGTTAGACAAGGGGGGCTTGTGGGGGTGGGTTACACACAGAAAGGGTGATGGATGCATGGAACAGCCTGCCTCAGGAAGTGGTGGATATGAATACAGTGCAGGGCTTCAAACAGGCATGGGATAGGCATAAGGGAGCAATACAGATGAGTATGAATAGATAGGCCATTGACAGAGTAAAGGCTTATGGCACATTCATAAGGTAGAAAAGATGGGCAGACTGGATGGGCCTTGCGGTCATTATGTGCCGTCAACTTCTATGTTTCTATGTCTAACCACTGCACTAATCTTTGTGCCATCTGCAAAAAGACTAATCTTGTTCTTAATGCCATGTGAGATGTCGTTGATGAAAATGCCAAACACTGGGCCCAGTACCGAGCCCTGTGGTACTCCACTAGTTATAATCCTTGGAGATGAGAGTTCTCTCCCACCATTCCACTCTGCTGCCTGTCCTGCAGTCAGTTAATGATCCATTCCACCATTTTCATCCCTGCTCCCTGGTATCCCAACTTGCTAATTAGCCTCCCATGTGGTACCGAATCAAAGGCCTTGCTGAAATCCTGATACAGGGTATCCACTGCATGGCCCCTGTTAAGTGCCCTAGTCACCCAGTCATAGAAAACAAAAAGGTTGGTTTGACAGGAACTGCCAGAGACAAACCCATGTTGCCTTCTGTCCTGGAGACCATTGTCTTCTAGAAAGGTTAGCAACCTCTCCTTAAGGATCATCTCCATTGGCTTTCCCACAATGGATGTAAAGCTGACTGGTCTATTGTTGCCTGGTTCATCCTTGGGTCCACTTTTGTGGAGGGGCACCACGTGTGCCATCCTCCAGTCATGGGGTATGCACTCAGTTCCCAGAGAGATATTGAACAAGTCTGCTATTGATTCTGCCAGGAACTCTCCCAACTCCTTCAGCACCTGGGGGTGTATGCCGTCAGGGCCAGGCACCTTCTTCACCTGCAGGGCCCTTAGGATTTCCAGTACCCTGCCCTCTGGAATTTCCCCATCCATTATTCCTGCCCCCCCATGCTTACCCCCCATCCCCTGTAGCATTGACTCATCCAGCCTTTTTGCTTTGTGTCCTTCCCAAGTATTCATTGAGCACTTCTGCCTGGTCTGACCCCTTCTTCGCCCATCCCCCATCTTTCCTGATCTTTACAATTTGGTCTTTGCAGTTTCTTCTCACCCTTATATACATGGAGAAATCCTTTTACCCTTCCTCAATATCTTGTGCCAGCCTAAGCTCTCGTGAAGCCTTGGCTGCCCTGACTGCTCTGGTCACTTCTCTTGATTTCTTCAGGTGCTCCTCCCTATCCTCCCCAGGATTGGATCTCTGAATCTTCAGAAAGCTACTCTTTTACTCTTACCTTTTCCAACACCTCCCTGCTTAACCAACTTGGTTTCTTAGACTTAGCCTTTTTGCTTTGTGTCCTTGTACAAGAGCTAGTGTTCTCTGTGAGCCCTAGCTTGATAATTTCTCATTTCTGGTTATCATCCATGTGTGGGTAGATACTGACTAGGTGCTTGGCCACTATGTCCCTTATCCGGCCAAAGTCAGCTCGTCTGAAGTCTAACACTTTGGTCCCTGTTCTTGTAGCCTCCTTGCCCATGTTAAGTGAGAACCGCACTGTGTGGTTGTCACTCCCTGCCAGTGGATCCTCCACCCCCAGCTGTCTGAGAAACTCCCCATTAGTCAGCACAAGGTCCAGAATGTTACCTAACCTGGTTGGCTCCTTTACCATCTGTACCAGGAAGTTGTCTTGGAAAGGCTCCAGGAGAACCTACTTCTTGAAGCTGTAGGTGGCTGGGGTGCTCTAGTCTACCCCTGGCAGATTGATGTCTCCCACAATCACAGTGTTACCCCTTCCCACTGACCCTTCTTATCTGCTCTGCTAGTTCCTGTCCAAGTCCTCCACCTGATACAGTGGCCTATACATGCCCCCCCATCCTAACTCTCCTGCTCCTCAAATCTTGGATTTGAATCCATAATGTTTCTGTCTTTCCCTCCTTCCCCCCCCTTCCCTGGTACACCTTATCCCCTCCCCCACATAAATAGCTACCCCACCTCTTTACCTTTTTCCCTATCTCTGTGGTATAGCCTGTAGTGGGATCACCAGATTCCAGTCCTGGTATTGGGTGGCTCATGTTTCAATGATGGCAGCTATGTCCACCTCCCTCTTTGCCATCAGAGCCTGCAGCTCTGCTGCCTTGCTTCCCAGGCTCCTTGCATTCAAGGAGACTGCTGTCAAGTATGCACCCCTCCCTTCCTTCCCCTTGTGAGCACTTTTATTATTGACACTATATGAATACTCTCCTGTTCCTTTCCTACTGGTATGGCGGGTAAGCCCGTTTGGCTCCCTGATATGGAGACCTCGTTTGATTTCCACCCACTTGCCTCCCCTCACACTTAGTTTAAAGTCACTCTGGTTGCTATGTATTCCCCCAGCCCCTGTAGGACCCCCTGAACCCTCCCTGCTGAAGTGTAACCTGTCCAGGGCACACAGGATGTCATTATCCCAAGTTCTATCCCACCTCCATACCAGTCCATACCCATTGGTCTGGCACAAAGCCCCCAGCCACGTGTTAAACTCCTCTATTCTCAGCTTCCTTGCAGCACTTGCTCTGGGTACTGTGAGAATTTTGGCAACCAAACTCCTTGCTTCCTCACATAGCTTCCCCAGCTCTATGAATCTCTCCTGTACCTCTGTGACCATGTTCTCTTCCAAGTAATTCATTCCCAGGAGCACCACAATATGACATTTCTCCCTTTCTCTTCTTGCATACTTAAGAATAAACTGCCCAACCCTTCCTGCTGTCATTCCTGGCATACACTCCACTCAGATGCAATTATGCCATTCACCCTTACTTCCCCATCTGACCCCTTAAAGTATTGAGTCTCCTAGAACTAAAACCCCCACCTTAATTTTTGTGGTTAAACACCAGATGCTTCCTATTTTCCTGGCCCAAATTTTGAACATTGTCCCCATCTTGCATATCCCTGATGCCTCCTGCCCCACCAGCCTCCTTCCCTGCCCCTACCCCTAATCTGTCTCCCACCCCTCTATGTCCTCTAGCTGGCCCAACAGCACCTCTCCCTGATGCATTACCTGGATCAGTGCCATCTCTTCCCATCTCCTCTACAGCCTTGCTCCCCTCCTTAGATTCAGTCCCTTTGCCCCCTCCCTTAGCCTTCACCCTCCTACCATTATCCTTCAATTCCCTACCCCCTCCAACTACTGTATTGCTCCCCTCTGCGTCACTAGTACTCCCCTTTCCTCCTCCCTAATCTACAAGCTCCTCCCCCTTCTTACCATCCAGTATAACCAGCACTGTGAACCTGTTGTTTGACACCTCTACCCTGTCCTGAACTTCCCCCTGGTAAACTGTTTTGTGACTTCCATTTTCTGCCTATTCTAGGGCCATTTCTGCCCCTATTCCTGATCCTCTTCCATTCCACTGATTCTGTACCAATAGTTTCCTGCGGAGGTAGCACTTTTAGTCCATGTAACCCTGCTCCCTCCAGAGTCTGGGATTTCTGCCATCTGCTGGGTTACTCCTATGAGCCCTAGGTTCTGGATGGTTCCACCATTTTGCCCCAATCTCTCTCTTCTCAGCTCTGTCCTTAGCCTATTAATCTTGTTTCTAAGCTGATTCAGTTGTCTGCACACCAAGCACCACCCAACCCTCCATGCAATCCTTAAGAAGATGGTTTCTCCACAGCCATTGCAGCTCACTACTCTTCTTACATCCCTTTCTCCACTGTTCCTAATCATCATCCCCATCCCTGCCACTACATGAAGCCTGCCTGCCCCATCCCCGGGACCATCCATCCAGATAGGCATTCCTATTATGTTCACCCAGTTACAGTCCCTCTTCACTTACTTTCCCTCTCTCTGCCTTTCCTCTCCGATGGGCTACTCTTTGCCCCTCCTTAATGATATTGGGTTATTGCTGACTTGTTACTCTGGTTAGGTTGTATTGAAGGTGGATGCTCCTCCTTTTCCTGCCTCCAAAGAGGAAGCCTCACCTCGACCTCCAGTGGCAACACAATATAGGCAGATGAGCCCGGGTGGGTGAGATTGGGAGGGAGGGTGGGTGTATCCTGTTCCACAACCTGAAAGGAAAACAATCAGGCCACAACATATTCCCACAGAATGTGTATTCCTCACAAAATACATAGTGTATTTGTCTAATCATTTGCATCCTTAATTCCACGCCATATTATCCCCCTTTAACAGCTTCCCCTGATTTGTGAACTTTGTTCCCCACACAATATAACTCCCCTCACCAGAATCATCTGAGAGCTATTTTAAAATAATACAGTCCAAACCTGGATTCCTGCTCCTTTCTCTGCACCCTCCTCACCACTGCAGTCACCTGGTGGATGGAAAGCAAGACACTGCCCCACTAGCGACAGAGACCCTGTACCCTGACCAAACCCCAAATGTGGACAAGTGAAGGCCATGAGTTAGGCCACCAGCCTTTTACTCCCTTCCTCCGGTTATGAATATGGCATGATTATAGCACCTCCGATAGTTCCCACGTGTTCCACGTCACTGGCCTCGGCTCCCAGTCTTGCCACAATCTGTGGAGAAAACAATCAGGCCACAAAATATTCCCACAGAACATGCAGTCCCCACAAAATACACAATGCACTTTCCTATTTTGTATATATTGTATGTAGTGTGTATATATGTAGTAAAATGTGCAAGGCATAGCCTAGATAGATTGCAAAATGTGCCAACGTGACCATGTAACAAACTGAAATGATTGTAAGATACACCAAAATAAGTATAAAACATACTGAACTGATTATAACACATGCACATACTGAACTGAGTATAACGCATACACATACTGAACTGAGTAACACACAATGAAAAGCACGTGACTTGGGTAACCAATCACAATACAGCATCACTTCCTGAAATGCTGTAGGACTCCAGCAGTTCTTGTTCAGTGTCTGTGCAGGTAAGGTCTCCTTAAATTCTGGGATTCGGGAATATGTACTATGTATATTATTAAACTGGTATTTTGCTACTGTCCTGTTTTTTTTTTTTAAAGAGGACTTTTGTTTTCAAAAGTTTTCTCTGGATCTCAACAAAAAACACAGTTTTATTTCTTCCCTGCCTGTGTGGTTATACATAATAACAGATAAAGGCATCCTGTACTTCTGATGCTTTGTGAAATTGTACAGCATTTTATTTTGCATTATATTTTATTTGTCCTGTACAAGAGGAGCATGCCCAAAAAATATGTTGCTTCAGCTTTAGCCCATCCCTGTGTGTTTTAATTGAATTTCACCAGCTTATTGAAAGTTAGTTTTTTATCTTTGCTGCCTTTATAAAACTGTAAGCCCTCTTTGGGAGCTTACAAGATACTTTATTTGTAGCCTTGGAGTCTGGAGCTGGGGCTCTGCCTGCTGGGGGGGGGTGGGCCCAGCCCAATGGTATAAGTAGGCAAGATTTTGGCAGGAGAGAGAGAGATAGAGAGGAGACAGCAGTGGGTGTGTGTTTTGGCCATGAGGGCCAAGGTTCAGGGCCTGGGTGGGCTGATGGCCACCCTGGCCTGCTGTCTTCAAAGACAGGCATGATGTTGTAGCGGGTGGGGCTGGGAGGAGTCTGGAGCCTGCTTGGGGACTGCCTGTGCCAGTTGGAGCCAGAGCCTAGGTAGATAAAATATGGCTCATCTCGTGACTCTCTAGTACCTTGGTAGGGCAGCACAGGTAAGTCCTCCCCTTTTACCCTCATCCATAGGTGAGGTGATCCAGTATGGACCAGGTCAATGGGGCAGTATGGTGGTGGAAGCCCGTGCTCATAGGGAGTACTGTGGTGGTAGCCTGTCTCTCTTTCCTGTGGCACTTCACCCTGGCTTGGGAGCTGATGGAGATCCCTTTTGTCTATAGGCTCAGTTTGTGCATGGGTCTCCAGGGTGGCCAAGGCAAACAGAAATGCCCTTGGATTCTCGGAGCTGCATGGAGGGGCTTGGGGCTGTGGGGACTCAGTGTTTCCAGGGACTGGTCAGTTGGATTAAAAACTGTGTCACCCAGGGGAGCCTGGATTCGAACCCCCAGCTTGGTGTGGACTGCTCAAGTATTCCACAACTCCACATCCTGTAGTGGGGAGCGTGTTGTGTGGCCGATGAGATCTGCCCCAAAATCTGTGGAAAAGTATGATAAATTTGTGCAAGAGAGAGGTCTTGGAGAAAGGATGTGCTGGCAGGCTGTACTGTGGCTGTATGTATGTTACTGCTGCCAGGATTGTGAGTGTCTTTGGCCTTAGGGAACACTGCAGGGAACAACTTTTAACAACTAAAAGTATGCTGCAGACTGTATTGGGCATCTTGCCTGAAATGGTTTCCTAGCATTGTAATTTGCACCCACCTCTCCATGGAGCGTGTCAATCAATGGAGATAAAGTAAATACATTTTTTCTTCTTTAATTTGGAGGGGACAATGGACTTAATCATTTGGACCATGTGCATGTTTGTGCTAATGCAGTTTACCCCCACAGCTGCTGTACTGCATTTATTTCATTTCATTTCATTGTGTTAACCGGGTAAGCCCACTGGAACCGAGGATCCCCTTTTCAGGGATGACCCAGGATTAATTACATATAAATGATACAGTATTCATAACAACAAGTACAGAAGGATTACAAAGTAAGGAGGTATACATCACAGAGCCAGGCAATGGCTGTGTTATTTACATTGATTACAAGCATACAGTATATCAAAACCAAACAGGATATAGAAAACACAGTATTATACAAGAACATAGGGTAGACATATGGTGGTGAAACACATTAAGTGTGCAGTAAATGCTGTAAAAGAATGTTAGAGAGGGCAAGTGCAAACCAGGTTTCAGTCAGCTAGTGTTCAGCAGAGGCATGGGCATAGATGGTATTTGAGGAGGTGTATTTTTATGCACTTCCAAAAACTGACTAAGGAACTGGCCATTTATTTATTTATTTATGAGATTTACCAGGAAGGCATACTGAGCAACAATGCTCGATTCCAGATGTGACCCGGGGGCCAAGGCCCAGTACATAACATAGAAATTGTACATTACAATAGTATTAGAATACAGAAAAGTTTACTTCTGGAACCATAAGTCAGGAAGTTACAGACAAGGAATAGATATATAATATCAAATATCAAATACGACTGTACAACACATTTTAGTAGAGAAACTGTTAAATTAGCAGGAGCAGCTGGAGGAGAAATGTGCCTTGAGTAGCTGGGTACGATGATGGGGATTTTGTGCGTGTCTTATGGGGGCTGGTAGGGCATTCCAGATCTGTGGGATTCTGTAGTTAAAAGCTGCCTGACCTTTGGTAGTGCACATAAATGGGACATGGAGTAGTCTAGGGTCCTTGCCTCTAAGGAAGTACACAGGAGGAGGTTGTTGGGAGAGGGTAGATACCAGGTAGAGAGGGAGGAATAGAGACCAATATTTGGCAGCGAACCTAGCGCAGTTTATTCATCTACGATCATGGAGGGATGTCAGGGTTAGGGAGCTGTATAAAGTGCAGTGGTGAGTGGATTGTGGGCAGTCAAGGATGAAACGACAGAAGGAGTGGAATAGGATGTCTAGGCTTGCCAGGGCGGACGCGGGTGCGTTAGTGTATACTATGTCGCCATAATCTAGTACGGGATGTATCATTTTTTGGATAATGGCTTGCCTCGCTTGTGTGGGGAGGCAGTTTTTGTTATGATATAGTGCTCCCAGTTTTGGGAGCAGCCTCTTGTGTAGGGAGTCAATGTGAGAGGCAAAATCTAGGTGCTGATCAAGCCAGACACCTAGATATCTATAGCTAGTGCATTGTTTCAGGGGTGACCCTTCCAGGGTTTTGAATGGGGGAGAGGGGGTTTGGTGGGAGAGTCTTTATTGGGAGCCAAATGTAAGCCACCCAGTTTTTTGGGGGTTTAGAAATAACTGGTTTGACCTAAACCAGTGCTGGATGGCAGAGAAATCCTCCTGAAGGAGAGATGCCACTGTGCTAGTTGAGGGCCTGGATGCATACAAGACTGTATTGTCCACATACATTTGGATGGAAGAATGGGAGCATGCAGAGGGGAGGTCGTTTAGAAAAATGGAGAAGAGTAATGGTCCAAGGACTGATCCTTGGGGGACACCAGATGTGACTGGAAGGGGGTTTGAGGTGTGTGAGGCAAGTCTGACAGCTTGCTTCCTGCCCACTAGGTAGTCTTGGAACCACTCTATGGCTGGGTGTGCGAGCCCTGCTTCAGTAAGTTTGGAGAGGAGTAGGGAGTGGGAGATGGTATCGAAGGCCTTTGCTAGGTCAATAAAAATGGCCTAGGTGATATGTCCTTTGTCGATACCGGTGAGAATGTCCCCAGAGACTCGTAGTAGGGAGGTGATGGTTGAGTGGGTTTTGCAGAAGCTAGATTGGAAAGGAGTAAAAAAGGAGGAGTCAGTTGGGACAGGACAAGTCGCTCCTGGAGTTTGGCCAGAATTGGGAGTAGGTAAATGGGTCTGTAATTTCCTGGGGAGGAAGGGTCACCGCCTTTTGGGAGGGGTATAATGGTGGCCATTTTCCATGCCATTGGTAACTTGCCCAGTGAAAAGGAGAGGTTGAGAAGGGCGGCCAGGGGGTTGGCTATAGCAGGGGCTGACAAGAATAGCATCTGGGCGTCCAGGGACATCGGGCATTTGCCTTTGTTTGGGTTCAGTGCCTGTAGGGAGCAGAGGACTTCTGCTGGGGAAACTAGTTGGAATGAGAATGGCTGGACTGGGGCAGGTGTGAGGGGGGTGTGGGGGGCAGTGGAGGGGGCGGGGGGTGCTTGTATTTGAGGGAGGATAGAAAGTTGTCTGCGCAGCTGGCAAAATGGGTGTTAAAAACTTTGGCTACGCAGATGGGGTCGGAGATGAGGGTGCCCTGAGCTAATAGTGTTGGGGTGGGGGTTGGGTTGGGGGAGAGTAGGGATTTGAAAGATTTCCAGAAATCCGTCGGATGGTTCAAGTTTTTACTAAAGGTTGATAGGAAGTAGCTCTTTTTGGCTTGGCGGATGATGTTTGTGCAAGCATTACGAAGGGATCTGTAGGTAGTAAGGGAGGCCTTGGTGCCCAGTTTCTTATATCCTTTCCAGGCATGGTCCCTGGAGTGGCATTTTCTGATTATGTCAGCCGTAATCCATGGGAGATGAGCCCCTCTAACTCTTTTTGTACGCAGAGGAGCGTGCTTGACCCATACTTTTAAGAATCTGGTTTGAAACGCATCATAGGCATTGTCAATGGAGGATGCCTAGGTGATGCAGGACCAGTTTAAACATCCCAGGTCTGCCAGGAGAGATTCTAGGTCTAGGGAGTTATAGGACCTGGTGCACAGTGTATTGGGGGGGGGGCTGAGGGGCTATGTACCTTTCTGATCAGGAAAATCATGTGATGATCACTTAAAGAATCTGGAAGCAGGCCTGTGTTCAGAATTCTGTGTGGATGCTAGGTGAGAGCCCAGTCCAGTAGGGAGTGTTTTTTTGTCTTGTGGTTGAGTTTGGTGGGCTCTTTTATGAGTTGGGTGAGGTTCAGGGCCTTTATTTTGGTTTTCAGGAGGGCTTTATCGACACCTAACCAATTGGAATTATAATCACCAGTGGCGTGGAGCTCACCACCTACAGCTAGGGAGTAAAGTGGTTAAATGTGAGAGGATATCATCAGTGGGTGTGCAGGGGGGGCAGTATGAGCCTGCCATGTATACAGGGGTGGTATATGGGAGTGATAGTTTAATGAGTATCGAGTTGATGTTTGCTGGGAGAGAGGGGATATCCACAATAGTGAACTGGCGACTGTTGGAGATGTACATTGCTGTACCTCCACCTCTCTTTTTGCCTCGCCTGTCATGCCAGATGATTGAGTATCCTGGTATGGAGACTTCGGCATCAGTATGATGTGGTTTTAGCCATGTTTCTGAGATGATCAGGAAGTCGGGGTGCAAAGTTAAGGTGATTGGTTGTAATAGTGAGATTTTTGATAACAGCCTGCCGGTATTAAGGTGCAGTATACATAGGTCTTTGGGGAGAGCGAAAGGGGTGTGGGTACGTGTCATGTTGGGGCCTGGGTTAGCCTCTATGTCCCCTGACAGGAGCAGGAGAAGGGTGAAGAGATGCTTTGTTTTTGTCCTGGAATAGGTTGTGCATGCGGTAGGGTTGCAGCAAGGAGAGGAACCAGGTGGGTGACGGAGGGCTGAGGTGTGTAAGACCGAGAGCCCTGGATGAAATGAGGGTGGCAGGATAGTGACACTGATAAACCCATAGTGGACATGAGCCAAGTCTTGTGCAGGCATGTGATAGAAGGCAACATAGTATGGCTGAGGGGTCTGCCGAGGGGGCAGGGCCGGTGGGGTTCCCTATTTGGGAGGTTGGCTGGTGGCAAGGTGGTTTGTGATGCCATAAAGAGGAAAATGAAGGTAGTGAGAAGCAACATGTTGGACAGGTATGTTAGTTGGCTGAGATAACATGTTGGTGCCCCCCCTGGTGGTGGCAGCTGATAAGCTGCAAATGGAAAAATTGGCTGATTCAGTCATGTGACATCAGCCTATAAAAGGAGGAGCTCACCAAGGGCGGTGGTGGGGCTGGTGGGGAGCCGGCACGCAGTGCTGGCGGGGCAGAAGCACACAAGCACTGAAACAAACTGGAAGCACTGTTCGTCTTTTAAAAGCAGTCGGCAGTTTGAAAATGGCGCCACAAAACCGCGCTGTGCCTTTGTTTTATTCCCGTACCTGGGTGCTTTGGGGGGGGGGGTCCATGGACGAGATGTGCAGAGGAGGGCTGGGCGTCTTTCCTGGGGGCCCTCACAACCCGTGTCCCAGTGTCTGTGGAAAAAAGGGGGGTTTTTATAATCAACAGTGGGAGGAGTAACAGAACCTTGGAGGTAAAAGACAAATATAATTGGTACAGGGCATTGACTGTGAGACTGTAATAATTACTTTGGAGAAATAGATTTGTATGCCTGGAAATTCATTTGCCAGGTCACGGAGGTGCTGGGGGCCCTTGAGACCGCGTGGTTAATGGCCTCAGCGACCCTAGAACTGGCGTGGTAGCACTGTAGAATTCCTTATTGTTAGGAATGGCAAATACGGCTATACTGCAGCTGCGAGGCACGTGGCTTGCATACAATGACAGCTGTTTAACACTACATTAAACTTGAGCTTATCCTTTAAACAGCATATTATTTTCCAGGAGACAGATTGCTCATATGCTGGGTCCTTACTAGAGCTGCAGTCTGGCCAGAACTGTAAATTAACTTGGCAGACTTCTCACGCTAGCTGTGCAGGTAAAAAGTGTTTTTGAGAGCAGCTAAAAGGCTGCGCTCCTTTCCTGCGATCACGAGAGTGCTGCAGTGTGGCCAGGGTGCTACTAGAATGGCAATTTCTCCTCAGCTACAGGACAGGACAAATGACTTGTGAATTACAGCAAAAACAGTTGGGTTTCTATTATTCGGTGCCTTAAGGGACTCTATTTGTGCTAAATGCAGGCTAAATGTAGGGAACAATCTTTAAATCCTTAGGATGGCTATAAAATTGCTTAATTATTCACATGGTCTCTTAAGAAAAACTAGATGTGCCAGAGGCAGCCTGTAAGAACAGCATTGCAGTATACTAGGGAAATAACAATTGGTCTCTAAAACTCCAACAGCAGGTTTCAATTTCTGTGGGTACAGCTGGATATAGTTAAGTCTACACACAAAAGGGACTACTATGGTACAAATGCTGGGAATATCCTTAAAGTCCTTAATAAAGCTATAAATTGCCCTATTCTGCACTCAGTTTCCTTAAGGAAAACTCGCTCTGTACTAAAGGCAGCCTATACTGTAAGTGCAGAATCGGTATAACAGGGAAAATGAATCATTCGGTCCTTAAAGCTCCTATGCAGATTACATTTTTCTGTGGGGTACAGTTAGATAGAATTAAAGCTCTGACACAATTAAGAATTTCAGTGGGGTGCAGCAGGAGAAAATTGAGAAGTGCAGAAACTATCAGCACTCCTACACCGACAACAAATATTGATACAGAATTCAAATTAAACTTTTCTTAGCACACAAGCACTGAAACGAACTGGAAGCACTGTTTGTCTTTTAAAAGCAGTCGGCAGTTTTAAAATGGCACCACAAAACCACGCTGTGCATCCGTTTTATTCCCGTACCTGGGTGCTTGGAGGTCCATGGACGAGTTGTGCAGGGGAGGCTGGGCGTCTTTCCTGGGGGCCTTCACGACCCATGTCCCAGCGTCTGGCTGCTTTGGGGGGGGGTTCCATGGACAAGATGTGCAGGGGAGAGCTGGGCATCTTTCCTGGGGGCCCTCAGTTCTCTGGGAGGATATTCCAGAGGTTTGAGGTTGAGTATGTGAAGGATTTACTTCCTAGTGTTGTTGTTATTCTAGAAACATCTAGTAGCTTTTTGTGAGAGGTGCGGAACACCCTTGGAGGAGCGCTTGGGGACAAGGAGGCCATTCAGGCTAGGGGGAGCTGGTCTATTTACCAGTTTGTATGCCAGGTTTAGAAGAGGGTACTGGAGCCTGTTAGGTAGCGAGGGCCAGTTTAGGGAGGCCAGGACATTGCAGTGGTGCTTCCTAGGAGGGGACATTGTTGTGAAGCATCCAATTTTGTTGTACAGCTGATCTAGTCTGTTTGCTTCAGTCTTACCTAAGGATGCTCTAGCTCTAGATGAGCTGACACCCCACTGGAAACATCACAAAGGAACCCAGGCAACAAGTAGTATCACTTTTCTCGACTGTGTTTCTGGATGCAAGTGCCCTCCTACCCCAAAGTAACATCTGGCATACCTCTAGACATTGAGGAGGGGTTTACAAAACTAATGTCAGTATTTTGCAGTTTTTAATGTGAGCAATAAGGCACATTCTTTTGCCATTTACTCTGTAACCATAAGGGCTAGAAGCACATATTCTATACAGTTGAAAAGCTGACTCTCTTCTTTCTAGCAGTATGAACTATTTTCGTCTAGCACATACCATTTTGGAAGAAACAGATCCATTATCAATGTTTTATTTTTCTCAACAATGTCAGTGAAGTCAGTCATCCCACAGTTTTTGATTTCCCTTCAATTTCTCCCCAGATATCCTGGTATGATATACAAAAGTTAGTGAGCCTAATAACAGGGTTAATGGGTGCACTACAACAGGTTTGTGAGCACTCCTGGTCAGCCCATATTTGGATGCCCTAGGAGTGCCCTTCAAACTCAGCAGCATCAAAGCACTAACATACCACTGTGTCTGTGAAAATGAGGAGACCCCTCATATATAGTGGTGTACCTGCATCTTCAAAAGTTTGTGGCAGTGGTAAACAGACCCAGTGGTGTTTTTTACTGCTGCTACAAACCACCACTTAACTGAGTGATAAATCTGCTCCCCCACCCTCCTGAAGGCAGTGTGGCTGTATTGCAGCCTCCTGCCCCCAAGCAGCCATTTCCAACACAGTAAAGTTATCTTGGTGTCTAGTGGTATCCCCCACACACCCCTGAGTACATGTGTCAACAGAATATTCATGCCCTGGAGTCTAGAGATAACCCCCCCGATCACCCATGTTATGCTTTATAACTATGCCTCGGTGGTCTAGTGTGTCCCCCCACCTGCTGTTCACCTGTTTCATAAAAGTGAAGATGCCCAGGTGTCCAGTGGTTCCCCCACCCCCTCATCCCATGTTTATACATTTCTGATGAAACAGTGGTGGTCAAGTGTCGGGCCACCTGGCTCACCCCCTTTACTCAGGTAGCTGGTGGGCATCCAAGCTTGATACAGTGACTTGCACAGCACTTCTTTCACCTCCTTGGCCAGCCCCTGCATAAGCTGTCAGTGGCCATGTATAGACCACCAGTACATAGCTATAAAGCAAAACATGGGTGATTAGGAGGTACCATTAGACACTAGGGCAGGAATACTCTGTTGAAATGGGTGCTCAATGGATAGGGGTACCACTAGACACCAAGGTAATTTTGCTGTGTAGAAACAAGTGCTCGGGGGTGGGCAGCTGCAATACAGTCACCCTGCCTTTGAGGGGGGGCACAGACTTAGTGCCCAGTTAAGATGTGGTTTTCAGCAGCAGTAAACAGTTGGGGTCTTCACCTCTGCCACAAAATGCTGACAATACCACTGTACTGGTATGCGTGAGGGGACACCCTCATTTGCATAGGCCTTGCAGTATGTTAGTTCATTGGCATGCCCGGGTTTGCTGGGCTGTCCTGTGGCTTCTGAATATGGGCTGCCTGGGAGCACTCATGCAATCCCATGTTAACCCACCCACTAACCCTGTTAGTGGGTGTGTTAACCTTTGAGTATGGGGCCCATGCTACCTGGTGGGAAATATTGCTAGGGAATTAATAACTGCTGGATAACTGGCTTCATCGATTGCCATTTTTGAGGAACAAATAAAACATTGATAATGAATCTATCTCTGTCAAATGGCATGTGCTAGAAACAAATAGCTTATATTGTTGAAAAGAGGAGATTCTCTGCCATCCAGTGATACAACATATATGTTTCTTTCTAGCTCTTATGGTTACAGAGTAAATGGCAAATAATTTGGTTTACTGGTGAAAATAACAGCAGTGAAATACTAACATTAGTTTTAAAAAGGCAGAGAAGAAAAACTCTATACATTTAGTAAGCTGGTGAAATTCAATTAAAACATAAAGATGAGCTAAAACTGGAGTAACAGATTTTTTGGTCATGCTCCTCTTGTACAGGGCAAATAAAATCTAATGCAAAATAAAATGCTGTACAACTTCACAAAGCATCAGAAGTACAGGATGCCTTTAACTGTTATTATGTATAACCTTACACAAGCAGGAAAGAAATAAAACTGTATATTTTGTTGGGAGCCAGAGAAAACTTTTGAAAACAAGGGTCCTCTTTAAAAAACAGGACAGCAGCAAAATATCAGCTTAATAATACACATAGTACAAATTCCTGGATCACAGAATTTAAAGGGGCACTGTCAGCTTTGCCGCTTCGTTTTTGGCCAAGTGTAACAATTGTACCTCCTGGCACACACCTGTCACACATTTACAGCTGGATGCCTCTGTATGTAAGAAACAGAAGCCTTTTTACCTGTTTTTGTAAGTTTTGTAGTAATACTGTTTTACTCGGTCCAACAGTAAGTGACTCACGTCCCGGAAGTACATCCAGGTCGGGGATGCGAGTCTGACATGGCATGTTCCCGAAGTGGTCTTTTTTCAAAAAGCCACATTAAAACTATGTTAATCCTGTCCCTGATGGTGCAATGAAATGCTCCCAGTATCTCCGACTACTAACTGAGTGCTGGAAAGAGTACAAGTTACATTTTAAAATCTTTGCCGATATCCAGCGCATGTGCACCAATGACTACACTCTTGTGCATACACAGGATCTTTGTTCTTAGAGCATGAACAAAGATCCCGCACGTGCACAAGAGTGTGGTACATGTACTCTTTGCTGCACTTGGTCAGTAGTCAGAGATACCGGGAGCATTTCATTATACCATCAGGGATAGGATTAACATAGTTTTAATGTGGCTTTGTAAAAAAAGAACATTTTGAGAATGCAACCATGGCAAACCTGAGTGCCCGACCTGGATGTGCTTCCGGGATGCGGGTCATTAACTGTCGGACAGAGTAAAACAGTATTACTACAAAGATTACAAAAAAAGATAAAAGGGCTTCTATTTCTTACATACAGGGGCATCCAGCTGTAAATGTGTGATAGGTGTGTGCCAAGAGGCACAATTGTTATACCTGGCCAAAAACGAAGGAGCAAAGCTGACAGTGCCCCTTTGAGGAGATCTTACCTGCACTGAAGCTGAACAAGAACTGCTGGAGTAATACAGCATTTCAGGAAGTGATGCTGCATTGTGATTGGTTACCCAAGTCACTTAAGCAATAATGCTTGACAGGGTGTGGGTTGTGCTGGGATAACCTCACACCTGGGGTGGTTGGGCATGAAGCCAGAGGCCGAGTGTGTCCAACATCCCAGGCGTGAGGTTATCCCAGCACAACCCACACCCTGGAGGGCATTATTGCTATTATACAATGGCTCGTTTTGCAAAAGAAAAAAATATATGTATATCAAAAAAGCATCTTTTTGCTGCTTTTCAAGTCAGTAATCAGTGTGGAGGTACAGTAAATGTATTAAAAAAAGAGTTTCCCTTTTGGCCAGTAGGTGTAGCTGCTGGTAAACAAGTGGCTCTTTGAATTGATCTGGCTGCCCCCTCAAAAGCAGTTTTATGTTTGTGTTGGATGTTGCACCTCCCCCTTTGTTTTCTTTTGATTGCAGTAGTTTACTTGCCCCTCGGATTTAATTGTGCTCAACGTTAACTTGCTGTGTTCTGTGGGACCTGCCATCTTCTTAACTGCCAGTGTGTAACAACTGAACGTAGGAGCGATAGTTCTGTTTTCCCAAAATGGGTCGGTAAGTGCCTCGTACATTGTGAGGGTGAAAAACTGTTTCATTTCCTCTGGAAGAGAACAACACTATCCAAATAATAAAAAAAAAACACTAGTGAAAGCTACATTGTCTATTCATAGGTGAGAGACGGCATAAGGATGTTAACTGACTAAGCCATTCGTAGTGTGGTTTTAAAAAACTCTAGCTTTTTATGTGGTGCATTTTTCCATTAGTTTTGAGTGCAAAGGAGGACTGTAGGGATGTGTTGTTATTTTGAAGAGTGAGCTTTGGAGGGTGATGCATGGGGGGGGGGTGAAGTGTTGGACAGTGGAAACTCCGAATGGCGGTTACGTGTGGAGCCAAGGCATGATTTCTAGCTCTGTAATGCGGCCATGTGTGTGCCTGGAGTTCATACAGTGAGGTTGTGCTCAGATAACCTCACTGTCCCAGGCATACACTAACCAATCAGAGTCCGGAAAATTTTCTTGCCATTGTATAATTGCTTTTTACTGTGTGATATACTTAGTTCAGTATGTGTTATACTCATCTTAGTGTGTCTTACAATCATTTCTGTTTGTTACATGGTCATTTTGGCACACATTACTATCTATTTAGGATATGCCTTGCAAGTTTTGCTACATACATACACAATTCAGTTTGCTATATGCTCATTATGGTTTGTTAGTCTTGTTTTGGAGGGTGTTCTGCCTATATTCTATATATTTTCCATATTCATGTTAATATGTGTCATACCCATTTTGTTATGTACCATATCCATTTCAGTATAGGTCTCAGTTTCAGCATGTATCATAATTATTTCAGTATGTGTCATAATCATATCAATTTGTGTCATAGCCATTTTAGTATATGTCATAATTATCTCAGTATGTGTCATACCCATTTAGTGTGGGTCATATCACTTTTGATATGTGTCATACATACTTTGGCATGTCATAATTATTTCAATATGTGCCGTACCCATTTTGGTGTGTGTCATAAACATTTTGGTGTGTGTCATACCCATTTTGGTGTGTGTTATACCCATTTTGGTGTGTGTTATACCCATTTCGGTGTGTCATAAACATTTTGGTGCATGTCATACCCATTTTGGTGTGTGTCATAAACATTTCATTGTGTGTCGTGCCAATTTCAGTCTGTGTCACATCCATTTTGGAACATGTCAGACTCATTTTGGTTTGTGTGATAATTATTTCAGTATGTGTCATATTCATTTCAGTTTTTGTCACACCATTTCACCATGTGTCATATCCATTTAGCTACATGTCATAATTATTTTAGTATGTGTAATACCGATTTCAATGTGTATCATAGCCATTTCAGTTAATGTCATACCCATTTCAGTTTGTCATAACCATTTTGCTATGTGTCATATCCATTTTGGTATGTGTCATTATTAATTCAGCATGTGTCATACCATTTTCGGCATGTGTCATATTCATTTCAGTTTGTGCCAAACCCATTTTGGTGTGTGTCATACCTATTTCGGTATGTCATACCCATTTTGCTATGTGTCATAATCATTTCAGCATAGGCCATATCCATTTCAATACGTGTCATAATTATTTATTTATGTATCATACCCATTTTGGTATACCATATCCATTTCAGTTTGTGTCATACTGTGTCAGGAGAGGTCCCAGAAGACTGGAGAAGGGCTCATGTGATCCTGCTCCACAAGAGTGGTAGCAGGGAGGAGGCAGGGAACTACAGACCGGTCAGTCTTACCTCAGTAGTGGGCAAGATTATGGAGGCACTCCTTAAGGAAAGGATAGTGCAACACCTGGAATCCATAGGGGCACAGGATCCAAGACAGCATGGGTTTACAAAAGGAAGGTCCTGTCAAACTAATCTCATAGATTTCTTTGACTGGGTAACAGAGTGGTGGACCAAGGGGAGCAGTTGATGTCGCCTACCTTGACTTCAGCAAAGCTTTTGACACTGTTCCACATAGAAGATTGATAAATAAGCTGGGTAGGCTCGGGTGGGTCAGAAGTTGGTCAACTGGGTGGAAAACTGGTTGACGGGCAGAAAACAGAGAGTGGTGGTAAATGGTATACAGTCAGAAGAGATGCAAGTCACAGGGGGTACCTCAGGGATCAGTCCTGGGGCCAGTCCTCTTCAACATCTTCATTAGTGACCTTGCAGATGGACTAGAGGGTAAGGCTTGTCTGTTTGCAGATGACACCAAGATCTGCAACAGAGTAGATGATCCAGATGGGGTGGGCAGAATGAGAAGAGATCTGGATAAACTAGCAGAATGGTCAGAAGAGTGGCAACTGGATTTAATGCAAAGAAGTGCAAATCATGCACATAGGAAGAGAAACCCTGAAGCCACCTATAGGCTGGGAGGGAGTTGCTAGCAGTCACAAAGGAAGAAAGAGACTTGGGCATCATCATCACTGATGACCTAAAATCATCCAAGCAGACCTCTAAAGCAGTAGGTAAGTCTAGGGGGTGTTAGGGTGTATTAGTGGGGGTATCACAAGTCGTAAGAGGAGGTAATAATCCTCTGTACAAGACACTGGTTAGGCCCCATCTGGAGTACTCACGTGCAATATTGGAGGCCACACCTTCACAAGGACATTAACCAAATTGAGGCAGTCCAGAAGGGCAACCAAAATGGTGCAGGGACTGCATCAGAAGACATATGAGGACAGATTAACGGAGCTCAATATGTATACCCTTGAGCAAAGGAGGAGAGAGGTGATATGATCGAGGCATTCAAACACCTTAAAGCATAAACAAGGTGAAAGAGTCTAACATGTTTAAATATAAGAAAAATAGCAGGACAAGAGGACACAACATGAGATTAGAGGGGCCGATTAAGGGGAATGTGAAAATTCTTTTTCACAGAAAGGGTGGTGGATGCATGGAATGGCTTACCACAAGAAGTGGTGGCTATGAATACAGTGCAGGGCTTCAAACAGGCATGAGATAGGCATAAGGGAGCAATACAAATGACTATGAATAGATAGGCCACTGACAGAGCAAAGGCTGATGGCACATTTATAAGGTAGAAAAAGAAATGGGCAGACTGGATGGGCCTTGCGGTCCTTATCTGCCGTCAACTTCTATGTTTCTATACTCATTTTGGTATGTGTCATATCTATTTCAGTATGTGTCATATCTCTTTTGATATCCGTCTTATAGATTTCAGTATGTGTCCTAGCCATTTTGGTATATTTCATTCTTATTTTAACAAGTGTTATTTCTATCTTGGTGCATGTCATCTCCAGTTTGTTATGTGTCATACCCATTTTTATATTGTATCATATTTGTGATATAAAGATATGTTTCTTTGAATTTCTGCTTGGAAAATGTGGCAGTCAGCACAAGGCATTGTGAGACCCTGGATTTAAAACAAAATACTGTTCTTTCTCTGTGTGGAAAATCTAATTAAGAGCTTCCTCTAGATACCAGGTTGTAACAAATTGTAAAACACCCATTTATTGTAACTATAGGAAACTGACCATAAAACAGGCTGCATTTTATGACCTATTAGAAGGAAAGCAACTTCTGAGATACCTGTTAAATTTCTCACCACTAAGAGAAATAGAGTAGGAAGTTCCTCTGAAGATCAAAGGGGTAATTCTGACCTGCCATAAAGCAGGCTCACCAATTAAAAAAAATATATAATATTTTTTTATGTGGTGCTTAGCAACTTACAGATGCCTGTGACTACCATTTGTTATACAGGAAATGTGAGTTACCTCACAGCCAGCATCACCACTGAGCTGTGACCTCACCAGCTGAGTGGGACCTTGTCCTCTATAGATAGTCAAAGCTAAGAAAAGATTGTGCTTTTTATCTCTGGACTCCTGAAAGACACAATCACAAGGGCACTTCTACATTAGGAAAATCAACTTCCCCTATTTGCCAGTTGAAAGGGTAGGATTAAATACTCAGTAATAAGGCAGTTTTGTTTAGATTGTCCATTTAATTTGTATGACTGTACACTCAATGTTATATGTTCAGTGTTTTGTATTTCATTTACCATTTTAAATTTTAGTAGACATTGTTTTTCTTGAAATCCTGCCGGAGCCTTTTCCTCATTTTGAATGTGAATGCTGGGACAGCATTGATAATTCTGACAGAACTATTAAGTGCTTACAGTGTGTTACCATATGCACCAAGGTAAGAAAAGTACATACATCTCAACTGAGTCAAAAGGGGGATTATGAACCAAGTTGGGTGCCTGCTGGATTAAGTATTTCACTGTATTTCCTCGAAGAGGATGTGATATTTGTACCTGTTAACTGGGAGTGCTATCAAAAAAAGTTTCATATTTGACCCCAGGACCCAAGACTGGTAATTGTTTGGACCCAAAACAGACAGGTGGGTTACCCTGTTTGTCTCCTGTTCACATATGGCACTTTGAGTTGTGGCACTGTGGGAGCAGAGGGCCTGACCACCGGAGTACGTTTGTGACATATGTCATACCAATTTCAGAAGATATCGTACCTTTTTCTGTGTGTGATATACTCATTTTCATATTTGTCATTCTCTTAATATTATGCTGTAAACATTTTGTTGCTAGTCATAGACATTTCACTTTGCATGATATTCTGAAAACTGTAATTGTGAATTGGATGGGTTCTCATAGGCTTCCCATACTCTAACCATCAGCCACTGCATTGCCTGAGAGGTGGGATTATAATCAGTATCTCCTGGATCACAACCCTTTGCTCTAGCCATCAGACACCAGACTGCTTGGGAGCTGAGATCAGAACCCAGATCTCTAGGCTCACAACCCCTTGCTATAAACATTAGACTACACTGTCTGGGAGCTAGGATTTAAATCCAGGTATTCTGAAGAGGACAATCTGTGGAATGAGAGACAGGAAAGGGACAATTTCCTCACAGATGGCTCATCTGATGTTGGTGGTTATGGTCAATATAAAATACAAACTATATCCAACCAACAGAGATCTTGCACATTAAAACAGGCATTTTAGGTTATGAGCAGGTATGAAAAAAGAATAATTATTTTTCATTATTTATTTCTACATATTTATTTAATCCTTAATGCTTGTTTGACATTTAAATGCTACTGTAATTACAGCATGTAGTATGTGTTTTTCACAAGCAATGCAGCTACAGCTGCAGTATACAGACATGGAACTTCATTCTGCTCTGTTACCAGTAGGTGGCTGCAAATGATTTAACCACAACCATATTTTATTTATTTATTTAGTTTTTGTTGACTGGGTAAGTGCACTAGACAAATTCTTGCCTATTTTCAGGCACGACCCAGGGTGAGGGGGATACAGATGAATGCCAACTGACCTTGAACCAGATTAAGCTGTTGGTGATATTTTAGTGAATGGGGGGAAATTTAGCCAGGGCACCGGGGAAATTCCCATACTCTGCAGCAGGGGGAACCCTTGGCTGTTTGGTTGTTTGCCAAGATGGCCACTGTCCCGGACCCAGTAGGAGGTGGTGGTGATGCAGCTGTATGCTCCATGGTTTCAGCTCCTGTTTCTTTGCCTACTATGCCTATTGTTTTGCCTAGTGCCTGCAGTGATGGTCTATCTGACACTGTACATCGTTTGGATTCACCTTCAGTTGTACAGACATCTACTGTTTCTACTACTGGTTCTAGTGCTACCTCACTGATTTTGGGTCAGTGTTCTCTTAGAGTACCAGGGACCTGCTCTACTGCCTTGTCTCTATCACATTTGCGATTGCTTTATGCTCAGCACTGCTCCCTCTTACAGCAATTCGTGTGGGAGGATGATGCCTTGCACTCTGCCTTGCTTACTTCTTCTGAACAGGCTGTCTTGCACTCCGTGATGCCACATGCTATGATGTTAGGATTAATTTCTGCTCGTATCTGCACTGCCTCTGCTGCTCCTGGCTCACTATCTCTTACGGACCTCCACAGAGGTGTTACACTTCCTAATACATTCTGGTCCCCTTCTTCCACTCTCTGTGCTATGGGTTGGACTCAACAGCTTTCTGGTGCACCCTGGACTTCTCCTCAAATGGTGAGCACACAGGAAATCATACAGGGAAACTCCATACCCAAATTGCCTGCTGAGACCACTCCTTTGCCTCATCTTTTTCCGACTGCTCCACTGCATCAACACTCTCAAACTCTGACCCTGGACTCTACCGTCGGCCAACCGACACCTAATGCTATGGGCCCTACACATGCTCTGGATTCTTCCTTGGTACCACATCCCACATTTTCAGTGCACTCCTCTTCAGATGAAGTCTCCTTGCACCGCATGGATAACCCTTCCGTACCTTCTATGCCTACAGGTGAGACTTTGACTGACCGTTCCTTTCGCCTCAGCAACCTTTTCCAGAATTTGGGCAAACCTGCTCAGTGTAGGAATCATTTCATTTGAAATATTTTGGTGACCTTAATGCTGCTCCTGATAGGAAAACTGTGTTGCATTCCATTCTCCAGGACTCTTTGGGGATTTCTGCTAGTGAACTGTTTGCCTTTATTCATGTTAAGAGGGAGTCTATTTATGACTTGAGTTTTAAAAATATTTCTACTTTGGAAAGTTTCTGGACCAAGTATGAATTGAAGACATCTCAGCCTTTATGGACCCCCTTTATGCTCATTCCCCTTACCAAACCAACTGTTAAGATCATTAGTCATCTCTTTTGGAATGAAGGGGTGAGCATTGCGGATGTCCAGTACTGGCTTAAGCAGCGCTGTGACATTCTCGAGGTTCCTCGTCCTATTTTTGGATGAGGACCTCATCTGGACAGGGTGGTGGAAGGTTAAAGTTCAATTGAAACAAACTGACTGAGGTATACTGCACTTGCCTGGTAGCTTTTATATTGGTAGGGACAGGGGCTTATGTTTTTATTTGGGTCAGCCCCTTACTTGCCATAAATGTGGTGCCTGGACACACCTCAGTTATATCTGTGACAAACCACGTTGTACCATTTGCTTGGCCTATGGTCATGTTAGCCTGGGATGCCCTAACCCACAGAAATGTAACCTCTGTGATGAGACTGGACATACCTACCACCGATGTCCTTGGGCTGACCATAATAGAATGGATCACCCTCCTCAGGATCAAGTGGCTCTCATATCTGACTCCCAAACTCAGGTTCTTCGCCAAAGGGATGGGGTGCTCCAGGATGTTGCTCCCTCCCTCCCTTCAGAGGATGTTGTCCCAGCTCCTACTCCCACCATTGCAGTGGATGATCTCATCCTGCAGACACTGACTCCTCCCTGCGCAGACCCTGCTCTAGAGAATGCTGCCCCATCCCCCCCCCTCCAGACCAGGGTTCCTTCACGGAGGTTGTTCAAGGTAAGAAAGGTAAGCGAAAGGTAAGCATAAGGCTCCTGGTCCACCCCCCCAGCAGTCAATACTTACTAGGAATCGTTACCAAGCCTTGACTAAGTGGAAGCAGTGGAGTGACATAGTGGATGAGGAAAATGATTCTGATTCTTCTCAGGCCTCTTCTCTCCATATGGACTATTCCTCTGATTCCAAGCAGAATCCCTCTCCTTCTAGACCAGGCAACAGGCACCAATCTGTGGTTACCTGAGGATCTTTTTCTTAGTTTTCCCCTGTTTTCTCCCATATTCTTTCCACATTATCCAGTCTCCTCATGCCTGTGGGTTTGAATCTTCGCTACCTCACACTTAATGTGTGCAGCATGAAGTCCCATAGGAAGCTCCTCACCACTTTGCAGTATCTTTAGGACCTCCTGCATGATGTCTACATGCTACAGGATACTAGATTGATGACTCATTTCGAATTGACTCGGGCCACTACCGGCTGGACCAAAGGCCATTCTATTGGCCCTCTGGAGAGGATAAGTGTGATGGATTGGGTATCTTGTTTTCTGGCTATGACTGTGCTGCTACGAGGTTGGTCGATGTTGTCCCAGGGCACGCCTTGCTGCTTGATTGTACCTTCCATTGCCTGAAGCTCAGAATTCTTAATGTCAATGCCCCCCCAAAGTACTGCAGCCTGATCAGATTTGTTTTGGCAATTGCAACTGTATTTGCACACCTCTCGGCATCTTTACATAGGAGGGGATTTCAGCTGTGATCTTACCCTGGCAGACAAAGGGGGTACAACTCAGAAACATTTTGGGGACTCATCTACATTATGGACAATTCTTAAGACTGCTTTACTGAAGGATGGCTACTGTGAGGTGCATCCCACGGGTGCAAAAACCTATTATAGAGGTCTTCTGGCCACTCGTATTGATTTTTGCTTCCTCTCTCAGAATATCTTAGTTCAGCAGGCAACGGTCATTCCTTGTGAAACCTCGGATCACATGGCCATTTCACTACTTTGTTCTCCTTCCACTGCTTCCCATCCTCTTATTGTTTCTTCTCATTGGAAGTTGAATAGTTCCTTGTTGTCTGACAGTAAAATCTTTGAGGATTGCCGAGTTCTTTTGCAGACCCGCATTTCTGTATTGGATGCTTATACCTCCCCCTTACATTGGTGGGAGGACACCAAGTTGGATCTCAAACGTTTCTTCATCTGGCATGCTAGAAGGAAATCTGCATCCTCTTATAATTGGTATTTGACTTTGAGGTGACATCTGATATGGACACTGTCTCAAGGGCTTGTGAATCTGGACATAATTATTCCCCTCTTATTGCATCCTTAAAGTCTCAGATGGAATGCATCAATATGACAGGATGCTCTCTTTGCATCTTGAGGCATCTTGTGGCACATGGTCTTCTAGGGCTTCTTTTGCTATTTTTAAGTGCTATTCAGACAGAGTGGCAGCCACTCACATCGATAGTCTTACCGATCCCGAATCCTCAGTGGTTGATGGTACTATGGCATCCCTCCAGCAGAAGCTTTTTCCTACTTGGAAAGTGTTTTTTGGACTCCTACTTTGGCCCTTGCTGCTGACATTTCCTTTTTTGACTTCCAGGTTCCCTCTCCCCCTCGAGATTGCTGTACTCAGTTGATTGCCCCGATATCCCTGTTGGAGGTGTAGGCGGCCATCAAGAAACAAAAGAGGTGCACTTCTCCGGGGCAAGACAGCCTCACTGCAGAGCTTTATCATGCTTTTTCTGACTTGCTTTACTCTTTAACACTATCATCGACACTCATTCTGTTCTTCGACACTTCTCGGACACTATTATGTTTCTTTTGTTTAAAAAAGGGGATAGATCGGACATTTGAAATTGGAGACCATTAAGTCTCTTGAATGTGGACTATAAGATTTTTACATCTGTTTTGCTTCACCGGCTTCTTCCTATTGCATTCCATGTTATTTCTGATGTTCAGACTTGTGCCATTCCTCATTGCACTATCATATCCAATCTTTCACTTCTGCAGGATGTCTCTGCTTTTAGCTCTTCCTCTTCTCCCTCGCTCCTTCTTTCTTTGGATCAAGAGAAGGTGTTTGATAGAGTGAATCATGATTATCTCTTTCTGGTTCTGTTTTACTATGGTATTCTGCCGTGTTTTATCCAATGGATTAGACAGCTCTATTTTACTGCTTGGATTCAACCCTATGTGAATGGCTCCCTCGTCCCTCCTTTTTGAGTCAGACTGGGGTTAGGCAAGGATGTCCTTTAAGTCCTCTTCTCTACAGTTTTCAAATAGATCCCTTGCTGCACAGAATTTTGCACCATCTGTCTATCCCATGTCTGTCTTTTCCTTCTGTGCGTACTATTCCTCCAGTGTCTGCTTATGTGGATGACCTTTGTATTCTCACCACTCCTCAACTTCAAGAGGCTGATTTATTACTCCTTCTTACGGAATTTGAATGGGTGTCAGGCTCCAAATTGAACTACAGTATGGGAAGAGCTTGGCTCTGCTTCTCCCGATGCCACCCCCCCCCAGATTTTCGAATCTATATTGCTGGGGTCCCTCTGCAGTCCACCCCAATCAAGCTTTTGGGCTTGACTTTTGGTACCACTGATGATGCCCTTACCAATTGGACTTCTGTTTTAGATAAAGCTTCCCAAATAGTTGCTTCCTGGAGGGGTCACAGTATTGTGAAGCGGAAACGGGTTCTGTTATTAAAGACTTTTGTTCTTCCTTTGTTTCTACATTTAGTTGCAATTTACCTGGTTCCCTTTTCCTTGGAAGCCCACTTGTATAAAGTTTTCTTTCAGGGATTCTGGGGCAGTCGCTTGAACCTGGTTAAGCAAACTTACACATATCTTGATTATTGCCATTGTGGGGTTCGAATGTTGAACCCCTTGGTGTTTTTTCACTGTTTGTTTATGAAATTTACTATTCCCCATGTTTTACAATCTCAGCCAGCATTTTGGTTTTCTCTTCTTCATCATAGTGTTGCTCCATTGTGCAATGCTTGGCACCTTCTGTTTATGGAAATACCTCCGAATTTTCAAAAACATAATCTCCCCCATTACATAATCCCCACTTTTCTGAAGATTTGTCAATAGTGTTTGAACCCCACCCCAATTCTTTCTTCTTCAAGGAAGCGTTTATATCAGTCTATTATAGGGTTTCCTTTTTTGGACCTGCCCATGTTGCGGGATTCCATTGAAACTGTTATTGACTCCCCGTGTATCTTCCTTCAATTGACTGATCCACAAATTCCTCAGTGGGTTTGGGATGTTACCTGGTTGTCCTGTCATGGGAAGCTTGGAGCTAGAGATAACCTGAAGCATAAGGCTCAGGAGGAGAGGACTTGTCCTCGTGACATGTGTCCGTCCATTCCTGAGACCATGTCATATTTTTTTATCGAATGCCCCTATACTCGACCTGTGTGGACCCTTCTCCTCCATAAGTGGAAAGAGAAGGCCTTCTCAATCCTTACATATGATGTTTTAATTTTCGGTATTTATCCCCCTGGTTTATGTCGTTATCATCCCAGCACTCTTTGTTTGATTTTTGCTTTTTGTTGCTTTTATTTGTGGCAGGCTAGATGTGCATATTTGCTACAGCAGAAATCTAGTATCCCTACCCAGATTGTTTCTCAGATCTTACAGGGCTTGCAAGCTGTTTATTATTCACAGGAAGGCTCTGTATCACCTGGGGTTTTACAACTATTCTGGAATTTATGTTCCTGGATCCTTCCCTGACTATATTGTTTTTGTATTTTTATTTTCCTGTTTTCTGGTTTTGTATGACACACTGTTTTGTTTTGATTTTATTTTTTGACAGCTCCTGTCCCTACTTTTTGGTGGGGACAAAACGGCTCTTAGGTACTATAACAGATTATTTCTGTTAGCAATTTATATATGCAATATCATTTATTCTTGCTATTGATTTTCTTTCATTCTGATTTGTATGCACTGATATATTTTTAAGCCTGTTTTTTTGCTTTCAGTTTTTTTGTATTTCCTCACCCCCCTACACCTTTAGTGGAGATGGGATGGGGGTTTTCTCAGTACCACTGTGGAAATTTGAATTTTGCAGTTTGTTGTTCCTACTTATTTTCATTTTTATTTTTATTTTTTCCTTAATGGTTTGTATGCAGTCCTGCGATTATGCATTTTTTGATTTACTTTTGTATATCTACTTCCCCCACTCTTTTTGTATGACTGCGTTTTTCAGTTTTGTAGTTCATGTTTGCTGTTATACTTATTTTTGTTGTTTATTTCTTTTCTTTATGATTCTGTATGCCATATAGCTCTTATGTATATCTCTTTTTTTAAGTTTTCAAAAAAAAAATCCCCTACTCTTTTAGTGGGGATGGGATGGGGTTTATGTACAACTGCAGATATTTTATGTTTGTACTTCATGTATGTTGTACTACTTCTTTCTGTTTTTTGATTTTATTTCATTATGATTTTTGTATGCTGTAATACAATTTTGCATATTTTGTTTTAAGTTTTTCAATAAAAAATTCCCCTACTCTTTTGAGAAGTGCCATGAGATCTTTTAACATCCTTCTGAACTACCACCATAGACTTTATCTGTACACAGCTTGAATTCAAGGCTTCTAACATGAACAAAAAAAGTAACTAAAGACACATGGGCCCTGATATTCAAAAGGATAGTGTGGCAGTAACCATGCTAACACTGCTCTAACTGGGAATGGTGTGATCTGACACAGTGAGGATCATATTCAAATGCTGTCATTATGCAGCACTGCCCTGTGTGATCACAAGGAATATGTCACTGTGCTCATGCAAATGAGGGATCCCCTTGTATAAAGAACACATTAGTATATTTGCAGGTTTGGGCAGCACTAAACAGTCTCTGTTGCAGTGCTGTTTAATGCTGCCAAAACCCTATCATTATCCATGTGTACAATGGTGTGCAAACCCCCTCTTCCACCAATCCAGTGATATGGACAGACAATAGGAGGTGTCAGTAACATTCAATGAGTGTCACCTCTCCAATAGCTGTTCCAGGTAACCTGTGTTGTCACAGACCTCATTGGTGTTCAGTGTGGTGCCCCCGATTGTCAATCTGGGCAGCCCCTAGAAGTAATCAGTGGAGTTCAAAGGTGCCCCCAACTGGCCATTAAACCCCCCATCCCACCTGCACAGGACCTTTCAACCACACACCCCCATGCCCCCACTCACAGATGCTACCATCTCATTTAGCATCACAGGCAGCTACCAGCACAGTCTTCCACTCACCTCATCTTCCAGCCACTGTCTGATAGCAGGGTGCTTATGCAGAACTATAGTAATTTCTACAGAAGTCATGCACATGATCCATGCCATTCAGATGAAGACCAGCTGATAAGCTGAGTGAAGAGCTGTGTGGGTTGCTGTCTCTAATGCTAAATTGAATGGTGGCAGTGGTAAAGGGGGAGGTGTTGGGTGGAGGGTCCGGAGGAGTTGGTATGGAAGGGGGGGCTTCATGGTCAGTCTGGGTGAGGGGGGCCCCTGAGCACTATTAATTCAAGATGGCTGGCCAGATCAATGATTGGGATGTTGGGCTTACTGAACACTAATGGGGTTTGTGACTATACAGGTCCCCTAGAATGGTGATGGGGTGGGCTTACTGAACACCAATTATGCTGTACAGAGGATCAGTTATGCAAAGAGGGGGTTGCACAGCTCCATAAAATGCTGTTGGCTAATGAGCCCATAATGGACATGCAAATGGTCCACACTGCCTTGCATGCCTTATGGGCTCATTTGCATGTCAGTGCTAAATATGTGTCACAGGAGCATTGGCTATCTTTTTTGGGATGCACTGTCTCCATTTACCTCATGTGGGCCATATTTAGCAGGGGACTGTGTCAGCACAGCACGTAGTTATTATGTGCTGTGCCTATACAGCCTATTCAGACATTTAGGACACTCTAGTCAGATGGTGCTAACTGGTTTAATATTGCTCCCCAGGCAGTCGTATGCTATCTCAGGCACAGCACTCCTGTGTGCACAGTGCTCATAGCCGGCTATGAATGTGGGGCCCATGGACTGATATCACTTCCTGTGTTGGTGGCTATTCCCTTCTTTTTTTGTTTACTATCTAACACTTAATTTTAAACTGCTTGTGACTATAGAATTAGAAGGGCTACAATGGTAGGGTTCTGATGTTGTAGCTCACATGAGGTCAGGTAATTGCTTTTCTCACTGACATATACTTGCCACACTAAAATCACCCAGGAATCAGGTCATCTAAGGAAACAGATATGGAGGCAGGCCTCATATTGCTATTCTGATCCTTGTATACCAGTGACTCAGGTCTGTATACAGTTCTGTTTGTGATGGCATTGATAACGACAGTTGCCCTCTAACAGGTAACAGCAGAGTTTGTAGGATTTTATTATTTTTCCCCAGTTTGTCTCTGTCTTGGATCCTCCTATATTGTATCCACTCAATGTTGAGCATGGTCTGGGCTGCATTTCTCCTTTGGCTGGGAAGGATGGCAAGTAGCTGCTATTACAGTCAACCTAGTTCCTCTGCTTGATGGTAAACTGGCAAGAAGAGTCGATACAGCAGAGGATAGGACTACAGGGGGACCCGCACATTTAGAGGCATACGCTGAAAATGAGGCTGAGATTTAATGTCAGGATATGCACAGTACTACACCAAATAACATCACACATACACCCTGTGTCAAGAGCACCACACAGTGCAGCCAAAGAAAAGGATCTAAGGGTAATTGTGTACAGTAAGCTGAACTAAGGCCTGCAGTGTGCTGCCACAGTCAAGAATACAAATGCAATGTTGGAATGCAAGGGGTATGGTGGTAAGCAGCAGGCCAAGGGAGGTAATCCTCTGCCTGTACTGGGGTGTGATGGAAAGCAGCAGGCCAAAGGAGGTAATCCTCCATGTGTACTGGGGGGTGGTAGTGAGCAACAGGCCAAGGGAGGTGATCCTCCACCTGCACTGGGGTGTGACTGTAAACAGCAGGCCAAGGGAGGTGATCCTCCACCTACACTGGGGTGTGACTGTAAACAGCAGGCCAAGGGAGGTGATCCTCCACCTGTACTGGGGTGTGATGGTAAGCAACAGGCCAAGGGAGGTGATCCTCCACCTGTACTGGGGTGTGATGGTAAGCAACAGGCCAAGGGAGGTGATCCTCCACTTGCACTGGGGTGTGACTGTAAACAGCAGGCCAAGGGAGGTGATCCTCCACCTGTACTGGGGTGATGGTAAGCAGCAGGCCAAGGAGGTGATCTTTCACCTGTACAAAGCCTTGGTCTCAACATACCTGGAGAACTGAGTCCAATTCTAATCACAGCAGTATAGAAAGGACACTGACGAGCTTTAGAGGGTCCAGGGCCAACAAGCAAATTAGTGAATTAGTTGGCAAGACCTATAAGGAGCAATTGGAGATGCTCAGTATATTCATCCTAGAAATGAGAAGGCTTATATGGGGCACAACCTCAGTTTTTCAAATACTAAAGGGGATAGATAAGGTGGTGTGTACACACAGTTTAGCTGGTGAATGAAAGTAGGACTAGAGGGCATGAACTTAAACAGGAGGGGACCAGAATAAGGGTAAATGCAATCTTACACAGTGGTTGATTAACATGTGGATTAGCCTACTCAGTTTTGGACTGTGTCATATTGTGGACAAAGAAGGCAAAAAGGCCCATTGAGATCATTCATTCACAGTTTCAGTGATAGTACACATGTGGGCCATTGGTTCACAATCAATATTCTCAACTTTTAATAGATTTGGCAGAAGCATGTTTCATAGTCCCACCACGTGCTGTGTGAAGAAATGCTTCCTTTTTATGTTAAAAATTGTCTACCTTTCATTTTTGAAGGTGTGACCCTAGTATGGTTACTATCCCCTACAAAGGTGACACCTAAATTAGAAATAGCTTCATCATTCATATGAATGCTGCTGTGTAGAAGCAGCTCTCCCCTCATGCTGGGTCTTTCAAGACTATGCCACTCTCAGATAGTCAGTCTTTGTTCATATGGTTCCTTAATGAATCACACAGTATATCATTTTAGTAGCTGTCCTCTGAACTCTTGCAATGATAGCTATGCCCCCCCCAGGTACTGGGCTCCAGAACTGAGAAAAATAGCTTAGTTGGAGGCAGACCATTGACCGATACAGGAGGAGAGTCACTTTTCTATATCTACTCACAAAATATCATCTGATAGATGTTACTATACATTCTTAATTCTGCCTACAACTGTGTTGCAATGGACTTTGGATCATTAGTTATTATGACTCCTAGATCCTTTTTTCTGGAAGTTTTCCTCAGTGTGGTGTCACTGATATTGTAATAATTTAATGTGTTCTTTTTAACAAGATGGTGTTTCAGTGAGGATGTGGAAGCTAGCACTTTTCAGGCTTTCAGACCAAATCAGATTCCTGTGGGACAATGACAGTAAGAGCTACACATATAGCATAAAAAGAGGGAAACATTCTGACTACTAAAGCTGCATGTTTGTCTGTACCAGACTGGGTATAATCACTGCTGTGTGATTGTACATTAGTGTGTGTGTGTGTGTGTGTGTGTGTGTGTGTGTGTGTGTATGTGTGTGTGTATGTGTGTGTGTGTGTGGGGGGGGTGGTGTTGATAGTGTCTTTAACTGAAAATTGAATTCTGTGTTTAGGATCTCTCAACAAATACCAGTTTAAGAAAATTGAACAAACACATATATGTTTTTATTCAAGTATTTACTCTTCTCTCGGACTGGCCCCCATCGAGTCTGCCACAAAGCCCTCCTGTCACTCACGTTCACCAGGTACTCACCCTGAGCTCTGTCCCTTAGGGCTTGGCCCCTGGTGTGTGTTGGGGGGGATCATGTCTCTCTCTCTCTCTTATTCCCCTCTGAGAGTCCCTCTGGGGACCAGGATCCTGTGAAGGTGGTTGCTAGGTCAGTGGTTTGCAGCCTACAGGGTCAGACCTTCATCTGGCTTTTTATTTCCCTGTCCTAGGTGGCATCCGCAGCATTACTTGAGTGTGTGCCTGATGCACGCACAGCATGCTTCTGCTGGGAGAACAAGTTTCCTGGCTCAACAGCAAGAGTTGCTTCACTGCTGAAACGTGCCACCTCTCAAGCTCCAGCTTGGACATGCTGCCATCAGCAATGTGTAATCCCAGTCTGGCTGCCCAAGCATCAGTTCTTGAGCTCACTTTTGAACTTAGAACACCCACATGGAAGTACAATGCAATTCCTTTTGCCCATTAGGCAGCCTCGCCCTTGGGGTTTAAGATACTATCAAGCTCCTGCTGTAGTTTAAAATGGCCAAAGCCAACTTGTGGGGGACTGACAATGTTCTTTTAAATTAGAACGCTAATAAAAAAGAACACCAATAAAATGAAACAGTAATTTTAGAATATTTCATTCAAAAGGTAAGATGTTTTCAATTTTAATTGGTGGCCACCTTTACCAATTTAGAAACACACAGTAATTTTGACTTTCTAGGTTTTATCAGCAGTATATTTAACGGTTCTGAAATGTTCTGTAGAATAGTTTTTTGAATGTCTTTCTAAAGGTTGTATTGCAGAGAGGGTATATAAAGGGATTGAGTGTGGAGTTGGTGTAGCCTAGCCATATGGTAAACGTGTGGAAGTCTTTGCTAACACACTCCCTGTTCTCATAACACAGTGCTAGCACCATGAAAGTAACAAAGTAGGGGATCCAGCACACCAAATACACAAGCATGATGGCCCCCAGTTGGCTGGCTGCCTTTCGCTCCTTTTTTAACTGTGAAAAAGATGTGGTGGAACTCTTTGGTGAGAGGCTTTGCTTCCAAGAGCCAGGAGAAGAGCTCATTGAGTTAGAAGCTGTTGTGAGGCTGAACTTACTCCTTTTCCCATGGCATCTCACTTGAAACCTTTCCTTACCTAAAGGACTGCACTTTACTTCTATGTTATCCAAAGAGCTACAAATCCTCTCATCTTTAGGGTTGTCATTTCCTTTTCTATGCTTAGAGTCCTCAAGTTCCAAGCTGGTGTGTGTTGAGTCTCTCCTGTCATCAGGATTTGGAGAGAATATGTGATCACTGTTACCTGCAGGCTGATTCAGTTCATTTGCCTTATTGGGGCCTGTGCTTATATTCTGTATGCAACTGATAGTTACGTTGTCTTGTTTGTTGAAACAGGTGAAGGATTCACTGCTGCTCTGGAACTCCAATGAACAGCATTTCTCATTGTGGGTGCTGTGCCAAACTCTTTGTTCAGTGAACCTGCTCCTCCTGGGCCTATGCAACTGGCACAGGCTGCTGAGATGGGGAAGGGAACCTTGTGCAGTCTGAAGCACTGGATACTGGGGACCACTCAGATTGGAATTTCCACAGGTGTTGGACCTACCACTATGCTCAGATGAATGTTTTGCTCCTGTGTTATCATAACACTCCTCTTCCCCACTGGACTCTAGGCTTCCTTCACGGTTTAGTTCTCTGCTGTCTGTGCTGTCCTGGGCCTCAGTTAAGGGGCTCTGCCCTTCCAAGTGCTGGCTGATGGTGGCAGCTCTCTTTAATTGTCTTTTGCTTCTCATGGCTGTCCAAATTGTGGCCATGTGTAGCAGTGTTTTCTGTTCAGAGACCAATTCGCACCGGACTGACCCATTGGCTCCAGTCCTCCTCTGGTAGTGCCTTCGAACAGACAGGAAGATCATGCTGTAGAAACATATCATCAAGGCAGTAGGTAGATAGAAATTAAAGATAGCAGTCACGATCTTGAATACGATAACTTTTCGGAAGTCAGTGTCACACTCATCCTCCTTGTTAGGGTTGCTCCCAGTGATGCTGTGCCAGCTCAAAATGGGGATGATCCAGGAAGATGAGAGAAACCAAGCTCCAGCAATCAGACAGGCTGCCCGGCCATGGGTTCGAAGCTTGATGTAGGCAAGAGGCTGCATCACCGACCGATACCGGTCCAGACACAATGTGAACAGACTGAATATAGAGGCTGTGCTGGCCACGTAGTCCACACACAGCCAAAATTTACAGGTCACTGGGCCAAGGATCCAGACTTCTTTCAGAAGGTACAAAATACTGATTGGCATAACCACCAAACCAATAATGAAATCAGCTACCGCTAAGCTTACAATGTACATGTTTCCAACAGTATGAAGGGCCTTCTCACTCCACACAGCATAGAGTACAAGGAAGTTCATGGAGACAGTCACCAGGGAGAAAAAGACAAGGATCAGTCCCAGTGCCACTTGTTTAGGCAGATCCACTTCTCCTGTTCTGTTGAGAGAACATTCTGATTGGTTGACCAGGCAGCCTGATTGGTTGCTGACTGGGGCTAGCTGTGGGCTCAGGCTTGTGGCTTCCATGCTCCACTTTCACCCATGAAGTTTAAACATAAGACATCCCTTGAGCAGAATTTGCTTCACTCATTCCTCAGCACAGTTGCACAACCTATGAGGTAAGAATGAGAAAGACAGATCTTTAAAAACATTTATAATACATTGAATTAAAAAGCTGAAAGTTAAGGCAGAAGGCAGTGGAAGCTGAAAACTCTCCACTTGTCTATGCAGGTTGGCACAGGATTGGTGACCTTCACAGTACTCTTGAAAGTCCCTTTAGTACAAATCCACTGGGAGATTGATGTCATTCTTTCAATAGTATGAAACACTGGAACTTAGTTAACTTTCTTAAAGTGCTGGCCAAAAGACCAGCTGCTGGGTGGTTTTATGAGATGTCAGTGGAGTGGCTTCAGGTGGGTCAGACTCTGGATGACAGTAGAGCAAGGGAAGAGGAGCTTCTGGGGAGTTCAGGTAGAGGAAGAAAATCCAACAAAAACGCTGTCTCTATCTCTCTGTCTGTCTGTCTGTCTATCTCTGTCTGTCTATCTATCTATCTATCTATCTATCTATCTATCTATCTATCTATCTATCTACATATCTATCTATCCATCTATCTATCTATCTTTATATTCAGGAGTTAACCTTTAGCTTTTTTCCACCACCTAGCAGTATAAGTTGGCTTAAAATTGCACTAGACCATAAATGGTTGCAATTATAATGGAAAACTGTGCATATTTATACAGTAAAATGACAAGAAATATTCCCTGGTTATTGCACATTTATCATGTGCCTATATTACATCTTACCCCAGCGAAAATGTCATGACCTAATATTATTCTTTTGCTTGATAACTAGGGACAGTGGATAAGGGTCATGCACTGGATTTACTCTACTTTGCCTTCCACGAGGCATTTGAATTGATGTCTCTCAGAAGGTTGCTGAAGAAGCTGGAGTATCTGAGTGCAGCAAAGTATATAGTTAGAAGAAGAAGAATCAGTATTTATATTACACTTTTCATACACATATCCCAAAGCACTTTACAAGCAATGCTAGACTGGTAGTGAAGTGACTGAATGTATGGTAGCAGACATTTTGCACATCAGCACCCACACACTGCCTTGGACAGTTGCATGAACCAGTTTTATGGGAAGGGGAATGTTTGCCAGGACACTGAGACAAATCCTCTGCTCTTTGCGATAAGTGCCTTGGATTCTTTTACTTCCACCTGGACACCCAGCTGCACAGCACAAGAGGTGGGGTAGAAGGGATCACGGTTTAACATCTCATTTGAAGAATGGAATACTCCAACAGTACAGCAGCCCCCAATACTGCATTCGGGTACCAGCATCAATGGAATGAGCCCAATTCTGGTGTGGGACCAGAACCCATGACCTTCTGGTCCAGAGGCAGATGTGCTACCAAATGAGCCACACTGACAGCTTAGATGAGTGGGAATCTGGCTGGAAGGGAGACAGCAGAGTGCAGTGGTAAATGGAGTCAGATCTGAGGACAGTGAGTCACCAGTGGGGTGCTGCAGAGATCAGTCCTGGGTCCAGAACTACTGAAAATGTTTTTCATTCATTCATTCATTTTTTATTTAATACAGTGCACTTTTTCATTTTGACTCAAAGTGCATTACAAGCATGCAGAATTATCTAAAACATTTAAAATACATAACATTCCTATTTGACATTTGAGTATCATATAAAATTCCTATGTAAATCCCTTCAACAAAGATTAGGAATGTTATATATACATATATATACATCACTCAAGGATCTTGAAAACTACTGTCTCACAATTTTTTGTTTAGTTTGATTGACTATGGTTTAATCATCTATTCCACTACTACAGATAGTATTTTAGGTTACCTGAATCCTTGCTGAAGGTAACACTTAATTCAGTTTTAAGATTTATGACAGGTGCTGTACCACGTACCCATACTTGTGATTTGCTCAAATTCTTGGATTCCATCTCATTTACTAATAAGGTGTTATTTAAATCAGCTCAATTTCTTTTTAAGGGGACTATTAACCTGTTACTATTCTGTTATTTTGTCATTTCCTAAGGCTTTAAATACTTGTGGCACCTGCTCTCAGAGTAAGCTCACCTTTTCAATCCCACTGTGCAAGAAATCAATTGGTCAGAGGTCTTCTTTATTTACTACTCCTTCTTTTTTTAATTCCTTTCCCCTTTATTTGTTAAAATGCACATCTTTATTTACTTTTAAAAAACTTTTATGGAAATGGTTGTATGATAAGGATGAATGTAACTGTTTTGTGAAATTGGTCTTTCATTATGATTATTGACTGTCTATCTAATATGTTAAATGTGTTTTTGTTTATTTGTTAATACATGTTCCTGTTTGTACTTGTCACATATGAAAATGGGCAGACATTTTCATTTTGCCTGAAAGTATAAAATAAAAATGAAATGAAATGAAATTAAACATACAATAAAATATGATTCTAATTAATTCATATTTTGGGCAGCTAAATCTGGCTAGGTGGGAAAGGCTGTCTAAATAAAAATGTCTAAGTCTCCCTTTTTACAACTTCCAATGTAGGAATCTCTCTCATAAAACATGGGAAGAAGTTCCACAGAGTTGGTGCCATAAAAGAGAAAGTACGGGTAACTGATGTTTTTAAACATATCCTGGGAATTTCCAGAAACCCTTTGTCTGCCAAGCGGAGGGGACAGGAAGAGTGATAGGGCAGTAGGAGATCTTGCAGGTAGCCAGGCCCCTAATCATGCAGGTTCTTTATAGGTCATCAAACCGACCTTGAAGGTGATCCGCCACCTAACAGGCAGCCAGTGCAGAGAGCGCAGCACAGGTGTAATGTGACATGATCTCAAAAAACAAGTCAGCAACCTGGCTGATGCATTCTGCACCAGCTGCAGGCAGCAAAGATCAATCCCAGACAGCTTCAGGTAAAGGGCATTGCGCAATTGAGCCACGGCATCATGAATGCAGATCACCCAGGGGTATCAGGTGTTTAATCCTGATGATGTTTCACAGATGGTAAAAAGCACTCTGAACCATGGCCGACACCTGAGATTTAAGTGTTAGTCCACAGTCCAGAACAACACCAAGATTCTTCACCCAGACAAAGTGAGCAACCAGGAGTCTCCAAGATAAAGCCAAGAGACTCAACCAGACTGCACACTTGCCCCCGGGTGACCAAGTTCCACCATTAGTACCTCAGTTTTATCCAAAATCCTGCTTCCAGACTTCACCTTGCTAGTTCTCTACTCCTGCCTCTTGACTATGGATCCATTGTCTTCTCCCCCCCTTCCTCCTCCTCCTCCTCCTCTCTCTTCTCAAAACTCAGAACTACATACAACAGTATAGCTCATTTTGTTACTGGTCTCCCAGGGAAAACACACCACTGCTCACTCTATTCCTCCCTCAGATGGCTCATTCTTGATGGGAGGTTCCATCTAAAGATTCTCTCCTTCCTACACAAGGTACACCTCGATATTCTTCCCCCTACCGTTAAATCATTATTCCCACTTGCAGCCCCTGGGCGACCAAATAGGGATGTCTCCAGTCTGGTTTTTAACACTCCATTTTGCAGGACAAACCAGGAACAGAACTATATTAACATCATGGGTACAAAGCTCTACAACAAACTACCCTCTGAAATTCAGACATTTGGATCTATGTACTACTTCAACACTGCCGTCAAGAATTACCTGCTCCTATCATCTAGTTACTGCTGCCCTGATAGGCCGCCCCCTGGCCCACCAGCTAAAAGCTAATTCCCACCAGCACTCTCTCCCCCATTACCCACACGTTTCTCCCAACTTTGCACACTAAAATGATCACCGAACCTGGGACTTCAGTCTGCCCCAATCCCTGTAATTGGTTCCTTTCATCCAGGCCACTCATACCTTTCCAATGATTTGCTCAGTTAATCTCTTTCAGCAATGTGTATCATGCAAAAATCCCTTTACTCTAATTTACATCTGTTTGACTCTTTTACTTTGCCCACTCCTCTAATATTATATTTATAGTTTGTACTTGTTAGTTCATTGTACCTTTAACTCTGTAAATTTATTGTAGTTAATGTGTTTTCCCACTCCTCTAAATATGATATTTATAGTTTGCACTTGCTAGTTCATTGTACCTTTAACTCTGTCAATTTATTGTAGTTAATGTGTTTGCCTGTTTTAAGTATTCAAATTGTCTCTGCAACTGTCTTTTTGTGGTTTTCAAACACTGGGGCCCAGATATTCAAACTGCTCCACAAAAGTGCGCAACAGCAGGAGCAGGTGCAAGTCCAGTGCGCCCATGCACAACACGTGCTATATTCAAACACTGCGCAGGTCAAGATGCGCTGCGACGCACAACTGAATATTGCACCAACTGCACCATGGCACAACCAGGGATGTGCAGTGGTGCAGGTCTGATGCACAATAGCACAACCAGGGATGCACAGTGGAGCAGGGTAGCAGTGCATCAGCACAACCAGGGATGTACAGGGACAGGATGCAGGGGTCCACCACCCATGGTAGTTATGGGTAGAGGAGCACACAGCAGAACAGACATTGCCCCCCACACCCCCATGCACCACACAACCTGAGGAGAGCTGGAAGAACCACCAGCCCATGGACACCAGCAACAATCCCACAGCCGGGGCATGGTGCCCAGCACACCCCCTGGCAAGCTGTGACCGGCACACAAGGATGTCTGGCCACCCCATGCCACACCATCCCATCAATGCAGAACACACCCTGCACCACGATCCCCCAGACACCCTGCCCAGGAGTAACACCCAACAGTGCAGGACACTCCATGCATGACACCACCCCCACTGTGACAATGCAACCCTGTGCACCATGGAGCCATGCAAGGCAGCCCCACCATGAGCACCCTGCAGCGGGTGGCTGCAGACAGCTATGCAACAACTGCATACACAGTGCCACCTTGCACGTCCCCCCCAAGGTACAGCTGAGAGACCGACCATGCGTCGGCACACAAGGTACCCCACATGCGACAGGGCATCCCCACCACCAGGGCATGCCCACCACCAGCAGTACAGCACCCCACACACCCTCCAAAGGACACACCCCCATCCCAGCACTGGCCACAACAGCCAGCACAGATACCCACAGTGTTGCATGGAAGCATGCGCCACACAGGATGCAACACAGTGCATGGACAAACACCCACCCATACTCAAGGGCACACCAACACAGGTACACAGTAGTGGGTCAATAAAGCCACTGGCATGTGGCCACGGCAGCCAAACACCCCTCCATGGCACAGGTATGCCAGCCACCCTGTGCAGGCACCATGAAGCTGTACGCCACCAGCATGCGGCCGGAGCACAACCCCTGCAACAGACACAAGCGACAGCATGGAGGGGGGACAACAACAGCTGAGGCCACAGTGCCACCCAAGGCAGACGTGCACCATACTGGTGACAGAAGGCAACCCGGCATTGTGCCAGGTACAGTGGTTGTCACCACTGACATGCCAGAAGACCGTGCAGATCACAGACATGCAAGGGTGTCAGCTGCACAGGCCATGGACGGTCTGACGGGGCACCATGGACACAGTGCATGCACCATGGACCACTGCACACAGTCATCCAGTGCACAGGGAACAACACACAAACCACAGACAGTGACTGATACCTACGCCCGCATCATAGGCAGTTCCCCTCTGGACACACACACACGCACATGCCTGCACCACCCCTGACTCCATGCACACCACTGCAGCTGAGCACCTGTAGCCCACTGCAAATCAGAGACCACCACAGTAGGCATAACAAAACAAATGTATTATATAAAGGTCCAAACAACTATATACAAATATTTACATGGGGGTGAAGGCCACATACCAGGTGGGGGTGGGTAAGGGGCAGGGGTGAACAAATGGGAGAGGGAAGAAGGGGTATGAGGGTGGGTCCCAGGGGGGTAGGGTGAATCCGGGGGCATGGAGGGCTTAGCGTCTGCCCCGTTCCCCACTTCTGTGGCACCTCCTTGTCTTCCACCTCCGGACACCATGCTGCTGCAATCACTGGAGTAACTCCAAGGACACCCTTGCTATCTGCAGGAGCTCCTGCATGGCCCTCTCTAGCTGCATCAGCCACCATCCACCTAGGATAAGGGAGCAGAGTCAATATATGTGAATGTCCATCCGTCTGCAGCCCACCCATTGTGCATGGCATACAGCCATGGGCCACGCCCCTGTGATGGTGTGCGACCACCTACAGTGATCGTGTACACAAGACCTGCCTGCCCATGCGCACACAGCCATGTGGACCACTGCACACACCCACTGCCCAAGTCCCGCACAGCACCACCGTGGCTGTACAGTGACATGGCCATGCAGTGCGAAGGCAGTGGCACAGCCATGTACCCAGTGCACGCATGGACCACCAGCGATGCATACCCACACATGCAGTGCCACAGGACAGTGCTGAGTGTACCGTGTGGCATGCACATCAGTGGTATCAATGGATGGTGGCCATGCCCTGCCACCTACCCCGCAACACAGCATGCACAGAGTATCCTAGAAGAAAGGCACTCAACTGCATTGGCTGGATCTGGGCACCATTGCTGGATGGGCCTGGCAGCCCATGGCTGTTGCCCTGCATCCCCTGCCTCCCAGTGTTGCCGTGCCTCCCTGGCTCTTTGCCGCTCCTCAGGGCCTAGGGTGCAAACATGGAGAGGGGAACATCAGTACAAACCAGTAGCAAAGGCCTAACCGGGTGTGTGCGATCCCGCACAGCCCAGCCATGCCACAACCCCACCACCACTACCACCACCACCACCACCACCAACACTGGACTGCCCTCCCGTGTGGTGGACACATGCCCACCGCGATACCCGTATGGATGCAACCAGTGTATGGATGGAGCACCTACCTGGATGTGGCACTGCGCCTCACCTGGCGAGCCTGTCTGGGTCCCACCGCTGGAGGTCCCCGTAGTGGTGGCGACACTGCTCGGCTTTTCGGCCGATCCCTGTGGCCTCTTCTAGTGCCACTGCCACCTCCTCCCAAACTGCACTCCTAGCCCTGTCCAGGGGGTCATCTCCAAACAGGGCCACCAGCATGGGGCTCTACAATGGCCACCAAATTGGCCAGCTCCAGTGGGCTCCAGACAGCAGCTCTCCTCCTTGCCATCACTGCTTCAGGTAGGATCACAAAATAGCACTCTGTAGTGCACGTCCGCCATGTGCAGATGCTGCGTAGTACAGCGCTGCCATTCCCCATCATGCTGTCACCGAACAGCGTGATATGGGGTGCACCTATGTGGACGCATGGCGCATGGGGGTAAAGGTTGGAAACAGAGTCAGGGGTCTCTTGTGCACGGACCACCACAATGCAATTGGTACTCCCTGCATGTAGCGCAGTTGGGTGCTTGTGTGAGATGCCCTGTAGTGGCCTACCGTGCTGTGGCTCCATGGCGCCTATGGTGCCCCAGTGCAAGAGCACCATATATGTGAACGGTGCACTAGCGCCACTGGCACAGTGGTGGCCATGCCCTGCACTGCCTCCCGCACAGAGCACGTCAGCAGCATGGCAGACGTCAGCACCCCGGGCATGCGCCGTTTGGTGTCTACTGTGCACGTCACAGAGCTACGCCCTTGTCTGAGCATGTTAAACACAATTGCGTAAGGCACAACAGCGTGATATTCATCCAGCATATGCAAATCAGCTCATCAGTGATTCAATGGCGCAGCTACTGCATTAGCATCCACTTAAAATTGAGCCTCGCCTCATTTGCATGCATTGCACTATATAAATGCGACAAGGGGCTGCAGAGGCCATAGTCTGGTTTTGCAGTCTATTGTGGTGAGTTGCATGCTGTTTGGGAGTGTGGACTGTGGTGTGTGGGAGATGCATGGGACTGCACAGTCAGAGGTAACACCTGTCATTCCCACAGGATCAATGATGACCGAATGTGAGGTGGAGGAGGAGGAACAGAGACTTGGGAGACAGAGGAGGCCCAACTTTACCAAGGCAGAATCAGATGCCCTGTTTGAGGCCTACCTTGACCAGGAACCACTGCTCAGTGGACAGCAGGGAACACCACAGGCCCATGCTGCAGCATGGGGTGAGGTGGCACGTGCCATCAACTAGCATGGCAGCCACCAGCAGTCCATGCAGGAGTGCAAGAAGACGGTGGGCATGGACAGGAGGAGGATTAAAGATAAGGTGGCTGCCATCAGGGCAGCATGGGCTGTGACTGGTGGGGGACAGCCAGCCGTGCAATGCCTGACACCACAGGAAGAGCGGGTTGCTTGCAGCATGCGGCATTGTGCCATCAAGGGTGTTCCAGGTGGTGGCTTCCAGATAGGTGGTAGCCTGTCACTGCATAGTAGGTCCTGATCTGTCACTGTGGGGAAGGGGAATTGCCACAGGGTAGGGCAGATACATTAATGCTACTGTGTTCCCTTACAGCTCCTGAGCATCTACATGGGTCAGCGGTGGTGGGCTCGTCCACTGAGGGCAATACCCTGGACACAGAGGAGGGTCCATCCACCTCCACAGGTGTCCGAGGGTCAGGACAACAGTGGGCCCACCTGGCTGTCCGGACCGATGTTGGTGGAGAAGGTGTGGAGGAGGCCCTGCCCATGTCCCAGCATGACCGCATCCATGGATGACAGCATACTGAGACTCGGACTGGTGCCGGATCCATCACTGATGATGATGGAGCTCACATCATGGACAGTGCTATGAGTGGGCCACAGGATGGCCATACAGCAGGTTACAGCATAGGCATAGCCGTGGGTGGTGCCACCGTGGAGGCCTGCATGACATCACAGTCCCAGCCTGTGCCTGTCTGCATCAGTGGGGGAAGCACTGGTGTGTGTCCAGGACAGTGGGGCTGTTGCAGCCGCTATGGCAGCACCATTGAGCCCTGGAGAGCGGCGGACAGAGGGGCAGTGTCAGCAGTCGGCCAATGGCGATGGGGGGACAGTGTTGGGGGGTAGCGTCAGTGCACCACCTGTGGACATGCCCAGGCATGGCCCTGGTGTGCAGTGCCCAACCTCAAGGTGTGCTGCCCAGCATGGCCGCGAACACCATGAGGGACAGCATGCTGATCAGGTGGATGACCTCTTAGATGAGCACACCTGCATACTCCATGAATCAGTGGATCAGCAGTTGCGGCTTGTGATGGTGGTGGGTGCACTCAGTGTGGTCCTGCTCTAGGCAGAGGAGCGGGCGCAGCAGGGACACTGGTCTGCTCCTGGCAAGGATGGAATGGCTGTGGGAGGATGTGACTGCCGCCATTGACAGGCAGATACAGGCATTCACAGCTGTCATGGCCATAATGGGCACACAGTTGTTTGCCCATGAGCTGCAGACACCGCACAGTGCCATGTCCATGCCCCGTTCCTGGCGTCATGCGACACCCTCCTTGTCAACACCGGGTTCAGCTGTGGGCATCCTGAGAATGCCTGGCGCAGGCATGTTCGGTGAGCTGCAGACCCCTGCTCAAGAACGGTCACATTCCCACAGTGGCACCCCTGGGGGACCGTTGGAGCCACCCCATGAGGCCATTGGTCAGCCTGTCACTGCTGGCAGGTCTCGGCGGGGCCGCCCACGCATCCGTGGTGGCCGTGGCACTGTGCCGCGTGACTGACCTGTCTCCCACCATGGCTACTGTCTGACACTGCCCTGTGTGCAGTGTGTTGTTCAATGTGCAGTGCACGGGTGGCGTACCCGGCCCTGCACACACACACACACACACACACACATATTCCGTGTGCACACCCACCCGGCTGCTGGCCGCTGTGGTGTGTGCATGATGATGCCTGTGTTGAGCTGTCCACCACTGTGCAATGGTGCCCAACGTCTGAGACACACACAATGACAGGCACTGGGCGTGGCGGTCTGTGGATGTGTGTGTGGCTAGGGGTGGTGGTTGGGGTTGGTGTGCCTCCTACCCTTCATGCATGTCTTATGGTGTATGTGTGTGTGTGTGTGCGCGCGCGTGCGCATGACCATGTGCCATGTTAGGGCTTGCCCATCCCTGGTGGTGTGTGCAGTTCCATGCTGAGCCAATTCCCTTTACGACATGCGCCCCTGGGGTTTGTCCATGCATGTTTGTGAGTTGTGCACTTGCCATTGGTGGTTGTACATGGTCCCATGACTTACCTGGGTTGGTTGAAATGCTCCTCTGTGATGGTGTCCTGGTGCAGCTGCGACATCCGGATCAGTTGGGGGTCCCTTTGACCAAGGGGGGGTTGCCCATCACCATCTGCACCAGCGACCTCATCGTCCCCATCACTGTCCCCCTCTTCGACCTCTACAGCTATCCCACAGTCGTTGGCCATGTTGTGCATGATGCAACAGGCCAGGAATAGCCTGCAGGCCTTTGAGGGGCTATACTGTAGGGCACCGCCAGATGTGTCCAGGCAAAGGAAACGTGCCTTCAGCATCCCGAGCACCTGCTCTGACATTGCGTGTGGTGGCATGTGCCTCATTGTACCATTGATGCGATGGGGTTGTGGGCCACCGGCATGGTGTGAGCAGCCAGGGATGGAGTGGATAGCCACTGTCACCTGTGTACAGAGGGTGGACATTAGTTTGGTGATCAGCATCGCCCTGCCATGGGCCATCTAGGCCAGTACCCATGTCACCTCTGACTATGCCCCTCCCAAGATCCACATCTTTCTGCGTGATTTGCATACTCACCCAGTAGGTGGCCAGTGGGGATGTCCCCACTCTTGAACCTGTGGCACAGTGCAGACTGGTGCCAGATGAAGGCATCATGTGTTCCCCCAGGGTGTGTGGCACAGACATTGGTTATGCACCCCCTAGCATCGCACACCACCTGACAGTTGATGCTGGCATAGCCCTTCCGATTAATGTATGCAGCACCTTCCGGGCCAGGTGGTGTGCGGATGGCCACATGGGTGCAGTCAATGGCCCTGAGCATGCCAGGCATACGTGCTACCCTGTGGAACTCTTGTATGTGTGCTGTGCATTCTGTCTGTGTGCTGGGGAAATGGATGTACTCCGCAGCATGTGGCAGCAGTGCGCTGAGGAATTGTGTGAGAAGGCGTGACATGGCTGACTGGGTTATGCCTGTTATGTCTCCTGTTGGTCTCTGGAAGGTGCCCGTGGTGAGCAGGCAAATGACAGCTGTCACCTTTGTCTCCACTGACAGAGCATGGCTCTGTCGTGTGGGTGCCTGCATCTCATCACTGCAGAGCTCACAGAGCCACCTCAGGTTCAGGAGGTACTGGCCCACTATCTCAGGGTCACTGTAGTGCTCGAAGCTGGTGCAGGCTCAGTACCGCCTGTTGGGGGCATACCACTGATGGGCCCTTCCACGGCCGCGCCCCCCTGCTGCCTGCCTTCTCACACCCCTCATTACTGCCTCCATCTGAATGGTGGCACTGGCCATGTCCCTGGCTTGTGTGCCCCCCCGGCAGCTGTATTCCCATTCCCCCCACTGTCCTTTGTGCTACTCCCCTTGCACCGGGAACACTTCCAAGATTTGACTGTCCTGCCCACTGTCACTGCCCTCAGTCAACTGTGGCACTTCCCTTTGACTCCTTCACAGTGGCACAGGCTCCCCACTCCTGTCCTGTTCCTGATTGTTTCCAGGTGTGTTCTGTCCTGCTCCTGCCCAGTCCTGCTTACTGCTACCCTCTGCCTTGTTGCTGTCCCCTCACTCCCACCTCTGGCTTTCCTGTAGCGTTCTTGTGCCTCGCTCTTGTTCCTTTTTATTTTGGATCATTTCCGCTATCATGCAACTTCCGCTTGCTCCCCTATTGCACATGGCGCATGCTGTTGAATATCACACTACGCCATTTATTTATGGTTCTTCCCCCTTCAGTTGTGCATGCATTCATTACCATTGCACTCTTGCACATTGCAATTTGGGGGGCGCAGCTGCCTTCCGCTGAATATCGCACAATGGTGCATTTTCAGACTTGCTCTGGCACATCTCTGTTGTGCATGGCTCAACCCTTTTGACTATCTGGGCCTGGATGTTTCTGAAAATGGGCATTTTTGCTCACATACTTTCCAGTATACAAATAAAAAAAATTTAATTCAGCCTCAACCAATTAGTCCTCATCCAGTCTTGGATCTCAGCAAGGCACTGAACACCGAGACTGCCTCCTGTTGTTCGGGTGCAAAAGACAGGTATAGCTGAGTATCAGTGATATAACAGAAGAAATTCAAGATGTGTCTTGTAACTAGTACTATTTCTAGAATCTACAAATGTTGTGATTGTGTTCCTGCAGCCTATGTTGCAGAGACATTTAGTTTGCTAAAGTGTGGGAATTATGCAAATTTCCATTTTTCATAGGTCTACCAAATGTAGAGGAAGATTATGGGTTGCAAGCATCTGGGTAGCAAGTAATGTTATCCATGTATAAAACAAGAGTTTTATGCTGTTGTAGAACATATATACTTTTCCTATGGCACCATGGTGTCTTGAATGTCTACAGGCCAGATAATAAATGCTGTACGTTTTACATTATAAACCACAATTTTTCCACTTTCAAATCCACTTAGCACCATACTGTATATGTTTAGGACATATTTCTACCTGACATCCATGGTAAAGGTACAAAAATGTTCTACCAGTGTAACCGGAACTCTTTGTAGAATCTACAAATGTGGTGTTCATGTATCTGCAGTCCTAGTTATTCTAGATTACATAGACTTGTATCTGCAGTCTTAGTTACTCTAGTTACATCGACCTGTGGTTTGCTAAAGAGTGAAAATGATGTGAATTTCCATTATTTTCATAGCTGTATCAAATGCAGAGAAGCATTATGGGCAGAATGTGTTTGAGTTGTGGGCAACATTACCCATGTTTAAAACCAGTAGGTTGTGCAGTTTCAGAAAATATATACTATGCCTATGGCACTGTAATGTCCTGAATGTCTACAGGCCAGAAAATCAATGCTGTGCACTTTTCATTATGAACCACATTTATCTACTATTTAAAATACACTGAGCAACTTATTGCTTTTGGGTTTATTCTTGCCACACCTCTGCAATAAAGGTACATACATGGGGTACTGGGGAAACTAATACTACAGCATCTGTAGAATCCCAAATTGGTTTGGTTGTGTACCTGCATCCTATTTTACATTGATATCTACAGTAGTTTGATAAAAGTGTAAAAAAATAATCTAATATCCATTATTTTTCATAGTTTTACCAAAGAGAACTGCTGTGGGTAGCAACATTTTGGATAATGTACAGCATTATCCATGTTTAAAACTGGTACTTTTGTTCAATTTTAGAGCATATATATTTTTCCTATAATAACATGATGTTCTGGGTTTCTGCAGGCCACAGAAGCAATGCTGTGCATTTACCATTATGGGTCCACATTTTCCCCCTTAAAATACAATTAGCACCCTATTTATTTGGAACATATTTTTGCCAGTCCTCTGTGGTAAAAGTACATAAATGTGGCACTGGTATAACCAGTACCCTTTGTTGAATTCATAAATTTAGTGTTTTTGTAATTGTAGCTTATTTGACATAGACATTTGCGTTGCTAAAATGTGTAAATTGTGCAAATTTCCATTATTTTTCATAGTTGTACCAAATGTAAAGGAGGATTATGGGTAGCAAACATTTGTTTGGTGGGAAATGTTACCCATGTATAAAACTCATATGTTGTGCAATTTCAGAAACGATATACTTTTCCTGTGGTGCCACAGTGTCCTGAATATCTACAGGCCAGAGAATCAATGCTGTGTAGGGCTAGAAATTCATGGAAAAAGTAGTGTTTTCCACAGAATATAGTACCGTTTCATAAAATTTGGTATTTTGTCTTGAAAACTGGTATACTTTGTATCTAAACATCCTAAGAAAAAGAAAGGTGGTCAGGTCTTCAGTAGTGCACCCATCTCATTTTATAACATTTGTCAAACCCAGAATCCCCTTCAGATCCAATTTCTATTATTAGCCCCACCTTAGGAACACAAAATACACATACCAAGCCAAACACTTCTAGCCATACCTCTTTCTTTAAACCATCTCTTAACAGTTCAACTCAGTCTTCAGCTGTAAGTACTGCACAGAAGGATACTGTGTCAGCTCAGATCAGTGTATTACTCAAGGATCCTATCTTACAAGATCCCCATTCTCCCCTCAGCCTGTTAATTTGTCCTGCCAATCACCAACTTGTCCTCCATTTACTTCTATTCCCCCATGGCAGGTATTTGTACCAGGGGACTCTATAATTAAGTATACAGACAGAGCTATATGCAACCCATATAAACAAAATCATACATATTCAAGTTTCAAAGGTGCAAAGGTAGCAGAAATCACTAAAAATGATACCAGGTATTCTAAAAAAAGCAGGAGCAAACCCTCTTGTCATGCATGAACGATATTAACCATTCTGGTTTATTACATCTCCAGCAGAATTATGTAGCCTTAAACAATCTATTAACTGAAGCTGGATGTTCGGTATGTTTCTCTGAAATACTACCAGTACCCAGAGCTACACCTACTGTTACTCAAAAAAATAAAATCTGAAAATGAATGGCTTAGGAAATGATGCCTTACACAAAACAGTCCATGTATAACACACTGGGAGAATTTTCATAATAGAAATCTCCTTTTTTTTTGGGACAGCTTGCACCTTAGTCGCAGGGGTAGCTCACTGTTGGGTAAAAGTATCATCACTACTATAAACCAGTAAACTAAAAACAAAGAGGGAGAATGTGATGTTGCCCAAGTCTCAGAGACATAATCAAGCAACCCCACTGAATAATACATGTAAATTCCTCACTTTGAATGCAAGACCACTTAACCTACTTAAATTGGAGGAACTTTAAGCTAAATGGAGGCCAATGAACTTGGGAGTTATTGTAGTTACTGAAACCTGGTGGGACTCTGCATCCACATGGTCCAGAAATATTCCTAACTATAAACTTTATTATAAAAATTGGCTTAATAAGCAAGGTGGAGGAGTATGTGTCTATGTCAGAGATGATATTTCCTCTTACGAACTTCATCTCCCCTCTACTACTGAGAATCTCTGGGTCAACATTCAGCTTAAAAAACAATCACATATTACTATAGGAAATTGTTACAGACCCCCATCAGCCAATATGGAATACACATCTAATCTCCTTGCGGAACTCCCCATACTATCAAACAAGGGAGATGTGATTATCTTGGGAGACATCAACATGCCACAGATTGACTGGAATATTCCCTTGGGGCATACCAACATGGAAAAATGTTTAGCAAATACCATACTGGAAGCAGGGCTGGACCAACTTATATTGGAACCAACAAAGGGTCGATACATTCTAGACCTTCTTTTTACTAACATTGAACACAAAATCAATAATCTTCAAATTAGGAACCCCTTGGAAATAGTGATCATTTCTCCATTTTATTTGAAATCCCCTATGACCACACGCTTCCTAAAGAGCTCCCAATTGTGAAAAATTATGGCAAAGCCAATTTTCATATTATTAACAAAGAAATTGCAAACATTAATTGGCACCTAGCTTCACCTGAGCTCTTTCCTTCTAAGACTGCTTGAAAGGCAGAGTAGAGAAACTTACCAGAGCAAGGGAGAAGGATTAAGACTTAGTTTGGCTAAGCAGATTTACTGTGTGGTGGTGTTTTAATTTTTTACTCACAGGGATTGCTACTGTTTGTTGCTAACATTTAATTGCTTTATTTTTCTCTGATTCAAATTGTTGTTGCTGGTATACCTTCTTCTGCATTATTACAAGGTGTGCCTACAGGTGTGTGCTAACAGATTACTGCTGTAATCTTCTGATTCAAATTGTCTTTTGCAAGGTATATCTTCTGTTACTGCTTTATTTTTCTCTGGAGCAAAGTGTTTCTTACAGGGTATATCTTCTCTGAAATTACTGTATTACAGGTGGAGCTTACATTTTTATGACTTTTTATCATTGGGCTAAGCAAAATTACTGTTTGACACTGTGTTTTATTTTATTCTTGTTTGTTGAAAAGGTTTGTTGTCTCAGAGGTGTTTCAGTCTCCTTCTCACATTGAAGGAGCTAATTGTGTTTCCTCCAACAGCTCTTCCAAAGGATTAGGTGTGTATGTGGGGGGTGGAGCTGGCAAACTGTCAGTAATTTCCAACAGAAGAAGGGTTAAAAAGTCAGGTTAGTTGATATCTTGGAGGTAGAAGACTTGGTTTGCTGGCCAAGGCACCTAGCTTCACCTGAGCTCTTTCCTTCTAAGACTGCTTGAAAGGCAGAGTAGAGAAACTTACCAGAGCAAGGGAGAAGGATTAAGACTTAGTTTGGCTAAGCAGATTTACTGTGTGGTGGTGTTTTTATTTTTTACTCACAGGGATTGCTACTGTTTGTTGCTAACATTTCATTGCTTTATTTTTTCTCTGATTCAAATTGTTGTTGCTGGTATACCTTCTTCTGCATTATTACAAGGTGTGCCTACAGGTGTGTGCTAACAGATTACTGCTGTAATCTTCTGATTCAAATTGTCTTTTGCAAGGTATATCTTCTGTTACTGCTTTATTTTCTCTGGAGCAAAGTGTTTCTTACAGGGTATATCTTCTCTGAAATTATTACAGGTGGTGCTTTACAGGTTTTACAGTTTTATCTAACATTAGGATAAGCTTTCAGGGTTACTGCATTTGTTGTTGACTGATTGTTTCTGCTCTTACCTCCTTGTTCTTTAGTCCGTGGTTCTTCTTTTAGGCAGGGGAAGGGCCCAGCCACCCACCCATCCCAACCACCCCCGCTACACTCCTTTTATAGGGTACAACAGTTGTGACATTTCCTGTGGCAGAGCAGGAAGGGCGGATCAGTGGGGCCTCCACAAGGTGATCTCATTTACAGGGCACTAGTAATTTAACTTGTTATAACAAGTTAAACAAAGCACAATTAAACCATTACTTGCATTTTTTTTCCTTCTAATTACTCTGACTAGGTTACAAACCCAGCAACTTATTTGGAATGGATTTCATTAACTGCAGGTACTGTGGAACAATTTTCAGAAGGACAGTCTTACAGGATTTAGGACACTGTCCTACATGCTGAGCCTTTGGAGATCTTAGGTCTCAGCTCCGGGCAGCATGGGCGAGATTGCGCCTCAAATTTCATATTGAAGAGGAAATACATTATAAGAACCACCCGCCATTTCCCAGCATCCAACAGAAAAACCTCGACCGCAGAGGGTAGTTGGTCCAGGAGGTTGGCAGGTGGTTAGGAGGAGCAAATCAGGTGCCCCATCACTCTCTGCTCTCCAACACATTACCTCCAAAACCATATAAACACTACAACAGGTATCTGCCTCTATCTCTGAAATCAAATAAAGAGGCAGAAGACACTGCAGAGCAGGACACTGTGGCACAGGAGCTAGCACAACAATACTCACCTAAATCAGGAACCAAAACTAAACAAGCACAAAGGAAATCAAAAAACTTCTGATCATAGGAGACTCCTTGATTCGGGAGTTGATACCCATCTCCAGCCAGGGTGATGGTCAGATGTCTCCAGGTACATCAGCATGGAGAGACACTGACCGCATTGCTAAAATTGTTCACAAAGCAGGAGAAAACATTGATGTCCTAGTACACATAGGGACTAATGATCTCGCCAGCCGGTCAGTTGTGGAGACCAAGGAACACCTGACTAGGCTGGGTGACAAACTATCATCTATTTCGTCCGGTATCTCCTTCTCTGAGATCCTGCCAGTCTGGGAGAAGGAAGCAGATGGATGGAAGGTCAGAGAAGGGGAGATAGGGGAGCTAAACACGTGGCTCAAGGACTGGTGCCAGGAAAAAGGACACAGATTTGTAGGGAACTGGCAACAGTTCTGGGAGCAAAAGTTCTTTAAATTTGATGGACTGCATCTGACTAAAGAGGATCAGTGCATTGGGGCAGAAGTTTGATGTCTTTGCAGAATATTTAAACTAGCAAATGGGAGAGGGTGCAGCACCCCATACGTCGAATGGGAAGAACACCCCTCCCCTCAACTAGTAGTCAAACAGGAATTCAGCGTGTTTGCCGTTCATTTGCATCACCAGGTAAGAAAAAGGTTTGTCTCCCATAGATGCACAGGGGTAATGCCAAACTTCACCCAACAACTAACACACCAAAATCTGGCCAATGGAAAATCATGTACACAATGCTCACAGCCTGGAAATAAGATCCCAGACCTGCAGGCAATAATGTCAGAGGCTAAGCTGGACATAGTAGCAATTAGTGAGACGTGGTTTACCAGTAACCACATATTGGGAGACTTCAGTACCTGGCTATGTATTGTTCAGAAGAGACCGAGGTGCAAAAAGGGGGAGGAGTGGCCCTGTATGTTAATGAAAATATCAAAGCTACAGAAATTCAGAATACACAAGGAGCCAGAAGAACGTAGGTCACCCTGGAAACAGGAAATGGGACAGCCATAAGAACTGGGGTTGTCTACAGTCCCCAGACCAGGGGAGGACATAGACACATTACTGTTAGAAGATATACAAACATGACAGCTAAAGGGAGGTTCTGATAATGGGAGACTTCAACATGCCAGATACAGATTGGTCAATACCAGCAGGAACATCTGCCAGAACTAGACTCATAGTGGATTCCCTGCAGGGAGGGCCTCAAACAACTGGTACAGCAACCCACAAGAGACAGGGCTATCCTAGATCTAGTACTGACTAACAAAGAAGGGATCACAGATCTCCAGGTAGAAGGTCACCTGGGGGCCAGTGACCATCACATGGTATGGTTCAATTTGGCTACTACATCTAAATCATCCCATTCCAAGGCAAAATAAGGGATTTCAGAGGAGCTGACTTTGATAAGATGGCCAGCAGAGTTAAGCTAGCCCTGGCAAAAAGAAACACAGGTGAGGAGGTACAGGCAAAGTGGGCAGGCATTAAGGATACAATACTTGAAGCAACATCCCATTGTGTTAGACAGAAAAGGAAGTGCAAAAGAAGAAGGAAACCACTTTGGTTCTCAAATACAGTAGCAGAAAAGGTCAGAGCCAAAAGGCTGGCCTTCAGAAAATATAAGGGAACACAGCGGGATGAAGATAGGGAGGCATACCAAACTGCCCTAAGGGAAGCAGGGAAGGCAGTAAGGCAGGCAAAGTCCCAAACTGAGGAAACACTAGCACGAACAGTAAAAGAAAGTGACAAGACTTTCTATAGATACATTAGTGAAAGGAGAAAGTCCAGAGGGGGTATTGCTAAGCTTAATGGAGAAAAGGGAGCATGTGAGGAGGAGGACCCTGTAAAGGCATCTATCCTAAATAGATACTTTGCTCAGTATTTACTGAAGAGAGGTAGGGCAGGGCCCACAGCTCAGCATCATGGACACAGGGGGAGGGAGGTGAGCACTACTCCTTCACAAAAGAAAGGGTCCTACAAGAGCTTGCTAAGCTCAGGGTGGATAAGGCAATGGGACCTGATGGCATACATCCCAGGGTACTTAAGGAGCTAAAGGAGGAACTAGCAGAGCCATTAGCAGAATTGTTTAGTGAGTCTCTGAGCACAGGAGAGGTCCCAGAAGACTGGAGAAGGGCTCATGTGATCCCTCCACAAGAGTGGTAGCAGGGAGGAGGCGGGAACTACAGACCGGTCAGTCTTACCTCAGTAGTGGGCAAGATTATGGAGGCACTCCTTAAGGAAAGGATAGTGCAACACCTGGAATCCATGGGGCACAGGATCCAAGACAGCATGGGTTTACAAAAGGAAGGTCCTGTCAAACTAATCTCATAGATTTCTTTGACTGGGTAACCAGAGTGGTGGACCAAGGGGAGCAGTTGATGTAGCCTACCTTGACTTCAGTAAGCTTTTGACACTGTTCCACATAGAAGATTGATAAATAAGCTGGTAGGCTCAGGGTGGGTCAGAAGTTGGTCAACTGGGTGGCAAACTGGTTGACTGGCAGAAAACAGAGAGTGGTGGTAAATGGTATACAGTCAGAAGAGATGCAAGTCACAAGTGGGGTACCTCGGGATCAGTCCTGGGGCCAGTCCTATTCAACATCTTCATTAGTGACCTCTGAGATGGACTAGAGGGTAAGGCTTGTCTGTTTGCAGATGACACCAAGATCTGCAACAGAGTAGATGATCCAGATGGGGTGGGCAGAATGAGAAGAGATCTGGATAAACTAGCAGAATGGTCAGAAGAGTGGCAACTGGGATTTAATGCAAAGAAGTGCAAAATCATGCACATAGGAAGAGAAACCCTGAAGCCACTTATAGGCTGGGAGGGAGTTGCTAGCAGTCACAAAGGAAGAAGACTTGGGCATCATCATCACTGATGACCTAAAATCATCAAGCAGACCTCTAAAGCAGTAGGTAAGGCTAGGGGGTGTTAGGGTGTATTAGTAGAGGGTATCACAAGTCGTAGAGGGAGGTAATAATCCCTCTGTACAAGACATTGGTTAGGCCCCATCTGGAGTACTGCGTGCAGTATTGGAGGCCACACCTTCTAAAGGACATTAACCAAATTGAGGCAGTCCAGAGAAGGGCAACCAAAATGGTGCAGGGACTGCATCAGAAGACATATGAGGACAGATTAGCAGACTCAATATGTATACCCTTGAGCAAAGGAGGGAGAGAGGTGATATGATCGAGACATTTAAACACCTTAAGGGCATAAACAAGGTGAAAGAGTCTAACATGTTTAAATATAAGAAAAATAGCAGGACAAGAGGACACAGCATGAGATTAGAGGAGGCCGATTAAGGGGAATGTGAGGAAATTCTTTTTCACAGAAAGGGTGGTAGATGCATGGAATGGCTTACCACAAGAAGTGGTGGCTATGAATACAGTGCAGGGCTTCAAACAGGCATGGGATAGGCATAAGGGAGCAATACAAATGACTATGAATAGATAGGTCACTGACAGAGCAAAGGCCGATGGCACATTAATAAGGTAGAAAAAGAAATGGGCAGACTGGATGGGCCTTGCGGTCCTTATCTGCCGTCAACTTCTATGTTTCTATGTTTCTAAATATTGCTTTCTAAACTATCTACAGAGGAGATCTGGAAGTCATTCAAACAAATAATGAGTAACACAGAAAATCAATACATACCAACAAAAAGAATTTACAACAATAAAGGGAAGATCCCAATATGGTTTAACAAATCTATCAGATCTCAGATCAGACTTAAAACTAAAATTTGAAAAAACTAAAAACCAGTTCACAATCTGATAAAAAATATTTTCATAACTAAATATAGAGCAACAGTAAAAACACCGAAAAATACAATAGATATGGCTAAAGCTAAACTGGAATTTAAATTAGCTCACACTAAGGACTGTCATACAGTAAGTCACTTTATTCTTACATAAATAATAAAAAAGGAAACTCTAGGGAAATAGGGCCAATATTCAATAATGGAATCGAATGCGAAACAGATGTAGATACTGCAAACCACTTTAATAAATACTTTTGCTTAATTCTTTCTCCATCTGACAAACATGTTCACATACCATCTCACTCTTCATCACACCCAACCACTTATGTAATCACTACTTCTGACATAATGCAGGCATTTAACAAACTGAAACCAACTACAAGTCCAGTCCCTGATAATATTCACCCAAACTTCCTCAAGGCAACTTTATTTATTTATTTAGATTTTGATGACTGGGTAAACCCACTGAGACCTCTGGCCCCTTTTTCAGGGGCAACCTGGGGTTAAATTACATACAGCAATATTACATACATCAGACAGTAGTACAAGGATTAGAGACAAGACAGCAGCAACTGGAGAGACAGTAATTACAGGTAGAAAAATCAGGTGAAGCAATTGTAACAGTACAGTGTTAGTAGGGGTTGTAATTCAACCATACATCAACAGGGCATGAGAAAAGCATTAGGTCTGATAGGAGGAAGGAGGACTAACGAATATAGCCACATAGGCTAAGTTCCAGCAGGTAGACCTTAAGGCTGGCTTTGAATCCTTGAAGAGTGGGCCTCTCGACCAGATTAGCTGGGAGCGTGTTCCACAGGTAGGGGACAGCGTAAGAGAATGAGTGCTTACCCGAGTTGGCGTGTATTCGGGGGATTGTTAGGGGCTGGCTGGACAAAGATCTTGTTTCTCTGCTTTGTACTCTGGGGTTTAGCAGCCCACGGAGTTGAGGAGGAGGGTTGGCGGTGGTGAATTTATGAGTCAGGCAGAAGGTGGAGTAGGCCAGTTTATGGCACAAGGTCAGCCAGTGGAGGTCTGCAAGGACCTCACAGTGATGTCTCCTGGGAGGAGAGTTTGTGGCAAAGCATGTAACTTTGTGGTAAAGCACCGTAAGTTTTTTGAGTTCCTCTTCTTGTAGGAACTGCAGTAGGGGGGCCCCGTAGAAGAGGTGGGGGAGGAGTGTGCAGTTAGAGATTGCAAGCCGAGCCACGTCAGTGAGGGAGTTTCCCAGTTGATAGAGAAGTCCGAGTCTCTGGTAGATGGAACTTGGTTAGTGAGTCGATGTGGGGCTTGTAGGACAGTTCCTGGTCAAGAAGTATCCCCAGGTATTTGATCCTATCGAGGACCTCGACCCGCTTTGCCTGGTTCAGTTTAAGATGGAGAAGGTCACTCCTGTCTGGGCTGAGACGCCTCAGCCCAAACAGGACAGCGTTAATTTTCTCTTCATTCAGTAATAGAGAGTTGGCGGAGAAACAGGCTTCAAGTGTAGTGAGACTAGATTGGAGTTTAGCAGTGATGACACTGGGTACTGGGTCACTGTAGTAGACAACAGTGTCATCAGCATAGAGGATGAGATTGCTCGACCCATGAGCCAACTCTATGTCATTGACAAAGCGAGTACAGAGCAAGGGGCCCAGGATTGAGCCCTGGGGTACCCCTGAGACCACTGGGTGGATGCTGGACTGCGTTCTCCTCCAGGTGACTTTTTGACTTCTGTTTAGTAGATAGCTCTCAAACCAGGAATGAGAGAGTTCATCTAGACCGAGGAGGTGAAGTTTGGTGAGCAGTAGGCTGTAGTTGACTAGGTCAAAAGTCTTTGATAGGTTGACAAATAGGGCGCTAGTGAGAGAGGCTTGGTTCATGGTGTCGAGAGCATCAGATGTGAGCTGGATGAAGGCCGTGTCTGTGCCGTGGCCTTTCCTGAAGCCATGTTGAATTTCGGCTAGGAGGGAGTGATGCTCTAGGTAGTCATGTAGCTGGTTGTGGACCAGTCTCTCCTGAACTTTCCTGAGAGGGCAGAGGACTGAAATGGGTCTAAAGTTCCCCACTTTGTCCTTAGGCCCTTTTTTGTGAACCAGGACTATGGTGCCTACTTTCCATCTATTCAGGACTGTGCCCTCAAGGAAGGATCTGTTGATGAGCCAAGTGACAGGGAGGGCAATGGCAGGGGCAGCAGCCCTTAGCAGTCTAGGTTCAAGCAGATCATGTCCTAGTGAGGAATCAGGGTTGATCCTGAGAAGGAGGGGCAGTACTTCAGGAGGTTTGAAGAGTTTGAGGTGAAACTGGGGTCGTGCATTGTTCCAGATGGTTTCACCGGAGAGGGGATCATCAGGTGGGATAGGGGGCAGAGTCTGCCTGGGCTGGAGAAGGAGACGTTGAAGGCCTCCGCTGCTGTGGAGGGGTCATTAGTCAGGGTGTCTCCAATGAGCATAGCTCCATCCTGTTCAGGGGAGGCGCCCTTAAGTAACAGGTTAATTTGGCTTCAGAATTTCTTAGGGTCATGGAGGTGACTAGTCTGGAGGTCACATAGGTACTTAGTTTTGGCATATTTGGAGGCTTTCTTGCAGTGATTCCTTAGTTCTCTATATTTCTCCCAGTCAGTGCTACTGACAGAGGATTTGAACAGTCCCCAGGCATTGTCATGGAGCAACATGCTACATTTAAGGCCAGGACTTAGCCATTTGTGACACTTTTCTTGTATTCTGAGCTTCTTTCATGGTGCATGAGCATTCGCCATGGTCAGGAACGAGGAGGTGAAGTATTCTAGGGCTTCATCCAGGGTGGGGAGGGTGAGAATGGGATGCCAACCAATGGCACAAAGGTCAGAGCAGAAATTGTCAGTGACAAATCTGGTGTAATTCCTGGCCTCAATAACCCTGGCTTCCAGCTTAGGTGGCTTGTTGGACCATGTATAAAAGATTGGGGAGTGTTCACTCAAGGAGTCTGACATGATCCTGGCAGCAAGAATATGGTCAGGGCAGAAGACAAGGGCCCAGTCAAGTAGGGAGTGGTTGCCAGACTTGGTATTGAGCCTAGTGGGCAGGTTTATAATTTGGGTCAGATTGGAGTCAAGAACCAGGTTTCTATTAGTCGAGGTCCCAAGGGCAAGCCAGTTATGGTTAAAGTCTCCGAGGAGGATGATTCCCCAAGGGGATGCTCAGTTGTAGCATGTATTAGGGATTCAAGGAAAGTGGCAGCAGTCTGGGGCAGGAGGTAAACACAACACACCCGACATACAGTGGTTTGGTATCTCCAAGTAACAACTTAACAAGGATGATCTTGTTTACAGAGTCACAAGGGGGGAGGTCCAACTGTGAGGCATTGAGACTTCTCTTAGAGTAGATAAGGACCCCACCACCTCTCTTGTCTACATGGTCCCTTCTATAGGTGTTGCAGCCAGGCAGGTCTACCTCATGTGGGAGTATATGAGGTTTAAGCTAGGTCTCCATTACTGCTAGTACTTCAGGTTTGGACAATGCTGACCAGGCTTCAATGTCATGGATTTTGTGCCTTAGGCTGCCTATGTTCATGTGGACCAGCTGGGAGGCCTCTGGCCGCAGCCCAGAGTGGGTTGGCAGGGTCACTGAGAGCAGGGTTAGGGGAGTGGGGGCCAGGGTTAGGCATCTCCCCCTAGAGCAAGCTTGAGCCTGGCAAGGTACTTAATGACTTTGGAGGGAGAGAAGGAGTATCTCCGTCAGTCTCCCAGGAGATACCATAGAAGAGGTTGTAGCAATTTCCATTCCGGGTTATCCCATATAAAGAGAGGAGCAGTGGGTTTGCCTCCTCCACCAGGGGCTTGGGGGGACAGAGGGGCAGACCCGAGAGTACACCCTGGTCAGGGGAGTTGAGGGACCATGAGGAGAGCAGGTCGACTCCCAGGATAAAGGCTATGCATGCAAGGGATACCATAGGTCCAGCACCCCGCATGGTAACTAAGGTTATGACCGGGTGTGAGTCTGTGGTTTCTAAGGTAGGAGCAAAGCAAAAACCTTGGGTGAGGGTTCACCAGCAGGACAGCCTATGGACCAGATTCCTTCCCTTTGGCAGGGAGGGAGGGAGAGGAGGGTCAGTGTAGAGTGCTAGGCAATTAGACTAGAGGACTTAAACCCTCTGATAGCAAATTAACTTAGGGCAGACAGGCAGCAAGCTCAGAGATATACAGCAGAGTTCAGCTTATCCCAAGTATGGCAAAAATAACTTTAAACAGTGTAGGACAGTTTGTGGAACAGTAACCTAAGTGGAAAGAAAGATAACGTTATACAACAGGCAGCAAGTCAATATACAAATTAACGTGCACACATCTTAGAAAGGCAGAGGTAGACAGCAAAATTAGCTTATGGCAGGCAGGCAGCAAGCTCAGAGATAGTCAGCTGAGATCTGCTTTTCCCAAGTTTGGCAAAACAAGTTTAAACAGTGTAGGACAGCTGTAGAACTGAGAGAGGCAGTAGAACAAATAAACAAGTTAACGTGTACACAGCATTAGAAGGCAGAGGCAGACATATGGTGTTCAAGGAGCAAATTGTCCAGTGGGTGGTATCCTCACATGGCAAGAAGGTAGGTAGAGAGGGATAGGTTCTCCCTGGGAAGGGGTGGGGCAAGGGTCCATTTAATGGGAGGAGGGAAAGGGGCAGGTGAGTGGGCAGAAAAAGTTGTTTGTGAATCTCAGGAGGTCATGGCAGGGGAGGGGACCCATGGCAAAGGGCCACCCTCTCAAACTCCTGGGCATCCGGCAGTGTGAGTGTGGCCAACGGGGCTCGGGAGCCGACTTTGAAGATCGCCGACTGAACGTCACTGCAGGTCAGGACCAATGGGCGCACAGTGTTTATGTTCAAATCTTCACACTCTTTTTGGCAAACGGCATTCTGGAGAGTTGTAGCCAGGTAAGGCTGTGCAGGAATTTTTTTGTTGTTGCAGATTCTGTCCCCTCATGCCCAAGTAGGCAAGTGAAAAGTCCAGGGTGTAGGCGGGGAGCGTAGTTGGAGGGATCCGGTCGCTGGCTTGTTGGTGTTCGGGGGAGGTCCACTTGGAAAAGCACCTCACCCTGAGGAGTAAAACAAAAAGTCATTTGGTGAATCTCAAGAGGTCGTGGCAGGGGGCGGGGACCCATGGTAAAGGGCCACCCTCTCAAACCCCTGGGCGTCCGGCAGTGCGAGTGTCATTTCCCTTCCGCTGTCAATCATTTTCAATAAATCCCTGCAAGAAAGTTTAATACCAGATGATTGGCGCACTGCCATCGTTACACCTATATTTAAGAAGGATAACTGGGGAATATTGAAAATTATCGCCCTGTTAGTTTAATATCTGTTGTTGGGAAACTCATGGAAAGGATTATTAAAACAAAATTAGAGGAAGAGGTTAAAATCTGAAATATTAGCAGATTTAACACAACACGGCTTTATGACAGGCCATTCATGCACTACAAATCTTATAGTTTTCTATAATATCATCAGTACACACCTTGATAATGGGGTTTCAACAGGTGTAATACAACTAGATTTTAGTCGGGCATTTGATGAGGTCCTTCATACTAAACTCCTATGGAAATTAAAGACACTGGGCATTCCAACTTACCTTGTAGATTGGATAACTGACTGGCTTACATGCAGGACTCAAAAAGTCAAAATTAATGACATCTTTTCTGACTGGGGCTTGGTCACGAGTGGGGTTCCCCAGGGATCAGTGCTGGGGCCCACACTGTTCAACATATTCATTAATGACATGCAAGCAGGACCAAATAATTACTTATCAAAATTTAATGATGACACAAAACTGGGGGGGGGGGGTAGAGTTAATGATCCTACCAATTTGGCATCACTAGTTACTGATCTAGGAAAAATAGAACATTGGGCTACCCAAAATAAGATGTTCTTCAATCATGATAAATGCGTTGTTCTCCATTTTGGGAGAAACAATCCAAAGCACGACTACTATCTGAACAATATAAAACTTAAAACATCTACTTGTGAAAAAAATCTGGGGATACTCATATCTAACAAACTTACATCTAGGGAACACTGCATAAAAACAACTAAAATGACCAATAGTCTCCTAAAACAAATCAAACGCACTTTCATTATCCATACGTAAAGAGTGTATCATCCCTTTGTATAGGACTTTCATAAGACCATATATCGACTGTGGCTTCCTGTGTTGGAATCCCTACCTTAAAGGTGACATGCTCTGCCTAGAACAAATACAGAGAAGAGCTACCAAAATAGTATCAATATTGCACATGTAGATTACCCAACAAGACTAAAACTAACTGGACTACATTCACTGGAAACTAGGAGGAAAAGAGGTGACTTGCTAATGACATACAAGTTACTTCAATCACCCACCCTTATGAGTCACTGCGGACTTGTTTATTCAACCAGACGGATAGTCCCTAGATCGCATAATAAGCAGTTAAAGGTCCAGTCCTTCAAAACCAACAAAAGAGGAACATTTTTCTCCTTAAGAGCACCAAGGCTTTGGAATATCCTGTCACAGGAACTGGTGGATGAATGTAACCTAAACTCTTTTAAAAATAATTTTGACATCTGGATTAGGGAGAACTTACATTAAGTTCTATAAAGGCCCACGTAATGTGGGGGACATCCTCGATGGGCCTTGGCCATCTTTTGTCCGTTAAACCAAGTAATACCAAATAATTCTTTGTATACCTCTACTTTTAACAATAATATAATGAGAAATATCACAGTTCATTATTTACTGCACTTAACAGTTTCCTTAATTAAAAACAGCTACTGCAAGTGGTGACTAAATTCAAGTCCGATATCTTTAGAACTATTTTTTTTAATAAAACATTAAAAGAAACTTGGAAACATTGGGCTCGATTCTAGAAGGGTGGTGCAAGTTGCTGCTGAACGCAACTTGTGTCACCCGCAACTGTGACATTGACCCTGTGCCCTATTCTAGAAGGGGCAGGGTCACCACAGCAAAGTCCTGTGGCTTGCGACATGCAGCTAGGTATGCCGCACAAGGCGTGCCTGGCCAGCATGTCGCAACCATCGTGAGTTACAAGTGCACCTTACCAGCCAGCCACAACCCCACCCCCTGCTCCCCTAGCCTTCAGTATGTGCCCTAAAGTGTCTGGCCAACAACAACTGTCCCCAAATTCGCAAATGTGAGCCCGCCTGGCCTAAAAATCAGCCCCAACCCCATAGCTATGCCTCACAGGGCTGCCCACCCTTCAGCCCCCAAACCCATGTTGTTAAATGTCTCACAGGGCAGCACTGTCATCCCCACCCATGCCCCGACCCAGTCGCCCGTCACAAATGCAGCAAAAAGCCTGCCCTGGTAGTCTAGTGCCCCCTGATCAGTATAAAATAATTAAAGATCCCTACATCCCTGGTAGTCTAGCGGCCCCCCCAATCAACAAAATCATTAAAGTCCTTCAGTTCCCTGGTAGTCTAATTTCTGAGTCGTCTTTTCAGTGCAGCGCCGATACTGGACTCAGTTGGCGGCTGGCCGTGGTGGTGAGAGGTGGGCTGTGCCAGTCACTGGCTGGGGATGGGTGGGGAGTGCTGGGTGGGCTGGAATAGCTGGGTGGGGGTCACTAGACTACCAGGAATTGAAGGACTTCAATTGTTTTATGTTGTTTGTGGGGAGGGTGCTAACTACCAGGGATTTGGAGAACTGTAATTGTTTCATGTTGACCAGGGGCCACTAGACTACCAAGGATGTGGTGATCTTTATTTATTTTATACTGATCGGGGGGGTCCACTAGACTACCAGGGCAGGCTTTTTGTCGCATTTGCAGCAGGCGATTTGCAGCTCGAGGCATGGGTGGGGGGATGGCAGTGCCGCCCTGCGGGGCTTGTGCCCATGGGTGTTTTGGGGGATGGGAGTATTGGCATGGGGGGTGGACATGATGGCATGTCAGCAGGCAGGTTTACAGGACCCTTGGGGGGGCAGCCGTAGGTTACACCAGCTAAGTGCTGGTGTAACTTACATTGCCAGTTCTCCTCTGGAGGTTCTTGTAGAATCCCAACGTTGGGGACTTTGTTGCTGCCCTTCTGGAAAGTGGCACAACTGCTGCCGTAACCCCCCCTAGCACCATGTTGCAGGTGGTTTATGGTGCAACTGGGAGCGTAACTGTTGTTTGGCGCAAGTGGCCTGCGACATGTTGCAGGCCACAATGTAGAATCGTGCATGTCGCAACTGCTGGCGTAAGTTACTACATTCACCATTCTACTTGGCGCAACTGCTGTTATGCCAGGTGTAAGTAACTCTTCTAGAATCTGGCCCATAGAATCTGACAGCAGATAAGGACCGCTTGGCCCATCCCGTCTGCCAATTTCTCCCTACCTACACTATTACTGCAGACCATGCACAATCTATAGCTCTTTCTCCCTCCCTCCCCTCTTCCTTTCCACTATGTTTCCCTTGTGCTTATCCCATGCATTCTTGACCCCCACCACTGTGTTTTCCCCCACCACCTCCACTGGAAGGGAAAAAAGTGCTGCTGTTTTTTTAGGACATCACATGCTTCCCACAGGTATTATCAAAGTTTTGCCTCTGATAACATTCTAATATCCAGGTGCTCTTTGGCAATATGGCACTGTGATTTAGGGCACTGAGCTATAAACTTGGAGACCTGTGTTTGAATCCCACAGCCCCCAGTTGCATACTGTGTGACCCTGAGCTAGTCACTTCCTTGTGCTCCCAGGGCACACCTGGAAACAAGCACTGTCTTAGTGTGCCTTTCCTGGTTAAGCAATTTTCCCTTCCCTTTCCTTCCCTTCCCTTCCCTTCCCTTCCCTTTGCCAGCAAACTGAGAGTTAATCAAAAAGTTGAAGCCTGAGACTTTGTCTGGCACAGTATTATTTTAACAAAATTCCTAGGCAGTTCTTTCCATCTGAATTTCACTGTACCTTTTATTTAAAACTCAGTGACCACCAAAAATAACAATGCACACCTTAGAAACATAGAAACATAGAATTTGATGGCAGATAAGGACCGCTTGGCCCACCTAGTCTGCCCATTCCCCTACCTAACGGATAAGCTGCATATCCCAGTTAACCAACAGCCTACTTCCTCCTACCCCGCACTAGAATTGCCTTATGTCTGTCCCATGCATTCTTGAATTCCTCCACCGTTTTTGACTCTACGACCTCCTCAGGAAGGCTATTCCATGTATCTACAACCCTCTCTGTGAAGAAATACTTCCTCACATTACCTCTGAGCCGTCCCCCTTCTATCTTCAAATTGTGTCCCCTTGTTTTTGCACATCTCTTTTTCTGAAAGATGCTACCCTCTTGGACTTCGTTGATTCCCTTGAGGTATTTTAAAGTTTCTATCATGTCCCCCCTCTCCTTCGTTTCCTCAAGGCTATACATCTTAAGTTCCTTTAGTCTTTCTTCATATGTCTTCTGATGCAGACCCTGCATCATTTTGGTTGCCCTCTTCCGGACAGCCTCCACACTGTCTGTCTTTGCAGAGATGGGGTCTCCAGAACTGTACACAGTACTCCACATGTGGTCTTACCAACTGTCTGTACAGAGGGCCAACAACTTTTTGTTTTCTACTGGTGATGCCTCTCTCTCTATGCATCCCAGTATCCCCCCCAGCTCTCCTTACTGCCTTCTCACATTGCTGGCTCACCTTTAGGTTGTCTGATATGACTACCCCCAGGTCCCTTTCCATTTTTGTTGTTGTCAGTATCTCACCCCCCATTGTGTACTCTTCCCTGGGTTTTTGTTTCCCAGGTGCATTACTTTGCACTTCTTTGCATTGAATCCATGCTGCCATACATTTGACCAATCCTCCAACCTTGCCAAGCCCCTTTTCATCCTTTCCACCCCACCTTAAGTATCAACCCTGTTTCAGATCTTTGTGTCTTCTGCAAAGAGACATACTTTCCCTTCCAGTCCCTCTGCAATGTCACTTATAAAGACATTAAAAAGTACTGGCCCCAGTACTGAACCCCGTGGCACCCCACTAGTACCCCTTCTTTCTTCACTGTGGACTCCATTTACTATTACCCGCTGTGACCTGTTGTCTAACCAGTGCTTTACCCAGGCTACCACCCTGGGACCCACTCCCAGGCTGGCTAATTTGTTTATTAATCTTTTGTGCAGGACTGTGTCAAATGCCTTGCTAAAGTCTAAGTAGGCCATGTCCACAGCCCCTCCCTGGTCTACTACTTTGGTCACCCAGTCAAAGAAATCAATTAGATTTGTCTGACATAACCTTCCCACTGTGAATCCATGCTGCCTTGGGTCCTGTGCTCCACTGGCCTCTAGATACTCAGCAGTTCTTTCTTTCAGAAGTGATTCCATCATTTTCCCTACCACTGAGGTCAAACTTACAGGTCTGTAGTTTCCTGCCTCTGTCTTGCTCCCACTTTTGTGAAGGGGAATCACATCCACCCCTCTCCAGTCATCAGGTACCACACCATCCTCCCATGATATATTACAAAGGGTAGTCAGTGGTGTTACTAGTTCTTCCCTTAGTTCTTTTAGAATTACGAATTATGGGGTGAATCCCATCAGTCCCCATTGCTTTATCCACCTTCAGTTTTAAGAGTTCTTTCAGAACCCTTTCTTCTGTGAAAGGAGTAATATCAACCCACCTATCCAGAGTGCTTCTATTGACTGTATTAGGTATTTCCCCATTTTTCCATTGTGAATACTGAGCAGAAGTATTCATTCAGTATCCTTGATTTTTCACTGTCGTTCTCTGCCCAACCACCTTCCTCTTTGTTCAGCCTCAGTATTCATGCCTTAGTCTTTCTTTGCTCCCTAATGTACCTATAAAAGGTTTTATCCCCCTTCTTAACCAAGTTAACTATCTTTTCCTCAGTTTGGGCCTTTGCTGTTCTGACTGCCTTGCCCACTTCCTTCTGCTTTAACTGGTACAGTTCTCTGTCCTGCTCCTTCTGTGTTTCCTTATACTTCCTGAATGCCATATTTTTCTCCCTTACCTTCCCTGCCACTGCTTTTGAGAACCATAGTGTTTTTTTCTTTTGTTTTGATTTGTTTATTTGCTTCACACAAAGGCTTGTTGCCTCTGTGATAGCGGTTTTGATGTTTCCCAATTGTTGCTCCACCCCACCTTCTTGCCTGTTTGCTAGTGCTTTTCGAGGCACTCTCCCATTTTGACAAAATCAGCCCTCCTGAAGTCCAGTACCTTCACTTTTGTGTGGCTTGACTATACAGCTAAGTTTATCGTGAACCACACTGTTTGGTGGTCACTTGTTCCCAGAAGGCTACCCACTTCAAGATCAGAGATCCTCTCCATCCCCATTTGAGAGTACCAGGTCTAAGATTTCTCTCTCTCAAGTGGGTTCCAAAACTAGCTGTCTGAGGCATGCCCCCTGTAGGGCATTGAGAATGGCTTGCTCTTGGATGTGGCTGCAGCAAAGGTGCTCCAGTCAACATCTGGCATATTCAGGTCCCCCATCAGCAATATCTCCCCTTTCTCTGCCACCTAAAGGATGCCTTCTATCATTTCCTTGTCCATTTCCTCCTTTTGTGGAGCCATTTCCAGTCTCCAGGGTGACACACAGTGCCTCCTCTCCTCCCCTCCCTGTTTACCCTTTAGTTCGGTTGCTTTGATCCCTTCCCTTACATAGAAAGCTCCTCCTCCTCCTCTTCTTCCCTCCCTCCCTGTTCCTCCTGTAGATTGCGTACCCTGGTATGTTGACATCCCAGTCATGGTTTTCTGTGTACCATGTTTCTGTGACTGCCACAATATCCAGGCATCCTTCCTTATAAGAAGAAGGACTGTAGTACTTTTTCCCCCAAGTATCAGGACTGCTTAAACAGCTTACTTAACAGTTGTGCCTTTATGTAGCAAATAAGGCAGCAAAAACAACACACAGGCTGCAATTAAAATTATTTATTTGTGTATTTAATAGTTGGTAACCGGGAAAGGCACACTGAGCCGAGGCTTGTTTCCAGGTGCGACCTAGGGGAAGGGACATTACAGTGGTAGTAGCATATATAATACAATGCAATGCAACAAAACATTAAAATCAGCAAACATAGTGCAGTGCAAAAAGACTGAGGTAACAATAATCAGAAAACAAGTCAAAAGCAATACCAAGCATATATACAGCGGAGAAAATAACAGAGGGCAAATATAAACAAATATCTGCATGGGAATAAATTAGGTACATCACAGTGCAGGCAGATAATATACAGTGTCCACAGAGTTTATAATAGCTGAACTGACTTTGTGCAAGGTAGGGAGTAAAAAGAGTGCAAGAGGAGAATAGGGAAAAGATAAAGTAGGAGACTTAGAGAAGGGTATGGGAACGGACAGCAAGACACTATACAGGAAGGGGGGGCAGGGGTCCAAAGAAATAGGTAAGGAAAGTAAAGTGCATGGAGAGGAAGTTAGGCTAGTTAGGGATGGGAGTGGGTGGAATCCAGGAAAGAGGGGAAAGACATGAGCAAGTGGTGGCAGGAGCAGCTTGGAGAATGGATTTAAGGGCAGATATAGCGGGAGAGTGGTGAGTTTCCCAGGGAAGTTGGTTTCAGAGGTGGGGTAGTTGGTAAGAGAAGGTGGCCTTACCTGAGAAAATGTGAGGGTGTGGGAGGGAGAACATGCGGGCATCCCTGGATCAGAGGAAATATGAGGAGGAGCTTACTGAAAATAGGCAGGAGTTGATGTACAGGGGGAGGGTCCCAAACCAGAATTTGGAGATGAAGGTAATGCTATGGGTGTGGTGCCTGGCAGGAAAAGGCATTAGGGAAAGGGAGGAGTAGAGGGTGCAGTAGTGAGTGTGGGGGGGTGGAGGTGGCAAAATGACAAAATGAGTTTAATAGAGTGTCAAGTCTAGTGAGAGAGATGGTGGGTGCAAAGTTATTGACAATGTCTGCATGATCAAAAACTGGTAAGATGGTTTTGGTGGCTAGTTCTCGGTGGGTGGACATAAAGAGACAGTCCTTGTGGCGATAGAGGGCTCCGCATTTTGGTCAAAGTTTGGGGCAGATAGAGTCAATGTGAACAGAGAAGTCGAGGTTGCTGTCAAGCCAGACACCAAGATATAGTATGTGCCAGGGGAGCTGGGTAGGCAAAATAAATGACAGTGCTTCTTTGGTTGGGATAAACTGATTTGTGACTTGCTGTGGCATTGTTTGGTCTGATTCCTGAGTGAAAGAGGGTGCTTCAGGGATTCATGTAAAGTGCTTCTGTGGCATTCTTTTGGGTTCTTTGCTTTGATTTCAGTATGAGGGAGGGTGCTTCTGTGACTTGGGTTTGGTTAAAAGGTCGAAGTAGGTGATTAACACCTCATTTTAAATAGAGCATCCTCTTAACAGACAATTAATTGCTAATTAGTAAGGCAGCTACAGGTAGTGTCAGTAAAATTGGACCAGTCAGTCCACACTTGAACAACAAGACTGAGGGAAAATATGCATTTAAAAGGGATCATTTGATGCATTTAACAGGTTTATTTTACATAGGAAATATAGGGAAAAAATCGGGACTTGGAAATTCTATGCATTTATGCGGGCTATGCATTTATCAGGTATGTGTTTAAGTGGGATGCACTGTATTTGAAAGACTTGACTGAGTCCAGGAGAGAGTCATCCAGGGTGGTAGAGGCAAGGGAATTTAGAGGTTTTGATAGTCTTTGTTGTGATCCGAAAAACATTGAGACTGTTTTTTTGGAGTTTAGTTTGAGCTGGTTATGCCTAAACCATAGCTGCACTTTACTGAAGTCGTGCTGCAGAGGAGTAGTTACACCTGTAGCAGTTGGCCCAGAAATGTATAACACAGTGTCATCCATGTACGTGTGTATTTTGGAGGGAGAGCAGACAGATGGTAAGTCATTTATAAATAGAGAAAAGAGGATAGGGCTGAGTATGAATCCTTGTGGAACACCAGCGTGGATAGGGAGAGGGTGTTGCCTACTTGAATGGATTGCTGTTTATTATAGAGGTAAGATCTGAACCAATCTGTGGCAGATGGGGCCAGACTGGTGGAGAGAAGCTTTTGGATAAGAAGATGGTGAGAGACTGATTCAAAGGCTTTTGCCAAGTCCACAAAGACGGCAGCAATCAATCAATCAATCAATCTTTATTTAACCAGGAGAAGCATCATTGAGATAAACTCATGTACAAAGAGGTCCTGGGTGAACAAAGCACACAAAAGTGACACTCAAAAAGAACAAACTTAGGAAAATAATATACAATGAATAGGTACAAGGAAGCCAGAATACAAAATACAAAATATACAATAAACGATACGTAACATGAGATAGTCAATAAACAATATGTACAATAATATACAGCCTAGAGTGGTGGAAAAACAGGGGGAAGAGAAGAAAGTATGGGGGCAACAATTTAATGGGGAGGAGAAAGGAGGAGGGCAGTCAGATGAAGACACCAAGAGAGTAAGTGGTGCTTGGAAGAGGGGAAGCCAGGAGGGAAGGGGTGAGGTTGGGAGAAAGGGGAAGGAGGGTGTAAAACTAGGTGAGGGTCACTGTGGACTGGAGTCCTACCTAGAAAAGTAAGAGAAGAGGGTAAGAGGGGATAAAGCTCACAAAGCACTTCAGTCTAACCTAGAGGGATAGGGAGACGGATGAGCTTAACCAATGAGCATGTTAAAGTTCTATGGCTTGTGGAAACAGTGGCAGAGGGAGAGGTGGACATTGCAGCCATCACAGAAACATGGGCCACCCAATACAATGACTGGGACCTGTCTGTACCAGGGTACAGGTTATTTTGTAGGGACAGGGTGATTGGGAAAGGAGGGGGTGTGGCACTATATATGAAGGAAGGACTGAAGTGTGTAAGGGAGGAAGGGGAGGAGGGTAGTATGGAGTCAATTTGGATGCAAATCAAGGATTCCAAGAATATGATTTTTAGAATGGGAGGAGTGGTGTACAGGCCACCATCTCAGACAGAGGAGTTAGACAGGGAACTAGCAGGACAGATCAGGAGGACCTGCAAGAAGGGTAGTGTGGTGATTGTGGGGGACTTCAAATGCCAGGAGTGGACTGGAGTACCCCAACAACCAGGAAAAGAAGGGAGCAGGTACCGCTGGAAGCCTTCCAGGACAGCTTCTTGCTGCAAATGGTCAGTGAACCAACCAGGTTAGGGAATACCCTTGACCTTGTGCTGGCAAATGGGGACTTTGTGAGAGAACTTACAGTGGAGGAACCGCTGTCAGGGAGTGACCACCACTCAGTATGGCTCACACTGGATATGGGCAAGGAAGGAGTGGAATCTGGCACAAGAGTGCTGGACTTCAGGAGAGCCAACTTTGGGAGGATGGGGGAAGTGGTAAATGGGTACCTGGCCAGAATTCAATCTAGTATGGACACTAACCAGAGGTGGGAGCACATAAAGCTGGGGATAGTAGAGGCAACCAAAACTTGATGCAAGGCCCAGAGCAAGAAGGCTAGGGCTATGAAACCAAGCTGGTTCAGCAAGGAGGTCATGGAAAAGGCAAGGAGGAAAAGAGCTGCCTTTAGGAAGTACAAGAAAACAGGGAGAGGGGAGGACAGGGAGGAGTACTTGACAGAATCGAAGGATGTGAACAAGGGCAGTAAGGGGAGCCAAGGCATCTATGGAACTCAGGCTGGCACAAGGCATTAAGAAGGGGGAGAAGGACTTCTTTAGGTACATCAGAGAGAAAAGGAGCTGTAAGGACCACATAGTAAGGATTAGGAAGGAGAGGGGTTGGGTGGAAGCAGGGTGCGATAAGGCAGAAGCACTAAATAGGTACTTCTGCTCAGTATTTACTAAAGAGAGGGGGTGACACCCAAGGGGAGAAATGGCAGAAACAGTGGGGGAGGGGGTGAGAGATGGGGAAATCATGGAGGGCAGAGTTCGGGAGGGTTTGAAGGCACTGAGGGTGAATAAGGTGCCAGGCCCAGATGGCATCCACCCCAGGGTAATGAAGGAGCTGGCAGAGGTCCTTGCAGTGTTAAGTTAACTTTATTTTAAGTAGCCTTCTACACATGTAATTACGGTACCTGGGGACTTAGTTTCAGGTGCTCCAGTAAGAGGGAAGTTTTTTGTGGGTGAGCACTTCCTGTGGCTGTAGTGGAAGGTCTGTAAGCTGTTATCACTGGCCTATCTAGTAATAAAAGGTCTTTGCTGCGCCCCTGTAGAGTGTCTTCTGGAGTTTTATTTGAACATTGGTAGCAGAGAATGGTTAGCAATTACAGGATCCTGCCTGCATTTGACGAGAAAAGGGCGTATGAAACCTGAAAAAATGAAGTTGGAATATGGCAACGTGTTACCGAACTGGAAAAAAAAAAAACAAGCAGCTAGCGATCGTACTTTCACTCAAGGGTAGGCGAGGACATTGGATTGGAAATTTCAGCAGAAGATTTAAACAAAGATACGGGAATGGAGACGTTAATCAGAGCACTTGATGATGTGTTTCTCAAGAAGGAGAAGGATCGGATTTATGACGCATATACTAATTTTGACCAGATTGCTAGAGGCAGCTCAACATCCATGACGGACTACATTATTGACTTTGAGAAAAGGTACACTGTCATACGCAAACACAATATGATTCTGCCAGATACTGTGCTAGCTTTCAAGTTGTTAGATACTTCGGGCTGGATATTCAAACTGCGCCATTCATAGGCACAAGCCCTTGAGCTGCACAAAATAGTTGCGCAGGGGTGTGTCCTGGGCGATATTCAAAGGAGTTGCGCTGTGAAACATCGCTGATCACCCCAACCACAGCCACTGTGCATGGCGCCAGTGGAACTTGTGCCACGCAGAGTTGATGAGTGGAGCATTCAACTTGCAGTGGGCGCAAGTACCGATGCGCCATCTGCGTAAAATCATGATATTCAAGGTGACATGCAAATGGGGCTATAATTCATGCAAGGTGCAGGGGTCATTTGCATGTGATTATTTCCCATTGCATGCCATTAGCATGTAGGTGCACCGATCCTGAGGACTTGCGGCGTGGCGCCCTGCCAGGCAGCAGCCGTCGGGACCGGCGCCCCTGTGTCGTGGGCATAGCGTACCCCCACCAGCTCGATCGGGCAGCAATGTGGCTCCCCCCTCCGTACATATCCCTGGTGGTCCAGTGGACCGAAATGCCCGATCGCAGGCGGTATGTATAATAACACACCCCTCCTGTACATATCCTGGTGGTCCAGTGGACCTAAATGCCCGATCCGCAGGCGGTATGTGTAATAAATCCCACCCCCTCCTTTACATATCCCTGGTGGTCCAGTGGACGAAATGCCCGATAGCGGGTGGTATGTGTAATAAATCCCACCCCCTCGTTACATATCCCTGGTGGTCAGTGGACCGATATACTTGATCGCGGGTGGTATATAATAAACCCCCGAACATAGCCCTGGTGGCTGGTGTCCCCACCCCACCCCTGACCCCACCACCCGCTCCCCGGCAGCCAGCGGGCGGCAGCATCCACCGCCTGCCGCCCACCGCCCGCCGACTGACTGCCCGGTGGGTCTGCATGCCCTATTGGTGCAGAGCAAGAGCCAATGGGCGTGCAGCCCATACCAGTACCTGACAGTCCAGATTTGGCGAATGTTCATTCACAAGTCTGGACTGTCATAACTTGATATGACCTGCATGCCCGTGGCTCTTACTCTAACAGTGTGCAACCATGCCGGGCAGTCAGCTCGGGCGGCGGCGGGTTGGGTGAATTGCCGCCTGCCGACGCGGGGAGGCGGCGTAGTGAGCTAAAATAGTGAAAAATGAGGCACACGGAGCCTGCCAGGGCTACTGCAATACATGTACACGCCTGCGATCGAACATTCGATCACTGGACACCAGAAGTCGCGGAAGAGTTGTCTGCCACCGACCGCGAACATCGATCACTGGACCTCAAAGATATCTCGGAAGAAACCACATGCTGCCAGCGATCGGGCTGGTGGAAGTACACTAAGCCAGCGATTGGGCTGCGAGAACAGGGACTGGGTTGGGGGCCAGCCACAGGTGGCAGCTGCTGTGTTGCGCCCTGCAATACAGCAGCTCACCTGTGGTGTGCCTGAATCAACTTTTTTGGCTCAAAGTCCTGCAGGCGCAGGTTGAGTTGCACCTGACAACTCTGCACAGCCCGGCTGAATATCGGGCTGTGCAGTTCATGCATGGTTCCTCCCCCTCCAGTTCAGCATGCATTCATTTGCATTGCGCTGTTGCTCAGCATGTTTTCTGTGGCGCAACTGCCTCCTGCTGAATATTGCAGAATGGAGCAAGTTTGGACTTGCGCAGGTGCAACCCTATTGCGCATGGTGCAACCCTTTTGAATATCTGGCCCTTCATGCTTAGATGTGAAGGATAAACAGTTGGCTTTAACTGCCTGTACAAGCCTGACATTTGCATCAATGAAGTCAGCATTAAAGAGGATTTTTGGCAATAAGACATCTATTGTGCCAGTCATAGAGGGAATTCACGTGGGTCAAGATGCAGCGTATTTCACTGAGCAAAGGAAAAAACAGGATAGCATGGCACGCTATCAAAATGACCACAAGAGGACGCCATTGCCTGGCAAAAATCCATTGGATAGATATGGGAGAAGATCAAAATGTGCCATTTGCCAATGCACTTATCATTGGGCCAAAGACTGCCAGCACAAAAATGAACAAGTGAAGTTAATAGAAGAAAAAACAAATATAGATGAAGTAGAGCAGTGTAACATCACATTGTTTTCAAAGGAGTTCGCTACTGATGCAGAGGCATTTATGGTAGAGTCTTTAGGATCTGCAGTCATTGATACTGCGTGTACATGCACAGTCTGTGGAAAAAAAATGTCTAGATAGCTATGTAAGTGAACTTAGACAAGATGTAGTGCACAAGATGGTGGACATACCAAGTTGCACAGCTTTCAAATTTGGAGATGGAAGAGTTGTGCTTTCTATCAAAAGAGTTAAAATCCTAGCAAAAATAGGTCAGACAAAATGTCACATAGAAACTGAGGTTGTCCCTGCAAATATTCCTTTGTTGTTAAGCAAAACTTCCTTAAAGAAGGCAGAGGCAGTGCTAGACATTAAAAATGACAAAGCGGTGATGTTTAAACAACCAGTCATACTTGAGCTTACTACTTCAGGACATTATTGTGTCAGAATTCTAGACAAAGACATTACAGAGAGTCCATGTGAAAATGAAATTTTAACAGTGACAGAGAACATGTCCACAGATGAAAAGCACAGAGTTTTGTTAAAACTTCACAAGCAGTTTGGACATGCTTCAGTTGATAAGCTTCAGAAATTACTGTGAAGTTCTGGTAATAATGATAAGAGAGTGTTTCCATTCTACAACAGATAGTGAACAGCTGTGAGACATGCCTGAGATGCAGCAAACCCAAGCCCAAGCCTGCTGTTGGGCTACCAATAGCTTCAGTACAGTGAAACAGTGGCTGTGGACCTTCATGAGCTAGGACCAAGTGTGTGGTATCTTCATCACATTGATCACTTCACACGCTTCAGTGCTGGAGGCATTGTGACTACAAAGAAACCTACTGAAACTGTGAAGCAGTTTATTCATTCCTGGATATAGTGCATGGCCCACCTAAAAATTATACAGCGACAATGGAGGAGAATTCAACAATGATGAAATCCGTGATATGGCAGAAAATTTGAATATAGAAGTAAAGACAACTGCTGGGTACAGTCCGTGGAGCAATTGACTTTTGTAATGACATAATTTAACATTCACTGAAATCCTATTGAAAGTGAAAAAAAACTAATCAATGTGATTGGAAAACAGCCCTAGATTGGGCACTTATGCCAAAAAACTCAATGCAGAATGTCCATGGCTACAGCCCATACCAGCTAGTGTTTGGACAGAACCCTAATCTTTCCTCTGTGCTGATTGATAAGCCACCTGCTTTGGAAGGGACGACTATGAGTGAATGGGTAAGACAGCATATTTCAGCATTGCATGCAGTGAGGAAAGCATTCACTGAAGCAGAATGCTCAGAGAGAATTCGCCGGGCTTTGCGTAAACAACTTCATCCTACAGATGAAAAATACGAGACTGGAGACAAAGTCTATTACAAACGCATGGATTGTGCAGAGTGGAAAGGACCTGGTGTCATCATTGGTCAGGATGGCGTGGTAATATTTATGAGACATGGAGGCACCTATGTGAGTGCATCATTCAAGGTTACGAAAAGTGAATAACGAGCAAATTGAAGGGCGGTGGCTGACCATCAGCATGCTAACACAAAAGGTCACAGAAGGTGAGACAGATTACCAGATGCTGAACACAATAACGTGGACACTATGAGTGGTACAGACAATGATGAAGTAGAGGACTTCACCAATGACACAGGAAATATTGATGAAGTGACATTCAACAACCCCATGTGTGAAGACAAGACGGTTGTAGCTAATCTAAAAACCTGAAACAAATTGTTAGATATACAGACAGAGAAAGTGGATTCCTTACACAGCAAAAAGTTCTTGGATGTGCAGGAAAAGTTAAGGGGAAAAACAAACACTGGTACAATTTACACTACTTGGAACCCTCTGCCATTTCAGATACAGCAGGGTCAGTTGACTTGTCACATGTAGACAAACTTCACATCTAACCTATGGACAACCAAGTGTAACACTCTGAAGATGATGTACTAGTTACAAAGGAAGTATCTTTTGATTATGCAAAACAAGATAAGCTCAGTAGCTGGAAGAGCAATGGGGTGTTTGACGTAGTCAAAGACAATGGACAAAATTGTATTTCTACAAGGTGGGTTTGTACCCTAAAAGAAACCTTGGATGGAATAGTTCCAAAAGCACGTCTGGTGGCCAGAGGTTTTGAGGAACTTGACAATAAAGAACTTCCAAAAGACTCACCAACGTGTGCCTCTAGAGTCCCAAATTGCTTCTAACTGTAATTTGTCAAAAACAATGGGGCTTCATTCCATGGACATTAAATCTGCTTTCCTACAAGGAACAAAGTTGTCTCGAGATATTTACATCAAACCTCCACCTGAAGCTAAAGGTGAAGGAACACTGTGGAAACTTAAAAGTGTGTCTATGGTCTGGCAGATGCATCTCTGTACTGGTACAACAAAGTTAAAGAAACTATGCTGAATACAGGTGGAAAATGTCACAAGTGGATCCTGCCATCTTCTACTGGTTAGATCAAGATAGCAATGTAGCTGGAGTGCTTGCCTGCCATGTTGATGACTTTATTTGGGGTGGCTCACATAACTTTGCCACAACAGTAATACCACACTTAAGAAATGTCTTTAAGACTGGCCGTGAGGAACATGACAGCTTTTGTTACGTGGGCATGGAGTTCAATACAGTTGATAAAATCGTACAGTTACAACAGCAACACTACATACAAAATCTTCTACGACATCCACATGGATTCCATAAGAGCGTTACACTATGATGATCCTCTCACTGAAAGTGAAAGGATCAACTGAGGTCAAAGACAGGCCAAATTCTCTGGGTTGCTAGACAGAGCAGACCTGATGTCATGTTTGATGCTTGTAACTTGCATCCAACACGAAACAAGCCACTGTTCAAACCATACATGAGGCAAAACAAAATTGTTCGAAACTGAAATCAGAACAAGTGACTTTAAAATTTCAATGTTTGGGAAAAGATGCCTCTTTAAAATTGGTAGTTTTTAGTGATGCATCACTAGGCAACCTCCGGATGGGAGGTACTCAGGGTGGTCACCTGATTATCTTAATGGGTGAGAAGGACGCTTTCACCACTTTCCTGGCAGTTAAAAAGGGTAAGAAGAGTAGTCCGGAACACGCTTGCTGGGGAAACCCTTGCTTTGGCTGAGGGAATTGACAATGCCATCTTTCTGGCAATGCTCTACTCAGAGCTCACTACCGATGGTACCAAACACATCTTACCTGTGACATGTGTTGTGGACAATCATTCACTAGTTGATGCTATCAAGTCGACCAAGTCAGTTTCAGAGAAAAGGCTTCATCTTAAAATTAGTGGCCTTAAAGAACTTATCCAGGCCAAGATGGTCCAGCGTGTTCTCTGGTCTACCACGAAGAACAACTGGCTGACTGCTTAACAAAAAGGGGAGATCGGCTCTTGTGCTTCTAAAAGCACTCAGTAAAGGGATGGCAAGTTTGAGGAAGAAGACACTAGACATGTGGACATTAAACTTGCTATTATAAAAGGGGCTAAAATTTAAGTCTTTAAAGAAAAGTGGGAGATTGTTAAGTTAACTTTATTTTAAGCAGCCTTCTACACATGTAATTACAGTACCTGGGGACTTAGTTTCAGGTGCTCCAGTAAGGGGAAAGTTTTTTGTGGGTGAGCATTTCCTGTGGCTGTAGTGGAAGGTCTGTAAGCTGTTATCACTGGTCTATCTAGTAATAAAAGGTCTTTACTGCGCCCCTGTATAGTGTCTTCTGGAGTTTTATTTGAACAGCAGGGCCTTTGGCAGACCTATTTAATGCCTCACTACATTCGGGGTGTGTACTTCAGGACTGGAGGATGGTTCATGTGGTGTCCCTCCACAAGAGTGGCCCCAAGGATGAACCGGGAAACTACAGACCAGTGAGTCTCACATCCATCGTGGGTAAGCTAATGGAGACTATCCTGAAGGAAAGGCTAGTGGCCCTCCTAGAGGCCAAAGGACTACAGGACAGCAGACAGCATGGCTTCATATGTGGCAGATCCTGACAAACCAACCTGGTGGAGTTCTATGACTGGGTAACTAGGCAACTGGACAGGGATCATGCAGTGGATGTCCTGTATCTGGACTTCAGTAATGCATTCGACTCGATGCCACATGGAAGGCTGGGAAGTAAGTTAGTAGGCACATGGGCAGGTGCAAAGCTGGTGAGATGGGTAGGGAACTGGCTTCAGGGAAGGCAACAGAGGGTGGTGGTGGGTGAGGAGCTCTCACACCCAAGGGTAGTGACGAGCAGTGTTCCACATGGCTCGGTGTTGAGACCAGTGTTGTTTGGGATATTCATTGCAGACATATCATTGGCCATCAAGAGCAAGATCAGTCTGTTTGCTGATGATACCAAGGTAGGAGCAGTGGTGGATGACCTGGGGGATGGTAGGGGCTGCGGGATGATCTGGCAAAGCTTGAAACCTGGTCAGACACCTGGCAACTGGGGTTTAATGCCAAAAAGTGCAAGGTGCTGCATTTTGGGATGAAGAACCCAAGGAGGGTTACTAGCTGGGGGAGTGCAGCTAGCCCAGACAGAGGAGGAGAAGGATCTGGGGGTGCTCATTACAGGGTCAATGAACAACTCAGCACAATGTGGGAAGGGCTGCAAGGCCAACAAAATGCTGGGTTGTACTGCAAGGGGTATATCCTCGAGTAGGAAGGAGGTGATTCTGCCACTGTATAGGTAATTAGTTAGACCGCACCTGGAGTACTGCATGCAGTACTGATGCACGTATCTGAAGAGGGACATTAAGTTACTGGAGGGGGTGCAGCGCAGGGTGACAAAGATGATCAAGGGGCTGGGGGACTTATCATACAAGAGGAGGCTGAGGGAGTTGAACACGTACTCACTGGAGGAGAGGAGGGACAGGGGTGACATGATTGAAACCTTTAAGTACATGAAAGGAATAAACAAGACAGGTACAGAGGGGCTGTTCAAAGTAAGGAGGGAGGGACACCAGGTGCCACATATGAGACTGGAGGAGGAAGGTTCAGGAAGGAGATGAGGAGACACTTTTTACAGAGAGGATGGTGGCTGGGTGGAATGCGTTACCTGCAGAAGTGGTATCCAGTAGAACAGTGGACGGCTTCAAAAGGGGATGGGACAGGACAAGGGGGAGGGTCAATAAAGGGGAAGGGTGGAAGAGAGGGGCAGCTGCAGAATAAGGGGTGCTAGCTGCACATTTGAGCAGACTTGATAGACCTCTAGGCCTTTATTCACTGGCAAATTTCGTATGTTCGTACAAATTAAAACTGAGATACTGAACCACATTAAGCTGTTGGTGGTGTTTTAGTGAATGGGGGAAATTTGATCAGGACACCAGGGAAATTCCCCTACTCGCTGCAGTACCAAGATGGCATCCAGGAGTGCTGCTGAGCAGGAGGAAGTAATGGAGATTGAAGAACAAAATGAAGAAATGGGAACTTCTGAAGGGAAAATTAATTTAGAGGAGGCAAAGAATGCCACAGAACAAATAAATAATCTAGGTGATCTTGATAGTTCTTGTAATGGCGATGTAAACTGAAGGAGAAGGTAGTCAGGGAGAACAGCTCCCTGCTACAGAGGAAGATTTATTTTAATGTTCAATGGGGATCCCGGTGGCAGATGCATTACCTGCACCGATGACTGGGACCATGAGTGTATACTCTGGTGATGATGGAGGAGGTCCGCAAGTACAGGTTTTCTTGAGACCTGTACTTCTAGGAATGGGGAAAGTTAACTCAGGAATACCTTCTTTTATGACACCTGCAGCTGGCACAAGAAGTCTGCTTCACATGATTCTGGACGATAGAGATGTAAGCCCAGAAATCGAGGACGAGGAGCCAGGTGAACCAACTGATAATTCCTCAGCAGAGGAGGCAGCTCAGTCCATAAACGACAGTATGAGGTCTCCTGAAAGGGTGCTCGCTGCCGCGGGCTGGTCGCATGCTCCAGGTGGGAAACGTTGGCTCTCCAGAGAAGCACATATAGCTGCACAGATCATAGCACTGGCTTTGCAACCTAATTCTGGTTGCCGTAAGGGTTCCCGAGGAGAATTCACGGAAAGCTCTCACTCGGGCGTACTGGAGGGGGATGGGTTGCATCACGGACAAGACTCTTCATGGCAAGCGAAGGCTGGCATTGCAAACGCTACTGACATTCCTATACCAGATACTGTGCATTCCTCTCATATTGCTACAGCTGTTAATACTGTCCCTTTGACTATAACCAACAAGAATGATTCTGTTGACTCTGAAACTAGGCCGGTACTGTCTGATGTGATTAGTAGCCCTGGGCAACCAGGGCCTACCTCACAAACTGTTGCTAATGGGGTTGATCAAGAGGCTCCCTCTACTTCATGGGCTGACTCCATAGAGCATCCAACAATAGCTGCAGATTTAGAGACTAGTGGAGCACATAGCTGGGAGACTGACCTGAATCCTGCTCTCCCACTTCCCTCCAATCCCAGCAAAATCCTAGAAGAAGGATGGCTGATTTATTTGCCAATCTAGGTAAACCAAGGTCTAGAAGAAACGCAGTTCGTATAAAATACAAAGGAGGGTTGGAATTTCCACCGGACAGGGTTTATGTGGCCTGTAAACTTCTGAAGGAATCAATGCAATTTCAAACACTGGATATCTTTGCATTAATCCACATATCAGGAGATACCATCTTTGACATTAGTTTTAACATACCAGTCCACCTTGAAAAACTTTGAGCGAAGGTTTCCTACTTAAAACAAACACCAGTGTGGGCCCCCTTCATAGCCATTCCTTTAACGAGACCATCTGTTAAACTCATTACAGTTCTTTTTTGAAATGAGAATGTGCATGTGTCTGATATTCTGTACTGGGTTAAACAACAAGCAGATGTTATGGACAGACCTTCTTCCATTATTGACAGTGAGAACATATGGACTGGGGGATGGAAAATTAAAGTTAAGCAACAGATGGTGGAGGAGGGCCTGGTGCATCTTCCTAGTTGTTTCTACTTGGGTGTTGACTGAGGCTTCTGTTTTTACCCAGGCCAACCCAAGACGTGTCACAGATGTGGATCCTTTTCACATTTAAGTAATGCTTGTGAGGCATTAATCTGCAGTTTTTGTCAATAAATGGGGCATTCGAGCAATCAATGTCAAAACCCTCTGAAGTGCAATTTATGCAAAGATCATGGCCACTTGTTTCTGCAATGCCCTTGGGCAGTTCACAATAAGGGTTCTTTCTGGGACCAGGATACTGTAGTACATGCTGTACAAGAAAAACAATCTGAACAACAAAGATACCTGAGCTCAGAGAAGGAGCTGGAGGTACCTGCAGATCAGCTTGTAGCCCAGCCAATCATCCCTCAGGCAGACGCAGAAGTTGTTCTTACTGGTCATTCTGGTCAGACTCTACCTCCAGAAGAGGACATTAATATTTCAGTGGTTACATCTGAAACTGCTGAAGAACAGGCAGGACCCTCTCCTGTGGCAAGCCAATCAGGGGAAATGCCACCCACCCCCCATCCCCACTGAGGAAGGATACCAACTGGTGACAGGAAAGAGATGGTCTGCCAGGAATATTCCCAAATCAAAACTTCCTCAGACTGAATGTGTTACTGATTCCAACAAATATGCTATTTTGAAAATTTCAGCTGAGGAGGATGATGAGGATTCTAAAACTTCTTTGTTAGCCTTGTCTCAGAGGGAAACTTCAGACATGGAGGGAAAGGTGGAGAGAGGCCCAGAGTGCATAAACAGATGAGGAAAAAAAATATCTTGAATACCCCCCTCCCCTTGGTTTTACTTTCAAATGCCCAGCACAGCTGAAAATTGTATCAAAGTCCATTCCCTGAATACAAACAGCATCAAAAATTATAAACATAGATGCATCACCTTTCAGGCTTTAAAGGACACCCAAGCTGACATTTGTCTTTTACAGGACACTAGGCTCCGCTCTGAAGCTGATATCTATCAGGCAAAAAGGCTTGGGTTTTGGGGCACGTCCATATGGTCATTGGGGGAGGAAGTCTTCTCTGGAGTGGGGATATTGTTTAGAGGCTTCATTCAACTTACCAAAATCATTGAGACTAATCCAGGAAAAGCCCTATTTATTGATATCACTTATCAGTCACAGGACCTATGGGTTGGGGTAGTATATGCACCTCAAACAAAAAAAGCTAGGGTGCAGCTATTTCAATCTCTGCAACCATACTTACATATACACTGAAAACTCATTTTAGGGGGTGATTTCAATTGTCCATTGGACCTAAAAGATAGAACTGGGATTACGTCCAAACTGTTCTGCGATACAAATGCTTTAAAATAAATCCTGAGCGCAGCAGAGGTGCAGGACACTTTCAAATCTTTGCATAAAACAGGGGGACACACATATCACAGGGCTTCTTTGTCCTCAAGTATAGACTATGTATTTGTTTCTAAACACTGGTCTTTTTTGTCCACAGTAACTATTTCCTCGGCCATATCTGACCATTTTAGTTTGGAAATAGTTCTAGGTCAGTTACAAAGGAATAATTTAGGACCTGGTTATTGGCACCTTACTAATACCTTATTAACAGACCCAAACACATTAGATAAGGTAAAGGAACATCTCTTGGCCAGAACAATATTGGTAGCCTGGTATGATTCAGTCAGTGACTGGTGGATGGACACGAAAACAATCCTTCATCAGTTATTTCAAAATTGGGGGAACAGAATGGGAAATCTGCCTATTTTCAATATTTAAAACTTAGAAAGTGCCTTTACCAACTTATTTCAGCACAAAATACAGACCATGTTGATTATTGCACACAGGTCCAGGCAATAAAGCTGGAAATTAAAACTTACTTATTTTCTAAGGCCAAATCTTTGCAGATGGAGCGATCTGCAGGAACCCAAGGTACCAGAGCATCTTTGGACATATTTAAGGATTCAAGGGTTGGGACAAAGGTTTGGGAGGCTGTCAAAGATGACACAGGTGCAATACATTCTGATTTTGGCCATATAATGGAAACAATTCAATGGCACTTGCATTTTTCGTTTGGGACCCTGATACAGACAAGGGAGGAGTAAGAACAGTTTCTGGCTAATGCTAATGCCCCGATTCTTGATCCTAGAGAAACCTCACTGTTCATAACCCCGATATCCAAAGATGAACTTTGTATAGCAATAAAAACATTAAAACCTCATACGGCCCCAGGACCAGATGGGTCGGGCCCAAAGTTTTATACTACATTCCAGGATGCCCGTATTCCATTATTGGTAGAAACTTTTAATGATATCTTATGTAATCAGGATATTCCTGATGCAAAGGTGAAGGCTTTGTTGATTTTGCTATACAAAAAAAGGATATAGGCTGGATGTAAACAATCGGAGGCCTATTTCTTTATTAAATATAGACTTCAAGTTGCTCTCAATTATACTATGTAACCGCCTTACTGGTATGGCAGAACCAGTTATTTCACCTCACCAGAACTGTGCAATTCCAGGATGCACATTGAAAGACAACTTGCTTTGTCTGTGGGAGGTATTTGCTAGAGGGCATTTGGGGACCTTGCAGGGGTATGTTGTCACTCTTGATCCAGAAAAAGCTTTTGATCGGGTATCACATATCATTATGTTCAAGATCTTAGCTTTTTATGGCATCCCACAACAGTTTATTGCATGGCTATGGCTATTATATAGCTCAGCACATTTCCATCTGCTTTTAAATGGTACGACTGGCCATCCAATTCGGCTCAGGAGAGGGATGTGACAGGGGTGTCCTTTGAGCCCCCTGTTGCACACATTTTACATTGATATCTTGATAAGATATATTGACATTTTAAGGCATATTGAAGGTATGAGTCTTTCCCCTTGCACCTCACACCTTAAAGTTTTAGTTTATGCTGATGACCTTTGTTTATTTTTGAAATCTCAATTGGAAGGGGGACATTGCACGCAATGCACTGGTGACCTATTCAGAGGCAATAGCTGCTAGAATACACTTTCATAAAAGTCATGCTCTGGTAGTTGGACAGGCAGCCCATATGGATCAAATCTGTGGGATACCATTATCTCAGGAATCGGTTATATTAGGAATTAAGTTTGGTCCTAAAGAAATGGAGAAAATAAACTGGGAATTAAAATTAACTTCATGCGACATACATATACAGGCATGGCAAGGCTTACAGATCACTAAACCAAAGAGGGTTTACTTGCTTAAAACTTCCATAGTTCCACCCTTTATTATTTGTAGGATCTATATTACCCCTGCCTGATACATTGGACTCTAGATTGTATAACACCTTTTTTAGAGTAATCTGGGGGAGTCGGTTAAACAGAATTCTACATACAGATCTACAGTATTTTACAGGGTGGTATAGGTATGGTGCACCCACTGGTATGCTTTCATTCCACCTTTTGGTAGGGGAACTTAGCGCCTAGCCTCAGGAAAGGGACACAGAACTGGAGGATTTGAGGACAAGAATGGTTGGAAAGGGTTCTGCTGATCTGGTCCTTAGATAAATGGACTTTTAAATTACATAACATGATTATCCTGACCTATATGTGCCACACACTACAAAAAGTCAGGAACTGGAAACTTACCATAAACTGATTTCCTGACTCTTTCAAGACAGCTCATGTACCAACAAATAGTGTTAGTCCATTTTACAGAACCTTTTTCTTTTCCAATGGGAACTTCACAAGATGTGACAGTTACCACAAGGAAATTAACAGACTCCAGAATTCCCACATTTTTGTGGGATACCACATGGTTGGCATGTCATGGTAGGATGGGGGTTAGAAATAATCATAAGCACAAAAAACTAGAAGAGAGGTATTGCCTTAGAGATATATGTAATATGGTGCTGGAGACTCAAGAGCATTTCTTTTTTGACTGCCCTTTTGTCATTTCTTTCTGGAATTTAATTAGCTTTATGATCCAGGATCAGGCCTTCTCAAATATGTCCCATGAAGTTTTGGTTTTAAGTATCTATAATGGCCTCTGGAAGAAAAATAATGTGAGTATGCTTAGATTAATTTGTGGGATTTTAAAGTACCACATTTGGCAAGCTAGGTATTTACAGGGTGTTACAGAAACAGTACATTTTTCAACTGGAGCTTGTCAGGATTAGTTTGGGACAGGTACAGTATAGTTATGAATTAGACAAAAAAACAGCATAATTATCAGCAGATGGATTTTTATGGAAGCACTGTCTTGGGTGGATAAAATAGAAAAAAAGGTCACAAATATAAAACAGGATGAGAATAATAAGGAGGAAAAAATATAAAAAGGATGAAGGAAAAAATAAGGGGAGGAGGGAAAATGATGATTGGTTAGAGCAGGTTGGTAGGAATTGGTTCCTGCAATTATGATGTTTTCTTAGACTTTGGTCAGTTGAGCTCATATTTAAACAGTTTAAGTAGATAAAATGATTAGTTTTTTTATAGGCACATAGAAATTAGATATTGTAGTGTGTCAAAATTGCATATAGACATGTTTTTTTCATCTACAGTATGGATTAAGTCTATATGTTGATTCCTACCCTAAGCCAGTCCCCTGATTACTTTTAAAGATTTCTTAAAACTTACTGTCCCCTAATATTGTTCGATTCTCTCACAATACAAAACTTCCTCTATTCGCTGCTAGAGGGTGCTGGTACACAGTGCTAGTGTGAGTTCTGGCAGTATGGAGCCAGGTAGTGAAGGAGACGGAGGGGGCCCTGTTCTATCTCATGGGCCCGATGGAGAGGTACGGGAGACGGCTGGGATACATCAGTTGGGTGGCTAGCATATCATCTCTGCAACCTCTCCATGCGATACAGTGGAAGCAGGTGCAGGAGTCACTGACAAAGTGCACGGGAGTGAATCCTTTTCTTTAAATGAGCAGCCTGTTTTTATGGGCTGCGAGAATTTACAGGGTGGCACAGCAGAAATTGAACAGGATCCCATGGAAATGTGGGTTCAGGAAGCATGTCCGGACTATCTGAGGGCAAAATGGCAGTTGGAGGTGGAAAAAAAATGGAAAAGAGATCTCCACGCCTCCTTAGGCATCTCGCTGCTGACTGTGGCTAAGGTTTTTGTTATGACTCCCCACAGCTCGCCTACAGTGAGGAGTTCTCTTTCCCCTGCAAGACAGGATGAAAACATGGTCCTTGGGGCGTCCGATTGGTCTCCAGAGAAAGCTTCAGAACCAATATGATGCCTTGCAGGAGGAAGAGAGTGAGAAAGAGTTGGAATCAGGTTCTGTTTCCATACACTCTTCATAGATAGATGGGGATTCAGATAGAGAACTCCTCCCTGAGATCATTGATCTAAAGACTCCTAGAAAATGTATGGGGACTAGAGCTTGGGCTAGGAAACAACGGTGACCCATTCCTTTATGCACCACACTCTATAATCTGGATGTCACCTCTCTTAATGCAAATAGCATTAAGACAGAGAGAAAATGACTTCTTACTTTGCCCAATTTGAGAATGCCCATTTTGATATTTTGTTCTTTCAGGACACCAGACTCCACACCTCCACTGAATTGCAAACGGCATCTCAGGCCTGGATCTGGGGGATTCCTATTGGTCCATGGGTTTGGACACATGTAGTGGGGTGGGTATTTGCATCAATAATCTGGCTGTTAAAGTAATACACGAGGTGGAAATTGCACCTGGACATGCTTCATTTCTGGACATCTCCTTTGTAGGGGTGGATTTTTGCTGTATTAATGTGTACGCTCTGTAAGCTAAATCTGCCAGAATTGAGTTAATGCAACAAATTCTACTTTACTTGTTTATAGCCCGTTTTGTTTTATTAGGGGGAGGTTTTAAGTGTAATAGATATCACAAGTGAAAAAGCTTGCATACACCTAACGTATATCGTAATGTTAATTGCCTGAACAACCTTTTGGTTCAAACAGGGTTGAAAGATGTTTTTGAAATTAGCATTGAGGTCCCTCCTAATACATATTCCTGTGGGTCTTGGGCCTCATGGATTGACTATTGGTTTGTGTCCAACTCTTTGGAGATACGGGCTACAGTGGTTTCTCCGGTGGCCTCATCAGACCACACCTTACTGGCCATCACTACTGGCAACTTTGAAGAGATGGGGCAGAGGCCGGGATATTGGTGGATGAACCTGAGTTTGTTGAATGACCCCCTAGTGTCCCAGGGGTTTATTGATCTCCTGGTGGCTAGGAAATCTGTAGCTTTTTTTGCATGATTCACCCCTGGAGTGGTGGGAGGACACCAAATGGTATGTTAAACAATATTTTCAGACTATTGGGAAACGGAAAATTAAATCATATTCATACAAATTACTGAGGGAGGAATTATGCCATCTCCAGTCCTTACAGGAATGATCACATGGAGACTTCTCCCAAAAAATCTCCATGACCAAACAGAAAATGGCAGACATTCAGTATGATAGAGTGAAGTCATTAGAGTTGGAGCAGAAATCTGGGACTCAGGGGAAACAAGATTTTGTTAACCCTTTCCATGTCTGTCAGTCTCAGGTGAAACAGAAACACATTTCTTCTCTCACCTCAGACTCAGGGAAGTTTCTCACTAGTAAGGGAGATATTTTGGAGGAACGTCACACTTATATAACATGCCTATTTGCACTACATTCCACCTTAGAGCCCGACAGGACAGGCTGGTTGTTTTCGTGCGACTTGCCCCACCCTTTCGGCTGACCATCAGGTCCTTCTCTTACAGCCAATTACTAGATCAGAACTGTAAGGAGTTATACTTCACTCTAAAGTAGGTTCTGCACCTGATATAGATGGTCTCCCTTATGAACTATATATACATTTTTTAAGACTATTGGCTAATAAACTGGTTGACTTATTTAATGCTTTATTGACATCTCCCACTCTACTTGATAGTATGACAGTCGACTTGGTGATGCTTTATAAATCAGGAGATAGGAATCTCCTTGGAAATTGGAGGCCAATCACGCTTCTCAATGCGGACCTAAAACTATTCTCTAAATTACTTCGTAATCGGTTGGCCTTGGCTGCCACTACCATTGTGCACCCATCCCAATCTTGTGCACTCCCAGGGAGGTCTATACAGGCCAATCTGATACTAATAAGGGAAATCTTACAGAAAGGACAAGCAAGGGAACTTTTGGGGTTCCTGTTGTCCTTGGACCAGGCCAAGGCCTTTAATTTCGTAGACCATCAATACTTATGGGACTGCCTATGAGCGTATAGCATCCCAGACAAGTTTGTCCAATGAATTGGAGCCTGTTATGTTGGAGTCACGGTGCTCCCTTATTGTAATGGGTTATTGGGTCAGCATGTCCGCTGGTCAGGGGGCATACAGCAAGATTGTTCACTAAGCCCTTTACTCTATGTCCTGTCTATTGATCCATTGATTCGTAAGCTAAATAATGCCCTAGGTTTGCTGGGGCTCTCTTTTTCCAGTTCAGATCTGGAGATACAAACATTGGCTTGTGTGGATGACATCTGCCTCATTTTGGCGGATGTCCCCTGCTGTGAAAGTGCAGGTCTTCTCCTAATTTCCTTTTCTAATACTACTGGGGCAAGCCTCAATTATGACAAAATTAAATGCATTCTTATAGGAGATCCCGGATACACCTCAGACTTAATTTTGCATGTTCTGGTAACAAGAGACCTGTGCAGAATACTGGGGGTGTATTTTGGGATGGGGGATATGGCCCTGTTTAATTGGCATCGGCAGATCTCAGCAGCCCAGGACAAAGTGGAGATGTGGAATAGATGAAGAATGTCAAAATTAAAGAGGGTTTACATGATTAAAACTTACTTGTTGGTGGCTATGATCCATCTGAGCTGTATTTTTCTTTTGCCTCAACAATTAGAAACTAAGCTATATGCCTATTTCTTTAAATGCATTTGGGGTACCCGACTTAACCCGATTAAGAGGGGCATTTTGTTCCTGGACAGAGCCTTGGGTGGCTTAAAAATGATTAATCCCATTCCCTTTTTTATACACTTATCTTACAACCCCAAACCAGCTGTACTAAGTAAAGACAAATTGTGGATTCCCTGGGTGCTGGATTCTCTGAATCTTATTATTCAGTTTTGACCAGAACATGGTATAATTTCTAAGCAAAGACCAATCTCTACCCTTCCATTACATTTTCAAGGCTGTTTTAGTAAGTTGAAGCTATGGATGATCACCAGGTGTCAGGTGGAGATGGGTTAACGGAAGGAAATTTATACCTTTATCATGCAAAGGTGGTTTATTATGCATCCACATTATAGTGACAAGGCTTTGAGGGAGAGGCCAGAGATAGGTCGGATGTTGATCTTCCCTAGACTCCCAAAACAGATGTGGGATGTGGCCTGGCTTTTGGTTCATGGTCATTTAAATGTTAAGGGCAACTTAAAGCACAAGGGTACGGAAGAATGATACTGACCTAGGGTGATGTACGTTGCGGTGCTCGAGACAATGCATCACTTGTGCTTTGAGTGCCCAGATATATGGAATTTTTCGGCATTGTTGAACAGAAATGGCCTCCCTCCCCCTTTAGCTCTGTCACCCTGGATATTCTGTGGTTGGGCCTTTTTCCTGCTGGGTGGCAGGGTTTTGATTCCCATACCTTATGGCTTATTCTGGCATGTTGCAGATTTTATATGTGGCATAGCAGGTGTCGTTTGTCAATACAACAATTTCTGATTACTGAATTACAGTTGTTTTACATGACAGAGGAAGCTGTCCTAAAAACCAGACATATTGACCAGATTTCCCTTCCCTTCCAGGATTTCCAGCAGAGATGGGGGCTATTACCTGGTTACCCTGAATTACCTTGGGACACTTATACAGGCTCAAGCCTACAGAACCTAGGTACAGGTGTGGGATGCTTCTCTGCCTTTGGGTGTGGTTTCTGCAGCACTACTGTGTATAGTTTTGTTTTCACAGTAGAAAATATGATACTCCCCTACCCCATTGAAGGGGAGAAGGGGTTTAAAAGAAGAATAAAGACAACTAAGAATTGTTATGGACAATTGGACTGCAAAAACCAAAAACAAGGCACTGCGTCAGCATGTGGTCTAAAAGCAAAACAAAATGGTTATATTAAATGCATGCTGAAAATAGAGTTAAAAATCTATGTTTCGACCTTAGATCTTCTTCAGGAAATATCTAAAAGAGAAAAAAAACAAAGTTAGTGTAGAGGGGAGGTAAAATGAGAGATATATATGTGGGGAAAGAAGAAAGGGGAGGCTCAGGGAGAAGAAGTGATAAATGGTAAGATTAAGAAAGAATGTGTTAAACAAAAAGGTGATGATGGGAAAGATAAAGCATAATGGGAGTGAAAGAGCTAGGGAAGTTCCCAGGTGGGGACTAATTAACAGGGCCTAGTAAGAAGGCTGAAAGGTGACAAATGTGTGGGAAGGAGATAGAGATGGAGACTTCTGGTGAAAATTAAAAATAAATTAAATGAGTACAAAAACAAATAGACTTTAGGGAAAAAAAGGGATGGCAGAAAGATGTAAGTGGAAAATAAGTATCATTTAAACCAGAAGGCTGCTGGGAGCCAAGTCGGATGATCAGCTTCGCTTCCATGTCTTTTCTATGGCCAGGATCCCAGAAGCCCTACTGCAGGACACATACAGAAAGGTCATTGACACTGTGGTCCCTGGAGATAAAGTGAGATACAATGGGTTTAGCAGTTTCACCATTCCTGACTGTTCTGTAATGTTACCTGAAATGGTCAGCTAGACGCCTACCAGTTTCTCCGATGTAAATAGCTGTACACTTCCTGCAAAGAATACACTACCACATTAGTGGAGGTGCATGAGAACTCCTTGGTGATGTGAAAAACACCTGTAGGCCCCCGAATTTCAGTCACACTGGAAATAAATTTGCAGGTGTAGCAGTGAGTTCTGTTGCAAGGTTTAGTACCTGGGAGGGAGGAACTGTTAGGAGTAGGTAGGCTACTTTTAGCCAGGAGATTCCACGGGTTAGGTGGCCGGTGGTAGGAGGCAATAGGTGATTCTGTAAAGGAAGCACCAAGGTTAGGGTCAGTTTGCAAAATGGGAAAGTTACTGGTGAAGATCTGTGAAGAGAAGGTGTGCTCTGATGGAAAGGAAGCACTAGTGGAATTCGCAGTTGTTCTTGTGAGACAGTATGCTTCCTGTGGGGGTCAAGGTTATGGGGCATGTTACTGACTCGAGAGAGTGCTCTGTCCACTGTGGTTTTAGGGTATCTCCTGTTGATAAAAAAACTATGCATTATTTGGGTCTGCTCAGCAAAATCATCCTCTTCACTGCATAACCTGCGAAGTCTAAGAAACTGTGAATAAGGCAGGCCATTCATGTTTAGGACTGCAGTCTTACTCATTTTTTGATTGCGCTTTGTAGTTTTGCCAATAGTAAGATGGTCCAGACGTATAGAGTTTTACATCAGGGCAACCTATACCAACATGTAATAGAATATAGAATCAATGTTACAACAGAAAGGGGCTAGTAACTTGAATCCAGAGGCCCCTGTTTTTCAAGCACCTGACTTAATAAACACACCTAATGATAAGCTACCAGAGATGCCCAGGACAGAATCTATTCCTGGAGACACAGACCCAACTCAAGGTTCCCAGCAATGAGAACAGGTCCCTCCACAACAAGGGCAAAGAGAGCACCCTCCCCCCGCCCAAGATATGCAGACTTATTTAATAGAATTGAACCAAGCCTCATGCAGAAACACAGTTCATCTGCACTATAAAGGGGGATTAGAGGTACAACCAGACCAGCTTTATGTCGAGGAAAAAACTTTTGAAAGACTCTTTAAAATTTACAGCACATGACGAACATGCCCTGATTCATGTGTCTGGGGAGGACAGTTTTGATATAAGTATTCATTTTCCTACTGGTCTTGAGAGATCTGGATGTTATGTAATCAAATTAGATTTGCCCCATTGTGGACTCCCTTTTTGGCCATACCTCTCATTAAAAATGTAACTATTATGTTTCATAATGAAAACATTCATGTCTGTGACATGCATCACTGGTTCCAGAACCAGTTTGCGGTTTTAAGTGTACCAGATTCAATTTTGAATTCCAAAGCATTTTGGACAGGAGGTTGGCAGTTTAAAGTTAAGCTGTGGCAAACTGAAGCTGGCATCTCTCATATCCCCAGTAGCTTTTTCATGGGTAAGGACCGGGGTGTATGTTTTTACTCTGGTCAGCCCAAGGATTGCTATAAATGTGGTGCAAGGATGCACCTGTCCAATGTGTGCGACAAATTGCATTGTGGGATCTGTGGGGAATTTAATCACATCAGCTCACAATGCACAAATCTTTCTAAGTGCAAGCTCTGTGAAGAATTCTCTGTCACAGCACTCTTCCTATGGAACAAGCACCCCCCCCATCTGATCACTCATCCCCTACCCACCACACTTTTAAGCATACCATGAAGGCCTGGCTCCTTTTGGTTGCAGTCTGTCACTGTTTCACAGCAACACTAGGGTCTACAACTCACCTATGCCCTAAGCACTTAGGCAGCACCAGCCACCAGACAGCTCCTGCAGCCCCCACCAGTACTCCTCTTTCCCACCCCTGTAACCTTCTGCCCCTACCCTTGCCTACTCTTACCCCTGTTTTTCTCTCTGTTTCTTTCTACTTGAATTTTTTATGCTCTGAATCTTGGAGTTTTGATTTCTGACTGAATTTGCACAACCACCATTACGTGCACTGTATTTTTGAACTTGACCTTGTATTTTTATACCATTGATGATTGTACGCTGCACCACCTGGCTTTGTATGTAGTGTACCTTGTCCTTTGTATCTTATACATCATTGTAAGTTACTATTGTACTTGTACTTGTCTTGCCACATTTGTGGTCCGGGTCGTGACTGAAAACGGTCTCTGGATCAGTGCACCTACCCAGTCACAAAGACATAAATAAATAAATATGTATCAGGCCTGCCCATGGGCAGCGCACAACAAAACCCATGCTGTGGACCTAGATGATCTCATTCAGAAAGCGCAAAATATTTTTATTTTATTTATTTATTTTTTTGTTGATCTGGAAAGGAGGACTAGACAATTCTGCCAATTTTCAGTCTCGTCCCGGAGAAGGGGGATACAGATGGATGCCAACTGACATTGAACCAGATTAAGCTGTTGGTGGTATTTTAGTGAATGGGGGAAATTTGGCCAGGACACTGGGGAAATTCCCCTGCTTTTTTCAAGAAGTGTCATGAGATGTTTAACATCCACCTAAACTACCACCGGAACAGGCAGATGGGACCTCGGTTTAACATCTCATCTGAAAGACAACACCTCAGGAGTGCAGCACCCCCCCATGCTGCACCACAGGGTCAGTATTGGGATTTAACCCAAGTGCCTGGTGTGGGATTAGAACCCACAGCCTTCTGATCTTCCAGCCTCAGAGGCAGGTGTGCAACCTGTTGAGCCACTGACACTGCTAAATGAATATTTTGCATCTGAAATACCAAGTTTAGACTCCCAGGCTAATTCTGCTAAAAATACAACAAACTCCAGCAGCCCTCAAGACTCAGACATTGCAGACCACACCCCCGAAGGAGGATGCTTCTGAGGTTCCCCCTTCTCCCTCACAGGGAACCAAGGCTTCACAACTACAGGATATAGAACCTGGGGCCACAGAAACTGTCTCTAAGGAATGAGATGGACTAATTGACCCCCCTATTTTGGATATGCCTCCTCCACAGGGTACATGGACTAAACCAGGCACAAGGTGAAGCTCCAGTTTACTTAAGCAATCAGCACCTGGGGGGGCAGTAGAGGTGGAAAATCAGTTTGAGGTTCTATCTTCTAGAGAAGGAGGGGATTTAGAGCAAGACAAGTTGGTTTCAGACATTTCTTCACAGTCAGGGAACATGGATGTTGACTTGTAGAAAACTGGAATAAAAAAGAAAAAGAAAAGGAAAAAAAGCATATTAATTATGGTTTAAGGGTTTAATTTTGGGTTACTGTAATTCCCTCGCACTATGTCTTCCTTGTATTTAGCCTTGATAAATATCCATAGTATTTGCAACACTAGGAAACAAACTACTGTTTTTTCTCTACTATATGGCATCAAGTTAGACCTATTTTCCTGCCGGAGACATGGCTTGCTTCCTATACATCTTTGCAATTGACTAAAAATAGCTAGATATTGGGACCATCTTATTGATCCTTTGTGCCAGACAGGGAGGATGGTGTGGGTGTTCCCTTCTTGGGACATAGATTCAAATTAACAAAAATAGTTGATGCTGTGTCAGGTAGGGCCTTACCGATATATGGAATCTGGCAAAACATCCCTAGCAGATTCATTTATATCCTATGCATCCCAAAAGAAAGCTGAAAGAGTAGCTCTGTTTGAACAAATTCAACCTTTTTCAGCCACTGCTAAGGCAATATTTCTGGCTGGTGATTTTAACTGCACTTTGGACATAAAAAATAGACAAATAATGGGTAAAAAGGTATATTGTGATTCCTTGGCTTTATTAAAGCTAGTGGAAACTGCCAAGCTGATGGATTGCTTATGCACGGCATCTCCAAAAATCACTCATACCTTTGTTAAAAATACATTGACTATGAAAATCACTGACATCTTTGTTTCTCAAAGACTCTTGGTTAGGAAAACAGAGGTTCTGCCAATGGAATTCTCTGATCATCTCATGATTCTAACATTTCTTTCTATCGATCACTCTAAGTCACATTCACTACAAAATGGAGACTGAACACCTCTGTCCTTAAAGAACCACTAGTACAGCTACATGTAACCTTTATAGTCATGGCTAGCATATCTGTATGGGACCTATACAATGATTTAGGTAAATGGTGGGAAGTTACTAAACAAGACCTTACAGAATGGTTCCAACATTATGGGAAACAATCTGCTAGCTCCAAATTTTTAGAGTCTATTAAACGTAAACCACACCTTTTCAAGCTACTCTCCCTGACATATACCACAAGGGCTGATTATTCCAAACAAATTACAGTGTTAACATTACAAATGACCAAATTACAGTATGACAGATCAGCCTCATTAAAGGCTGAAATTACTTTCTGGATGCAGAAACCTCCTTATAACAATCCATGCACAGCATGTCAAGAGAAAAGAAAAAAATTATAATTTTTCTGAATTACGAACCCCACAGGCCATGGTAATATGAACAGATACCGAAATAAGAAATACTGTTGAAAATTATATGAGGCTTTCTTAGGCTGCCGCCGACATAATATCTTATCCTAAAAACCTATGCATTCTAAATTTTCCAGCAGCCTAAGGTACACCCTATTACATATCAGACTCTGAAATTCAAAAGTATTTAATGAATATTATGGTTTCAAATTTAACGGAGACTGACAGGCATCAATTAACACAGTCAGTTACCTCTCAAGAAATCTTGGATATTATCCATTCCTTAAAAGATGGTACATCCCCTGGTAGAGATGGAATGCCAAACACCTTTTATAAAACCTATGGGGACATAATAGCCCCTTGCTGAGCTAAGGTATTTAACTACTTCTTTTCCAGTAATGTAATAATACCCAGCCTTTTCTAAAGGGATACTAATTTTTTATTTAAGAAATGGGATAAAATGAATATGGATAATTGGCCATCAATTTGTCTTTTAAATTCAGATTTTACAATTTTAACTACAGTATTACAAAAAAGATTAAGATCTGTGGCACAACCTCTAATACATTCTGTTCAGATCTGCTCTCTTCTTGATCGGAATATTAAAGAAAACCTATCCCTTATACAGGATATCATAGAATATTGTAATAGAACTGAGCAAGCTGGTTACGTGCTGTTTTTAGACCAACACAAGGCCTTTGATAAGGTTGGACATAACTTTATATTTTGTATTCTACAGCATTATGGTATCCCTGCTATATTTATTAAATGGCTGCAAATGATAAATACTCAAGCTACAGTGACCCCTCTAATAGCGGGTAATGAAGAAAAATGGATCCCAGTACAAATTGGGGTTAGACAAGAGTGCCCCTTAAGCCCATTATTATACATATTTGTATTGGATACATATATTTGGCATTTACTGAGTAATACCCAAATACAGGGAATTAGGGGTATTCATCCTCCACAGGAAATTAAACTGGTTGCCTTAGCGGATGATATCTGTTTATTTTAAAAAAATGATGACAGTGTTGCTAATATGTCAGCAGAAATGGACAGATATGCTAAGGTCTTGGGGACTGGTTTAAATAAGAATAAATGCACAGGTATTAGGGTTGGGACACAGAGGATAGAATATGGACAGGTAGCAGGTATTACCATATCACACAATCCTATAAAAATGTTAGGTGTGTATTTTGGCAAAGGGGACATGGCTAAGATAAACTGAGAGGAAAGTTAAAAAATTTATGAAGGCAAGGTTTTATGATGGAAAAATTGTACTGTCAAAAACTAAACAGGTGTACATCATAAAGCAATTTTTAGTTCACAGTTTGCTATATGTGAGTTCTGTTTTTCCACTCCCTTTTAACTGTGAAACAAAAGTGCTAAGTCTATTTTTCTAGATCCAGGGTTTCTGGTTAAATCTGGTTAAAAGGGATATTACATATTTACCTAAAATAAGGGTGGTTTAAATGTGTTAAATCCTATAATTTTCTTTCATATAATTTTTTGGTCCAGCTCTCTTCAGTTAGTATAACGAAAATAGAATTCCTTAGCAACAACATGGTTGTATAACAATCTGGTTTCTTTTTTTAACGAATGGGTGGAGACCCTTGTAAAGTTAGATCCTAAACAAAAGATTCCAGGCTTTTATAAACCTTCCTTACAGAAATTATACAAATGGGAATGATAAGGTCTCAGATGCTTCATAAATCCAGAAAAGCACTATATAATCAAGTTTTAGATGCTACTGGACTTTCTGAACAAGAATTTAAAGGGTGTTTAGCAAATACAATAGATCTGGTTATTAATCAGTTAATGAATAAATGAATTCCCTATAGAATGTGGGACACTGTTTGGTTGTGCGCACATGGCAGGTTGGGTGTGAAGGGGAACTGCAAATATAAAGCTATTGAGGAATGCCATTGCCCTTATCAGGAATGTGCAAATCAGACAGAAACCATGGAACATTTTTACTACTGTGTCCTTATACAAACAGCTGTGGGTCTTTTTGGCTAGAAAATGGAAATTGTCATGGTTAACATCCATGTCCTATGAAAATATAGCTCTAGGGGATTGTTCAACTCTTATGCATAGTGGATGGGATAACACTGTTACTGTTGTTTTGCAGTCTTAAAGTTTTATCTCTGGCAGGCAAGAAGCCAGTGGCTTTGTCTGCAGAACATAATATCTTATGTTTCCTTTAGTACTTTGTGTGAAACATCTATTAAAGAAGTGTATGAAAATGGTTTACAATTACATCCCAGGGCCAAAGTACAGTTATGGTGGAGGGGACTGCCTTTCTTTCAAAAATATGGATAAGGGATACAAGTACTATATAATGTAGAATAATCTATTAAATTTCATTCTGACTGTTTTAGACCTAGCAGTTTTTCTAACGCTGCATGGTGATCGGAGGTTTAAGGGAATGTAGTAAAAGTTTGGTATGAAGTAATTCTGATTAATTTTGTTTTTACTTTATTATTAATTTTACCTTCTTCCTTTTTGCTTCTTTCTTACAAATGGAAACAATTAAGGTTTAGGGTATTTTACATTGCTGTTCTTCCTTTTTTTTAGTTTCCATGAATTAAAGGAGAGGGCTGGGAAAGGGGATTTATGGGATTGTATGTATGACACTATTCAGATTTTGTTTGTAATTTATGTTGTTAGGTTTCCTTTCCTTTTTTATGTTCAAATGATTATGATTTGTACGTGCTATTAATGTGGTTTTTTTTATTTGTTTTGGAAGTACAGGTATCAATGCAAAAATTCCTTTACCCTGCATATTTTTTCAAGGATTGTGGGGATCTAGGCTAAACCCTGTAAAAAGAAAAACAACATGTAAAATACCTGAATGGGGTGGTGTGAAAATGGTGCGCCCTTAGTGCTCTTTTTTTAGCATCTTCATCTCATATAATTTTGCTCCGGTTTTACATGGTTGTCCCAGGATTTGGTCCTCCCTAGTAAAAGATTGGTTTGGGCAACCTTTAGAAGACTGGATGAATGCCACATTTGCATGTATTTGTGAAGACTATGGCTGGATTTTCAAAGTGTTGGGAATGATGCTTGGTGCTTGCGTCCAACAGACATGATGCAAGGACCACTCTGTGCCACATATTGCATCATTCATGATTTTTGACATCTGCTTGTGCCATACTGGGGGCCACTTGCACCAGAGTGGCTTGTGCCATGCCTGTGCCATCCACCTGGCTGTGCTATGGTGGTAGGGGCCATGCACTATCACCCTTCTGCTACAGCCTCTTAAATGGGAATTCTGAAGCCAGTGGGTACCATGGCTGCTTAGACCAGCCAGAGCTGGTCTAATGGACACTGTGGCAGTGGACACTACAGTGGCGGTGGGGGATGTCAGACCTGTCTGGTCCATTGTGGCCATTGTCATGTACAGAAGCAGTAGCCAACCTGTAGGCAGACCATCCAGGAACATTTGAGTACTGTGTAATGTCAACTTCAAAAAGGTGGGCATATCAGTGATCTAGACATACACAACATACAGCCTGCCAAATGTCAGCACCAGTCACAATTCTGATGGATATGTATGCAACAGATATGTATAACTACTCAGAAGGATTGAGGGTGGAAGAAAGGTTGATTTTGCCTGCAAATATAGTTTATATATTACATCCATATGTATCACCATACATACAGATACACACACACACACACACATATACATACATACACATACATACATACATACATGAATGCAGATAACAGATGCACAAGCCACCAACCATGACTGCTGTTTTGATGTAATTTCCATTCTAAGTATGCTTGGAGTTATGAGTCATAGACAATCTAACAGGTGAGAATATATGCAGATGTTCACATGGCGCACCTACAGATGTCAGCTGGGATGAGGAAGGTGGATAGCAGTGCAGTAGGCATGCTGTTACTACCAGGCATCAAACTAGACTACAACCCACCATGTCAGAATGCCTGCCTTTTCCTCCCTTAGTCCATTCCCCTTTGCTTTGGGGTATAATGTGCTATGGGCCACAGCACACATGGGGTGGATTTTTGATAACACATTTCATACTTGTATATCTTTGTGTATTTCATCTGTTTAAGGCTCCAATCTGTCAGTTGTTCCAGGTAAACATTGAAGCCATTTCTAACAATTATTGTTAATCTACTAACTCTGACAGGTTACGGAAGTTGTCAGTCTTGCCCACCTGCCTGGTGTCTCATCACACTACTGTGGCACTTGTCCAATGAATGTTTACTCCCAGGGATAGCCTTTGTTTTACACAGGACACTGCTATGTGATGCCAGCAGCCTCTGTCAAACTCCTTCCATGTGACAGTTCTTTGCCACTTGGGAGTGGTTGCAGCAGCATTGGGGACTTTGGTGCCAGGACCTCTCCTGAATGAAAATCCACTGCAAGGTCCCTGTCACACTGTGCTTCAACGCAAGCTGGTGTTTGCCACCGCTTGCATTGATCTACAGGCCCTTTGAAAATCAAGCCCTATATGTATTTACTGCCCCTGTATATTACACTAGTTTTTGCAGAGACTGAAGCATGGATATTAACATATATGGATGTTGTCACAAAAAACAGAAAGCAAATATGTGAGATAATTATGGAAGTACATTTTTCCATTCCCTTAGGCTGTACACAATCAAATGCAGCTCAGTTGACTAATTTCAGACTTCTCAGGGCTATGTTTGATGTAGTATGGCAGGGTATTCATGGGAAAATTATAGTCAGAGATTCTCACATGCATAAAGCACTGGAAAAAAGAAAATGTCCTTTCCCCTTCTTGCCTTGGAGTTTTGGAAACCCAGACTCATTTATTCATTTATTTTTTGTTATTTGATTGTCCATACAGTAGATTTTATTGAGCTAAGCTAAGCCAAATCTGGAAGGAAACTTTATTTAAACAGACTACTTATTTAGTAGTGGTTTTAAGAGTATACTATAATGCCTGGGCTAAATTCCATAGAGGTACCTTACAATTATGTTTTGCTGCCTGTAAATATTACTTATGTTATGAAAGATGCACTCTTACTATCCAGCAAAAGTACATTCCACAGGAACAGGTAAAAAGAATGATGCCAGATAGCCTACAAAAATTGTATTTGAATGATTTATCAGTGATGCAACATTCAAAAGTTCATGGTCTCTGGAAGCACTGCCAAGGGATCTTGCACACAGAGTAATGTTATATGTTGTTGACTCTCATTCATTCAGTGTTCAGTCTTGTATTTCAGCTTTTTTCTTTGTGTTTTTCTGTATTTTTCTTTTTCTTCTCTATTGAATATGAAATAATGTAATGATACTGGTAATAGAAAGAGTAGGGCTGATTTATTATTATTATTTTTGCAACATTATTTTTTTCCACTACTGTTCTGAATATTACATGTATGCATTTTTGATTGTTTGTTTCTATTTTATTGTTTCCTTTTATTTTTTTAATGCTATGTTGTATGATTCTTATTTTAATAAAAATACCCCTACCTTGCTCATATTACTTCCCTGTCTAGGAAGCAGCTGTATTTCCTACATACGAACATGCCTGCAGAAAAAGGTCTAATGGTCTGTCTGGTCTGCTCGATGGTGTAGCTCCTATGCATTTACAAAGGAAATTGCTGTCCCTCCCTGTTTCCGTTTTAACATAGAAACAAAGAAGTTTACGGCAGATAAGGACCGCAAGGCCCATTCAGTCTGCCCATGATTTCCCTCAACTTCCCCCTCCTCCCCACTTGCCCCCCTTCTACCCCCAACATTTCCCTTCACCTAGGGTTGCCACCTTTTAAGAAGCCCAAAGTGGGACACTTCTTACTGAAGCATAATTTTTTGCAGGACAGTACCTAGCCTTGACCATCGCAACAGACTTGTTTTCTTTATATAATCAGAATTAATGCTAAATATTGTATCTTCGTTGCTTATACTGCTTCTTATCATTTTAATGTATTTTAGTTGGGGTATTATAGTTTTCTACAACATTTAGTGGAAAGTTAGAAAATATTTTTTCTACTGTAAAGTCTGGACTTGTAGTATTTTTAATATTTTTTTTGCAGGACACAGCTGTCCAAATCAGGACTGTCCTGCAAAAATCAGGACAGGTGGTAACCCTACCTTCACCCTACCCAAACCCCCTTTGAAGATGTCCATCACTTTTAGGGATACCAGCTCCTCTGGCAGCTCCTTCCACTTGGCCACCATCCTCTTGGTAAAAAAGTGTCTCCTCATCTCCCTCCTAAACCTTCCCCCAACAGCTTTAGGGTGTGCCTCTAGTGGTCTTGTTCCCACCAATACTTAAAAGGCCCTAGGTGCTCACCCTCTTATTACCCCTTAAGGCACTTGAAGTTCTAAATTATGTCTCCCCTCTACCATCTCTCCTCAAGAAAGTACATGTTTAGCTCCCTAAACCTCTCCTCATAGGCATCACCCTGCTGGCCCTGGATCATCTTGATTGTCCTTCTCAGGACCGTCTCCAGCAAGTTGATATATTTTTTAAGATACAGGCACAGACCCCCATCAGCCAATATGGAATACACATCTAATCTCCTTGTGGAAATCCTTAAACTATCGGACAAGGGAGATGTGATTATCTTGGGAGATTTCAACATGCCACAGATTGACTGGGATATCCCTTTGGGGCATACCAACATGGAAAAAATATTTAGTAAATACCATAATGGAAACAGGGCTTGACCAACTTATATACTGGAACTAACAAGGGGTTCAAAACATTTTAGACCTTCTTCTTACCAACACTGAACACAAAATCAATAATCTTCAAATCAGGGACCCCTTGGAAATAGTGATCATTTCTCCATTTTATTTGAAATGCCCTATGATCCCACACCTCCTAAATGGTGCCCAACTGTGAAAAATTACAGCAAAGCCAATTTTCATATTATTAACAATGAAATTGCAAGCATTAATTGGGAAACACTGCTTTCTAAACTATCTACCGAGGAGGCCTGGAATTCATTCAAACAAATAATAAGTAATATAGAAAATCAGTACATACCAACAAAAATAATTGACAACAATAAAGGGAAGATCCCAATATGGTTTAACAAATCTGTCAGATCTCAGATCAGACTTAAAACTAAACTTTTTAAAAAACTCAAAACCAGTTCACAATCTGATAAAAATATTTTCCTAGCTAAATATAGAGCAGCAGTAAAAACACTGAAAAACATGATAAAGATGGCTAAAGCTAAATTGGAATTTAAATTAGCCCACACTAAGGACCGTCATAGGTCACTTTACTCTTACTTAAATAACAAAAAAGCAAACTGTAGGGAAATAGGACCAATACTCAACAATGGAATCAAATTCAAAACAGATGAAGATACTGCAAGTCACGTTAATAATACTGTAAATACTTTTGCTTGTTTTTTTCTCCATCTGACAAACATGTTCATATATCATCTCACTCTTCATCACACCCGATCACTTATGAAATCACTACTTCTGATATAATGCAGGCATTTAACAAACTGAAACCAATTACAGGTCCAGGTCCTGATAATATTCACCCAAATTTTCTCAAGGCAACTTCCCAAGTCATTTCCCTTCTGCTGTCAATCATTTTCAATAAATCCCTACAAGAAAGTTTAATACCAGATGGTTGGCACACGGCCATCAGTTACATCTATATTTAAGAAGGGTAACCGGGGAAATGTTGAAAATTATCGCCTCATTAGTTTAACATCTGTTGTCGGGAAACTCATGGAAAGGATTATTAGAACAAAATTAGAGGAAGAGGTTAAAATTCGAGATATTGCAGATTTAACGCAACATAGTTTTACACCAGGTCATTCATGTACTACAAACCTTATAGCTTTCTATAACATTATCAGCACACACCTTGATAATGGAGTTCCAACAAATATAATACAACTAGACTTTAGTCAGTCATTTGATAAGGTCTGTCATATCAAACTCCTACAGAAATTAAAGACACTGGGCATTCCAACTTACCTTGTAGCTTGGATAACTGACTGGCTTACATGTAGGACTCAGAAAGTCAAAATTAATAACATCCTTTCTGACTGGGGCTTGGTCACAAGTGGGGTTCCCCACGGATCAGTGCTGGGGCCCTCACTATTTAACATATTCATTAGTGACATGCAAGCAGGACCAAATAACTATCAAAATTTGCTGATGATACAAAACTGTGTGGTAGAGTTAATGTTCACACCGATTTGGCATCACTAGTTACTGATCTAGAAAACATAGAACTTTGGGCTACCCAAAACAAGATGTTCTTCAATCATGATAAATGTGTTGTTCTCCATTTTGGGAGAAACAACCCAAAGCACGACTACTATTTGAACAATATAAAACTTAAAATATCTAGCTGCGAAAAAGACCTGGGGATACTCATATCTAATAAACTCACATCTTGGGAACACTGCATAAAAACAGATAAAATGACCAATAATCTCCTAAAACAAATCAAATGCACTTTCATTACCCGTACAGAACAGTGCATCATCCCTCTGTATAGGACCTTCATATGACCATATATCGACTATGGCTCCCCATTTTGGAACCCCTATCTTAAAGGTGACATATATTCTGCCTAGAACAAATACAGAGAAGAGCTACCAAAATAATACCAAGACTTGCACATTTAGATTACCCAACAAGATTAAAACTCACTGGACCACATTCACTAGAAACTAGAAGGAAAAGAGGTGACTTGCTAATGACATAAAAGTTACTTCAATCACCGACCCTTATGAGTCTCTGTGGACTTGCTTATTCAACCAGACGATAGTCCCTAGACTGCATAATAAGCAGTTAAAGGTCCAATCCTTTAAAACCAACAAAAGGGGAACTTTTTTCTCCTTAAGAGCACCAAGGCTATGGAACATCCTGCCACAGGAACTGGTGGATGCATGTAACCTAAACTCTTAAAAATAATTTGGACATCTGGATAAGGGAGAACTTACATTAAGTTCTATAAAGACCCACATAATGTGGGGGACATCCTCGATGGGCCTTGGCCTTCTTTTGTCCCTTAAACCAAGTAATACCAAGTAATAAAACTGCATACTCTACTCCAGGTGAGGTCTTACCAGAGACCTGTACAGTGGCAGAATGACCTCGGCCTTCCTGGTGGTAATCCCCCTGGTTCTGCAGCTCAGCATTCGATTTGCTTTGGCTGCTGCTGTCTTGCAGTGTGCAGAGTGTTTCAGGTCACTTGTGATTATTACTCCCAGGTGCTTTTCTTCCTTTGACCTGGTAATCTGCATTCTGTCCAAGCAGTATTTGGTCCACAGATTCTTTGCCCCCAGGTGCATAACTTTACCCTTTTTAGTGTTGAACCCCAGCTGTCAAATGCCAGGCCATTTTTCTAGCCCAGTCAGGTCTTCACTGAGTTCCTGTCTTTCATCCTCTGTGTCTACCACACAGAACTTGGTGTCATCTGCTAACAGGCAGCTTCTTCCCTTGATGTTAAACAACACTGAACCGAGCACCGAGCCCTGTGGGACCACACTGGTCACAGGCCTCACTTCTGAGACTTCTCCCCTGACTACAACTCTTTGACTTCCATCCTGCAATCAGCTTCTAACCCATCCCATGAGGTTAGCCCCCATCCCCAGGTCCTCTAGCTTCTTGACCAGTCTCCTATGAGGCACCAAGTCAAAGGCCTTGCTGAAGTCCAGATACAGGACATCAACTGCCTGGCCCTTGTCCACTGTCCTAGTAACCCAATTAAAGAAGTCAATTAAGTTAGTTTGGTAGAATCTCCCCAACACAAACCTATGCTGCCTCTTGCCCTTGAGCCCATTTTGCTCCAGAAAGCAGATCAGTCTCTCTTTCAGGATGGTTTCCATCAGCTTAAGCAATATTGAGGGCAGGCCAATTAGTCTGTAGTTTCCAGGTTCATCCCTTGGCCCACTTTTATGGAGAGGCACTACATGCACCATTCTTCAGTTCTGGGGAATGTTTCCACACTCCAGAGAGATGTTAAATAGGTCTTCTAGGGGACCTACCAGAACCCCCACCAGTTCTCTAAGGACCCTCAGGTGCATGCCATCTGGCCCTGCTGATTTGTAAACCTTTAGGGCCCTTAGGCCCTTGAGTACCTTGTTGGCTTGAATTACACCACCTGTGCCTTCCCCCCATCCAGTCCCAACCTCCCTACTCCCTTGTGGTACTGGTCCATCCTTCTCCTGAGTGAAGGCTGAACAGAAGCACCTGTTAAGCACCTCTGCCTTTTCTGCACTACCCTTTTTTCAACCCACCTTATTTTTTAGCCTGGCAGTCTCATCCTTTATGTTTTTTTCTTCCTTATGCAACTGAAAAAAGTCTTTTCACCCACTTTTACATCCTGGGCAAGCTGTAGCTCTCTCATGACCTTTGTGTCCCTTACCGTTCAACTTGTCTCTCTTGACTTAGCAGTGTTGTCCACCCTATCCTCTTCCTTCTGAGTATGCTTGTACTTTCTAAAGGCTGCCCCTTGTCCCCCATTGCTTTTGCACTTCCTTTTTGTATTAGCTGTTTTTTTGGCTTCAGACTTTCTTACTTTTGATTTTGGAGCACTCACAAGTGGCCTCCATCAACCCCTTCTTTATTATGGCCCATTTCTGTTCCACATCTGTCTTCATTCTGATCACAGCAAGGTGTCCTTTCAGAACTTCTCTCATCCTTTCAAAGTCAGCCTTCTGAAAGTCCAAAACTCTTGCCTTGATCCTGACCATTCCTCTGCCCATATTCAGGTGAAATTACACCATGTGGTAGTCACTTCTTCCAAGCGGTACATCCACCTTCACATCCTGAACATGTGCACAGTTGGACAAGACCAGATCCAGGACAGTCCTCTCCTTAGTGGTCTCTGTGACACCATGAGTCAGGAAAACATCCAGCAGTACTTGTTCCCTAGTGCAGGAGGCAGCAGGAATTTTTCAGTCCACACAAGGGACATTGAAATCCCCCATTCTTACTACTTCCTCCCTGCTGAACGTATGTATCTATGATCTGGGATCCCAATACCCTATCCAATTCCTCATCCTGGAAAGGCAGTTTGTAGACCACCCCCATCATTGGTCTCCTCCCTTTAATGGACTGGATGTGCACCAACAAAGCTTCAGACTTTCCCTCCACATCTTCCTCACTGGTGCAAATTATTCTCCCCCTTCATGTACAGTGCAGTTCCCCCTCTTCCCATCACCCTCATGCTTTCTCTACATTTTATATTCAGGAACTGCTATGTCCTAGCCATGGTTCTGTGTGGTCCCAGTCTCTGTGATGGTCACTACAGTATGTCCACCTCTTCCTCAGTCAACAATGACTGCAATGCTGCCATTTTGTTCCCCAGATGTCTGGTGTTTAGAGATACCATGCTCCACTGTGACTCTGGATCCCCACTTACTCCTGATCTCCGACCTTCCACCCCTTCTTCCCTTTTCCATCCCTTTTTCCTCCATCCCTCCCATTCCTCCCCTCATCCTACTATTCTGTTTAGGAGGGGCTATCTGCGTCCTCCACCAGCTGACTAGGGGTGTTATGCACCTTGCCCCCATGTCAATTTTAACTTAGATTCTTAATCAAGAGTCTCCCAGCTTTCCCTTCAGGACCCTTGTGCCCGTTCTATAGTCTACTGAATTCATTAGGTTGCGTCTGATTATTTTCTTGGAAGATCCTGTATTTTCAGGCAGTGTACATATCTCTACTGAGGTTATATTGCAAGCCACTATTGAACCATGCATTCCAGCTAAGATGTGGGATACATAAAATATGGCTATGTATCCATGAACAGCTGAATGTGCACAGTAATCAAAAACATAAGGCTGTAACTAAAAGGGTATGTTTAAAATTGCAGTGTGCATTAGAACTGGAAATATTACAACATCTGTTTTTTGACTGTCCTTTCATTTTGCCTTTCTGTGCCATTCTGGCTAACCACTGGGAAGAACCTTGTTTTGCTAATATGTCTTATGACACTTTGATTCTAGGTCAGCTGGAAGCTTCATGGAAGAAATGGCATTGTGGTACAGTCTATGCCATCCTGGCCTGTATTAAATGGGCAATATGGCAAATCAGATGCCGGTGGACACTTCAAGAAAAAGTAACTGCAGTTATGGACTTACCTTATAAAGTGCAGAGAGAACTCCATCTAGTCCACCAGCATGAATTTTTATGACCAGAGTGATCACACTTTAAAACTTTGTGTAAAGGGATTCATTGGGTGGGGTAGCTTAAAGCAGACCTGGTGCGCTGCCTGTGGAACTTTCTGGTTTTGCTTCTTTCTGTTTTCTTTTTGACTACATGATGTGTAGGAACTGCTAAGTTGTTGTTTGTATATTGCTTTAGGTGATTTTTTTTTGCTTTTTTCTTATAAATAAAAAAAAAAACATCCTCTACTATTTTCAAGAAATGCCATGGGATCTTTAAAGCAGCAGTGCAACGAAAAGACACAAAAAATAAATGAACATATTTTTCCCCACTGTGTGCTGAAGCTTTCATTCTGATTTTAGAATCTTGTGTTTGTTTTTCTGTAACATGTTTATTATGCTTAGGTTTTAGCTTTTTATATATTAATTTGTGCAAATTAATTTGCAGGCACCATGTTTGATGTCCCTGCCTCTGCTCCCACAATGCTGTGGATAGCGTGGCTTGTTTCTGGTACGTGCTCGTTCCTGACTACTAGGTAGGAAATCTGAAGCTGACAATACTGTGCAGTAGTTCTTAGCTCTCTGCCATAATGATCTCCCACACTGAGTGAGTCTATTCTGTAACCATGGACATACCACTCTCTGTCTCATATGTAAAGCATGAAAACCCAGTAAGCAAAAACAGGATTTTTTAAATTTATTTAGCACCCATCCTAAGCACAGGTCTTGGTGGCGTGATTCTCAGTCACCATTCCTATCTTCCTTACACTGGTACTTTAGTTAAAAAACACACACACACACACACACAAGCATTGCTGCAAGTTACTATGAACTCTGCTTAACTGCTGAACTTTGCTGTGTTTCCATGATCGCAATCCCAAACCACTGTGTATATCCCATGCCTCCTCTACAAAATCTTCACTTAGAACACACAAACTCTTCTCACCTCTTGCCCTTTCACTCCCCAAAGCCCACACCTGTGGGACACTCTCCTTATCTTAAGCCCACTAACAACAGGAGGAGAGTATATTTCAGAATAAAACTGAAGCAACACAGGATCAAATGGCGAAACCGCTGGTGACTCCTGACCCCAAACACACAGGTGCCAATTTATTCTGTCAGTTGATTCAGAGGTTTAGTGCTTTCCTGATCTACACTCTCCTACCTCTAAACTGTCAGGCAGAAAATATTCTTTCTCCTCTTTTCAGAAATAAATAAAACGGAGCAAGCACCTCAAACTGCTGAAAGCCATGCACAGCTGCCAGTGTTCTGCTTCTTGCCTCAAGTTCACACATTTCTCATCTGCCTTAGTCACAGCATAGTTGGTCATACAGTACATCTGCCACATCAGTGAATAAATAAAGCTTGACAGGGACCTCAACTGTAATGTGAAGTATGGGGATTAGTTTTATTGTGTTTTTAGCAATAGTGAAGGCAAGGAGTAAGAGTACAGCAGCAGCAAAAAGCCCTGCACCAGTTTGGCATGCTGCAGAGACCACTCACACACATATTGGTGATCCAAATGATTTATTAAATCAAAGTTCAGAAATCATCTAATGCCTGCCACACAGTACTGGGTGATCTCTGGATAATTTTAAAACTTTGACTTAATAAATCATTTGAATCACTGATAGTTGTGTGAGTTATCTCTTTCCTCAGTATTTACTACGAGTGTATGGCTTTTTTGTTGTTGCTGTTCCTGTTGTTGTGTATGTAGGCTGCAGTTTTGGGTAAGTTAATTTTTCTATTACTTTCTATTATGTTTGGAAACTTGTTCCAGGAAACTCTGTGTAGTCAGTAGCAAGGATAGAGAAGTACTAGAAAAAGTAATGCACCTTACAATTATAGTTACTTATTTCTTTATATACAAAAACAATACAAAATAATAAATGACTATAACAGATTACATTTCTTGAAAGTAATAGGTTAGTTATTAGTTACTTTCAAAGAAATGTAATCAGTATCACTTAAGTAGTTCTTTTGTATAAAAAGACATACGTAATTGTAACTGCAAGGTGTATTACTTTTTCCAGTACTTCTCCATCCTTGCTAGTGACTGCACAGAGCTTCCTGGAACAAATCTCCAAAAGTAATAGAAAGTAATAGAAAAAGTAACTTACCCAACACTGGTAGGCTGTGGCACAGTAGGTTCATTCTACAAACAGTTTAAAACATAATACAGTAGGCTGACTTCATGCATTAAGTGGATGTGTGGGGGGAGCTTTGTGAATGACATGGCATTTCTCACAAGTCACCAGATGGATGCAGTATTACCTTTAGGAACATAAATAATAAGAGAAAAGAGACAAACACAAGTATCATTTAAACAAACATCACTTTTATTTTTTATCAACAGGATCCTAGTAACTTACTCAGACAAGGAAGAACATCTTGAACTAGAGCTACTCTAACTAAACACTTCTCAGTTCTACCTGTTTACAAACAGTAACATGAACATGCACAGCTCACACTGCAAAGCAGTCTGGAAAAACAAGTGCATCTTTTTTTTTTTGATCAGGGAAAAACCCATAATGCACTCTGAATCAAGATGGCGATCCTGGCAAGGGTCTGTGCAGAATGTGAGATTAGTCAAATGGATAAAATCATAACAAAAAATATTAGAGTATTTAAATCTTCAGTAAATGTACTAAAAACTCTTGTTTTACAATAATAACAAAAACCAAAAACACGGTTCATTGCAGTGCTGCTTTAACATCCACCTGAAGAGGCAGTCAGGACCTCGGTTTAATGTCTCCTCCAAAAGACGGCACCTCAGGAGTGCAGCACCCCCTCGAGCTGCATTATAATGTCAATACTGGGATTTATCCCACGTTCCTGGTATAGAGCTAGAACCCACAACATTCCAATCTTCCAGCTTCAGAGGTGGCTATGTAATCTGCTGAGCCACTGATAACTGAAATGCCTCTCACTTTACAACACAGGGCAGGTAAATCAACTGACAATAATATTAACGCTTTTGGCCCTTTTTTTGGTTGCACAACAATACCATGAAGACGAATTCACGACTGTAATATATGACGAATGGAGTTACAACAACATTTGGTTCCCCAGCCTTCCCGAGGTGCTACAACCTTGGAGTTAGATGTATTAGTAAGGGGGTAAAGGCAGCATTAAATGTTCCCCATTATTAGCACAGGAAATATAGTTATACTCATTTCTAAGCCCAAACCACACTTCCACACTTCACTTTCATGTGTCACTTATGCATTTCACATTTATGGTATGCTTTAAGTGCAGTCAAAGTTTTGTAACCCAAATTGATATCCTTCATTGCAGACTGAAGTCTTTAAAAGTTGAGATGGGTTTTGCTTTTTTGCAATATTTTTTCAGACTATTGTCTGATTAACTAGCTTACCGACATTGTCTCAGTTCAGCAGATTCATGCAGCATACATCGATGACTGGGAACTTGTGCCACAATATAGTCCTGTGATAGAAACATGTAGCTAGTTTTTTAGAATCAGGCAAGAAAGTTGCTCCACCATTTAGGCCTTTGCTGAGGCAGGGGCTGTCATGAACCCAATCCTTGGGCCAGGTCCACTGAGCTCACAGTGCCCACCCCAAGTGCAATCCATGACAGAGAGGAACAGGGCTACCCTCCTTGTGTCCTTTTGGAGTGCTTACTGAGTTCACAACTGAACACCCACCACGAGGTCCCAGGGCTTCCTCTCTAGTCTGGGTAAGGGTAAAATACAGTCTCAAGTCTGAAGCCAGGTGAGAACCCTCCTCAATTGCTGTACTGGGGGGGTGACCCAGGCATTATGAGCTCTTAAGGATTTTCCCTCATAAACCTGTGTGTGGCCTCTCCCATGGGGATTGCAGCATGTAGTTCCCCCCTACAGACTCCTCCCAAGACCTGTGCATCTTCCCTACTTAAGGCACCCAGACTTCCCTTTCAGGATCCTAGTCTAGGTAGTGAATGGTAGCACTTTAGCAATTACAGAATTACAGGTTGGTTTCAGAATTCAGTAAACTTTTTACGTCTACACACACAGATCACTCACAGGCAGTTTTAAAAGCAAAGTGGTTTTACTAAAATTACTTAAGTATTTATCATACAGACTTTACAAGCAAACGATTTCAGAAATCTGGTTACAAACTAACAAAACAAAAGCTGGAATCATACATAAAAAAACACACCATGAAAATGTAACTGTCTAGTTTCTACCTTGTTGGTGGATGATCAAAGTCCCTAAAGTAAATGAGTTTCTGCAAGAGTTTTCAGTTTTTCTCTAGCCACTGGTCTGCGGTCTGCCTTCTCTTGTGTGTCAGAAGAGTGTCCAAAATGCAATGCAATGCTAAAATGCTCTGAGCTTCTCTTTGGAGGGGTTTGTATAGTCCTGCTTGCAGGCTGTAAAACTCCTCTCTGGTTTTTAGCTGGTGGCCTTATCTTTTAGGCCAGCAGGGGTCTCTCTTGCTCTTTCCCAGTTTTAAGGGAATCAATATTATTGATTAGAGTTCTTACAGTTTCAATATCCTTTTATCCTCCCCCATCCTTCCTGTCTTAATAAAATGTAAATAGACCATGAAGGTTCCTGGAACTTAATGTAATTTTCTCTTGAAGTGTAAAGTTCATGACAGACTATAGCATCCCCAATCTCCTGAGATTTTATTACACCTGTTTCCCTATAATTAGCTAACCAGGGACTTTCATCCTTTTGAAATGAACTATTAGTTTCCTGGCTGATCAGCTTGTTCTCGGATCACAGAGGAATATCAAATATTTTGCAAGACATTGTTTCTTTCCTATGTGACCTTTTCAGTAACACTGGACATTCTTTTGGCAACTGTTAGTTTGGGCCTGTTTGAAATTTTGAAACATAACCGAGTTCCTCTGCATGTAACCCTTTTAAAGCATAAACAAAAAAATCACAGAAAAAATATAACAAAAATATATCTTGCAATATTACACAGCGGTGGCCAAATTGCCACGGGGTAACCATGATGAACACAAGTAATCGTGACCCCAGTGCAGAGATTGTCAAGAGAGTCCTTCCCTTATTATACTGCTTGCAACATGGTTGGCAACAGCTGAACTGGATCTGCACATTCAAGACCACTGAACACAAGACAGTGATCTCGCAGGCAGAAATCAACAAAGCAAAATGGTGCAGCAAGGTAAAGCATGAAAATAGAAAAAAATGCAACTCACTAAACGTTGGGGAACTCAGCCAAACTGCAAAATCCCAGTGGTCATTTGAAATGGGGTAAAAATCAGTATATGAAGTGGGTTACCAGCTAGCAGTATTTGGTGCTCTGTGCATAATTTTTGGTATGCATGGAACACCAAACAGTGGTCGATTTCAGGCCCTGCTGTGCATTTTCCATTATGAATCCAAATTTTCCCCTTTAAAATACATTAAACACCATGTGTGTTTAAAAGGAAAGTCCCCTCAGCCTATTTTCTGTGTATCTGCGTAGTTTGTAGGCATGAACAATGACTCTCTGTCTTGCGTTCCCCCTGTCATCCAGATTTAAATATAAATGAAGTTGCTTCATTCTGTTTTGCCCTGGTGTGAAAAACCTATTTATCTCCACTACAGAGGTCATGATCTCATTCATGTAAGGCATCATGGGAGTTCATATGAACATATGAACATATGTAATTGCCAGCAGAAACAGGCCTCATGGTCTATTGAGTGTGCTCGAGTGTGCAGCTAGCCCCATATCTTGCAGCTGCCCCTCCCTCCCTTCCCCTCCTTCCCAGTATCCCTTCCCCTTCCCCTGTCCCAAACCCTCTTGAAACTGCCCACCATCTTACAGGACACTATCTCGTCTTGTAAGGTATTCCATTTGTCCACAACTCTTTCCATGAAAAAAAGGTATCCTCATCTCCCTCTTGAATCTTCCTCTCTCCAATCTCAGTCCATGCCCTCTTGTGTCCCTCCCCTTCTCATCTGAAAAATCACTTCTGTGTTGGTTTTATTTATCCCCTTCAGATACTTAAAGGTCTCAATCATATCCCCCATCCCTCCTCTCCTCCAGTGAATACATATTCATCTCTCCCAGCCTGCCCTCATGGGGCTTGCTCTCCAATTCCTGTATCATCTTTGTCACTCTTTGCTGCACTCCCTCCAACAATCTGATGTCCTTCTTCAGGAATGGGTGCCAGTACTGCATGCAGTACTCCAGGTGGGGTGTGACCAATGACCTATACAGGGGCAGGATAACCTCCCTTCTTCTGGAGGAGAGCCCTCTTGCTATACACCCCAGCATTTTGTTGGCTTTTGCTGCCGCTTTCCTGCACTGAGCAGAGTGGTTCATGCTTCACGTAATGATCACTCCTAGGTTCTTCTCCTCTGTGGAGCTCACCAACTGTACCCCATTCAAGTGATAATCTCTCCTCTGGTTCCTGACTCCAAAGTGCAGAACCTTGCACTTCTTAGCCTTGAATCCCAACTGCCACATTTCCGCCCACTTCTGCAGCTTAGTCAGGTCTTCCTGCAACCCCTTCCACCCCTTTTTGTCATCAACCACAGCTGTCATCTTGGTATCATATGAACAGACTGATCTTGCTCAGGCTCCCATGTGAGATATCTGCAATAAAAATCCCAAACAGCACTGGTCCCAGTACTGATCCCTGTGGTACTCTGCTCATCACCGCTCTTGATGACGAGAGGTCCCCCCACCACCCTTTGCTGCCTTTAGCCAGTGTATGATCCATTTCACCATTTGTGGGCCCACCCCCACATATTCCAGTCCCCCCAACCTCTCATGCGACACTGAATCAAAGGCCTTGCTGAAGTCCAAATACAGGACATCCACTGCATGGCCCTTATCCAGTTCCTGCGCCACCTAGTCATACTGCTGTACTCTACAAGGTTTGTCTGGCAGGATCTGCCCACTATAAATCTGTACTGTTGACCATCCTGGAGATCATTTTCCTCCAAGAAGTTCACTAGCCTCTCTCTTTTAGTATGGTCTCCATGAGCTTTCCCACAAATTATGTGAGGCTCACTTGTCTATAACTTCCTGGTTCATCCATTGGGCCAATTTTGTGGATGGGCACCACAAGGGCCATGCTCCAGTCCTGTGGTATACATCCCATGTCCAGGGAGGTATTGAACAGGTTGGCCAGTGGCCCCACCTGGACCTCTGCCAACTCCCTTAGTACCCTAGGGTGAATGCCATAAGGTCCAGGTGCTTCATCCAACCTCAATGCCCTCAACCCATCTAGTAGCCTGCTCTCTGTAATCCCAACATCTGTCGTCCCTTCCCCCCACCTCCCTCACCTGGGATATCTGCCCCATCTCCTGTGTGAATAAAGAGCAGAAGTATTCATTCAGTGCCTCTGCCTGCTCTGCCCCTTTCTCCACCCACCCCCATCCTTCTTAATCCTCACCAGCTGATCCTTGCTCCTTCTTCTCTCTGATGTAGTGGTAGAAGTCTTTTTCTCCACTTTTGATTCCCTGTGCTAGTCTCAGCTCCCTGGATGCACTGGCCACCCTGACCAGTTTGGTAACCTCCCTGGACATCCCCATGTATATATTCTTATTTTCACTCCTCCCCAATTTCCTGTACTTTTGAAACACTGCTGTCTTAGCCCTCATGTGTTCCATAACCTCCTGTGTCAGCCAAGTGGGTTTCTTTGCCCTTCCTTTCTTGCTTTTCTTCCTAGTGTAAGACTCTGTTGCCTCCACCAGCCCTTCCTTTATGATATACCATTTCTGGTCTGCATCCATGTGTGGTTGCATCCCTGCCAGGTGCCTGCCCAGAACTTCCCCCATCTTCTTAAAGTCCACCCCCTAAACTCAATCACCATTGTACCCAAGCCCCCTGTTTCCGTCCCCATGTTATGCATGAACCACACTGAATAGTGATCACTCCCAGCCAGTGGTTCCTCTCCTTCCAGATACCTTACAGCTTCCCCGTTATCCAGTACAAGGTTCAGAGTCCTTTCTAACTGAGTCGGCCATCTTGAAATGCTTCTAGCAGGACCAACTCCCTTGCAATCGTGGTGGATGGGGTGACCCACTCTACCCCCCAGTAGGTTGAAGTCCCCAACCACTACTGTGCTCCCCTTCCTGCAGACCCTCCTATTTTGTTCAGCTAATTCCCTGCCCAGGGCAACCCCCTGAGCCGGTGGCCTGTACACCACACCCATTCTCAGTGTCCTATTCTTTGCATCTTGGAACTGCATCCATAGTACTTCTGTCCTCCCCTCCTCCCCTTCCTCCCTTATGCATTTTATCCCCTCCCTTACATAGATCATGACTCCCCCCATTTCTCTTAGCTCTATCTTTTCTGAATAACCTGAACTCCGGGATCATAATATCCCAGTCTTGGTACTTGGTGGCCCATGTTTCCACGATGGCAGCAATGTCTGCCCCCTCCACTGCCAAGAGAGCCTGTAACTCCGCTATTCTATTCCTTAGGCTTCTTGCATTCAGTGAGACCACCCTCTATCCTGTCTTCTCCCCTTCCCTGTCCCTATTCTTCCCCCTTTATCCCTCCCTGTACCACTTCCCCACTGCCTTTACCCATAACTATGGTGGTAGAGCTCACTAGGCTCTCTTTCTGACCCTTTTCCTATCAGCGGCCCCTACAATTTTAGCTTAAATCCACCTTTGTTAATATATACCCCCTCTATTTATAATTTTAGTACTCCCTTCCCCTCTCTGCTCAAATGTAACCTGTCCTCTGCATATAGGTCACTATTGCCCCAGGTCCTGCTCCAGTCTGACACTAATCCATACTCCCTGGTACAACATCAATCCCTCAGCCACTCATTGAACTCCTCTATCCTTTTTTTCCTCACTGTACTTGAACATGGTACCAGAAGTAACTCAGAGAACACCACTGACTCCCTCACCTCCTCACACTGCCTACCCAATTCCTTGAACCACCCCATTACCACCTCTACCATCTCCCCTGCCAAGTCGTTTGTACCCACGTGCATCACTATGTGAGGTTTTGCCCTTCCCTTCTGTGTGCACTTGAGAAGTGCCTGCCCCACACTGTCCGTGGTCAACCCTGGAATAGCCTTGACCCTGATACAACTGTGCCTTTCACCCCTTCTGCCCCATCTGACCCCTTTCAGTATAGAATCCCCAGCACTAGTACCCCCATGTTCTTGTCCCATATCCCTCCTCCTTTTTTCCCTGTCCACATTTCCAGAGTCCACACTGCCCTGCTCTTTATTTATTACCTCTATCTGCACCATTTGTGACTCCTTCATCTTCCCCCTGTTTCCACCTCTCCCTCTGCCTCTATCCTGCTCTTCCACTCCCCCTTTCTTCCTTTCCCAGCCTGACTCCTGACTTCTGGGCCTTCACTACCACTCTCCTCCCCGTCCCCTCAATCTCTAACACCTCCACTATCACCTCTGATGCCAACACTGCAAACCTATTACTAGCTACCCCCACAGTGGTGCCCATCTCCTCCTTCCCCCTGCCCTGAGCCTTCCCTCCACTTACTGCTCCTCTGCTCTGCTCACCTCCACCCCCTTCCTTACATTCTCATGGGATTTAGCCCTGCTGTTCCTCCTCTGCTTCTCCCAGGTACTCCTCTCCAGGGTCCCTCCTGCCCCAGCACCCCCTTCCTCACTATCTCCAGCTCCCTCCAGAGCACCTGTACCTCCTCTTCTAGTCTCCTCAGCCTGTAACAAATTGGACAGCCTCCCAGTTTCCATAGTATACTCATCAAAACAGCTGCCCCACAATCATTGCATCCCACTATCTTCCCTGTGCCTACCCCCCTCACTCCGTGGTGTCCACCATTCCATCCACTATTCCAATGTCTCCTGCCATCCTTATTCATGCCCCTCCACCTCCAGTGTGATCCACCCCATAATGCCCCATTTCCTTTCCTCCATTAATGATGTGTGCATGCACAAGTCAGAAGAAATTATACTCTCATTAGGTTCTGTTACACATCTTATGAAGTTGCTGTATTCTCCAAAAGCTTTTTTTTTCCTAAGTCAGATACACTTTATCAAAAACACTGTGGAGTATTGTTCCAAAAATTATATCCCTGAAAAATGAAAGTATAATAATAATGGAAAATTCTATCTTGGTTCAATAGAAAGATTGAAAGACATATAAACAAGCATTTGTCAATTCTTGAATGTTGCCTTGCTGGCATTGGCATTAGTAGTGCCAGAAGTTAGAGAGATGCGTAATAGGAATGGCAGTGAAGTATTGAACTGATCCCAACCCCACCCCCACCCTGCAGAGACTGACAGGCACTGGGATGCGCCTTTGGATCATCGGTCATATCGCTCACGTCATTTCACCTCACCCTACCATGCAGACACCAAGTGTTGTGGTGTGCCTTGGGGTCTTCTGGTCTTACTGTGCAGGACCAGTGGGTGACACCAGGGGTGGTGGTCCACAGGATATGGCAGCCCATGCCAGTCCACCAGAGGCTGCCATTCCCCCTCCAAAACAAGCCAGAAATGTGCCATAATATCAGACCAGTGCCAGTGACACTCCCAGCCCCCTACCTCTTCACCCAGGACAGGAGGCCAGTGGAGAATGGGCTGTACTTGCCCCAGTATGAACTGGACAACCAGTCAGAGAGGGGCACATAGGTGGTACAACAGCCCCAAAGTAGATGCCCTCTGTGCCAGTTGCACTTGCTTCCCTGGCAATGTGCAGGATCATGCAGTTGTCTGTCCCCTTGCCTGCCCCCAGCCCGCCGCAGAGATGGGTCCTGTGACCATCATTTGGGCATGGAGTAAGCATACAACAATAGCTCTGGATGCTGTGGGGTGCCCCAAAGGTGCACATCCTGTGCATGGGGGGCCTCTGCAGCTGTCCACCCCCTTTGCAAGAGTGGAGCAGCTGCAAGCATTGTGTGGAGCATGCCCTTATTTCAAAGCATATTACATATAGAATAATGCATGGGGTGGCTTGTGTAATGAGAATTTTACACACACCCCTGAGGTGTGGGATGCTACATAAACCCCGAGGGCAAAGCCTGAGGGGTTTAGTAAAGCATCCCACACTGATTATTGCGAATGCGTTAAGTTATGAGCGTGTGTTGTGCAGTTGCTATGCACCTTGTAAAACAGTCATTTCATGGAGCATTGTCACCAAATTTTCAACACAGGCATTTTAGGACCTCTGTTCATGAACAGTATCACTGTCATTTTGTAAAGTGTCCCGAACACTGATTTTGCACAGCAACCGCACTATTCTGCACCGGAAGTACGAAAACACATTTTGGCCAGGATGTGAAAAAATGACTGCTGCACAGTTCACAAGAAGGTGTGGTAAAATGCCAATGTTGAGAATCTGGCATGCAAATAGGCGTTGCGCGCAGTTGCTGCACACGGTCCTAAAACAGTCACTTCATGGAGTATTGCCACCAAATTGTCAACACAGGCATTTTAGGATCTCTGCTCATGAACAGTGTCACTGTCATTTTTGTAATGTGTCCCGAACACTGATTTCACACCACAACCACGATATTCTGCGCCGGAAGTGCGAAAATACATTTCAGCCAGAATGTGAAAAATGACAGCTGCACGGTTCACAAAAAAGTGTGGTAAAATGCCAATGTTGAAAATCTGGTGTGAAAATATTTCGAATGCGCTAACTTACGAGCGTGCATTATGCAGTTGCTACGCACACTCGTAAAACAGTCATACATTGGATTTTTCCCAACAAATTTGCAACATAGGGTTTTTGAGAGCCTCCCTCATGAACAGTGGCACTGTCAACTCCTTACACGGTCCTGAAAGGTGATTCCATGCAGTGACTGCAAAATCACCTTTTGGGACTGAATAATACCATGACAGTGCAAGAATTCATGAGAAGGTGTCTCAAAAACCCCATGTTAAAAATTGGGGCCAAATTGACTAACTAGAGATATGTGTACTAAAGTTGAAAAAACCCTATCTATCCCATTATACAGCTTACTGGCATTTCCTCACTTAGCGGTCAACTTTGAACAGTGCGGGCGTGTTCCCAGTCCACCGATGATCATTAAACGCTCACGATAAGTATGGAGTATGGGGGGTGTGGGAGGCAGGGTGCAGTGGTGGGTGCGGTGGGGCAGGGGCATGAAGACTATTTAGGACCGCTTTCCTTTTACAGGTAGTAAAAGGAAAAGAAAACATTGCGGGACATGTTTTTTCCCAGGGATGGCATGCTGGGTGGGCTCCTGCATGCCACCTAACTGTTTTGGGGGTCAGTAGCTGACAGCAGATTGGGCATCCTCATCGGCAAACAACAGGGGGGGAAAATTTATGCCGATGGGGATTGGGCACCCCCGTCGGCACACAAAGAAGGGAGGAGGGAAGCAGAGCCAAGGGGGGGATTGGGCAACCCTCTTGACACTAAACAACTGGGGGTTATTTCTGAAGATTGGGTGTAGGCTCCCTATTGGCAAACGAGGAAGGGGAGGGAGGGTAACAGCCTGAGATTGGGCACCCCTTTGTCATTACACAATTGGGTGCTTTATGCCGATGGGGAGTGGGCTCCCATGTCGGCACATTGACAGGGGGCAGGGGCAGCTGACAGGGGGATTAGGCACCCCCAAAGTTGGCAGTTCTATGGCCGTGTCCTGCCATGCAGCGACCGCACCTCCAAATCTGCACTACCGCAAGATGTTGGCTTACGCAGGCACAGCAAGCCAAGATAAAAATAAAAAGAGAGCTTACAAAAAATACAAAAATAATTTGGCATTAGATAGGTTCAAACAATTTAAAGAAACAGCAAAGAAATGTAAATCACTGATTAAAAATGCAAAACAAAATGAGGAAAACTGAACTGCAAACAAAACCATGGATAATAAGAAAACATTTTTCAATTACATAAATAGTCAGAGGTAGGACACAAACAAAACAAAACATGTGAATGGTAAAATAATTATGGATGAACAAGACATGGCCAATTCTTTTAATAACTGTTTCACTGGTATTTTCAATGGCAAGCCGTTAGGGACATAATTCGGAATATCTGGCTGTATAGTAAAACGCATACACTATACAGTAAGATACATACATCATATAGTGAAATATATACATTATATAGTGAAATGCATGCACAATATAGTGAATCACATACACTTTCTACTGAAATATAGCCATCATATTATTTGGTATTACTTGGTATGAAAGAACAGAAGAGGGCCAGAGCCCATCGAGACTGTTCCCCACACTATGTGGGGCATTATTTATCTATTTTCCCTCAACCAAACATCTAATTTGTTTTTAAAGACAGTGGCACCAGATGCCTCTACCAATTCTTGTGGCAAGATATTCCATACAATGGCTGCTCTGATTGGAAAAAAAAGTTTCCCCTTTTGCTGGTTTTATAAGTTTTTACGTCAAGCTGTTCATTATGCTGTCTTGGAACATGTCTCCTTTTGGAGAGTGTTAGACCACATTTTTCCATTAGATCTGGTGAATTTATTAAATTAAAAACAATAAGCATATCACCTCTTAATCTTCTAGTTTGAAGAAAGAAGAGACCAGTAGCTTTTAATCTGTTCTGATAATCCAAGTTTGTTAATCTTGGAATCATTCTAGTTACTCTCCTTTGAACCTGTTCAAGAATTGCTATGTCTTTTTTTTGGTTTGGATTCCAGAAAGGGGAGCCATAGTCTAGATACGGTCTAATGTATGCCCTATACAATGGAATAAGGCATTGTTCAGTGCGATTAACAAAAGTGCATTTTATTTGCCTCAAAAGTCTGTTGGTCATGCAAGCAGTTCTAACACAGTGATCATTTGATGTAAGTTTATTATTAACATATATCCCTAAATCTTTTTCACAATTTGATGAGTGAAGTGGTAGTCCATTTATATAATATATCATTTTTGGATTATTTACACCAAAACACACTACTAAACATTTGTCTTGATTAAACTGCCTATGATTTTCATTTGCCCAAAGTGTTAATTTTTCCAAATCCTTCTTTAATGCAGAAATATTTTCTTGATTATTATCCTTGCCCCCCAATTTAGTATCATCTGCAAATTTAACCATGAAGTTATTTGGCCCTGTTTGTAAATCACTGATAAAGAGATTAAACAATGTTGGTCCCAAGACCGACCCCTGTGGTACACCACTTGTCACACTACCTGAATCAGACAAGATATCATTAATTCGTACTCTCTGAGAATGATTTGTCAACCAGTTTAAAGTTCAGTTGACAATATCAGGTGACAAACCTAGATTGTGCATTTTAGTAATGAGTTTTTCATGTGAGACTTTATAGAAAGCTCTACTAAAGTCCAAAAGAATTACATCAGTAGGGATACCCACATCTAGTAGAGTACTTATATTATTGTAAAAATATATCAGATTAGTGATGCAGGAATACTTGGGAGTAAACCCATGCTGATTTGAAACATAAATATCTAATTTTTTACAATCTTGATCTATTAGAGACTTCATTACTCGTTCTATTAATTTACCAGCCACTGAGGTCAGGCTAATTGGATGATAATTTTGCACAGAACCTCTATTGCCTTTTTTTAAATATGGAAGTAACTATTGCTGAATGCCAATAATTTGGTACAATGCCTTCTTGTAAGGATTTGTTGAAGATAATTGACAAAGGTATAGAAATATTTATAGAGGTTTTGATCAGAAACCATGGATGAATACCATCTGGGCCCGGACTAGTATTTTTTTTTTTTTGATAGCCTGTATAATGTCAGTTGGATAGAACCTATGATAATATACGTGGCAAACTTTAAATGTACTAATAGGTGATTTGTGAGAGAAGACAGAACAGAACAAAAGTACTTATTAAAGAGATTCGAGGTTTCTATATCAGATAGAGAAAAGCCATTGGTTATAATGGGACCAATGGTTCTTGATACACCTTTTTTAATATTTTTATAGGAAAAAAGAGATTTGTGGCAGTCTTTCGTGTGAGCTAGTTTAAATTCTAGCTTATTTTTTGCCAATTTAATAGAATTTTTTAAGTTTTTCACAGTCTGTATGTATGTAATAGAGTAGTTTTAAATGGAACAGAACTATTCTTAAGTTTCCTAAAAAGATAAATTTTTATTTTAATCTGATTTTTAATTGTCTTATTGAACCAAGGGGGAATTTTTTCTTTATTGTTACATTTGCTTTTAGATGGAATAAAGGTATTTTCCAAATAATGTACAACGTTTTTAAAAAAGTCCCAAGCTTGTTGTGTTGTACAATTAAGAAGATTAGATTCCCAGTTTATGTTCTGTAAGTATTCATTGATTTTAGACAAATTTGCTTTATTATAATTTTTTGTACAGTATAACTTCCTATGTGTAGTTTTAAACTGTTGAATTTCAAAAAGAATAGATGAATGATCACTGGTCTCAAGTGGATCCCAAATTTATAAATTGCTAATTTGTTGCTCCTTGTTAGTAAATAATAGATCCAATATATTAGGACCTCGAGTGGGTTCAGTAACAAGATGTTGTAATCCAATACTAACTACCACATCTATTGGTCCTTTCTTGGCATAGGACTGTCCTGACAATGAGTCCCAGTTAATATGAGGGAGGAAGGTTAAAGTCACCAAATATTACAGTATCTTGAGATTCTGAAAATGTGTAATTTCTTTAAACATATCAGTTGTGTAATCTGAATTTGCAGATGGAGGTCGATAGATGTTACCAATAGTTATATAGAACTGCTCCTTCAATAAGATTTTAACCCATATACTTTCTAATGGAAAGGGAGACCACACTTCAAAAGAAGGAATATAATTTCGTAGGTACATACAAACACCACCGCCTTGCTTATCTAATCTGTTTTTATGATATAACTTATAACCTGGAATTTCTCTGGACCAAATTGAGGATGCGTCCCACCAAGTTTCAGTTACTCCCACCACACCTAGATTTAAAGTTTTACATTTGGCTTTGAGTTCTGCTAATTTGAGTAGGTTTAAAGATCTTGCATTCAAAGCTAGGAATTTACATTTAGTTGTAATAATATTTTGGTAAGTATTCGAGACTTGGGAACAGACCCATTCTCCCCCATTGTTTTTTGTTTAAACAATGATTTATGATTTTAATGATACTTTTCCCCATAAGTGTACTACCGCTATGACTGAGATGTAAACCGTCCCAGCAAAATAATGAAGAACGATCTGAAAATGATTCCAAGTGGGTAATACAGGGTATATCCTGCTTAAAACACCACTTTCTCAGCCATTCATTTAGGGCTTTGATTTTCTGCTTTATGGTAGATGTTGCTCTTGGGACAGGTAGAATTTCAGATATACATACACAGCATCCCCTATCAAGTAACAGGTTACATAATGCCACATAGTCCTGTTGTAACTGATTAAATGGGGTGTTGTTTATATCATTAACACTGGCACGTATGATAACCAGTGGATTTTACCCCACATTTTGTAAAATTTTAGGCATCATGGAGGGAATGTCAGATACCCTGGCCCCACGGAAGCTAGAACAAGTGCGGTTGCTCTTGTTACTATTGCGTACCACCCTGTCAATGTGCTTAATGACTGAATCTCCTAGGACTAACACTTGTTTTGAGACAGTAGAGGTACGAGAATCAGAAACAGGTGATTGTTTAACACACTCTGGAGCGATTAACTTAATAGGTATTGATTTGGTAGCTTGAGACTTACTAGGACAAATCTTCATGGGCATTAACTCCTGATTGAAAAGTGTTTTTAAACCATTATTATCAACAGAGGGTGATGCACAGGATAAATCATGTAGCACTTCATTATTTGATACAGTCAATTGCTCAAACTTATTACGACTTTCAATAGGGGCACTACTGTGTATTTGACCGCCCCTCCTTTTTTTAAGAGGTTTTGTGACAATGGTCCAGTCATCATTATCACGAGAAGAGGGTGGATAATCATCCACCTTATAAGAGGGGGCAGAGGCAACAGGTATACTAGTGCTAGTCGTTACAGTTGTCTCCTTATCAGGAGACATATAAATGTTACCTAAATGTGAAGTAAATTGTTCATTAGAATGAAGTTGTTCATCCATAAGATCAATGTAACTTTCCAATTCCCTAATATCAGTAGAAACTGGTTTAATATTAAGCAGAAATGCTACCTCTGCTTCAATAGTAGTAATCAGATGGCAATTAGCACATACATACTCGCTCCCATACTTTCCCTCACTATACATCAAACATTGCATACACTTAGTAAGTTCTTTTTCCATTGTTAAAGGTGTATATTTACTAAGTAGAGGATATGCTAAAATTATCTTATCAAGTTTGTCTAATGCCAGCAGTTTCAGCATGCCCAGTGGACACAGCAGACACATGCAAACACGTGTGTCTCTGCACGCGTCTCCACGCGCGGCCCCGTGCATGCTCACCCCGCTCGCTAGAGGTGCAGGTTTTAAGCCAAAAAGCCAGAAGCAAGCGTCTGTTCACTTCTGGTTTCAGCGCGAAGTAAAAATAACAATATTTATTTAAATTTAGCAAGATTCTGTGAGTTGAAGGTTTACAAGCCCTTAAAAGGGCAAGAGAACCACCAGGCAACAGTGCTTTTAACAGAGAGATGTTGTTTTGGGGTAGGAGGTATACTAGCCTATTGCTAGTCCTCCAGGTTCCCACAATGCTCTGCTATTCACTGAAGAGTCAGTTACAAGAAAATGGTACCACACAATACAGCAACAGTTCAAACAAATATATTAATGGTATATCAAAGTATATTGGTACACTGCACTACTCCACCTCTCACCAGAGGTTCGCTATATCAGTAGCAATGCCACTGTTAAATGCCCCATTCGCTAGAGGGGCAGGTTTTAAGCCGAAAAACCGGAAGTAAGCATCCGTTCACTTCCAGTTTCTGCGCGAAGTAAAAATAACAATATTTACTTAAATTCAGCAAGATTCTGAGTTGAAGGTTTACAAGCCCTTAAAAGGGCAAGAGAACCACCAGGCAACAGTGCTTTTAACAGAGAGATGTTGTTTTGGGGTAGGAGGTATACTAGCCTATCACTAGTCCTCCAGGTTCCCACAGTGCTCTGCTATTCACTGAAGAGTCAGTTACAAGTAAATGGTACCACACAGGGTTGACAAAACTAATGTGTCTCTATGATCCTTCCCTTCCTACTGCCAACAGGAAGTTCCTGTTGACAGTCAAATCCAGTGGCTATAAAAGTAGAACTGGCTTAGGGTGGGTGGGATGGAGGGCAATTAGTAAGAAAAAAGGCTAGCAACAGGAAGTTGTAATTTGAGTCACCTGCTTTTACAGTGTCTAAGCCACACCCCCAATTAAGCTCTCTCTCCTCCTACTGGTTTAGCAAAGTAAGTTGATACAGTACCCTTCACAGCACAGAGCACACTCTGACTTTCTTTCTTTTCTTTCTTTTTTTAGCCCTAAATAAGACCCCTTCTACTTCTAATAAAGTATCTGTATGCTTAATCTCAACAGACCCTGACTCTTGCTGAGATATAAGTGTTAAATTAATAAGAAAACATAGCTTCTTTTAGTTAGCTGATTTCTGCTGTACAAACAAGGCTAGCAACAGGAAGTTTGTAATTTGATATAGTGAAATACATATAGGCCCAGATATTCAGACTGCGCCTGGCAGGAACGCAAGCCTGGGAACAGCATAACTGGGATGCTCCAGGGCCAGGACCAGGACCAGGTGATATTCAGCGGTGATGCACCATGGTGCAACACAATTGAATATGGCACAGACTGCGAACGGCGCAGTGGCACTGTGAATGGTGCAGTGGCACTGCGCCGGCACAAGCCACGGACAAGGAGCATGGGGATGCGCCGGCACAACTGCAGTTGCGCTAGGTGCATCACCAGTGATATTCAGCAGAGGGCATGCAAATGAGGCCATAATATATGCAAGGTGCAAATGGGGCCATTTGCCTGTCAGTATGGCCCCATTTGCATGCCTTGCACAGGGCAGCCTGGCAACTTGCGCCTGGTGTCCTGCTCAGCATGACGTGTGCACAGTGGGGGTTCCAGGGCATCGCCACCCCATAGCCACTATCGTGGTTACAGGCAGTAGTTCAAAGCCCTGGTAGACTAGTGGTCCCCCTCCATCCCGATTCCCCGAGTCCCCAGTCAATGTAATGGTAGACTGTCCCTGGTAGTCTAGTGGCCCCCCATGTCCCTGATCACCAGAATAAGACCATTATTTAAGTCCCTGATAGTCTAATGGTACTCCCCCACCTGTTGCTGCAATTGCGGTACAGTGCCATATCTTGTTTCCCTGGTGATCCAGTGGCACCCTCCTCCACCCACACAGAACCCTTGCCCACCCTACCCCAACATTGGTGGGTGGCTGCAACCACCGCATACCACCTGGCTGCCCGACAGATGACAGGTACAGTATGAGCTGTAAGCCCATTGGTCCACAGTGTGGACAAGTGGGCTTACAGGACATGCTGTATGAACAGTCCCAAATATGTGAATGAAGTCATTCACATATTTGGGATTGTCTACAGTATAGCCCTGCAAGCCCATTGGTCCACACTGTGGATCAATGGGCTTACTGCCCATACTGTAGCTGTTATGCCGGGGGCAGACGGGTATCATGCATGGTTGTAGCCACCGCTGATGAAGGAGGGGACAGAGGGGCAATGGGTCTGTGGGTGGGAGGTGGGGGTGCCACTGGATCACCAGTTAAGCATGATAAGGTCCTGTACCACAATTGGGGCAATGGGCGGAGGGTACCACTAGACCACCAGAGACTTAAATAACGGTCTTATTCTGGTGATCAGGGACATGGGAGGGGGCCACTAGACTACCAGGGAAGGTCTATCATTACATTTATCAGGGAATCGGTTGGGGGGTCCACTGGACTACCAGGGATATGTGTGTGTGCTTGTGGATGGTGTTCTGGGTGGGCGGGTGGCCACCCATGGCTGGTGGCTGCTGTGTTGCACCCTGCAATACAGAGGCCTACCTGTGGGTGGCCAGGAGTTGTTTCAACTCCTCACAGGCTCAGCTTTGAGCCCACCATGCGGCGCACTGCAGGGTTGCACCAGCATATGTTCTGCACATCCCGGGCTGAATATCGGGATGTGCCGCGTATGCATGGGCATGCCCCCTGCATCTGCGCTGCATACAATTACATTGCATCCCGGTGCATCGGGATTTGCACTGTGCCTGGCAGACCTTTCAATGTCCCGCTGGGGTGCAATGCGGGGTTGTGCCAGCGCAACTCTGTTGTGCCATGCTCAACCCTGTTTCGCCATGCGCAAACCCTTTGAATATCCGGGCCATACTGTGTACTGAAAGGCATATATCATACAGTGAAACACATACATTATATAGTAAAATGCTTGCATTACATAGTGAAATACATACACTATCTACTGAAATCCACATACTGAGTACTGAATATTCACATACACTATATACTGAAACAAATGTACTATGTACTGAAACATATACACTACGTATTGAGATACATACACTACAGACTGAAAAATCCACATAAACTACCTACTGAAACAAATACTCTATACATTGTAACATATACACTATATATTGAAAAAATCTGCATACACTATATACTGAAACACACTACATTTTGAAATACGTAAACTATCTATTGAAATACATGCACTACACACTGAAACATCCACATACACTGTCTACTGAAACAAACACACTATATTTTGAAACATCTACGCTTTATATTGAAATACATACACTATCTATTGAAATAAATACTCTATGCATTGAAAAATCTACATACACCACATACTGAAACAAATACACTATATATTAAAACACCCTATCTATTGAAAAATGTTGCATACTCTATATACTGAAAGAAATATATTACATATTGAAATACATACACAGTATATTTAAAAAATCCACATACACTATATACTGAAACAAATACACTACATGGTGAAAGACATACACTATGTATTGAAATACATGCACTATAGACTGAAAAATCCACATTCACTATATACTGAAACAAACTACATGCTGAAATTACCCCTCCCCCTTGAATGGCCTATTCTGCACTCATTTCCTGTTGCATTCAGGGAGTTGCTGGCCTGGTGAGAGGATGTCTAAAGTTGCAGAGCAGAAGGTAAGCAAAACAGGCTTGGAAAACAGGGCTCTCTCTTACTCTACTTCTTTATGAGGTGTTCCACCTTATTTTGCTTGCACACTTTTAATCAAATTTCAGAACACTGTGATGTGACAAGAAACTTTTGGAACTAATTTAAAATGCTGTAGTTTATTCTTTTAAATAAGTGCTGCCCTCATTTACTGCTAAAACACATTTGTATGGGAACTAATACTTAGGATATTCCAAACATATCACTCTCATACCATATAAACATGGGGACTGCATGCATTTTTGTAAGTTAAAGTTTTGATCAGATTTATGTGTAATTAATTACTATGTTAGTCCAGCAGTTCAGTCTGAGCTGAATGCTTGGGAGGCACTGCAGGAACTGTGAAAGTGTAAGCCAAACACTTTCCTAGTTTGTACTCTACTGAGTTAGTTTTGATTTAGTTTTTGTTTTTATTTGAATGTTTTGTTTAATAAAGGTTCTTGGTTAAGGAAAAATATATAGAAACATAGAAGCTGACGTCAGATAAGGACTGCCAGGCCCATCCAGTCTGCTCATTTTTTTCTACCTTATGAACGTGCCATAGGTCTGTACTCTGTCAATGACCTATCAAGTCATACTCATCTGTATTGCTCCCTTATGCCTATCCCATGTCTGTTTGAAGCCCTACACTGTATTTACATTCACCACTTCCTGAAGTAGGCCGTTCCATGCATCCACCACCCTTTTTGCTAAAAAGAACTTTTTCACATTACCCCTTAATCGGCCTCACCCTAATCTCATGCTGTGCCCTATTGACCTATTTTTCTTATATTGAAACATGTTAGACTCTTTCACCTTGTTAATGCCCTTAAGAAGTTTGAATGTTTCGATCATATCACCTCTCTCCCTCCTTTGCTCTAGAGTATACATATTGAGCTCCATTAATCTGCCCTCATATGTTTTCTGATGCAGTCCCTGCACCATTTTGGTTGCCCTTCTCTGGACTGCCTCCATTTTGTTAATGTCCTTGTGCAAGTACGACCTCCAGTACTGCACGCAGCACTCCAGATGGGGCCTAAGCAGTGTCTTGTAAAGAGGGATTATTACCTTCCTCTTATGACTTGTGATATCCCTACTAATAAACCCCATCATCCCTCTAGCCTTACCTACTGCTTTAGTGGTCTGCTTGGACGATGTCAGGTCATCTGTGATGATGATACCCAAGTCTCTTTCTTCCCTTGTGATTGCCAGCAACTCCCCTCCCAACCTATAGGAGGCTTCAGGGTTTCTCTTCTCTATGTGCATGATCTTGCACTTTCTTGCATTAAACCCCAGGTGCCACTCTTCTGATCATTTTGCAAGTTTATCCAGATCTCTTATCACTCTGCCCACCCCATCTGGATCATCTACTCTGTTGCAGATCTTGGTGTCATCTGCAAACAGACAAACCTTACCCTCCAGTCCATTTGCAATTTCACCGATTAAGATGTTGAAGAGTCCTGACCCAGGACTGATCCCTGAGGTACCGCACTTGTGACTTGCATCTCATCTTACTGTATACCATTTACCACCACTCTCTGTTTTCTGCCAGCCAACCAGTTTGCCACCCAGTTGACCAACTTCCGACCCACCTTGAGCCTACCCAGCTTATTAATCAATCTCCTATGTGGAACAGTATCGAAAGCTTTGCTGAAGTCAGGGTAGGCGACATCAGCTGCACCCCCTTGGTCCACCACTGTGGTCCCCCAGTCAAAGAAATCTATGAGATTAGTTTTACAGGACCTTTCTGTTGTAAATCCATGCTGTCTTGGACTCCATGCTGCTATGGATTCCAGGTGTTGTACTATCCTGTCCTTCAGGAGTGCCTCCATAATCTTGCCCACTACTGAGGTAAGACTGACTGGTCTGTAGTTCCCTGCCTCCTCCCTGCTACCACTGTTGTGGAGCGGGATCACATGAGCTCTTCTTCAGTCTTCTGGGACCTCTTCTGTGCTCAGAGACTCACTAAACAGGGCTCTGCTAGTTCCACCCTTAGCTCCTTTAGTACCCTGGGATGCTTGCCATCAGATCCCATAGCCTTGTCCACCCTGAGCTTAGCAAGCTCTTGTAGGACCCTTTCTTTTGTGAAGGGACTTGTGCACACCTCCTTCCCCCCTGTGTCCATGGTGCTTGAGCTGTGGGCCCTGCCCTACCTTCTCCTCGGTAAATACTGTGCAGAAGTATCTATTTAGGATATATGCTTTTCCTTGGTCCTCCTCCACACACTCTCCCTTATCCCCTTTGATCTTAGCAAGATCTCCTCTGGACATTATCCTTTCACTAATCTATCTATAGAAAGTCGTGTCCCCTTCTTTTACTGTTTGTGCTAGTGTTTCCTCAGTTTGGTCCTTTGCCTGCCTTACTGCCTTCCCTACTTCCCTTAGAGAAGTTTGGTATGCCTCCCTATCTTCATCCTGCTGCATTCCCCTATATTTCCTGAATGCCAGCCTTTTGGCTCTGACCTTTTCTGCTACTGGTTTTGAGAACCAAAGTGGTGTCCTCCTTCTTTTGCTCTTGCTTTTCTTTCTAATACAATGGGATGTTGCTTCAAGTATTGCATCCTTAATGCCTGCCCACTTTGTCTGTATCCCCTCACCTGTATTTCTTCCTGCCGGGGCGAGCTCAACTCTGTTGACCATCTTATCAAAGTCAGCTCCTCTGAAGTCCCATATTTTTGAATTGGAATGGGATGATTTAGTTCTAGTGGCCAAATTGAACCATACCGTGTGATGGCCACTGGCACCCAGGTGACCTTCTACCTGGAGATCTGTGATCCTTTCCTTCTTAGTCAGTACTAGATCCAGGATAGCCGTGTCTCTTGTGGGTTGTCATACCAGTTGTTTGAGGCTCTCCCTCTGCAAGAAATCCATTATATGTCTAGTTCTGGTGGATGTTCCTGCTGGTATTGACCAATGTGTATCTGGCATGTTGAAGTCTCCTATCAGTGCTGTAGGAAGGATGGGGCGGGTAGTGCTCCCACCCTGGGTGCAAGTCTCTGAGGGGTGCAGTTTTCAAGTCTAAAGCTCACTTTTTAATTCACTTGCACTGTCACTTCAAGGTTTCTTCTTTTTTTTTATATATTTTGGTTTTGTAACTACTACTGGCTGTCAGCAGGGGCGCATCTGTGGACCAAAGATTAGCAAATCGGGGTGGGTGTCACATGGTTGCACCGTCTGCTGCAGACAATATAATCATGAGGTGGTGGTACAGAGAAAGAGAAACTGTGGGTGGGCCACCACCACTCAACCCATTAGTATAAAAGGTACTGGGTGGAGCACCGTGAGCACATGGCACTGAGAGGTGGTTAAATAGAGGCTGGAGATACAGTAGTTTGTTCAGACTAGACAGAAAGAGACTAGCAGCAAAAAACAGCAATAAATTATAGAGTGTAAAGAGGAGAGACGAGACCAAGAGATAGAGAGATATTGGATTTGTGTAAGCAATGCACTACTGTCTTCTGTGATGTCTATAATGTAGTAGTCTGACTGGACTGCATTATGTAAAAGCAACAGCAAGTATTTTTCATTTCCATCCATGTCCGTCCTGTGTGTGACCCAAAATGATTTTTTTTTAAATGAGAACTTGCGTCATATTGTGTGTCAGTGAGATGAATTATGGTGTATGTGGCAGCAGTAGCGCCAGGTGGGGGGGGTACTAGATTGGAAAAAATGCAAACTCAGGAAATCTGCTTTGAATTTGATTACTGGGCTGGCTCAGCTGACTGGCTGGTGGCTGCTGTGTATTATTTCATTATCGAGGAGTGCGTTCAGTTCACTTTTGAGACCGTCCGTGTGAAAGAAGTTTTAATTTGTACTGTCCACAGTGAATTATTTTGCTCAGCATGTTGTTAAACTAAGTTTTATAATCACACTTCCATACAGTGCTTACTCATGAGTTTCTTTTGGGAGTGACTTGGAGTGAAGAACAGAAGTCGTTGCCTTCCTAAATTGGGCTGACTTCCATGGCACAGGCCGCAGGACACCACCCTCCCGCCCACATGTTATACGTTTTAATTTTTCTACTCCTCTTAACCCATCCCTTGCACTCCCATTCCATTGCCATTGTTTTTTTTTCCATGTCTTCCGTTATCCCCACCCCACCCACACCAGTCTTGCAGTAGAAAATGAAGCATTGTCTTGCCTTGGATGGAAGTTGTTAGTTGGTCTGCTGGCAGGCCTGGCTCTGGCTACTCCAGTTACAGGGCAGGCAGGCTCCTGCACTGCTTTCCTAATACTCCAGGTGGGTGGCTGTTGGCAGTGGGCAGTCTCATCCCAGTCCCAGGGCAGACAAAGCCTCCAGACCTGAGACAGTTCTTCATTCTGACTCCACTGCCCTGACTCCCCCTCAACCAGGGACCCCTATTACTACCCTAGTACTCAGTACCTGCTAGGCTGCTACTGAATGAAGAATCAGCTGCAGCAGGCCAGGCAGCCAGCACTGGGAAGTAGCACTTATAGGTACTGCAGTCAGTTGTATTTAAGATGAGCATAGACATAACCCACGGGGGATGAACACTTGTACTTGCATTGTTGAATGAACAATATTCAGAGTTATCCAATAACTTACGGGCAGTGTCTGAGCCAGATATGATCCGATTGGCTACATCACGCTACAATGGACCATTTTTTTTTCTTTTATCTCTAAAGAGACTAACGGAGCGCTTTCTGTAGGAAAGAACGTAGGAATATTAGGCACAATTATTGATAGCTTGGCTTTGTCAAGTGTACAGATCATAATATTGGTCGGGTTATTCTGCTATAGTATAGTTTAGCATGTCACACATTCATCACTCCACTAGAGGGGGGGGTAGAGGTAAATGAATATATATATATATTTTTTTTTCTTTGTGTGGCAATTGTTAATTGTATTCACAAGGTTTGAATTCACATATTAAGGTTGGGGATTTAAGCACATTCTCCCTAATGGAATGTAATTTAGTTTTCTATTACTAGAGCTTTTCAGGAGGGAAAGGAAGCTCTAAGAATACTGAGTCATTTACTATGGTTAATAATGCTGGTGAGGGATAAGTTTTTCACGAAAGGGATGTAAACAATTAAAATTATAGCTTTGCCTGGAAATGGAGACCTACTTCATTTGGGTTTGCAATAACATCACATGGCGAATTGGCTTTGTGGTGCAGTTACTAGAACTGGGGGTAGTAGTGGATACTTAGGGGGATTAGGACAATATAGGGATAGGAGGGGATGGGGATGTCACAGCATTTACACACATGGGTATGGGATGACCAGAACCGCTACATCTAGCATGGTCAAAAACACACTTATTAATAATCAGACAGTAACCTTTTATCTTGCTTCAGAGGATGGCAGTGGTAGGTATTAACCTTTTGAGCTGGAATGTTAAAGGGGCTCGGGACAGATGCAAAAGACAAATAGTTTAGAAGCATCTTGCTGCCTTAAATTGTGATGTGGCATGTCTACAAGAGACTCATCTTTTAAGGGAGGATATTCAGTCGTTCAATAAGTATTGGGTGGGACAGGCATATGGCGCAGGTGCGTCTTCAAGCAGAAGTGGTGTGACCATTCTAGTCCATAAAAGAGTGCGTTTCCAACTGGAAAAGGAGATATGGGACATGCAAGGCCGCTATCTCTTTCTAGTTGGAACGTTGGTAGCACAACAGGTGGTCATTGGGTCGATCTATGGCCCCAGTGTGGACTCCCCCACAATTTTTCATGCAGTTTTTAGATTTGTTAAATATCCATGCCTCTAGGACAGTTCTTATTGGAGGTGACTGGAACATAACTCCACAGCTGCAATTCGACAGATCAGATGATAGACGGGTTGGACTATCTCCTGCCCAGAGAGCTTTAAAGGAGTTAATGGAGGGCTTAAGTCTAATAGACATATGGAGAATGAATAATAAGGGGGTTAGGCAATATACCTTCTTCTCAGCACCACACAAGACATGTTCTAGGATTGACTACTTTCTTGTCAGCATAAAATCACTCGCCCTTTTTATAGACGCAAAGATACATACCAGAGTTATATCGGATCACTCCCAAGTATCCATCCTATTCAAACCTGACTCTAGTGTTAAAAGAGATTTCATGTGGAGATTTAATAACCAGCTTTTACAGGATTCCTTTACTCATGAACACCTGAAAGATTTCATATCTCTTTTCCTTGATAAAAATATAAACTCTCTCCCCAATATTGATGTGGTCTGGGCAGCTCTGAAGTGTGCACTGAGAGGGGAGAGTATTAGAATAGCTTCCAATAACGTCAAAAAAGAAAAGTTATGGCTTAATGAAATTACTAATGCTATTAGGGTAATTGAAAATAATATAACCCATTCCTCATCCGAAGCGGATTGGATTAAATTGCATCAGTTGCAAACTCAGTATTCCTCAATCATGATGCAAAAAGCGGAACTAGCCCTTCGGAGAACTAAGATTAAGTATCTTGAATTAGGCGAAAAAGCAGGAAAACTTCTAGCCCTAAGACTCAAACAGCTAGATTCCAATAGATTCATCGCTGCTTTACAAAATAATAGGGGAGATACTATATCCAAAGATCCTAGAGAAATTGCTGCAACCTTCAGAGAATACTTCCATAAGGTATACTCCATCCCTAAATCAGATAGGGCTGAATTTGAGGAAATTCAGAATTTCTTGATTCAGTCACTCTACCTAAGATTACCAATGTAGAGGAGCTTAAGCTTAGATTACACGTACAAAGAAGGGAGGTGAGGAAGTTATTACCCAACTTACATCAGATAAATCCCCTGGACCTGATGGTCTTCCTGCTAATATATATAAAGCATATGCAGAAGTACTCTGTCCGATCTTGACCAAAGTATATAACTTCTGGTTCCACGAGGGTCTTTTGGAGGGAAGTTTCCTGGAGGCCCTCATAACGCTTATTCCCAAACCAGAACGAGACCCCGTCTTGCCTGGTAGTTATCGTCTGCTATCACTATTGAACGTTGATATCAAGATACTGGCAAAAGTGTTAGCCAACCGACTTAGCCCATTAATGGGCAAGATGGTAAGCGAAGTGCAGGTTGGCTTTATGAAAGGCAGAGCATCTAGCGACCATATATGTAAACTCCATCATTTAATAATACATGCGCTTAATATGCAGACTCTGGCCGCCTTGCTAGCACTGGATGCTGAAAAGGCATTTGATCGGGTCTTGTGGGATTTCTTATTCACAGTTCTACCCAGGTTCGGTCTACCAGAAGGCTTTTTAAAATGGGTCCGGCTACTTTACCGAACACCTAAGGCACAAGTGTGGTGTAATGGTATCTTGTCAGACCCTTTCCCCCTAAGCTGTGGCACAAGACAGGGCTGCCCTCTTTCCCCACTCCTGTTTAATTTATATCTGGAACCCCTGATCCACAGATTACTTGCAACATGGGAAATTAGGGGACTGCAGGTAGGCAACAAGAGATATTTAATCTCAGCTTATGCTGATGGCTTGCTTTTACACGTAGAAGACCCCGAAACCTGTATACCAGCAGTCATGCAGGAGATTGCACAGTTTTCCAAAGTATCAAACTACAAGCTTAATATCTCCAAGACAAAGCTTTTCCCGCTCAACAGTAGATGCTATCCAAATGTGGCTAAGGATTTGGGGCTAAGCTGAGAACCAAAGTACTAACGTATCTTGGTATTAAAATCACTAGGGAGATAACCATGATGATTAAAGGAAATTTATATAACCAAATTAAAGTAATTAAACAAGACTTGACCAGATGGAGTTTGTTGCCCCTTTCACTCTAGGCTAGAACAGAAGTAGTGAAAATGAACATATTGCCAAGGATTTTCTATCCTCTAAACATGCTGGGGTCCTATCTACCCCAAACCTGGTTTGGAACATTACAAAAATTGGTTAATGTCTTTCTATGAAAAGGGAAGGCTGTTAGGAGAGCATACTGGAAGCTAACTGGACAAAAGAAAGCAGGGGGCCTAGCACTTCCTTCCTTCTTTAAATATTATTTAGCATCACACCTTAGTAAACTAGCTTTGTGGAGCTGATCGACGTTTTCAGCCGACCCCTCTTCCTATGTGCCTCCTTGGGTCCATATTGAGAGAGACCTAGTTCTTAAATATTCACTATCTTTAAACTCAATTGCCTATGCTTCCCCAAAATTTCTTCCTAAACCACTTAAAAATACTCCCATTGGCTGGTCACTGAAAGTCCTCCATCAAGTCCAGAAGCTCTTAAAAGTGAATTGGCAGAAATCACCGGAGCAACCCTTGACGCACAACATTCACTTCCAAATACAACATGCCCCGATCTTTCTTACATTCTGGGAACCGATAGCAGGGTTACATCTAGGGGACCTTGCACCGCAAGGGAAACTATTGCCATATGAACAAATTTGTTCTCAAATCCCGGATGTAAGAAATCATCCTTTCAAACTTCGACAAATTTATGATTCCATAAAAGCTCATTTACGTAAGATGCAAGTAGGGGCGGAAAACAGGATTGAACTGTCCGGGTTGTTAAAGGTTGCAGATCAATACCACTCTGTCTCCAGGCTATACCGTGAATTACAGAGGATAGATGAAGAAATGCCCTCCAATATTAGTTATTACTGGATGCAGAAACTAGGGATTAATGCTGAGAGTAGTGTATGGGGGCAAATATGGGAAAATAACCATAAATACATAATGCAAGACAGATACAAGTTACAACAATTCAACATCACACACAACTTATATTATACCCCCACTAGGTTACACAGGATGGGTAAATCAACATCGTCTAACTGCAATAGGTGTAAGGCTGGAGAAGGGGACTTATATAATGTACTATGGGTATGTCCCAAGATTCAGACTTTCTGGAGGGCGATTCAAACTGCACTGCCACCTATAATAGGCCTGGAGTCTTTTTTCACACTCAAAACTTGCCTATTGAATATCTTCCCTAAAGACATGAGTAAACGGAATAAGTTTTACATGGCTATTATATCTGCCATGGCCAAAGCAGTCATGTTAAGGCATTGGAAAGATGATACAACACCCTCTGTGCTTGAATGGTATAAGGAGATTACGTTGGCACTACAGTTGGAACTACACATAGCAAGAATGAACAATAGAATGCAATCCTATAATGCCAAATGGGGCCCTCTAGATGCAGTTCTAGTCACTTGGCACAAGTAATGCCTTTAATTCAGGAGCCACCACCTCCACCTGTGGCACCTCCTGAGTCTTTATGTGTTTTCTCTCCTAGGAGGTACTCAGTGATCTCTTTAATGTAGTAAATGCTGCAGGGGGAGGGGGTGGTTGAAGGGTGGGTTATTGGGTAAAAGGTTTAGTTAGATTTAATATGTTAAGGACTCATGTTGAATGTGTATCTTATATCGTTGTTCACCATTTCATTTTACATGTACCCTGACACAGGCCTGTTTGGATTGTAAACACCTGGCCTGGTAAAGGCCGCAAATACTCATGTAACGTTGCTGTGTTAATAAAGTAAACTAAATAAAAATAAAAAAAGATGAGCATAGATATGTAATACCCAATACATACAATACAACTAAATCAATCAAGATTTGTTTCTTCTTATTCAGTTAGCCTCCCTCTGCCACCTTAGCTGGCATCAGGCAAGTGTAGACTACTAGATTTTATTTGTTGGTTGATCAGCAAAAGAGAACTTCATTTTACAACTCACACTCTGATGCCAGCCAGCCAGAGTCTCACACACCTCAGATTCTATGGAAGCAACATTTTCCCTGCAGTCAGGGGTAGGGAACATATATCAAAACTATGTTTTTACCCCATGAAAAGCCCCAAAACTCACCACAGAGCATGTAAACTTCACAGAACTTCTGGGGCCCGACACCCGGCTGTTTTCTGGACTGGGGGCACCAAATTAGTCTCTATCCCAGAGCACCGAAATGCCTTCATATGGCATTGTCTCTTATTATCAGACACTCCCCTTTAGCTGTCATGTTTTGTATATTTTCTAACAGTAATGTGTCTCTGTCCTCCCCCTGGTCTGGAGGCCTGTAGATCACCCCAGTTCATATGGCTGTCCCATTTCCTGTTTCCAAGGTGACTCACAGTTCTTCTGGCTTCTTATGTGTATTCTGAATTTCTGTAGCTTTGATATTTGTGACATAAAGAGCCACTCCCCCTCCCCTTTTCGCACCTCAGTCTCTTCTGAACAGGACATATCCGGGTACTGAAGTCTCCCAAGTGTGGTTACTGGTGAACCATGTCTCATTAATGGCTACTATGTTCAGTTTAGCCTCTGTCATTGTTGCCTGTAGGTCTGGGATCTTGTTTCCCAGAATGCGGGCATTTGTGTACATGATTTTCCATTGGTCAGATTTCGGTGCGTTAATTGTTGGTCAAGGTCCCACGTTTCCCCTGTATGTTGTTTGGGGAACTGGACCTTTTTCCTTATCTGGTGATGCAAATGAACTACAAACATGCTGAACTCCTGTTTGATGACTAGCTGAGGGGGGAGGGGTATTCTTCCCATTCAATGTATCGGGTGCTGCACCCCTCTCCCCATTTGCTAGTTTGACTATTCTGTAAAGACATCAAACTTCTGCCCCAATGCACCGACTCCCTCCTTAGTCAGATATATATTTTTTGTAGCACTCGCTCTGGGCCTAATTCTCATAGGGAGCTTATGGTATGACTGGGTTATTGAGTTTGAGATTCCCACACTGTGTTTTATTTCTTTTTCCATGGAGATGTTTATCTTCTAGGTCACCCACTGACCCTCTTGTGCACTGACCTGTCCATCACCATCATCCCAAATCACCAGGACTACCTGTTCTGAGATCTCCCATGGCCTCCCCATTATCTCTGTGGTGGTGCCAGGAGAGAGAGGGCCATTTGCAAGGAGACACATATTCAGACAGGAGCAGTACCTGGTTAGTAGTACAAAGCCTGTGGCAGGCTGGTGGATTCTTCTGCTATTGGAGGTTTTCTACCTTTGGCTTATCCCCTGGGCAGCCAAGCATGCAATGATGCCAATCTAATTAAAGGTAAGAACTGCTTTGTGCCTGCCTGAGCCTTGCCCCTTATGCCACTCTGATGCCCTGCCAGCCCTCCTCATCTACTGTAGGTGGTTATTAAAGAGCAGGGTGGTCAGACTTCCCCTCCCTAACAGGAGAGCAGCCCCTGAGATGCTCAATCATCTCATCTCTCCCATGAGCTAACCCCTGTTTGATCCAGGTCCTCCCCAAAACCGGGCCACTGGCATGTGAGGTAGTACAGCTACCACCAAGCCACTAAGCCAGCTCACTAGACTATTTTTTTTTTGAATATTCTGTTTCTTGACAGTTTAGTTTACAGACAAACTTGGACATTTAAAAAATGCACAAGTAACAAAACAAACAGATGCAATCGTGTGTGTTATTTGTTATTACCACTGGGAAAAGAAAAAAAAAATCATATTCCCACTCCATTCCACAGTTTTTATGTACCATTCAAGATTATATATTCAGCCCCATTCTGAGCATCACATTCTCAGACACACTCAAAGAGGCTAGAAAAGGTGACCATTCTCTCATAAAGGTCTCCTCCCTATCCCTGACCACCTTTGTCAGCCTTTCCAATGCAAGAGAGCGAAGGATCAACTGCTGCCACACCAGCACTGTAGGCTTGGTCCCTGAAACCCATGTATTTTGGATGCAGTGATGGGCCAATACAAACAGAACCCTTATCCATCTGGGAAGCAGCAACCACTCCTCCCCTCCTTCTGTTACCTCAACTCCAAACAGACATATCAAGGGGTCTCATGGCAGCTGTCTTCCAGCTATCTGGTTCACCTCCTTCACTATCTCCCCCCAGAATTTGACCAAGACTGGGCAAGACCAGAAACAGTGGATGTAAGTACCCACAACCCTATTACACCTCCGACACTGCGAGGATATCACGGGGTGTGCCTATGTACCACTGCTGAGGGCCAATACATTCTGTGCAGAAACTTAAAGAAAGCCTCTTTGAACTTATTACAGACCATTATGCCCTCCAGCATATATAAGGCCACTTTCCAATTCTCCGCAGAGATTTGTTGGCCCAAATCCCTTTCCTATAAAACTTTTGTACTCCCAGTCAGATCTGGTAGCCTTTGTTTACCCTGCTTTGCAGCCTTCCCTATAAAACCCTTTGGGTCTTTCTTGGCATGATACACCAGCTGCTCAACCATATTAGGTTGTATCCCTTCCCTGTCGCTCTTCTCCAACCTCCCTGCAAAAGCTCTTAATTGCAGGTATCTGTACAAGTGGGATGTCCCCATCCTCAAGTTTTGCTTAACCTTTTCAAATGCACAGAACTCTCCTTTCTCTAACAAGTTACCCACACTATCTACCCCTCTCTTTTCCCATTCTTGAAAGCCTCCATCCTCAGACTATATTTTTAAAAGTAAATAAAAACAGCACTTGGAAGAAAGAAGAAATTGTATTTTAGGTACAGTTGTTATAAATATTTTAAGACACATCACAATGTTTTGAAATCGGATAAAAGTTTTCCAAGGAAGATAACATAAAGGAATACATAACGATACAGAATAATATAATCCATTTTTGTTTACTTTCTGCATCTTAAGAGGCACTGGCAGGAGATTTTTAGTCAGTTAGGGCCCCATTTTCAGCAGGTTAGTAGAATGCTAAACATCTAAGCACCGTGCCATGTGGGAACAGCATGGTTGAACAGGTGCCATATATTTAGCAGCCCCTGATGCTAACCCAATCACATGCATGTGCATATGTAGTACTGAGGTCTTGCAAATTATGGATACCCTCCTGCATACAGAGCACATTGCTATATAAAAGGTTTGGAAAGTGCTTAACAACTGAAATTGTAATACTATTTACTGCTTCCAAAAATCCTGCCCTCACTTGAGCACACAGTGGTGCATATTGTCACCCTACCCCGGTTACCATTCTGATGCTCCCAAGTAGTATACTAAAATGATCCTTGGTATCTAAAGGTTCCACACCTCTGATCACAGTTTAAATGGCTCCAGTTATTATAGTAAAATGATCCTTGGTGTCTAGTGCCCACCCCCAAATTGCAATTCAGATGACCCAATTATTATAATAATATAGGTGTAGAAGTAATTTATTTACTTACTTACATATTTTAAATTTCACTAAGAAAGGCATACTAAGCTGGGAGCTCATTTCTAGATGCATCCTGGGGGAAGGGGAATTTGTACAAGTGGGGCTTAGGTAGCACAAGAGTTCAAAATATATAACATACATGGCGAAAAGTCCATTTACAGAGCAGAGTAGAGTGGCACACAATTGCAAATTATATTGGGAATAATAAATGCCAGATGTGAGAACTTGAGTGACAAGCAAACAATCGACAATGCATATACAGCACAATCAGGAGCCACAAACATATGCTGGCAATCAAATACAGAGCAGTTTAAATCAACACTAGTTGTAAACATTTGTGCATAATGCCTACCGTGGAAGCAAAAGTGCCTAAATTATAGCTGTACCTAAACTGGAAACAAGTCATAGGAGAGCAGGCGGAAAGCTTAGGAGCAAGTGCAGGAGGGAGAGGTGAAACCTCTGATGTGGTTTGAGAGGATCCAGGGGAGGGAGACTGGTGAATGGCTGGGGCGAAGGAGTTCCAGATTTTAGGGAAATGGTGGCTTAACATGGCTTTGCTGATGGTAGTGGAGACTGAAGGGACTGTTAGGATTTGAACATTTGAGCTTCTGAGGGTATGGCTGTGGGGGGGACAGAAAGATAGGAGGATAGAGAAACAAACCAGAATTTGCCCACAAAGCTGGCACAGTGGGCATGGTGTCTGTCCACAAGAGAAGAAAGTGAGAGAGATTTATATGTAGAACAGTGATGAGTCCTAGTAGGACAGTCAAGAGTGTAATGGTGGAAACAGTTGAACAGTGTGTCCAGTCTGGCAAGGGTAGTGACTGGGACTGTCCTGTAGACAACATCACCATAGTCAAAGATTGGGAGGATCATTCTCTGGATAATGGCACGGTGTGCTGGAGGTGGGATACAGTCACAGTTCCTGTAAAGTGCACCAAATTGGGATGCAGCTTTTTGACTATAGCATCCACTTGTTCAGAAAAGTTTAGGTGCTGGTCTAGCCTGATACCAGTATACCTAAAGGTGGTAACATCCTCCACAGGGGAGCCATCCACAGTATGGAAAGTAGGAAGGGGAGGGAGGGAGCCTAGAGAGTCTGTGCCTTGTGCCAAAAGACATGGAGACAATCTTCTTGACACCGAGGAAAAGCTGATGTGCACAGCCAGGGCTGAATTTGATTGAAGTCCAGCTGGAGTCTGTGGGCCTGTGTCATCCATGTACATGTGAATGGATGCAGGCACAAATATGGAGGGGAGATCATTAAGGAAAATTGAGAAAAGTAGAGGGCCTAACACAGATCCTTGTGGGACCCCAGCGGATACAGTCAGGGAGGAGAGAGGGGGTCATCAATTTTTTCTACCTGGGACCTACCCATGCGGTAGGAGTGGAACAGCTAATGGCTGAGTCAGAGAGGCCTGCAGCCTGGAGTTTGGCTAATAATTGGGGTGGGAGACAGTGTTGAATGCTTTGGCTAGATTGATGAAGATAGCAGAGGTGAATAGGCTGTAATCACTTGAGACCAGACAAGAGAGGAGTGATGTAATATGATAGAGACCTTCACATTCCTGTAAAGAATAAACAAGTTGAACGGAGAAGAACTACTTAGCATGACTAACAGTTCAAAGACATGGGAGCAGAAGTAGAACCTGATGGGAGGGAGGTTCAAGAGGGATATTGGAAAGTTTTATTTGCCAGAAATGGTGGTGGAAATGTAGAATAGTCTGCCAACCGAGATGGCAGGCACCAAAACCATAAATGGTTTCAAGCATGGCTGTGACAAAGTGAAGGGTATAATGGCTACTCAGGCTGACAGTAGTAGGGAGGGAAACAGGAGAGTGGATAGTGAAGGCTAGTACCCTGTATAGACAGTAGGTCCCAAGGTTTAATAGGGAACTAGGGGCAGATTGTTTTTTCCCCACTGCTATCATTGTCTATGGTTCTGTGTTTCTATTTTTCCATGATCCCTGACATCTAGTAGCCCCATCCCCCCAATTGCAAATCTGAGCCCTGTCCCAAAGCCATCCAATCAAGTCCTTCCACCCCTTCCCCATTGACCCCCCATTTACTCAATATTGCAGCCACCTCCCAGTGATTGTGATCAGTACAGCCTCTCCGCTCATTACCTTGGCTGGCCGCTGTCTAAGTGAAAGGGAGTGAGTGCACACCTACTGTAGAACATCTGTTTCTATAGTAGGTGTGTGCTCACTCCCTGCCACTCAGAAAGTGGCCAGCTGAGGTGGCGAGCAGAGGGTCTGGGCCTGTCACTGTTGCAGTGGGAGGGACTGGCAGTTGGGGTAATTTATGGGCCACCATGGGGAGAGGGTGGAAGGACCTTAATGGGTGGAATTGGGAAGGGGGCTCAGACTTGCAATCAGGGTGAACTAGATGCCAGGGATCCTCTTAATATACTAAACAGGAGCATCTGAATGGTGATTGGGGCAGGGAAATACTAGATGCCAGGGATCATTTTACTAATTGGGGTCTTCTGAATGTGACTGGGGGGAACTACTAGATGCCAGGGATAATTTTTATTATAATATCAGGGGCATGTGAATGGAGATTAGGAGGTAGGGGCTGGCACTGCTCTGTACAATTCCTCCATGCAGTCATGCACAGAGGTATTGGGCAGAGATGGCACAGTATTAGCCACAGACACTGCCAGCTATTTCCCGAAATTTCTGTTATATTTCCAGAAATATCTCCTGCTTTCTACATTTCCACAGTAGGGACAGCAGAGATAAACTCTTCAGAAATTTTGCAAAATATCTGGAAATAGCTGGCAATGTCTGTGGCTACTACTGTAGCCAGCCCATATGGGCCAACGAATGTCCCATTAGCACCTTTCCTGCTCTACGGACTTAGAATGCTGAGAGTCAAAAATGACTCATGGATTAAAGGTGCTAGCCTATTTGGGACATGCTGTTTTCCTTTGCTTCTCTGAATCCCTGTCCTACTGGAGGCTGTGATAGTGCCTAGTCATGTCAAAGTGGGCTATCTAAAGGGAACCAGTGATCACTGTACAGTGTGGTTCAACATTAAGATGGGTGAAGAGGCAAGCCACAAAAAGATGAGGGTCCTAGACTTTAATAGGTTGGATTTAAAGAAATGGGAGACTGCTTCAGAAGCAGCCTATCAAGGGAGGATTGTCAGAGAGGGGTAGAGGAACAGTGGAGAAAATTAAGTAAAGGCATAGGGAAGGCAACCAGCATCTGCATGAAAGAAGTGAGCAAAAGCAGGAGGAAAAAAAGGACCATTATGGTACATGAGAGAAGTGACCATGAAGGTGTCTGAAGCACTTCCCCCAATCTGTCTGGTTAAGCAGCTCCTACACTGTTTTGGAGGAGTGGGATAGCCCCACAATGGCACCCACAACCGATACCAAGGAGGATGGGCAGATCCTCCAGGATTCAGCACCAGGGAAGGGGGAAAGAGAACCCCATAAGGGGAGGAAGCTTCTCCTGGTGGGGGACTCTGAGGAGTGAAGTTAGGAGAACCTAGCAGGAAGGACAGGGAGGTAAAGTGCATTTCAGAAAGAACTGCATGGTGGGATAAGAAGCAGATCAATAGGATCACAAGGGTAATGTCAAGGAGGGAGGGAGGAACTGGATGCTATTGTCCACCTGGGGATAAATGACCAGGCAGGAGACAAAGTGGAAGTACAGTAGCTAGAATCCAAAAGGATTTCAGGAAGTTGGGGGGAGCCTGAAGCAAATGGAACACTCCGTCTCCTTCTTGGAGGTGCTACCTGTCCATGGCATGGGAGATGCTAGGGCAATCCACATCCAGAAATTCAATTCCTGGTTGAAGAAATAGCATAGAAGGGAGGGTTTTGGCTTCATGGTGGACTGGGTCCCCACCTGGATGGATGTAAGCCTGTATAAAGATAATGGCCTGCATCCGTCAGGGAAGGGGACCTGAGTAAGAAGTTTGAATGCTTCAGTGACAAGCATTTAAACTGACCAAGTGGGGGGGTCAGGAAGGTCAAGTCGCTTAGTATTACCCCCGGGGCACATGCAGGAAAATGAATTGAAGTCTGGGACATTGAGAGCAGAAGGAAAGTGGGAAGCAATGAGTTCTAGGCCACATGAGAAAGTCAACTGGGAAGGGGGGATGAAGCAGAGGAGGGGAGGGGGAAAGAAGCAGGAGAGCAGCAGCATGGGAAGGAGGGGGATAGGATATAAAACATGGAAGGCATGGTAACAAATGCCTGTAGCCTGGGAAATAAAATCCCAGACCTAGAGGCATTGATAGTAGAGGCAGACTTGGATATAGTAGCAATAACTGAGATGTGGTACACTGTTAATCATGGGACATTGCTGTACAGGGTTATGCTCTATTCAGGAGGGATGGGGTAAAAAAGGAGGGAGTGTAGCCCTGTATGTCAGTAAGGGTATAAAGGTAACAGAGGTACAGGGTAGACAGGGGGAGGCTGAGGCACTGTGGGTCACCCTTGAACCTGGCAAAGGCTCAGCAATATGCACAGGGGTGACCTACAGGCCTTTGGCACAGGGGGAAGAAGTGGACAAGAAGCTTGTGGATGGAATCCACAAGATGACAACAAAAGGTGAAGTCCTGCTGCTGGGGGATTTCAGTATGCCAGACGTGGATTGGTCCACCCAGGCAGCTGCTTCAGCCAGAAGCAGAAGCATCCTGGATTCCCTACAGGGGGCAGGTCTTGTGCTTGATCCAGAGAAAAGGCCATTCTTGACCTGATACTGACCAACAGGGACAGAACGCATATGTCTGTTTGGAGGGGCAACTGCTATCCAGAGACCACCACTTAGTGTGGTTTAGCATAGGAACCAGGACCCAGTCCAGTCACATGAGGGCAAATGTTTTGGATTTCAAGAAGGCAGACTTCACTGACATGGGGAGATACATCAGAATAGCCTTCTTTTGAAGCTTGTAAAAGGGTGGCATTCAGGAGGTATGAAGACACACAGAAAAATGAGGATAGAGAGGTGTACCAGGTAAAACAGAGAGAAGCAGGTACTATAATCAGGGGATCAAAGGCCTTACAGAAGAAAGCATAGCCAAAGGGTATCAAAAGAAGACCAGGCTTTCTTCAGGTACATAAGCAAGGAGAGGAAGGCAAGGCGGGGGATTCTGAGAATAAGGAGGATGACAAGGGAGACTGCACAGAGGAGGATCAGAAAAAAAGCAGACATCCTGAACAGGCACTTCTACTGTTTTCACAGTGGAGAGAGACAGGGAAAGACCACCAAGAAGCAGCATGAACACTGGAGGGGGAAGCGGACACAAGTATATTTTCAAAAGAAAGAGTATTATTGAAGGGACTTCAAATTTTAGGGTGGACAAGGCCATAGGACTGGATAGATACACCCAAGAGTATTAAGGGAACTAGGCAGGGAGCTGCTTGCTGTACTACTCATGGCCTTATTCAACAACTCACTGGAAACAGGAGTGGTTCCAGAGGACTAGAGGAGAGCAGACATAGTTCCGTTTTGTAACAGCATCAGCAGGGAGGAGGCTAGCAAGTATAGTCTGGTCTGTCTTACTTGAGTAATGGGGAAATTAATGGAATCCATACTAAAAGAGAGACTGTTAGAGTATCTTGAATCCAGTGGGCTGCAAGACCACAGGCAGCACAGATTCACAGGGGGAAGGTCATACCAAATGAATCTGGTACATTTCTTTGACTGCATGAACAAGGAAATAGATAAGAGGAGAGCAGTGGACATGATTGATCTGGAGTTTATCTAGGCTTTCAACACTGTGCCACACTGGAGGCTGATAAAGAAACTGAACGGCCTTGGGGTGGGATTCAAAATGGTTAATTGGGTTCAATGTGCCTGTACAACAGGTTTTGTGCTTGTGTAACATAGATAATCTTTGGCTGTTTGCCTCTCTATCCATGGGATATACCACCTTGTACGGGTACAAAGGGAAGGAACCCTAAAGGAGGGTTTGACCCCTTGAGGTGCCGTAGGAGTCATTCCCTTGGCTAAAGATATCTTAGGAAGAAGACCATGAGAAAGAGCATGCTGCTGGGGGGGTGGATGGAGGGGCAAGGATAAAATGCTTCTGTGTGGAGTGAGGAGAGCAGCCCTTATATGGGCTGAATGGGGGTGTGGCCTGTTGCACTGACCCCTTGAACTACAGGCTGTAGCCTTCCAATTAGTACATTAGCTAGTTAATGGATGAGAGACAGAGGGTGGTGGTTAATATCACTCACTCTAATGATGGGAGAGTGACCAGTGGAGTACTACAAGGCTCAGTACTGGGACCAATCCTTTTGAATGTAGGGGGCACTGCAGATGAATTGAAGGGAATGTATGCTTTTTTGAAGATGTCATCAAAATTTGCACTACGGCAGACACCCAGGAGTGGTGGAGAGAATGATCAGGGATCTTGTGAATTTTGAGGTGTGGTAAAAAGCATGGTAGTTGGCTTCAATGCCATAAAGTGCAAAATCATGCACCTAGGGCATAGGAGCCCAAGAGGTGAGTAGAGAATGGGTGGGGGGAGGGTTATTGACAGTCAATAAACAGGAATGGATCTTGGGGTTATTATGTCTAAGGACCTCAAGGTGGCACTGTGACAAGCAATGGGTAGGGCTAGCGGGATGATGGAGTGTGTATGGAGGGTATCTCCATCAGGAGGATGGAGGTGGTATTGCTAGACCCCACCTGGAGTACGATGTAGGTTTGGAGACCAAACCTCAGAAAGAACATAGACAGGGTGGAGGAAGTCCACAGGAGGGCAACTGAAATGGTGTAGGGTTGACATGAGAAGCCCTAAGAGGAGAGACAGAGGGATCTCAGCATGTACACCTTAGAAGAGAGGAAAGAGAAAAGTGACATGATACAGGCCTACAAGTATCACAATGGAGTGAACAGGGTCCAGGGGAGTCTTTTTCAAATGTGAAAGAGCACCTGGACCAGGGGAATGCAATTACGCTGGGGGTTGGGGGGGTGAAGAGAGATGTGAGAAAATATTGGTAGATGCTGGAACAGATTGCCAGCTGAAGTGGTGGAGGCTAAAATAGTAGGGGGCTTAAAGCGTACGAACATACATACAAACATACAAAGAAGCCAGCAGAAGGCCATTTGGTCTGTCAAGTCTGCTCGTATTGCAGGGTCCACAGCTTGAGCTAATGTGTAGCGTAGACATATTAGAGAAGGGGCTGGGAAGTGGGAGTGTTCATGGAGACCAGACATAATGTGAGGAGGAAGTTGAGGCAGGAAACATCTAGGCAGGCTAGGTAGGCCAAGTGGTCCTTTTCTGATGACAAATTCAGTGTTTCTATGTTCATGATTGCACACTTACTATAGAAACAGTTTTTACTGCAGTAGGCATCTGATTGTGAACTGTCATTCAGTTGGTGGCTGCTATGGATGTGAGTGGAGGGTCTGTGCTGGTCACCGTACACCATAGGTTGGGGGCAAGTGGGGGCAGTTGTAGTGGTACTGGGTGGGCTGGTTGGGGGGTAGATATCATACTTATGGGGTGGAGGAACCACTCAACACCAAGGATGTGGTATGGAAGAATTACAGCTCTTGCCAGACTAGTAATTGGGGCACATGGGGAACCCTGGTCTGGATATCAGGCAAATGGTACAGAGGAATTACTGATCTTATCAAATATCTGATTGGGGCCCAGTTGATCGGGGTGGGGGGGTCTGCTGGACACTTGCGACAGATGTCTTATTACACAGGCATGCAATTTGGGGGGTGGGGCACTGGACACCTGGACAGTTATGCCATGTACCAGTGGGGGACCAGGGCTAGTGGTAGCCTGACATGGCCAGGTGTTGGGAGTGTAGGAACACACAGCCCATAATACCTGGTTTGGGGAACCAGTAACTAGTGTTGCAGTAATGGATAGCTACACCTCCCTAAGCCTCCCAGCATGCCGATGTGCCTATGTGCAAGGTGCTATCAGCTGCTTTACGTAGGTGCACTAGAATGGATTAGGGCCACTTACAAATGGACTAGTGACTTGGCAACCAAACAATCATATGGCCCTTTGCAGTACTGTCCCGCTTTAGAGGTGCAAATTGGGATTAGCAAGTTGATAACCTGTCTAATAGTCACAAAAAAGCTTGATTATTCTGCTTTAGGGATTTTTCTTTTAACATATTTTCTTTATTACTCCTCAGCTGAGGGGGTGTACCTATGGTGCCCCCCAATCCAACTATAAGCCTCGGCTCTGCCCTGGCCACAGGCAGAGCTCTTCACCCCATGCCCTGCCCCTCCCCAGCCATGTTATAATGGGGATTTACCCCACTCACTGTGGAAATCCAGGGGGCTGACACCAGGGGAGCTACCTGGTGTGTGTTTGGTGTGGTGCCACTAGATCAGCTGTCACTGTGCATGTTGAGGATTTTGCAATGTGATTCCCTCCCAGCGTGGACGTGCAATGTCAGTGATGCTGCTATGTGCGCATCCGCACACGGCCCATCCAACGTCGTCCGCACCACCCCACAGCTTAACCATAGTATGCACTGCCCCCCAGCCACCGCCAGGAGCCAGTGCAACTGCGGTATGCCCACCCCACCTGCCCCGGAGAAGAGCAGTCCCTGGGACACTCGATCCTCTTCCCCCCTGGCCATCCCTCCAGTGCCTGAGGTTGCTCCTGACCCCGTGTCGCTGGTGTGGCCAGAAATGTGGCATCCAGCCCCTCAACCCTCAGCGCCACTGGGCCAGCACCTTAGAGCTCTTTAAAACCATTGTAACTCTGTTAAATGGTTTGAAAGGTTTATTTCTATGTTTAGTTCTATGTATGTTCATTCTCTAGGATGTCTGGCTTGATGTCATATTAGTATGCTCTCTGTCCTCTTGTCTGTAGTTGCTAATGTTTAATTGCTGTATGCTGCAATACAAAAATGTACCATCTACTGCATCATGTTGATGAATTTCGCTGTACACTCCCATTCCCCTTTCCCCCAGGATGCACTGTGAGATGAGCAACTTGTTGTTTGGTGTACCCTTCCTGGTAAAACATTTAAATAAATACATTTTTAGATTGTAATATGGTACAAACCATGCTACAATCCACATTCTAAAACTGCATAAACCCTGCTCAGAAGTAGGCAAGATGCACTGTTTTAGACCAACACTGTTGCCTTAACCCATACTGACATCAGTGTGGAAGTGGTTTGTGTTAGAACATGAGTTAAGTCAACCACAATGACCAAAATCTGTGTTTTTGGCTTGTGACCCCTTTCTGACACCATCCTAGAGAGGGCCACTACCTCTGCTGTGCAGACCTGACCACGGTTAAGGGGCCTGGGCTCCCATACTTGATATTACTGGGGTTCTTTCCCAAGACCACAAAGAAAATGGCTGTGCCACCCAGAGTATATTTAAGTGGGTCTGATCTTTACCAGTACAACCCCCTGTATTGTCATACCAACCCACCTCCCCAACAGTTGCCCTATACATGGACTTACCAGAATCGAACATCCCCACATTCCGCATTGTCCATCATTAATTTCTAGTAATAGCATGCTTACTAAAATCAGGCTTTTGAATCAAACTTTTTTAAAACAGTAACAATATAATTAATTTATACAGGGATGGGGTAGAATGAAACAGAGGTTAAGCAACATTTTAAAGATTTGACATTTTCCCAAACAGCATTCCCACTTTGATTTTAACTCAAATCACCTTTTGATAATGCAGCCACCAAACTACCTATCTAACTGCTGTAGGTATTACCAAACCCAAACCCACTGGCACCAGTTCAGAATGAAGCCCCAAATTTTATCCCTGGGTACCTAAATGCCAAGCTGCAGGCTTGAGGTGCAGCTGGTCAGCCAGCACTGGCATGCCCACCTGAACCAAACAACCCCCACATGTTCCTCTTGATTGCTTTAAACCTTGAATTGGCTTTCAGTGCCAGTAGACTTGAACACAGATAACTATAACTATATATATATATATATATATATATATATATATATATACACACACATATGTATTCCTCAGGTGCAGGCCAATTCCTGCCCTCACTCATGGCTCTGCTGTATTAGTCCTTGGATGGCACACATGACTGAAGTCCTGGGGAAGATGGATCAGCAGACTCAGAACCAGGCCTGATGCTTAACACTTCAAGGCATAGAAGCTGCAGCTTGGATCTTCAGCATGAGCAAAGGTCTTGCAGCCTGTCTCCTCCCTGGCCCACAGAGGCCCACTGCAGGGCATCACACAAGGCCCACCAACCACAAGGGACCCAGACACGGGTGCATCCCAATTGCCTGGCTCCCCACAGGTCAGAGCACCCCAGCACCTGGGCACAAAGCCACAATCTCTTGCCACCAGTGGCCCCACTTGATAGGGGTCAGTGAGCTCCCCATCTGGCACTGGGTTTAGGATGCTTTCTTCAGATCATTTCCATTCTTTCCTCAATTACCTGCTACGGTGTGTAGTCAAGCAGTCTCGGTTACCTTCCTGAATATCAGGCTCTGGGGGGACTGTGCAAAGTCTGAAAATCCAAGGGTTTACCACAACAGTCTCACATCTTGCTGCATCTCAGGAGCAGACAGCAGGTACCCACCCAGACAGCACCCACTCATCCCCCTGCCCCCACAGTCTTTCATCTCCAACACAGCGACCACTCTTGTGCTCTGACTCACACACAAGTTCAGCAACTCTTTTTCAGAAATACATCAAGAAAGTCCTTTTTCTCACTGTGCAGGTGCTAGTCAACTCCAGACAGAAGAGGATCTCTCAGCTTCTTAAAACTTAAGTTCCAATCTAGTTTTTTTATCCATTTTCTACAATCCAGTTTTCTCTGCCAAAAATCAGTCCTTTAACCTTGTCCTTCCCTTTTCCAGTAGACATCTTTGCCAGGGTCAGACAGAACCTTTTACACTTTTTCTTACTTCTTTCATCAAAAATCCTTGATCATCCGTGTTTCACCGATGTGACGCAGATGAAACTGAAGAGGCTTTCTCCCCATCCTCTTGACACAAATCCATCCATTTCCTTAATCCTTTTTTTCAATCCATTTAATCTTTACTCTGAACACTTTCACCACTGTGGTGCAATTTCTTTGTGCAGCAATAGAATACTGCAGTTCTCCCTCTCTGTAGAGCTGCCCACAAAATCCTCTCTTTTCTACCTAGATGGGGAAAGGCACAACCAGCTCTGGGGGACAGACCGCTGGCAGCCTCCATGCAGCCCCCTCACAGCCCTGTAGCCCCACCTTCTTCCTAGGGGCTGGAGATCCCATCCTGTGGAGGGGCTTCCACTGAACTGAACTCAGATACCAAAGTTCTTTCCTCTTGGGGGCTTTCTGGCAGCTTCCCATTGGCAGGAGCCACTGTCCACAACCAAAATTAACATGTGCGAGGTTCCCTCAACACCTCACTGATTGCTGAAAAATGTGCCCAGATTGTCCCTGATACTTTTCCCCAAGAGTCTTCACTGAAGCTCTGCTCTTTAGCAGCCTCTTCCCTTTGATGGCACAATACAAAATTTAACATTTTTAGTTATTTTCCAGCTGGCCGCTAATGATGAAACATGTTTTCCCAACACCAGACAGGCTGTGAAATTTGTGTAGTATAACAGCAGCAGGAATGAGGGATAAATGACCTAGCTCAACCTGGATTAGGTGAGTGGGGGACCACCAGACTACCAAGGAATTTTTTTTTTATTGTGTCCAGGACTGACAGTGTGTGTGTGAGTGTGGGGAAGGTTGCTGGCAGGCTGTCTGTGTGCAGTTAAAACACAATTCCCCAAATCATTAACTAGCACTAACCAGGCAGTGTGTTAGCATTTCCAGAAAGCATTTAATATACCTGTGCACCTTATATGCATTTGACTAACCCATATGCATTAGACTAACCCCCAGTTTGTACGGGCACCTGGTTGCAATTAGTAATCATGTGCAAAAAAAAAAAAAAAATAGTGCTATGCTAACAGATTAGCACTGCGCAGAAGAATGCTTTTTAAAATAGTACCAGCTATGCTTATCACAGCACAGTGCTAATCCTATTACAGTGGTACATGGGCCCCCCCATTTTCAGAGCCAATCATTAGTGTCGTGCACTCCTACGTGCTGCACCTAAGATAGCACACAGCCACAGAAGATGGTGGTAAATGGCACTCACTCCAATGAGGACAGAGTGACCAGTAGGGTGCCGGAGGGCTCAGTAATGGGACAAGTCCTCTTCAGTGTCTTTATAAGTGTCAGTATAGAAGAACTGGAAGGGAAGATGTGCCTTTTTGCTGATGACACCACAATCTGTAATAGCGTTGATAGGTGCAGATGGAGAGAATGAGTAGGGACCTTAGAAAACTTGAAGAGTGGTACAGGACATAGCAGCTTCGAGTCCAAAGCCAAAAAGTGCAAAATCAAGCATCTAGGGTGCAGAAACTGAGAGGCTGAGTATAAAATATAGGGGGAGGTACTGATGGTAACTAAGAAGGAAACCTTTTATATAGCACTGTGCTCTGTATGTAGGAGAGGATTACTCATTTGCATGGTCATAGTAGTACATATGCACATACATATGATCAGGTTAGCATCAGGGGATGCTGAATATGACACCCATCCAACCATGCTGTTCCCACATAGCGTAATGTTTAGCACTGTGCTAACCTTCTGATAACGGGGTCCTAATTGACTGAAAATCCTCTTAAAATGCAGAAAGTAAAAATAAAAAGGTTATCTTACTGTCTCTTTATGTATTGTTTTATCTTATTTTGCTTGCAAAACCTTTGTTAGATTTCAAAACATTGTGATGTGACTTAAAACGTTTATAACAAAATAGTTAAAATACTGTTTTTTTTTCTTCATTCATCTGAATGCTGACTTTATTTACTTATAAAAACACAGTCTGGTGGGCTGACCTAGCAACTTGGTGGTAACTGTACTGCCTCCCATGCCAGTGGCTCAGTTTTGGGGGTGGATCTGGGTTGCACAGAGGTTAGCGAAGGGGGATACGATTGAGCATCTCGGGAAATGCTCTCCAACATCTACCTAGGTGAGGAGGGCTGGCAGGGCAGTGGAGTTTCATAAATAGGAGGGCTCAGGCAGACACAATGCAAGCATGTACTTTTATATGCAATTGCATCATTGCATGCTTGACTACCCAGGAGATGAAACCAAAGGTAGAACCCCCCCCCATGGCAGAATGATCCAACAATCTGCCACAGATTCTGCACTACTAACCAGGCTCTGTTCTGTCTGAATATATGTCTCCTTGTCAGTGGCCCTCCCCCTTCCAGCCCCAACACAGGCGATATATGAGTGTGTGTGTGTGTGTGTGTGTGTGTGTGTAGGGAGGGGGGACATCTCAGCGCAGGTAAGTCCTGGGGATGGTGGGTGATTGGGCTGGAGATGTCAGTGGTCTCAGAGTGACTAAGAACATAAAAATCTCTATGGAAAAAAAGAAGAAATAAAAAACACAGTTTGAGAAGCTCAAACCCCCAAACAGACTGTGAATGCTTCCAGTGAGGCATTACAGTAAAGTTATTTAGTATAGAAACATGCAAATGATATGCATATGCCAGCTAAGCTCCTGATGAGGACTGGGCACTGAGGGATTGCAGCAAAAATATATATTTTTGTTTCTTAACCAATAAACTTTTATTAAACAAAACATTTAAATAAAGATAGCCCTGTTTTGTTTACCTGCTGCTCTGCAGCTTTAGACATGCTTTCACCAGGCCAGCAGCTCCCTGAATGCAACAGGAAATGAGTGCAGGGCAGACCATTCAAGGGGGAGGGGTAATTTCAGAAGGTAGTCCATTTCAGTATATAGTTTGTTTCAGTAAATACTGTATGTGGATTTTTAAGTCTGTAGTACATATATATTTCAATACATAGTGTATGAGTTTCACCCTGTAGTGTATTTGTTTCAGTATATAGTGTTTGCAGAATTTTCAATGCATGGTATATTTATTTCAATAGATAGTGTATGTATTTCAATATAAAGTGTAGATGTTTCAATATATAGTGTATTTGTTTCAGTAGACAGTGTATATGGATTTTTCAATGTGTAGTGTATGTATTTCAATAGATAGTGTATGCATTTCAATATGTAGTGTACTGTATTTGTTTCATTATACAGTATATGGCAATTATTTTCAGTATATAGTGTACGTTTTACAATGTATAGTGTATTTGTTTCAGTAAATAGTTTATGTGGATTTTTCAGTCTGTAGTGTAAGTATATCAATACATAGATACATAGATACATAGACAGTGTCGGCAGATAAGGGCCTATGGCCCACCTAGTCTGCCCATTTGAGCTTGTAAGTTCAGTTTGTTTTCCTAGAAGTCTATTTCCCCTTACCCCTGACCTCTAGAATTCCTTTATGTCTATCCCATGCATTCTTAAATCCCGTGATTGTTTCAGCCCCCACCACTTCCTCTGGCAGGGTGTTCCACTTGTCCACCACTCGTTCAGTGAAGAAATTCTTTCTCATGTTTCCTCTGAATCGTCCTCCTCCAACTTCATCCCATGCCCTCTAGTCCTGAAACATCTTTTTCGCTTAAAATAGTGTTTTCCTGCACCCTGTTCCTCCCTGTAAGATACTTGTATGTCTCTATCATATCCCTCTCTCCTCCTCTCCTCCAGGGAGTACATGTTCAGTTCCTTCAACCTGTCTTCATAGGATTTGTGATGCAACCCATGCACCATCTTTGTTGCCCTCCTCTGAACCTTCTCTACCCTGTCTATGTCCTTACGTAGGTATGGTCTCCAGAACTGTACACTGTACTCCAGGTGGGGCCTCACTATTGTCTTGTATAGCGGAATTATGACCTCCCTTTTCCTGCTGGTGATGCCCCTGCCTATACATCCCAGCATCCTATTTGCTTTACCTGATGCCTTGTCACACTGTTTCCCTACCTTGAGGTCATCAGAGATGACAACCCCAAGATCCCTTTCCTGCTTGGTGCATGCTATATCCTCACCCCCAACTGATATATTGTGCCAGGGTTTTTGTGCCCCATATGCATTATCTTGCACTTCTTTGCATTGAATTTCAACTGCCAAACCCTTGACCATTCTTCAAGTTTCTGCAGGTCCCTTCTCATTCTGTCTACCCTCTGGTGTGTCTACTCTGTTACAGAGCTTTGTGTCATCAGCGAACAGTGAAATTCTGCCTTCTATATCCTGTGCAATGTCACTGATGAAGATGTTGAATAGGACCGGTCCAGCACTGATCCCTGTGGTACCCCACTGGTCACTCTTCCTCTGTGGAGTGACAGCCATTTACCACCACCCTCTGTGTCCTGCCACCCAGCCAGTTACCTACCCACCACACTACTGTCCTGCCCACCCATATTCCCCAGTTTGTGTAATAGTCTTCTATGTGGCACAGTGTCAAAGGCCTTGCTGAAGTCCAGATAGGCCATGTCCACTGCCCTCCCTGATCCACCTCCCTAGTCACCCAGTCAAAAATTCAATGAGGTTGGTCTGACATGACCTCCCCTGGTGAAACCATGCCTTGGGTCCTGTAGTCCATTGACAACCAGATGTTCCACCAATCTCTCCTTCAGTAGTGCTTCCATGATCTTTCCCACTACCGAGGTGAGGCTGACTGGTCTGTAGTTCCCTGCTTCCTCTTTGTTCCCACTTTTGTATAAGGGGACTACATCTGCTGTCCTCCAGTCTTTGGGTACCTCCTGTTTCCAGTGATTGGCTGAACAGGATAGCCAGAGGTTCAGCCACCACCTCTCTTAGTTCTTTAAGGACCCTGGGTGCACCCCATCTGGCCCCATTGCTTTGTCAACTCTTATTACTTCCAGTTCCTTCAGGACCCTTTCTCATGTAAAGGGACTTGTGTCCATTTCTGCACCATTCTCACCCCTTGTACTCCCTTCAGACCCATTACCCCCCTCTTCCTTAGTAAAGACTGAGCAGAAATACCTGTTCAATATGTCAGCTTTACTGTTGTCATCCTCCACGCTGCTCCCATCCTCCCCCTTCAGTCTATATATGTTTCAGTATATAGTACATTTTCTTCAGTATATAATGTATGTGGCTTTTCAGTACTCAGCATGTGTATTTCAGTAGATAGTGTATTTATTTCACAATATAATGTATGTGTTTCACTATATGATATATGCCTTTCAGTATACAGTATATGTATTTCACTATTTGATGTACTGTATATATTTCAGTAGATAGTGTATGTGGTTCACTACATCGTGTATGCATTTCACTATATAATGTATATATTTCACTATATGATGTATGTATTTCACTATATAGTGTATATGTTTTACTATATAGCCAGAGATTCTGAAATATGTCCCTAACGACTTGTCATAGTTTTCCAGAACAAAACCAACTATCAGAATTCTGAAACCACCACAGAGGAGATTCCCCAAAATCTAATCCCCATAGACAGAATTACTATATCTAATAGGCTAAAAAATTAAATAGAAACAAATCACCAGGACCAGATGGGATCCAGCCATGAATGCTACAGGAACTAGCTGAAGAACTTGCAGGCCCACTGTCCCAGCTTTTTTTATTATCATCCAATCCAATCCAATCCAAACTTTATTTTTATAGCACCTTTCCAAAAACCAAGGTGCTGTACATAAAAACAAATATAACCAGATAAAATAAGTTAAAACAAAGTCAATAAAACAATGTCAATTAGTCAGTAAGTAAGACAATTTAACCATAATTAGGGAAGGCTAGATTAAATAAATTGTTCTTTTAATTCAGTTCATTGAAGACAGGAGAGGTGCCCACTGATTGGGTAACAGCAAACGTTACGCCCATACACAAAAAGGGAGCAAAAACTTGTGTCAGAAATTATAGACCCATAAGTTTAACATGCATATTGAGCAAGGTAATGCAGGAATATATAAAAGAAAGCCTGGAAGGCGACTTACAGAAATAGGACACCTTGACCACACACAACATGGTTTCACACAAAATAATCCTGCCAAACCAACTTACTATATTTTTTTTGAACAAGTTAGTTGTGCTGTTGACCAGGGACTCCCAGTTGATGTGGTATATTTAGATTTTTCAAAGGCCTTCGATATGGTCCCACACAAATAATTGGTTACATGTCTGGTAGAATTGAATGTTGATCGGTATATTATTAGAGGAATCAATATCTGGCTTAAAGATAAGAAACAATGAGTACATATTAGGGGATACATGTCAGATTGGGGAAGAAGTGTCCAGTGGCATTCCTCAGGGCTCCATTTTGGGGCCCACCATGTTCAATAATTATGTTTCATCATTAAAAACATTGCAACATTGCTGGATTGCCAAATTTGCAGATGACAGCAAAACTGTATCTACAGTGAGCACTCATAGGGACATTGTTAATTTCCAAAAAGAATTAGACAAAGTCAATGACTGGATGACAGAATGTAAGATGGTATTTAACATTGAGAAATGTTGTGTTTTACATTTTGGAAAAAAAACAGTCTACAAGCTAGTTATAACCTAAATTGAAAAGAAATAAGAACTTCTACCTCCGAAAGGGACCTGGGTGTTCTAGTCACAAATGACCTGCCCTTTACAAGACACACATCTAATGTTGTTAAAAAAGCCAGTAAAATCACTAACTTATATTAAGGAACATCAAAAGTAGAGCTAAACCTGTAATAATTCCCCCTATATGTTTCACTGGTCAGACCCCTGATGGAGTATGGAGTGCAGTTCTGGAGCCTGTGTCATGCCAGGGATGTTAAGCAATTAGAGGTTATACATAGGAAAATAACAAAAAAAATTGAAGACCTCAAAAGTCTAACATATAAGGAAAGAAGAAATCAGCTAAGATTATTTAGCCTGTAACATAGAAGGATATGAGGAGACCTATGAATGGTATATGCTGTGTTCAAAAATAAGATCCCTAGGAATGTGTTTGATTGGTAAAGAAAGGGACAATTATAAATACTAGAGCACATACAGTACAGCTAAAATGGGAACATTTTAGGACAAACAAAAGAGGATCATGATTCAACCAAAGTGTTATAACAATCTGGAATACACTTCTGGTTGATATCGTGAACAGTGACAATATCAATATATTTAAATGTAAACTGGACGATTATGTGGGGGGATAAATGATCTGATACAATTCTGAGTCTATTATTGGTGAAAGCTATGGACTCGTAAACCTACTTATAACACTTTAAACTACAGAAAACAACAGGGCACTTACTATTCTTTGGAAAGTTTAATGGCTAGCATAAGACAAGAAACAGAAGCTGCAGAGGACAGCAACAACACTGACTAATACAGTATAACAACTGCAGGCTTTAGCAACAAAACATCATAAAATTCCAGGATGTCTTACATGAGTCAGGTCATGATCTTTGCAATGGAGTCAAGAAGTTTTTCACACCAGGCTTAAGTACCTTTATTTACATTTAAATCATGATGAAATTAGGAGGGTTCAATAGAAGCAATTATTGTGCATGCCTACAAACTACACAGGAAATAGAATGAAAGGCTGAGGGACTTTCCCTTTAAGACTTATTTTCCCAGACCTCAGTGGTAAATGTACATAATATATGGTAGTGGTATAACCAGTACTTTGTATGGCATCGAAAAATGAGTTGTTCACGTATCTGCCACCTATGTTACAGCACACAGACATTTGGTTTGCTAAATTGCGAAAATTATGTAAATTTCAATTATTTTCATAGTTTCAATGAAAATAGAGAAGGATTATGAGTAGCAGACATTTGGGTAGTGGACTGTTTTACCCATGTTTAACAATGATATTTTGTGCTTTTTCAGAAAATATACACTTGTCCTATAGAAACACAATGTTCTGGGTTTCTACTACTGGCCTGAGATGCAATGCTGTACAGTTTCCATTATAGAAACATAGAAGTTGATGGCAGATAAGGACTGCGAGGCCCATTCAGTCTGCCCATTTCTTTTTCTATCTTATAAATGTGCCATCGGCCTTTGCTCTGTCAATGGCCTATCTATTCATACTCATTGCTATTGCTCCCTTATGCCTATCCCATGCCTGTTTGAAGCCCTGCACTGTATTCATACCCACCACTTCCTGAGGTAGGCCGGTCCATGCATCCACCACCCTTTCTGTGAAAAAGAACTTCCGCACCTTACCCCTTAATCGGACTCCCTCTAATCTCATGCTGTGTCCTCTTGTCCTGCTATTTTTCTAATATTGAAACATGTTAGACTCTTTCACCTTGTTAATGCCCTTAAGGTGTATGAATGTTTCGATCATATCACCTCACTCTCTCCTTTGCTCTAGGGTATACATATTGAGCTCCGTTAATCTGTCCTCATATGTTTTCCTGATGCAGTCTCTGCACCATTTTGGTTGCCCTTCTCTGGACTGCCTCAATTTGGTTAATGTCCTTGTGAAGGTGTGGCCTCCAGTACTGCACACAGTACTCCAGATGAGACCTAACCAGTGTTTTTTAAACAGGGATTATTACCTCACTTTTCCAACTTGTGATATCCCTACTAATAGACCCTAACATCCCCCTAGCCTTACCTACTGCTTTACTGGTCTGCTTGGATGATTTCAGGTCTCTTTCTTCCCTTGTGACTGCCAGCAACTCCCCTCCCAACCTATAGATGGCTTCAGGGTTTCTCTTCCCCATGTGCATGATATTGCACATCTTTGCATTAAACCCCAGTTACCACTCTTCCTACCATTTTGCTAGTTTATCCAGATCTCTTCTCATTCTGCCCACCCCATCTGGATCATCTACTCTGTTGCAGATCTTAGTGTCATCTGCAAACAGACAAACCTTACCCTCCAGTCCATCTGCAATGTCACTGATGAAGATATTGAAGAAGACTGGCCCCAGGACTGATCCCTGAGGTACCCCACTTGTGACTTGCATCTCTTCTGACTGTATACCGTTTACCGCCACTCTCTGTTTTCTGCCCGCCAACCAGTTTGCTACCCAGTTGACCAACTTCTGACCCATCCTGAGCCTACCCAGCTTATTAATCAATCTTCTATGTGGAACAGTATCGAAAGCTTTGCTGAAGTCAAGGTGGGCAACATCAACTGCTCCCCCTTGGTCCACCACTCTAGTTACCCAGTCAAAGAAATCTATGAGATTAGTTTGACAGGACCTTCCTGTTGTAAACCCATGCTATCTTGGATCCTGTGCTCCTATGGACTCCAGGTGTTGCACTATCTTTTCCTTATGGAGTGCCTCCATAATCTTGCTCACTACTGAGGTAAGACTGACTTGTCTGTAGTTCCCTGCCTCCTCCCTGCTACTACTCTTGTGGAGCGGGATCACTTGAGCCCTTCTCCAGTCTTCTGGGACCTCTCCTGTGCTCAGAAACTCACAAAAGAGTTCTGATAATGGCTTTGCTAGTTCCACCCTTAGCTCCTTTAGTACCCTGGGATGTATGCCATCAGGTCCCATTGCTTTGTCCACCCTGAGCTTATTGAGCTCTTGTAGGACCCTTTCTTTTGTGAAGGGACTAGTGCTCACCTCTCCCCGTGTCCATGGTGCTGAACTGTGGCTCTACCCTACCTTCTCTTCAGTAAATACTGACCAGAAGTATCTATTTAGGATATATGCTTTACATGGTCCTCCTCCTCCTCACACTCCCCCTTATCTCCTTTGATCTTAGCAATACCCCCTCTGGACTTTCTCCTTTCACTAATGTGTCTATAGAAAGTCTTGTCACCTGCTTTTACTGTTTGTGCTAGTGTTTCCTCGGTTTGGACCTTTGCCTGCCTTACTGCCATCCCTGCTTCCCTTAGGGAAGTTTGGTATGCCTCCCTATCTTCATCCCGCTGTGTTCCCTTATATTTCCTGAAGGCCAGCCTTCTGACTCTGACATTTTTTGCTACTGTTTTTGAGAACCAAATTGGTTTGCTTCTTCTTTTGCACTTCCTTTTCTCTCTAACGCAATGGGATGTTGCTTCAAGTATTGCATCCTTCATGCTTGCCCACTTTGCCTGTACCCCTTCACCTGTATTTCTTTTTGCCAGGGCTAGCTTAACTTTGTTGGCCATCTTATCAAAGTCAGCTCCTTTGAAGTCCCATATTTCTGCCTTGGAATGGGATGATTTAGTTGTAGTGGCCAAAGTGAACCATACCATGTGATGGTCACTGGCCCCCAGGTGACCTTCTACCTGGATAGCTGTGATCTGTCAGTCAGCACTAGATCTAGGTTAACCCTGTCTCTTGTGGGTTGTTATGCCAGTTGTTAGAGGCCCTCCCCTTGCAGGGAATCACCATGTGTCTAGTCCTGGCAGATGTTCCTGCTGGTATTGACCAATCTGTATCTGGCATGTTGAAGTCTCCCCTTATCAGAACCTCCCCTTTAGCTGTCATGTTTTGTATATCTTCTAACAATAATGTATCTATGTTCTTCCCCTGTTCTGGGGGCCTGTAGACAATCCCATTTCTTATGGGTGTCCCATTTCCTGTTTCCAGGGTGACCCACAGTTCTTCAGGATCCTTATGTGTATTCTGAATTTCTGTTGCTTTGATATTTGTGACATAAAGGGCCACTCCCCCTCCCCTTTTTGCACCTCAGTCTCTTCTGAACAGTACATAGCCGGGTACTGAAGTCTTCCAAGTGTGGTTACTGGTAACCCATGTCTCACTAATGGCTACTATGTCCAGTTTAGCCTCTGTCATTATTGCCTGCAGGTCTGGGATCTTGTTTCCCAGACTGTGAGCATTTGTGTATATGATTTTCCATTGGCCAGATTTCGGTGTGTTAGTTGTTGAGAGAGGTCTGGCATTTCTCCTATGCGTCATATGGGGAGCTGGACCTTTTTCCTTACCTGGTGATGCAAATGAACTGCAAACATGCTGAACTCCTGTTTGACCACTAGCTGAGGGGACCAAAATGTACCAGCTGTAGACTAAACTTAGCACCTAATGTGTTTAGGGCTATTTCTGACAGATCTCTGTGGTAACAGTACATAAGTCATGGTACCTCTGGAATGGTAATTCTGTACATTTCCAAAATGCATAGTGTCATATTGGTTCTTCTGTACTTTATTTAATTAGAGCTCCACAACTGCAGAGTATTTTTATGGCAACAAGTGGAATGGAATGAATATTTATAGTGGCCTCTATGCATGAATGGGGCATAGGTATGCGTGAAATGTGCTTACCCTGCCCGCGACCCTGTGCCCTGCAGACAGATGCACCCATGCCAGCATTCACCAATGCCAGCCACCTGTCCACAACTCCTCCCCCTGGCATGCAGGACTCCACAGGGCAGCTGGGGGAGGAGTAGCTATCTTGGGTGGGCATCCCATGGGATGCCCCCCTGGGACTCATAGTGGATCCCTCATATAGGGTGGCATGGGTCTGGGGCTGTGCATGCTGACTGCACACACCCGGACCCATGCAGCACCATCCAGTCCCGGTGCCACTACTCAAGATATTTTCAGGTGCTCATCCATCCAGCTTCCCCTGCCACCTCCTGCTGTCCAGTGGTCAGGGGAAGCATGGTGTGCTCTGTCCCATTCCCATGGTGACTTCAGGCCTGTGCCCATAGGGACATGCAGTGGGTTATGGCAGGGTCTCCATAGTGTACCCTACAACACCCTCCACACCCATGTGGCCAGCACTATGTGGATTACTGAATATCGCATAGTGCTGGCATGTCCCTGGAATGCCCTCAGTGTGGAGCTGTCTGCAGATGCGGGGGATCGGGTGTAGCGGGTCTGCGTGCCCCCCCTTTGTGTATGCTGCATGGGGGGTGAGTGGGTGTGGAGTGGCTATGCACCCCAGATATGCACATGTAGCCACGCTGCACCAATAGTGCATAGGGCCCAGTATTTGCAGTTTTCCTATTTAGCACTATATTTTTTTAGATTTTCCTGCACTGCTGTATATATTTGTTTAGATTTAGCAGGGGCCAACTTAGAAATGGAACATTTTGTCTGTTTAGGGAAAAAAAGATATGTATGTGTATACTGTATATATATATATATATATATATATATATATAGTATTACAGGGGCACAGTTGTGCGCCATAGTTAGGATTGAGTAGGCAGTTTAATGTTAACCCCCAAATTTTGCACCTTAATAGCTTTGCAACTATTTACTGGATTTGCAAGAAATTCAGACTGCATGGTCTTGTATGGTAGATTTCTTGATTTGACAAGTTGCATTTCAATTCAATAAAGGGCATTGATTTGTGCAGGGAAGCACCGCAAAATGCGTTTTTTGCCCATTTTTGCTGATTTTTGCCCATCATGCTGTGGCCACACTGTTTGGTATTTTGGTCTGCAATTGTCAGAGTAGATAGAGGTTTGCTCAAAGAACAATCCAGGATTGGGTTGGTAAAAAAATATTACTCTGTTCCACAGTTATTTAATTTTGAATATTCGGGTTCTGAGCATGCTCAGTTCAGTCTTAGATTTATATGTATGTTTTGCAAAAGAGGATTGGGCTCATGATCAAGTATTTTGTCACCTCATGAATGGAGATTTATAAAATCTCCTTTCATGAGGAAAAATTCCCCTTTCGTGAGCTGCCATCTTGTTTTCATTTTTCCTCACAAACAAAATATGTCAGCTTGCCCCACGGATGTGTTCTCTTGTAATTTAAGCATGGGTTTTGTTCAGGGTGATACCATCTACAAACTCATGGCTTTGGTTTGCTTTGTTTTGGTAAAAAAATGGCTGTTTTAAATTTAAAAATTCCTCATTCGTCACTCGCTTCCGATCCTTGTTCGCGAGGTGATAAAATCCCCTTTCGTAAGCCGATCCCCTTTTGCAAGCTGACACAATTCTTGATTGTGATTTCCAGACCAGATAGCCCTTCTTGTGAATGAGGAATGAGGACTGGCTCATAAACAGGGATATTGTCACCTCGCAAAAGGGGCTTGACTCGCGAAAGGGGATTTTGACAGTTTGCGAAAGGGGATTGGTTTTTTAAATCCTCTTTCCTGAGGTGGTAAAATTCCCATTTGTGAACTATCAAAATCCCCTTTCATGAGCCAATCCCCTTTCATGAGCTGACAAAATCCTTGATTGCAATTTTCAGACCAGATGGCCAAAATCTGATGAACAAGGAATTCTTGTGAACAGCGATTTTGACAGCTCGTGAATGGGGACTGATCTTGTGAACTGGGATTTAGCTACCTTACAACCTAGGAATTTTAAAACTTTCCCAGTGTACTGTAAATAAATGGTTTGTTTTTTTTTGGCTTGAAATTTGCAGGGTATAAAGGGGGTGCCCCAGAGATGTGACTTATGCTGTTTAGCTGTAAAAATTGTCATTGGCTCCTGTATGGCTCCGTAGTTATGTGTAAGTGGCAGCACAGGGCCCAGAGGGCCCATTCTCCCACAGACACATATCATTATGCAAAAATGGGCAACTTGAAGGGAGCACAGGGCTCGGAGGGCCCCTGCTCCCACCAACACATACCAGTTACCAGTTACATTACACTTTCTCAAAAAGTAAGGAAATTCATTGCAAAAAACTTTGTTAATGTATCAGTTAGGGTTGAAGTGACAAAAGTAGGGAAATGAGGTGTTAGGGTTGACACCCTAACACCTCCCATGCCTTACCACCCCATCCACCACAGACCACGAAGTGATGGGGTGTGCCTTGGGATCATCAGGCCAAACTCTCAACCCACTCTCCTATACTGTATCATGTGGAGCTTTGTTACACATGAATACATTATATTGGTGTGGTGGTGCCAGTACAGTTAAGGTTGAGTAAGCACTTTAATGGTAAACCTCAAATTTTACACCTTAATAACTTTTCCACTGTATGATGGATTTGCCTGACATTTTGCATGCACAGCAGATAAGGGCCTATGGCCCACCCAGTCTGCCCATTTGAGCTTGTAAGTTCAGTTTGTTTTCCTAGAAGTCTGTTTCCCCTTACCCCTGACCTCTAGAATTCCTTTATGTCTATCCCATGCATTCTTAAATCCTGTGATTGTTTCAGCCCCCACCACTTCCAAATGTTCTTAAGTGGCCTTGAACCACCAACCTTTCAGTTAAGAATCCAATGCCCATCTGATAGTGCCACAGAGACAACAGTGATGAGGTAGAGAATTCCACAGGGTTGGGGCATAAAACTAAAAGATATGGCCCCTGAAGTTTTTAAATGAACCCTAGAAGTCTCTAGCAATCCCTCATCAGTGGATCAGAGAGAGTGGGGGGGACAGTAGGGACAAAGAAGATCTTTCAGGTAAGCAGGTCCCTGATCATGTATGGCCTTATAGGTCAACAAACTGACCTTGAAGGTGATTCACCAGCAAACTGGCAGCCAATGCAGTCCGCAGAGCACAGGCGTTATATGACTGGACCTAGAAGAACCAGTCAACAACCTGGCTGCTGCATTCTGCACTAGCTGCAGGCGTGAATCTCAACCCCCAGTAGCTCAAGGTAAAGGTCATTGCAGTAGTCAAGGCGGGATGTAACAAAAGTGTGGACCAAAGTAGGAAGATCGTCTGGAGGAACCAGTTGCTTCACCTGGGCGATGTTCCTCACATGGTAAAAAGAGGTTTTGACAACCGCTGACACCTGAGATTTAAATGTCAGACAGTCATCAAACACAATGCCCAGGTTCCGCACCTGGTTTGAGGTAGTCAGCTGGACACCCCCAAGCCATAAACTCAAGGGAGATCTAGCTAACAAACCCGCCTCCCAGCGACCCTGGTCCACAACCCACACCTCAGTTTTTTCCGTGTTCAACCGCAGCCAAATCACATTCATCTAGTCTTGGATTTTGGCAAGACAGTTGTTAAAGACGGAAATGGCAGCATCCTGACCAGGCACAAAGGACATGTACAGCTGGGTATCATCTGCATAGCAGTGAAAACCCAGGCCATACCGCCTAATAATCGCTCCTAATGGCAGCATATACACTGCAAACAACATGGGTGCCAAAATGGAACCCTGCGGTACCCCGCAGGATAGGGAGACTGATGCCGAGGAAAAATTCCCGGACACAACCCTCTGAGTCTTACCCTCGAGGTAAGATCGAAACCAGCTGAGGACTGTATCAGACAGTCCACAGCTAGATCACAAATGTTCCAATAGCACACCATGGTCCACAGTGTCAAATGCTGCAGAGAGATCAAAAAGGACCAAGATGGAACAGGTCCTTCGATCTCTCGCTATTAGGAGGTCATTTAGTACCCGAAAAAGTGCTGTCTCAGTACTATGGCTTTTCCTAAATCCAGACTGGAGAGAATCATAGACATTGTGGCTGGTCAAATGTTCATTCAACTGCAATGCAACCACCTTCTCACTAACTTTACCCACAAAGGGTAAGTTAGAGACAGGCCTGTAGTTTGCCAGGCAGTCTGGGTCCAAGGAGGACTTCTTAAGAAGGGGCTGAACCACAGCCTCCTTGAAAGGATTTGGAAAAATCCCCCTTTCCAAGGACCTCCAGACTATCTCAGCAAGGACGGGGCTGATTTTATCCACACAACCCACTAAGAGACGTGTGGGGCCTGTGTCCAAACCACAGTTGGTCAGACGCAGTGATTGGATGATCATCACAATGTCACTGATTGTGGGGAGGCTGAAGTCAGACCACACAAACTAGGTGTCTGACATCTCCTGCGACCATCACAACTCCCATTGGAGAGGGTCAAGCGGACGTCAGATCTGATTTTGGCAACCTTATCTGCAAAGAACAGACAAACTCCTCACACCGTTCTAGAGAAAAGGCTCTTCTGGGCTGAAGACAGATTGGATTTCACAATCTGTCCACAGTCCAGAAGAGGTGAGCTTGTCTATTCTGTGCAGCTGCAATCTCTCTGGACAGGAATCCTACCTTCTTATGAGAGATTGCAGATTGATAGACCACATAGTGGTCCATCAAACTAAGTTTGTCACCATCCAGACCCGACCTCCGCCAGCACCTCTCCAACCTTCGTCCAACTCTCCTCAACTCCCTCAGAGACTCAAACCAAGGAGACCTGGGGCAGAGAGTGAGAGGATGAACATGAACAGGAGCAATGGAATCCAGGGCCCCTGCCACCGCCTTATTATAGGCTAGTACCAGCTCTCCTGGATCCATGCAATCTCTCAGTAAGCCCGATAGGTCCAGCACCGCCATCAGGTCATCCGGGTAAACACCCCTTAAAGGGCAGTACCGGACCATTTCCATAGGGGCTGACCTGCTAGGGGTGGCCTCAAAACTGAACCCAATGAAGTGATGGTCTGACCATCCGACTGGTTCCACCACCAAGTTGGATATCTCCATCCCCAGAAGGAACACCAAATCCAATGAATGACCACCAATGTGGGTCGAGGAGGAAATAACCTGTGTGAAGCCCAGTGAAATCATTAACTGGAGGAAGTCTTGACCAAAATGTGAGAGTTCATCATCAACTCAGGCACTGAAGTCCCCCAGAACCAACCATCTGGAGGACCCCAATGTCAGGTCAACAATGAAGTCTGCGACTTCCTGCAGGGAAACATTCTCATCACCTGGTGGATGGTATACAAGAAGTATCCTGCACCCCACACCCTCGCCTAAGATACATTCAAAGGATTTGGTCATTCCCACTGGTACCTCCACTAGGCCCAGTTCTGATCTAAAACAGATAGCAACACCCCCGCCCCTATGATCCACCCTCAGGCGGTGTATCACTGAGTACCCAGGTGGAACTGCTGCCGCCAAAACTGGTCCAGCATTCTCATCCAGCTAGGTCTCAGTGATGCACGCCAGGTCTGATGACCCAACAAAATCAGCTATAATAGCCATCTTGTTTTTAATAGATCTGGCGTTGCACAACACCACTCGAGTAGGATGAGCCTCCAAGGATGACCATGCTATCTGCTGACTATAGTCAGAACCCTTGGGTATGGGCACCAGACAGGGAGGACCCCTTTCCTTGGCCCATTTGCGTCTCCTTGTCTCCACTATCCCTATCAGCCCACTCCTTTCCATTCCCCTTCCAGACCCATCCTTCGTCCTCCTCCTTCTTCCAACACTTCCCAGAGCCCTACACCATCTATAGACCTCTGGCGGAAGGGGGGGACAAGAAAAAGGACAAAGGTCCCTGAGCCTGAAGGGGGAATAATACCTGACTGTCCTTGTGTTATCCCAACACATAATTAACACAACAAATAAATATTCCTAATTAAAAATTAACCCACCTCTTAAAGCTTAAATAAATACTAAGCCCTTTATAATAAAAATAAAATATAAAGAAACCACAAACCTCTAACTATTGATTTAAGGGCTCTCACCCCATAAACCCAAACAAAAAATATAATCAAATACAACAAAACACTAACTAAATTCCCCCTCCCCACCCAGTCCTCTCATCACTGGGGAAGAGAGATGAAACAATATGCATTAAAGTAATTAGTTAATTAATTAATTAATTCCCTCCCCACCCAGTCCTCTCACCACTGGGGAGAGAGGAAAATACTAAAACTATAAACAAGTAAATAACTAAGTAAATAGCTGGATACAGAGTCCTCTCGCCACCCAAATATACAGACAATAAAAAATATCACAAACCAATTCCTTTAATCCAAACTAAATATTTATAACTTAGAAAGGGCTAAAATCTAAAATCAAATGTTCAACACAGTTTCATCAAGCTCTGAGTTGGCCAGTAACCAGTTCACCCCTCTCACAAGTGAAGACCAGTTCAATAATGCAGACCGCTCTTATTAAGCTCAAAATAAGTCAGAACTTGTCTCTCCAAAAAATAATAATTCAGGTTTCCAAATGAGCTCTCACTTTCACTTGAAAAGCGGCAGACCTCAAGCAGAAGTCTTATATTCAAAGTACATAGGATCAGTCTGCAATTAAAGTTCCCTGTGCAAACCCACAGAGCAGGGAAAAATCCAAAATATCCAACTAAAATTAAAAACTCACGACTGGAACCAGATACAAATGGAGCATAGGAAATCACCAGGATGTCCAGAGGATAAAAGTTCGATTCCTTCACACAGTCAGAGGACAAGAGTTTGATTTCTTCATACAGCCAGCTAGTCCATTATATGGCTTCAGGGAGATCCCCACCCCTAACCTGATCCCTGTTTCCAGATCCGCTCACCGCAACGGCTGCCTGCCAGCTACCAAGCAGTGAAAGCAGAAGAGCCGAAAGTACAGCCGCCCTACGGCATAGGCACCACGGCTCACCATTGGCTCGAGATCAGGGCCAAGGAAGGATCTCCCCCCAATCCTCCATAACTCCCTCAGATTTAGTACAGCAAAACTCTCCACACTCCTGGTCGCTTACCCAAAAGTTCAGAGCAGCAAAAAGCACTCCTCGATCTGTAAGCAGAAGTGCAGGCGTCCTTCTCCAAAATACGCGCACAAAGACAACCATGTAGTCCGTCTGCCTGCCTGATCTTGGCAGCACACTCACTGTGCTCCACTGCTCACTGCATGCCCAGGCAATCCACGTTACTCCTTAGTCCACCTCAGACCACTTTCTCATTCCAACTCCGGGGCTCCACTCACTCCACTCTCTGCTCCAGTTCCTGGTTCGAATCCAGATTCCTACAACCTCGGCCCTCAAACACGTATTCAGGGGGAACAAAACATGGTTCAAAGTCCCGACAAACAAACGATAACAAACGGTAAAATCAACTGAAATAAAGTAAAGCTAAACGGATTAACGAACAAAAACGAGTTAAACAAATAAAATAATGAGTTAAACAAATAAAATAACTACTAAAATAGACTTTAAAAAACAAAACTCTAACTTCTGTTCCTGAGGGCTAGCCCAGCGTGGCCGCCATCTTTGGTGCTTTCACTCTGAACATAACACTATGTAATGAAAACCCCAAATACAGTATCGTCAACTCTATACTGCCAGCACAGTAGGATGACACATTATTGCTGTCATATCTTCTTCATACAATGAGACTAAGCCTGTAAACATTTTTAAAATACTAACTTTTATGTGTCACCATTCAACAATTGGGTTGCTGCAGGCTACCACACGGGCATATGGTAGTAGAAAGATAGAGATGACACATACTACTTTTAAGATACTCTTCAAGTATGAAACTAGCATCATCACATGTTGTTATGGTGCTGCATTACCTGGAAATACTCATTATCAGCAAGTTATTGTTAGTGTTGGATGTTACAGCTGTTGCTTTCATATGCTACCTGTAAACTATACTACAAATAATTACCTTTATTATTACTACAACTTGCTATTAGGACTGACTCACTCTATCAGAAAAATAAATGCAAACATCCAATGATTATTGGTAGGCTTATACTAACTCTAATTTCCAAGAAACTATCTGTGGATAACATACTGTGTGTCACATCACTTCTTCGCTATTAAAATATAGGCATCTGCTTAAATCTTGTTATTGCAGTTTGTAACACAAAAATGCTTACTGTGGGGCATCACCCATGGTTGCCCAGCATGCGTGTCAACCCCTAAGGCACTATGATGGTGGCATAACTCATACAGTTGGTGACCCATGATGATGAATGTGTCTTGCAGTACATTTAGAGAGTTGTACGTTACTTCTGTTACCTGATGCTGGCTGGCTCTGAATGGTTGTGTTACCTTGGCCCTTCCCCTGTTTCCATGTGTGGGGTTGGGGGGAATGCAGAGTTAGAGTTTTGAACCCTAACAGCACATTTCCAAACTTTTGTCACTGTACTGTTAACCCCAACTGATGCATTAATGGAGTTTTTTGCAATATATATATATATATTATACTACCATAGTTAGGGTTGAGGAGCCATTTCTATGTTAAACCCAAAATTTTGCACCTTAATAACTTTGCAACTGTTTGACGGATTTGCCTGAAATTTGGAATACACGATCAAGAACCATAGGCCTTGGGATCTACAAAGTTTTGTACCAGTCGGATATACGGCTGCGGAGTTATTAAGTGTGATCTGCGCGTGCATTTACGCTTTTTCCGGAATTCTACGGTCGCGCCTACAGGTCGCATGGTTTGCGCGACCTACCCAAAATCTTCAGGGAATGTGCGGCAGGGGTCCCCAATGTGCCTTTCAAAGGTTTGGTGAAAAAACATTAAACAGTTCAAAAGTTGTTCAAAAAACAATTTCCCATCATAAGTCAATGGGAAAAGTTAACAAAAAGTTTGACAGTGTCGCAAATGCATTTTCACTTTCACAAATGGCCCTGTTACTTTTGCAAATCCACCATTTTGTTTTCAGTTAGTGATCAGAAAAATGCTTGGCATTTAAATTTGGGACCCTCTAGCAACCCAATTATTTTTGTATTCACCTAGTCGGACCCTGAGGATGCTAGCCATGTCTTTATTTTGGGGTAAAACACCCCAGAAATATGTTTTCAAATTTCTGGAAAAGGTACTTTCAAAGTACTTTCGTATTATGAGTGCATCACAATTTTTGCGAAAGTCAGAAATTGTGACAGTAGTTTTCTAGTCTGTGGAAAATGACAGCAATTTTGGCACTGCCCTGCAAAAGAACAGTTGGGAGTTTTGGGCTGAAATTTGGAGGGAACGCAGCCGACATCTCACAGATGTGCCTTTCAGTGTTGGGTTGAAAAAATATTACATGGTGGCAAAGTTACGGCACTCCAAAGTTGACAATTTTTCCCATAGGATAACATTACGGTGTCCGACACATTACAGGAATCATTTGGCACCCTGCTGCAAAATAACGGTTCATATTTTTTCCTGGAATTTGGAGGGAAGACAGCCAACAGACCACAGATGTGCTTTTCAGTGGTTTGGTGAAAAAATATTACAGGGCGGCAAAGTTATGGTGCTCCGAACTTCTCTTTTTTTCCCATAGGATAACATTACGGCGTTCGCCGTGTTTTCAGGGCCCTCGATTCTGACACGGTGTGAGATACGGACTTTTCGTTGGAAAAATGCTTAGCCTCCTGATGGGGGCTAAGTAAAAAACTAGCCAGGACAGTTGTAAATCATATGACTTTTAAATTTTTTTTCTATGTTGTACGGTTCCTGAGATATAACCTATTTAGTATTCCAAGTCCTCATTTTCTGCTCCGATACCCATTATTATGCAAATATTCTTTGTACTCACTGTCTTTCTCTATGCAGGTTTTGGGGAAAACCAGCCTGTGCGCTTACATTACTGTTACCATTGCCCTTTCTGCTTGCAGTTCCGTACCCGTTTTTCTTACCGTTGATGTCTACGCCACCATGTGTGTTATCCTTTGCTTTTTCATTTGCGCTTGCATTTCTGTTATTTTTTACCATTTGTGTCTACAGTACTGTTTCTCTTTCTGTTTCACTTTGCATCACCATGCCCATTGACATTTCCGTTTGCAGGCACCATGTTACTATGTGACAACACATCACGTGGCAGACCGTTCCCGTCTACGCCACTGTGTGCATTAACCTTTCTGTTCTCATTCGCGCTTGTGTTACCATGTGTGCCACTGTTAGCGCTTCTGTTTGCATTGCTGTTCCTGTTACTATGCCACAAGACATCATGTGGCGGGCCCCGCGCTCCCGCCACGGCATTACCAGCATTAGGGTGTGCATTGGGTCGTCGGTCTAACTCTACCCCCATTCTCTATACTTCTGCTGCTTTACACATGTGATGGGGTGAGAGTTAGGGCTGACGTCCCCAATGCACACTCCAATGCCGGTTGGGGGTTGGGAAGGGGGTCCAAGGGGGGTTTTCAACCCTAACACCGAATTTCCTTACTTTTGTCGCTGTGGAACAACCCTAACTAATGCATTAAATGGAGTTTTTTGCCTTTAATATATATATATATATATATATACATGCTAGTGTCCCTATAGGTAGGGTTGGTATAGCCTTTCAATGTTAAATCACAATTTGTGCACGTTAATAACGTTGGCATTTTTCAATGAAATTGCCCAAAAATTGGTATGTGTTGTCATGTTGCCAGTGTCACAAGATATGGAAAGTTTTGTGATGTCAGCTTTTACAGTTTTTGAGATATAAAATGGTCAATAAGCCAAAAATGAATTTTTTTTTCCATAGGATAACATGGGATTTTTTGCCCTCATCTACAGCACACACAGAATGAAAATTTTCTCTTACATTTTTAGGGATGATGGGGTGTGTGCCAAATGCATTGTCAATTAACAAAATTGAACAGAGTGGCAGTCTCTTTGAGTGTGAGTGTGATTTTATGGAGGGCACAACACGTTGAAAAAAACAATGTTTGAAAAAGTCTGCTGTCATCCAGGCACTATACTGTGAATGGTAAAGTGCAGGAAGGCTAGACATGTTAGTGTGCTTAAAGCACCTTGGATTTGTGATTTGCTGATGATAAGCTGGGGCAGCTTGTGTGTGCCAGTTGCATTGCTTGCAGCTAACATAGTGAGACACTTCTTATTTTTTTTTGTGTCCTGCTGCGCGTGTTTCAGGTGAGGAGGCTAGTGTCTTTTTAGGTAGCATATGTCAATAACTGCTGCTCTCATCAGCATTGTACAGTTGTTCATCCACTGGCCCATTAGTCATCGTATCGTGAAGCTTTTTTCTGAAAGGCTTCACCGATTCTGTACAGAATGACATGATCTCCCCTGCCACAGCCAATTGCCTAATTCCGTGTCTGTTCTTAATATGATTTAGCCACCCTTCCCCAGCAGAAAAGGGGTAGTCAGCATTTATCTGGCGATGAAACTGTAATGCCTTCTCTTTCAGGATTGTTCCTGATATTGGAGTGCCCTTGGTTCGGTTCTGAACAAACCACATGAAAATAGCTTTGTCCAGTTCCTCGTCATGACAAGATCTCATCATCTTACTCTTTTCATGAGTAAGGCTGCAATCCATTATTGTCACAAATTCCCTCAGTTTGTCCTTTGATTTGTGAATATCACAGACAATGGCATTTCCAATGCCAAACTGGCAGGCCACCTCCACAACTTTTTGACCATTCTCAAGGCATTCTATTATCCGTAGTTTTGCTGCAATGTCAAGCACTGACCTTTTTCTTTTAGTCATTTTCACAACCAGCTAAGAACACCGAGCACAACGCAGCAACAGTGGGGGTGCCAAACAACACGCAGTAAGTACGGCTGCAACAAAGCAGTCCCGATATAAGGTGTTAATTAACTCATTAACGCAATAATGCAGCCTGGCAGATGGGGGGGGTAGCGGAACAGTCGATCTGTACACAAAAGAACAAAGGAAAAACAAATTTATTTAATTATTTATTGAAAGATATCGGAATTACAATCTGTTGAGTCAACAACTCCTTTGCAAAGGCTCCACATCAGTAAGAACATACACCAAGTATCACAAACTTAAACATTTAGGTACAACTATTATTCAATTGGCATCAGTACAAACTTAAAACATATGGCACAGTATTAAACTTAAAACATTGATAGAGGATTTAAACATTTGATGCTGCGTAAGATGTGGGGTTACATCATCTGGGATCTTTATAGAGGTCCTGGGTCAACACTTTTGATTCACGTGACAGTACTTCAGTTTCAGAGGATCTTACAAAGTAGGCCCTGTGTCAAGATATGCTTAAAGTGAGATTGAGGATCCTGGCTTAGGGAAAGCATAGAAGTCATGGGGGGGGGTGGCAATATTTGAGGCACTGGAACCCAGTTAGAGTTTTCTACAGACACAGGTTGCCGAGTTGAGGAGTGTCTTAAGACCAGCTTTAAACTGCCCCAAACTTGATGTAAGGGAGATTGTGGATGGTAGGTTGTTTAGCCACAGAGGGGCATGATAACGGAAAGACCATTGCCCAAGGGAGGTTCTACAGTGAGGGACAAGTATGGGGGTATTTGCTGAGTGTCTCAGGGCCCTCCTGAGTCAGGCTGTTTGAATAAGAGGGTGGTGGCCAGTCGGAGCTTGTTTGTGTAGTATCTTCCTTGCTAGAAGGCAGGTGTGATACTTCACCCTATTTTGGAAGTTTAGCCAGCCAGTAAGTTTGTAAATCTCACAGGTATGGGTTTACTTGGTTTCAAAAGACAAAAGAAGGCTACTGCCCATCGAGATTGTCCCCCACCACATTGGTGGGATAATTATACCTTGAAGTTGTTAAACTCGAGCCAACAATCCAGCCCCTTTTTGAAGACTATATTAGCGCTACTGTTCACTAAGTATTGTGGAAGGAGATTCCACAGTTTGGGGGTTCTTACTGTAAAGTAGTTTAACCTTTTTGTTGTTTTAGCTTTAGATACAAATATCTGGTTGTTATGATACCGTGGGGAAGTCCAACTGGACGAGAAATGTAAGCCACAGTGGTGCATTAACTCCTGAGAATTTTGGATTTTGTACAATAGGAGAAGGTCACCTCTGGTACATCTTGTGCATAGTGAGTGTAACCCTGTAACTCTTAATCTTTCCTCGTAGTCAAGTTTGGATAAATAAGGGACCATTTTTGTGGCTCTTCTCTGCACCTTGTCAATTCTGTCAATGTTCTGCCCCAAGTAGGGACTCCAGCAGGGGGATCCATAGTCCAGATGGGGCCTGACATAAGCTCTGCACAAGGGGATTATGCATTCCTGTGTCCTAGACACAAACAAACGTTGGATTTGAGTGAGCAAGGCGTTAGATTTCCTAGCTATCATCCTGCAATGATCACTAGATGATAATTTATTGTTAATGATTACCCCAAGATCTCATTCTAATGGTGACACATGAAGGGCCACACTGTTCAGAAAATAAGTCTGTCTAGGGTTGTTCTTACCAAAGTGTACAACATGACACTTGTCTGAGTTGAGTGTCATTTTGTTTAAAACTGCCCATTCTTCGATGGATTTTAAGTTATTCCTCATGGATTCTCTGTTTGTCGATGTAAGAACAGAGCTACACAGCTTGGTGTCATCAGCAAATTTTGAGAGAACATTCTCGGGGCTAGCCTGCAGATCACTAATAAAGATGTTAAACAGGGTGGGTCCCAACATGGACCGCTGCAGGACCCCGCTGGTCACACTCAGCGAGTGGGAAAGTGTGCCGTTAATTCTGACTTGCTGATATCTTCTATTCAACCAACCTGACACCCAGTTAATTATGTAGTAAGAGAATCCCATATCATTCATTTTGTCAAGTAGGATGTCATGAGGGACTTTGTCGAATGCTCTACTGTAGTCGAGAAGTATCACATCCACAGGGATGCCATTATCCAATGCCATACTGACATGATTATAGAAGGAAACCAAGTTAGTAGTACAGGAGTATCCCTATCTAAAGCCATGTTGTGTAGTGTCAGTCAAGTTACCCCCAATAGAGTCGTACTCTAGTAGATTCTTAATAACTTTCTCCATGATCTTGCTTATAACAGAAGTCAGACTTATCGGACGGTAATTTTCTGGTCTAGAATGGTTACCCTTCTTAAAGATTGGGACTACAGTAGCCATTTTCCAGTCCTGTGGGATAATTCCCTCATATAAAGATTTGTTGAATATAATTGAGAGTGGTTTAGCAATAGCAGCAGCTGTCTCTATTAGAAATCGGGGGCTGATGTTATCAGGGCCTGGACTGGAATTAGGTTTTAGGGATAAAATTGCTTTTAGTGTATTATCCTTGGTGATGATGTAAGAGGGGGTAACATTGTTTGCATGTTTGAAGTGCTTAGGAACCTCTTTATTGGTAAATACTGAGCAGAATTGCTTGTTAAATGTGTCTGCCATATCTCTGTCTGTAGATATAATTGAGTCATATATACATAAGGGCCCCATGTGTCTGTTATTTATTTTTTTATTATTAAGGTAGGAAAATAGTGATTTATAGTTGTCTTTGGTATGGGCCAGATGAAACTCAAGTTTTTTTTTAGATTGCAGAATGGCTTGTTTTAGTGATTTTAGAGTTTCCCTGTATTGAGTGAACAATAATTTTCTGGTATCTCTCTTGTTGTTTTTAACTCGTGTAACTAGCCTCTGCTTGTTCTTAATTAAGGCTTTGATAGTGTTGTTAAACCACAGGGGTATTTTCCCCTTTTTATTATATTTTTTTGTTATAGGAACATATAATTTTTCTGAGTTATAAATGGTAGTTTTGAAAAAGTCCCAGGATTCTTCCATGGAAAGAGAGGATAGTGCTGTATCCCAAGGAATTGAGTTTAATTGGTTATTAATAGCATTGAAATTAGCTTTTTTATAATTTTTCAATTCAGTACAGTTGGTGATATGATGACAAATGACAGTGTAAGGAAATGTGTAGTGATCACTTGATCCTAGTGGGGCACCAATTATAAATTTGGATATTAGATTCCCTATATTAGTAATAACCAAGTCCAGTATATTGTCACCTTGTGTTGGTTCTGTAATGATTTGTTCAAGGCCCATATCAACCATGAGTGTGATTAAGTCTTTCTCGGCCTGCGTACTTCCAGTTAAAGAATACCAATTTATAGTAGGCAGGTTAAAGTCACCCAGTATAAGGATTTTTCCTTTAGAGGCCATATCTAAGATTTCATTATTTAAGCAAGTAGAATATTCTTTATTAGATGTCGGGAGCCTGTAGCATGTCACTACCATCAGCTGTGGGTAACCCTTGAACTGGATGTTAACCCAGATTGATTCAATATCACTCGTTGAGGGGATTTGAAATGAGGATATGTCGTCTCTAACATAGAGACATACTTCCATTTGTCTCCTGAAGGTCCTTATGATATAGTTTATACCCTGGGATGTGCTGGATCCAAGAAGTATCAGGATCCCACCAAGTTTCTGTAATAGAGATGAGTCCGTATTTATTCAGTTGACACATAGCTTCTAGTTCAGCCATTTTAACCTGGTTTAAAGATCTGGCATTTAAACTGAGTACCTCACACTCAGAAATGTCCGTAGCAGGTCTCTTTAGAGAACAGGATCTTCTGTCACTGATCTCTCCCCCGGATTTTAGTTTAAAAGTTTGTTAATGGCTGTTGTAAAGCTTTTAGCCAGGAGTGAACTACCCCTATGACTGAGGTGGAGTCCATCCCAGCAGTACAGTGAGTCCCTTAGATAGAAGGCTTCCCAATGTGTTAGACAGAGAATGTTCTGTCGGAGACACCATCGTCTGAGCCAGTCATTAAAGGCCTTAATCTTTGTATTAATAATATCAGGCGCTCTCGGTACGGGTAGAATCTCTGAGAAGCATGCTATGCTATTTTTTTCTGCTAGTACATTATTGAGAGCTATAATGTCCTGTTTAAGTTCGTCAATACTACCTCTATTTATATCATTTGTACCTGCGTGTACTACGAACACTTGATTTTCACCAACCCCTTTCAATATGTTTTTTACAGTAGCAGTGATGTCGGATACACGAGCACCTCTCAAGCTAGAGCAGGTACGGTTGAATTTGTCCACATTACATATAGGGCGATCCAGGTGTTTCATAATTGAGTCACCAAGAACAAAAATTTGTTTAGTTAGTGGGTGAGATTCCATATTGCTAGAAGTCGATGGTAAAATAACTGAATCGTGATTTTGGTCTTTTGTTCAGGATTTATTTTGTTTGGGTGTGGGGAACACAATACAGTTATTCTCTCTCCTACAGGGTGGACTACTGAATAGGGGGTCATCGCAGGTGGTATTGATAGTGACATCATGGGATGGAACATTTATGTCCCGCTTGAGGGCATCTTATTTATTGAATAAGGGTAGGGGTGAAATATTGCATCCAATTTGTCCCCCCCATGTTGTGATTTACCCTTGGGTACCATTGTCCAACTGTCAGAATCCTCTTGAAATACAGCAGGAGTAGAGGAGGTAATGACATTAGTACTTATAACAGTTGCTGTCTCGTCAGCAGATGGGGAACTAAAGATAAAGACTGACCCAACATGGAGTCAATATAGTCCTCCAATGCTTCAATCTCAGGATCAACTGTTGTGGAAGCCAGTAAACCATCAATTTCTTCCTGGAGGGTTTCCACCATTAAGCATTTATTACATACAAAGTTGGTAGTCTGGGGACCAGTGGCATACATAGCGCATGACAGGCAATAGTTGTTTGGAGCCTCCATGTTAATACATCAGGCAGAACACCAGGTTATGTATTGTGTATTACAGCAGTAATTAGTTTACTTACAGTTTCGGGACCCTGGTCCCTGCAGTCCCGGACATGCACGATGCACGTGTCTCTGCACGTGTCTCCGAGCACTTCACCACGCACCCTGCATGCGCTCGCCCTGCTCACTGCAGGGGCAAGCTTTTAACATGAGTGACAACCCGGAAGTAGAACTAGGGGTGACAGGGTCCTTGCAATGTGCAGCACAGTGAAATCCCTAATAATGTGAGGTTTAACAAGTGGCCTATGAATGGCAGAGTTTAAACACTATTACAGTGCAGAGCAAACGTTTGTTTGGTACAGAAAGCCCACTGTAGCTGGTTTAAGGACTGTTTGCAGTTGTCCTGGTTACCAGCTCTCTTCCTGTTCCCTGCCTCGTCGGCAGTGTAGCAGGGCTCTGACAATTAAAACAAAATACACAATTAAATGAAGTAGATCCTACCAGGCACAGTCTGGGACCTATGCAACCTTGCAGGCAGTAGCCTGGGTTAGCCTGTTACAGTTCGAGACCAGGTGGCAGTCTTTGTTGAGGGTGAGGTTGATGCTGCACAGGGCATTATGGTCAGCAGACCCATAAATTACTATGCCATAGTTCCCCAGGGGTAGTATTGAGGAGGATACTGCTAGATGCATTGCAAGCAGGGGAATGCAGTGCCTATACCTGTATAGGATCCCTAACCTGGTATTGACAGAGGAGGATACTTGATGGATGTGAGTGTGATAGATAAGGGAGGAATCCAACATGACACCCAGGTATTTGAAACTACAGACCTGTTCCAGAGCGATGCCACAGGAGTTTGTGATGATGAGTGGCATATTTCAGAGCGGGTTTTGGCGGTGAAAGAAGATCATAGCTTTTGTCTTCTTATAGTTAAGTATTAGGCAGTGTTCCGAGAACCAGGTTTCGAGCTCACCAAAGAAGGTCTGCAGGGCTGCCTGTAGTGTGTTGAGATGATGATGTTTCTAAAAGACTACAGCATCATCAACATAAAGCAGAAACTACCCACTACAGGATTTGGGGAGGGAGTTCAAAAAGAGGGTGAAAAGCAATGGGCCTGATATGGACCCTTGTGGGACCCCTGTGAGGACTGTTTTCCTGGGGGATGTGGTTTCATTAGTTTTTACCTGATAAATCAGCTGTGAAAGCTGATGGTTTGTAACAGATTAAACCATCATGCATAGCAATGCATTGGAACAGCGGGGGGCACAAGTCAGTTTCAGATAAGAGAGAGATTCAGATAAAAGGGGTTTGGTTAAACGGGGTTACACTGTGTATGTATGTGTATATATATATATATATATATATATATATATATATATGGGCATGGTAGCGCCCCTATATTAGGGTTGACTAGGCACTTTAATGTTACATCTCAAATTTTGCACTTTAATAACTTTGCAACTGTTCAACAGATTTGCAAATAATTTTGCATGCGTGGTCTCTTGGGGTAGAGCTCTTGATGTGTCATGTTTTGCTCAGTTGGATTTCCAGATTCCGAGATACAGATAGTCAAACAACTAAAAATTCATCATTTTTCAGATTATTGCTTATCGTGCTGCACAGAGATGGTGTTGAATTTTAATTTGACATTTGTATGGTATGGTAGAAAGAACTTGTGTGACAGAAGAGGCCATCATTTATTTTGTGAAATATTAATTCGTTCAAAAGTTATCACATTTCTAAGGTCCCATTATTTTCAATGGGATTTTCATTTTTCGGGATAGCTGCATGATATGAAAAAGGATCTTTGTTCGTGATGGGGCATTCCTTGTCTGCCAAGGGGCCAATCCTTGCTCGCCAGAAAAAATTCTTTTTTCATGAGATGCCATCTTGTTTTTTTATTTTGTCCCAAACAAACTGTCATAACTCTGCCCAGGGATGTCTGTTTCAGACATCTAACATACTAAAATGCCAGCAGAATAGGCCTAACGTTTTTTTGTGTCTGTTCCTTTGGTCAGCCCCCACCCTGGGTGCTGACCTTGCTGCCCCCCTCGCCTTCTCTGGCTTCTCCCTTCCCAGTTCTGGATATTCTTGCTGCATTGGATTTTGCTTCCAGAACCCTTCCGCTGTACCTGTCCCACCCCCTCTTGAAGCCCACCACTGTCTGTGCCTCCACAAGCCCCCTAGGCAGCGCATTCCATGGCTCCACCACCCTGTCAGTGAAGTAGCACCTCCTCCTTTCACCCCTGAATCCTCCCCCTCCAGCTTCCACCCATGCCCTCTAGTGGCCCCCTCCTCCTTCCTTTGAAGCACCCTGACTGTTCCTCCCCTATTTACCCTCTTCATGTACTTGAAGACCTCTATCATGTCCCCCCGGTCCCTTCTCTCTTCCAATATGTACATATTTAGCTCTTCGAGCCTCTCCTCATAGGTCCTGTCCCCCGAGCCTTAAATAATTTTGGTTGCCCTCCTCTGGACCCTCTCCAGGAGTTTAATGTCCCTCTTTAAATGTGGCCTCCAAAACTGCACGCAGTACTCAAGGTGCGGCCTCACCAAGCACTTATACAGAGGAAGTATCACTTCCCTCCTTCTGGAGGTGATCCCCCTAGTGATACATCCCAGCATCCTGTTGGCCTTGGCTGCTGCCCTCCTACAAGTCTCAGAGTTGCTCATCTTGACATCCACCACCACCCCCAGGTCCCTCTCAGCCATCGAGACTTGTAGCATTTTCCCCCCGGGGTGTACACTTGGCCCGGGTTTCTGGCCCCCAGGTGGAGTACCTTGCATTTCCCTGCATTGAACCTCAGCTTCCACTTTCTAGACCATCTTTCCAGAGCCTCCAGGACCCCTGTAGTGCCACCCTCCACTCCTCCCCATCCACCACCGCCCCCAGTTTTGAGTCATTCGCAAAGAGACTCATTTCACTCCTGATTCCTGTCCTTATGTCAGAGACGTAGGCGTTGAACAGGAGGGCCCCAAGGACTGATCCCTGTGGGACCCCACTAATGACCCTCCTTGGGGATGAGACTATCCCACCAACTACGACCCTCTGGGTCCAGTCCTGGAGCCAATTGCCTATCCATCTGATCATCTGGTTCCTCACCCCCATTTCTCCCAGCTTATCCAATAGGCCCATGTGAGGAACAGAGTCAAATGTCTTGCTGAAGTCCAGAAGAGGACTCCACTGGTCTACCCAGGTCCAAGGCACTCATCACCCAGTCATAGAACTCCACAAGGTTTGTCTGACACTTCTCGGGATGAATCCATGCTGTCTATCATCCAGGCACCTGACTTTCCAGGTCCCCCCCTAGCCTCTCCTTGACAATGCCCTCCATCACCTTGCCCACCACCGATGTCAAGCTGACAGGCCTGTAATTCCCTGCCACCTCCCTTGATCCCCCCTTTTGGATAGGCACTATATGCGCCACCTTCCAGTCCTGGGGCACCCACCCTGTCCTCAGAGAGATGGTGAAAATCTCCACCAGGGGTTTCACCAGGACATCCGCAAGTTCCTTCAGCACTCTGGGATGTAATTTATCCGGCCCCAGTGCTTTCTCTGTCTTAAGGGAGCTGAGGGCTTCCCTCACTCTCTCTCTGCTGTGATTTCCACTTCTGGTACCTCTTCTCCCTGCTTAGCCCTCCCCTCCTGCCAGTGATGCCTCCCCTTCTCCCCAGACCCGCCGATCAGTAAGGGTCCCCCCTCCTCAGTAACTCTGTCTCCTCCCATGTATGATGCAGCACCCCCATTTTCCTTGGTGAAAACTGAGGTGAAGTACTCATTTAGTACCTCAGCCTGCTCCCCCAGGTCTTGTGCCCATCTCTCCCCTGATTTAATCCTGCTAATCTGCCCCTTCACCCTTCGTTTTTCCCCAATGTATCTAAAACATCTAACTATGTTTCTTGCTCATCGATAGTTGATGAGCAGTTCTTTTCCTTTTTTATTTGCATGTCCCTAGAAATTTCTGTTTTAATCATTTTAAATCCTTTTTCGTCACCGCTAACTTCCTTTTTTGACATTCCTTGTTTGTGATGCAAAAAGGGAAATTGTCTGGCGAAAAAGGATTTCCTCTTTTCTCGACTAGATGCCCCTTTTGATGACCAGATGCCAGACCATCTGGTTGGCAAAAGGGCCATCTGGTCGGAAAAAGAGGAAATCCTATTTCACCAGCTGATTTCCTTTTCCGCCACGACGAATAGGGGTAGCAAAAAAGGAATGCGAGTGGTGAAAAGGGATTTTTTCCCTCAGCCATCTTGTCATGAAAAAGGATTCATGACCATCCGGTCGTGGAAAATGGGGCCATCTTGTCATGAAAAAGGATCCTTTTTTGCCAGATAGAATCCTTTTCCATTGCTGATGAAAAAGGACTCTACTTGGCGGAAAAGGATTTTGTCTGGTGAAAAGGATCCTTTTTTTCTGTGCCTTTTCTTGTTTTTTTTTTTATGTTTTATTTCTTTTTAATTAATGTGATAACTCCTCCCCCAACGGGAAAAATCCCTTGTGTCTAGTGGCACCTCCACCCTGTGTTATGTATATATTTTTTCAATATTTATTTCTTTATTAATTAAATTGTGTTTTTTATTCCCACCTGCTTTTTGGGGGGGGGAGTAACATAGGTTCCATTTTTTTTTCTGTCGTGTCTAATGGTGCTCTTCAACTCTCCAATGTTGAGGAATCGTTGGTAGCAGTGGTATAGAAACATAGCAATGTAGAAACATAGAAGTTGACGGCAGATAAGGACCGCAAGGCCCATCCAGTCTGCCCATTTCTTTTTCTACCTTGTGAATGTGCCATTGGCCTTTTCTCTGTCAAAGACCTATCTATTCATACTCATCTGTATTGCTCCCTTATGCCTATCCCATGCCTGTTTGAAGCCCTGCACTGTATTCATATCCACCACTTCCTGAGGTAGGCAGTTCCATGCATCCACCACCCTTTCTGTGAAAAAGAACTTCCTCACATTAACCTTAATCAGTCACTGATCTCATGCTGTATCCTCTTGTCCTGCTATTTTTCTTATATTGAAACATGTTAGACTCTTTCACCTTGTTAATGCCCTTAAGGTGGTTTGAATGTTTCAATCATATCACCTCTCTCCCTCCTTTGCTCTAGGGTATACATACTGAGCTCAGCTAATCTGTCTTCATATGTTTTCTGATGCAGTCCCTGCACCATTTTGGTTGCCCTTCTCTGGACTGCCTCAATTTGGATAATCTCTTTGTGAAGGCGTGGCCTCCAGTACTGCATGCAGTACTCCAGATGGGGCCTAACCAGTGTCTATTAAAGAGGGATTATTACCTCCCTCTTCTGACTTGTGATACCCCTACTAATACACCCCAACATCCCTCTAGCCTTACCTACTGCATTATTGGTCTGCTTGGATGATTTCAGGTTATCGGTGATGATGACGCTCAAGTCTCTTTCTTCCCTTATGACTGCCAGCAACTCCCCACCCAGCCTATAGGTGGTTTCAGGGTTTCTCTTCCCTATGTGCATGATCTTGCACTTCTTTGCGTTAAACCCCAGTTGCTACTCTTCCGACCATTTTGTTAGTTTATTCAGATCTCTTCTCATTCTGCCCACACCATCTGGATCATCTACTCTGTTCCAGATCTTGGTGTCATCTGCAAACAGACAAACCTTACCCTCCAGTTCATCTGCAATGTCACTGATGAAGATATTGAAGAGGACTGGCCCCAGAACTGATCCCTGAGGTACCCCACTTGTGACTTGCATCTCTTCTGACTGTATACTGTTTACCACCACTCTCTGTTCTCTGCCCGTCAACAAGTTTGCCACACAGTTGACCAACGTCTGACCCACCCAGAACCTACACAGTTTATTAATCAATCTTCTATGTGGAACAGTATCGAAAGCTTTGCTGAAATCAAGGTAGGCAACATCAACTACTCCCTCTTGGTCCACCACTCTGGTTACGCAGTCAAAGAAATCTATGAGATTAGTTTGACAGGGCTTTTCTTTTGTAAACCCATGCTGTCTTGGATTCTGTGCTCCTATGGATTCCAGGTGTTGTACTATCCTTTCCTTAAGGAGTGTCTCCATAATCTTGCCCACTACTGAGGTAAGACTGACTGGACTGTAGTTTCCTGCCTCAGTTCCTTTTTCTTTTTTGTTTTGTCTCTGAAAAGAAAAAAAATCCCTCAGTGTCTTTTGCACAGTTAAACCTGAAAAAAAGCATCCATTGCCAATCATGCTCACACCCCCCACATGACCACCCACTGTGCATTTACCTCCCACACCCTCATGATGCTCACACACTGTCACTCACCTATTCAGGTCCCAGGTTTGAGACCCACTCCACTGATGGAAGACACAACTTTCTGCTATAACTGGTGACTGCAATATGATCTAAGGTAAATACACTTCAATGTATTTCAACAGGGGGGTTTCAACTTTTGGCCATAATTCAACCATTGTTTGTCATTTTGACCCCAAATTTTCAACATGGTGTTTTGGGGTCCCTACCTCATGAACAATATGAGTGCCATTAGGCAACTCCCACCAGAAAGGTGACTTCAGGGTCAGTTGGTGAAATCACCTTTCCAATTGGATTTGTATAACAAGAGTTATAGTGTTCATGAGGTGATGTGATAAGAAGGCTATGTTAAAAATTTGGGGTCAAAATTTAAAAAAATGTCTGCATTATGAACATTTGTTGCAATCTCGTTATGCACGCTCATAATATAGGACATTTTCAAGATTTTAACCCCATATTTTCAACATAGCATTGTTATTACCCCACCTCATGTATGTAACAACTGCCATTTTTCAAATCCTGTCCAAATGTGTTTTCACACTTGTGGCACAGAATGGCACTGCAGTTGCACAGAATTACATTTGGGTGGGGATTCAAAATTTTCTGTACTGGGTACATGCGGTGAGAAAGATTCTGCACCGAGAACATGAGATGGGGGTAATAACATGGGTATGGTGACAATTTGGTGCCTGCTGTTCTATTTCTGGAAGTGCAGGGGATAGAGGTCCCTGTACTTCCACAGCTACATACATATGCGCATCTATGGAGGGATGGGAGCACAGGGTCCAAAGGACCCTGTGCTGCCACAGTAAAATAAGGATACTATTATACTATCTCAGAACGTAAGGAAATACATATACGCAGCTATGGAGGGATGGGACCCCGTGCTGCTACAGTAAAATAAGGATACTGTTACACTGTCTCAGAAAGTAAGGAAATACAAATATGCATCTACGGAGGGATGGGAGCGAAGGGTCCAAAGGACCCTGTGCTCTCACAGTAAAATAAGGATACTATTATAGGATTTCAAAAAGTAAGACAATAAACTGCAAAAAATGATGTCAATGCACCATTAGGGTTGAAGCATATATAGTAGGGAAATATGACCTTAGGGTTTCCAAGCCTAAGACCCCACTCCTACCCTTGGCTTCCAACCCTAAGACTCCACCCTCTCCCTGCATGCAGGAACAGGTAAGAGTGGTTTGCTTTGGAGTTGTGAACCCCAATGCTCACCCCATTCTCTTGTTCTGTACTCATATTACCTTACTTAGTCTTGGAATGGGGTGAGCATTAGGGTTCACAACCCCAAGGCACACCGCTTACACCTGTTCCTGCATGTAGGGTGGGGTCTTTGGGTTGGGACCCTAAAGTGGTATTTCCCTACTTTTTATGCTTCAACCCTAATGGTGCAGTAACACAATTTTTTGATTGATATATATATATATATATATATATATATATATATATATATATATACACAGTATATAGTGATCTCTTTATATATATATATATAAAATCCACTACAAAGAATGTGAGGTGGGTAACCCAAAATGCTGCAAATCAGCCTTGTACACTTATCATTAATGCAAGAATTATTTTCGATAAATGTACACTTATTTAAACATTGTTGGTCTTAATAGACAGGTTTTGTGCTGCAGATTTCAAATATATAGGCTTTTTTAATATAGTAATGTTAGCCCCCTTTGGGAGCTTACTAGTTAATTTATCATAGCCGCAGTGTCTGGAGTGGGGCCCTGCCTGCAGGCAGGTGGGGGCCTCAGCCCAGAGGGTATAAGAGGAAGGGTTTGGTGTGAAAAAGGAGGTTCCCTAGCAGAGAGAAGAGAGTGAAGGTGGCCCATGTGAGTGTTTGGCTATGGGGGCCGAAGCTCAGGGTCCGGGAGGGCCGCTTGCCACCCCAGTCCTCTGCCCTCTAAGACCATGGAAGATGTAGTGGTTGGGAGTCTGTGTGAGGTCTGAAGTACCTTCTTGGGACTGCCTGCACCATCGGGGGAGCCAGAGCCCAGGAAGAAAATGTAGTGACCCACCTTGTGATCTCTGGCACCATGGTGGGGTGATACAGGTGAGTCCCTGTATCCTCGTCCATGGGGTGAGAGTGAGTGAAGTCTGGTTTCAGGCTGTTGGGGCAGTGCAGTGGTGGCAGTCCATACTGCAGGGAGAACAGTGGTGGCAGCCTGTCTCCCTTTATGATGGCACTTTAGTCTGGTGGGGAGGTGTCCTGGAAGCCTATTCAGTCGAAGAGTGGAAAGTGCATGGGTCTCTGGGGTCACCAGGGCCCTGCAGAGTCTATGTTGCCCTGGGATGCTCGGACCTGCACTGGCTTTGGAAAGAGGGGACATGGCGTTTCTTCTGGGACTTTGTTTGCTGTTTCATCAGACCACCAAGTTTGGGAGCTCTGGATTCGAACTACCAGTGCTGGGAGGTGCCTCTCTGTTTACAGCTACTCTATAACCTGTAGCTGCTAATGCAGTGTGTGTGTGGCCAGTGTGGTTGGTACAATATGAGGTGGAAAGTAAGTCTGTTCAGGAAAGAAGTTCAAAGGACAAGATGCTGTGTGGCCTTGCTTTCAGCCCACTATCATTGCTGCTGCTGCCAGGATTTGTGGAGCCTATTCAGCTTTGAGGGAGCACTATAGTGAAAAGCTTTTGGGACATGAAAGTTTGCTGCAGACTGTATTGGGTTCTGTGCCCTGAAGGTTATCTACCATATTGTTTACACCCCATGCTTCATGGAGTGACATGATCAAATCTGTGCAGTTAAATCATTTTTTCTTCCATTTACTCTTCAGTGGACAATGGACTTAATTATGGCAGTCTGTGATTGCATTAACTAAGCTTGCCCCCACAGCTGTTGTCAGCCCTCACTACTTAAGTATTGCCTGCACCCCCACTGAAGACATCTCACTGGAACCCAGGTAGCAAGTTTAATTTTCTGGAAATGTGTTTCTGGCTGCAAGCACCCCTTCCCCCTAATATACCTTCCGACATACCCCCTTGCAGTAATTTATAGTGAGAGTTGTTTAGCTGACCAGAAATGTCAAATTGCTGGCTCAGCAATGCAGAGGGCTGAGGCACTGTAGTGACCCAAGTTTGGGAATGAGAATGAGCCACTGGGCAGAAGGCTGGGAGAGGACTGAGTGGCCACCAGACAGCTCTCCTTTGCTGGACTGGGGTAGTGGATTATTTTGGCTTCTGGCTGCCACCCACTGGAGGCCTGATGATAATGCTGAGCTGAGGGAGGCAGACTTCTGTCAGGGGTGGTGGAGGGACCCATGGTTCCATCGTGCATGCATGCCTCCATGTGCATGCACCCTTCATGTCACTGTGAGGATGAGAAGGGAACAAAACAGAAACAGAGTGGCCTGGGCTCTGTGATATCCCACCTGCCTACCCTCTGCTCTACACTGCCTCCTGGCTGGGGACCCAGAACTGGATATGGGTCTCTGGATGGGGGAGGACAGCCATCACCCACCTGGCCCTGCCACAGAGGGAATTTGTCAGGGTCAAGGGGTGACCTGGCACAGTTGAAACATAGAAACATGGAAGTTAATGGCATATAAGGATTGAAAGGCCCATCCAGTCCAGTTGAGTCAGATAGCGGAGCAGAAGGGAGCAAGGATGGGGCCAAAGAGACCCCCCACTGGACAGAACTGAGGGAGAAAACAATTATGAAAAAAAAAGAGAGACATCAAACTTTGCTTCCAAAATAAAAACTATGAAACTAGCACACAAAATATATACTTTGCAAGTCTATATTAGTGGGAATAATTTGCAAACTTTTGCATAACTGGTTAGCCTTATGCCAGGAAAATTTTTAAATGCCTGGTGCGGGATTCTCAAAAGGTTTTTGGACTAAGTCCCACACCGCAACTCCAGTTACAGACCAAAATCTCTGCAGCTGCGGAGGTTGGCATTCTCATTTTAGTGCCACCTCCTGTTACTCTGCCTCCTCTGCCATTTTGTTTTGTGTGTTTCTCCTTGTGTCTTGTTCCCAACTGTTTTGCTGCTGTATGTTTGCTTCTTGTTCTGCTGTCTGTGCTCCTTTTGCTGCTGCTGTTGTTGTACTTTCTGTTGTCTGCTTGTTTCCTTTGCTTCTGCCCCCTCTTTGCTTCCTTTGTTTTCTTTCCTGGCTTCATATTCGGTGCTTTGCTGTTCATTTCCGTGATGCTGTCTTGCTCTCTCTCTCTCTCTCTCTCTCTCTGTGGTTCCTCGTTACTGCTGCAGCTGCTCTGCCCCTAATCCATTCTTTGCATATTTCTGCCCTGGCTGCTTGTGGTCTGTGTCTTGATAACTTCTGTCTGCCCCTTTTTTTTCATGTAACACCCCCCCATCCTCATACCTGATAGCCCTCGAAGTTGTTCCCATTATCCCTGGTTTTTCCCATTTGTGTCCAGGTCTGGTCTGTGCCCCTGCAAGTCCCATTGGTGTCCCTAGGTCCCCCCCTGGCACCCGCATCATTTTTTTTTGAAGTAGGGGCAGAGGAACTGTAACATGGAGCTACCTCCCTGGTTGTTGCACTCTGGTGCTGGGTGACACTCCGTGCATACGCAGAAGGTGCATATTCGCTTAGCAGTTCGGCGGTTGCTGATCTGTCTCACCAGTGGTCCCGGTCCCTCTGGCAAGTAAACTATGGACCGGAGACCTTGGGTAGAATGGATAGATGGCAGGAAAGGAGGAGAGCCAAACTGGTGAGCATCAATCGCGCTTGAGAAATTGGGAGCCACCTCATGAATAATAATGAGGCAGCTCATGAGTATTAATGAACTGAGCTGGTCTAGTGCTGGGGTAGAATGAAAATAGCGCTAGCGACAGGCAGAAAATTAAGGAATATTGTTTAAGAGCAACAGGTGTGAGGGAAAAGGGATGGCTGTCAGTTTTTTGGGACATTGAATTATAAAAGATGTTTATGTGGGCTGCCAAGACAAATGAAAGTGGGAACTATTAGGTATTGTACTGTGTGTGGCTGCCTAGGGGCCATATAAAATGGCAGCAGTGACTGGAAGAGGGTTAAATAAATGTGTTTGATATGGCAGTCACTTAATGGGGTACAGGGGTGGCTACAAATGTGTGGGGAAATAATTAAATGAAAGTAAATGTGTTCAGTGCAAGAAATGTTTAAACTTGGGACATTATAATCTGTACTGGGACTTTGTGGACAGCAACCATGATGGCAACCATGTGATGGCAGCACAGCCAACCAAAAGGTCAGGGATTGCCATGAGGATTTTGGGGCTTCAGTGAAGACTGTTGGGGAAAAATACTGGGGAATATTCTGGCACTGTTTTGTGCATCCAATGAGGCATCGAGGGAGCCTCATACATATTAATGTTCTGAAAGGACAGTGGCTCCAGCCAATAGGGTGCTGCCAAAAAGCTCCCCAAAAAAAGAACTTTTGGACTCTGGGTCAGTTCAGTGGAGCCCCTCCACAGGTGGCCAGGTGATGCAACAATGAATTAGGGAGGGTGAGTGGGAAGCTGGTGTGCATAGGGAGAGATATCACCAGCAGAAAAAGGGAGGAGGTGTTGCCTCTGTATAGATCACTGGTAACACCCCACATTGTGTACTGTGTCCAGTTCTGGAGACCGCATCTCCAGAAGGACATAGACAGAGTGGAGGTGGTTCAGAGAAGGGTAACTAAAATGATGCAGGGTCTGCATCGAAAGTCCTTTGAGGAGAGACTAAAGGACCTCAATATATACACCCTGGAACAAAGGAGGGAGAGTGACAATATGATAAGAGACCTTCAAATACCTCACAGGATAAATAAGGTACAGAAGGGAGTATTTAACGTGCTCAAAAACAAGGGCACATGTTATGAAGCTGGGGGGCGTAGAGTCAGGAGAGATGTGAGGAAGTACTTCACAGAAATTGTGGATTCCTGGAATAGCCTTCCAGCTGTGGTGGTGGGGTGAAAACAGTGGTGGGTTCAAAAATTCATTGGATAAGTGCAAGGGAATCATGGTGGAAAGGAAGTGGAGAGAGAAAGAGCTGTAGATTGGGCACAGTCTGCGATAATAGTGTAGGTAGGGTGAAATGGGTAGACTTGATGGGCCAAGTGGTCCTTATTGACTGTCAGATTCTATATTTCTATGTAAGAAAACATCCACAGGAGGGAAAAAAAACCAAACTAAATCTAGAAAACAGAAAGCTGTAAGTACCTAAAGAAAAGTGAAAAGATTGCTAATTTTTTTGCAACTCCAGGGACACAATTGGAATTAGTGGCTACCAAATGAAGTCTGAGAACACCGGGTTCATTAATACTAATGGGTACATTATCTCCAGTAAAGGAAGGAAGATCTCTTCTATTAGTAAGAGAACATCTGTTACTTCAACATATTAGGGAATTAAAAAATCTTGTGACTTAATGTTACCAGAAGGTAAAGCTAATGGAACACAACCTAAGAAAAGTTAAATAAAAAAAATACAATTGGATAAATGTAAGCACACAAAATGAAAGTATAAACCCAATAATAAATTTGGTGGAAGCCTCACAAGGGGCCAAAAAACTCCATCTGGACCCAGCAGCACAGATATTCTGCCCACCCATGACTGCATTAAAATCATTCATTGAGACTCAGAATAAAAAATCTGTCCTGATTGACTGAAAAATGTATTTTGCCCTATATCGGTAGAGGGTAAATCCACGAAATGAGGGTACCAATGTGCTAAATACTTTGTACGTTGATTAAAAAAAATAAATAACAGCCGCTGCAGTCATGATAAGGAATTTATTTTACATGTTCCCTAAAATTTCAGCAAATGCATCCAGCTTTTTTTGAGTGGGTGATTTTCTTTAGGGATGGGGTCTTAAAAGTACTGCAAGACTTTGGTGAGAGATGGGTACAGGCAATGCTTTTTTAACTTAAACAGGTATGAGTTGTCCACTGGTGTGCATGCAACATTTGGTATCCACTGTTACATGCACACCACTGAAGGTGCTTTTAGTCTGATATAGAGTTATTCCACAACATGGTCCCTTTTTCACTCATGGGTCATAGTGTCTTGAAATGCTTAAAAAAACAAAGTAAACTGAATTTTTTTTTCCCCAAGTTAAACACCTGTTGTGTCCACTGTTGTACATGCAACATTTGGTGGCCCTGTTACACATGCAACACTGATGGTGATTTTTCTCATATTTCTACTAGGGAGTTATCTCACAATCTGGTCCCCTTTTCACTCTTGGATCCCAATGTCTTGACAATCTTATTAAAATTGATCTATTGTGGATTTGAAAAATTGACCCTCATGGCACACTTTAGTAACCCCTTTTCATGGACTTACCCTAGACTGTGTTTAGATCCTCCAGCTCAATAGCCAACAGCCTTTACTCACCTATGGCAGAGAGAACAAGGTATGGCATATCATGGGTCAACAAGAGGCCTTAAGGCAGGACAGGAGAGTGCCAATATAGTTAAACAGGCAGGCACCTGCAAAACAGAATTTAAAATGTAGCAAATAGACTTGCATCAGAATAAAGATGGAACTTTAGATGAACAATGACTGTCTCAGTCAGATGGTTTTCTTATTAACACTGTTACTTTAAAATAGGACTGATAACTGAAAAGACCAGCGGGACATTTCTAATTTGCACCAATTTAGGGAATAATAAAAAGTGAAATACAAATAAAAACGGAAAAAAATTGCAGCAAAAGAGGATGTAGAGATTAAGAAGCTAGTGAGTCAACTTAATGAAGTTATGAAAAAGAGAAAAAGGCAGACAGGACACTAGCTTGAATAAGAAGAAAACTATGGAAGTTCCAAAGGAGAATATAACAAAAGAAAGTAGACATAACGTGGACAGAAGTGAGGAATGAAAGAAATATACAAAGAAAGAAGATAGGCAAAAGGGAGAAATGGATAGAAAGTTATTCAGATTTAGAGATTAACACTATGGCTGTACAGCTGCAGGAAGTTTGTTCCCTTGATGACTGGTCAGAGACCAATTTCCACGCAACCTGGTCTGGGACCATCTTCCGAGCCAGCTGATCTAGGGCCAGTTTCACTGCTGTACAGGAGCTTTCTTTGTTGCACCTAGTTTTTTTCCTGCACCAACTCCCTTTAGTGTAGATTTACTATTACCAACTCCACGCCACCATGGATCACCACACCAGTGAAATTTAGGGTCAAAAGAATTTTAAGGGAAAGTGAGATTCAAACCCAGATTTTCAGGCTCATGGCTTAGTGCTCTAACCACTACACTATGCTGGCTGTTGCCTAGCAAACTTGAGGTTAGACACATATGTGACAATAACTGATCCCAGACCAGTTCAGCTGGAAGGAGAAACTGGTCTCAGACCAGGTGGCATGGAAACTGGTCTAAGACCAGGCAGCTCTGAAACTGGTCTCAGACCAGATTACTCAGAAACTGGTCTCAGACCAGCCTGGTCCCAGACCAGTCATCAGGGGAACAATCTTCCTCCACTAGCTGTACATAGCTGCTATACTCAGGAGAATACGAGGAGAAGCAAACAGAGAAGGGTGAACATCTCTCAACTGCTTTTATAAATGGGATCCCTAAGACAAAAAAAAAATGAAAATCCTACAACTTTAAAGATTTAAGCTTATAAAACGTGATAATGGGCAATGCTTTTTACTGGATAGATATAGTTTTAGTGTATTGCAATAAAACCGATGAGATGAAGGACATAATCTGTCATGCCCTTCATTCAACCAGTAGTAAGAAATTACTGCTGGAAGCAGAACAGAAGTTTAAGAAACTGGGGTTAATTTGGATTCCACACTTAATAAAAAGGGGAAACAGCTATACTAATAAACAATCAGAAAAGGGATGCATCACTGCAAAATCAACAAACGACTCTGTCAAAAAGAATGATAAAGAAAAATTATTCAAATGATAAACAACAAAAAAGAATTACTGACTCTTAAAATCAATTGAGTTTGCACATCCAGTGGCAGAGGATAGTGATTTCTCAGTATGGAAAACTCAGAAAGAAATTAGAGGCAGGTTGAAAAGAGGAAACAGAATTACTAGTAAAATTGTTCTAGAAAAGTCACCTATTAAAGAATCAACATTTAGTAACAGCCTTGAATCCAGTATAAACTCAAATACAAGCTACACTTTGGGGGAAGTTACAGTCATAATAGACCCCGAGTGATGCCAATCTTTTTTTTTTAGTTGTTTAACCAGGAGTAGCACACTAAGCTGAAAGCTTTTTTACAGGAGCATCCTGGGAGCACAGGGAAGTTAAGTGACTTGCTCAGGGTCACACAGTATATAAGTGGAAGCTGTGGGATTCAAACCCAGGTCTTGTCTGCTGGATGTTACCAGATTTGCAGTTCAGAGCCTTAAACCACTGCGCTATACTGCCTCCCCTTCAGACCCCAACTCTAGACCCCGGAGTCGCTGTTGTCCGTCGGAATCGTGGGCCACAATTCAGGGCAGTTGCAGTTAGCTGTAATGGCCCTGAGTTGCCTCCATAATTGACTGTAGTTGTATTTTGCTTTAAATCCACGACGCAGACTGCCCTTCTAGTTTACTGCTGTTAGCCCTGCCCCCGTCCCACAAAAGCAGAGACATCATTTGTGAGTGCCCTTTGCCACAGCCCTTCTTCCATCCCCCCCCAAGTCCCAACCAATGCCAAGTGCTGCCTTCACTTGGTGTCCACTAATCCTCCAATAGAGAGAGAGATGGAGGAGCCAGCATTGTGTGTTTTGCACATGAGGTCAGTTAGTGTAGGCCTGGTGAGAGAATGAAGCGGACGGAGGAACGAGTTCGGCTTCGTCGGGCGGACAAGGGGGACCATTATGGTCAGGTGGGTTTGTTGCGCAATGTGTGGAGTTTCTACTGGGTCCCACCACCAGCAGTCAGCAGACTTGAGGGAAAGTCGGAAAGGGCAGCGGTGTCTGGCAGGTCACGCCATGGGGCATCAGGAGTGATGGTATCTGGCTGAGCAGCTGGTTTGGTATGTGCCATGGGCAGGATTCGGGAATGCGGAGAGGTGAGTGATAAACTGGGATGCGGGTGGGTCTGGGCTGCTGCCAGGATTACAGACACCCTAAAAATTGCATTTGTGAGGGTAAATGTCACCCTTCCAGCCCACCCCCAACTGGAATTGAGTGCGCCTTTGGGAGTACGTAGGCTCTAACTGTCACCCCATCACTGCGGAAAGAAGCTGAGGAATAGGAGAATGAGGTGACAGTACCGATGACCCCAGTGCGCACCCCGATTCCTGTTGGGGGGGTGGGCTGAAGGGGTGCAAAGGGGGTTTCAACCCTAACATCGAATTTCCTTGCTTTTGTCACTATGGAACAACCCTAACTGATGCATTAAATTGAGTTTTTTGTCTCTAATTTCCCTTCTTTTTGAGAATGATAATGAGAAATAGTGAATGTAATGCGGTGGCGGGAGCGCGGGACGTCTTGTCACATAGTAATACTGTGCCAGCAAACGCAAATCGTAATGTGCATGGTGATGCAAAGCAAAACAGTAAGAGAAACAGTACTGTAGACAGAAATGTTAAAAACAATGCAAACGCAACCGCAAATGAAAACGCAAAGGGTAACGCACATGGTGGCGTAAACGTGAACGGTAAGTGAAACGGGTACGGAACCGCAAGCAGAAATGGTAATGGTAACAGTAATGTAAGCACACAGGCTGGTTTTCCCCAAAAGCTGTATAGAGAAAGACAGTGAGCAGAGAGAATGTATGCCAAATAATGACTCTCGGAACACAAAAATGAGGACTTGGAATAGTAAATTGCTTATAACTCAGTAACCGTATGACATAGTACAAAAATTTAAAAGTCATATGTATTATCACTTTCCTGGCTATTTTGTACTTAGCCTCCATAGGGGGCTAAGAATTTTTTGCAAAAAGTCGGTATCTTGCACCGTTTTCGAGGTACGGGCCCTGAAAGGCACGGTGAACGCCGTAATGTTATCCTATGGGAAAAAAACAGAAGTTCGGACTGACATACCTTTGCCTCCCTGTAATATTTTTTTCACCAAACCACTGAAAGGCACATCTGTGGGATGTTGGCTGTGTTCCCTGCAAATTTCAGCCCAAAAGACCAAACCGTTATTTTGCAGCAGGGTGCCAAATGATTGCTGCAATGCGTTGCATGCCGTAATGTTATCCTATTGGGAAAAGCGTCAATTTTGGAGTACTGTAACTTTGCTGCTGTGTAATATTTTTTCAGCGAAACACTGAAAAGCACATCTGTGAGATGTCGGCTGTGTTTCTTCCAAATTTTAGCCCCAAACTCCAAACTGTTCTTTTGCAGCGGGCTGCCAAAGAATTACTGTTATTTTAGGCATAGATTTGCAAAGTAGTGTCATGATTTGGGAAAGCTTTCGCAAAGATTTGTGACACTTTCTTGAGTGCGACACTACTTTGCGAAAGTACTTTTTCCAGAAATCTGAAAAACATATTTCTGGGGTGTTTTACCCCAAAATAAAGACATGGCTAACATCCTCAGGGCCCGACTAGGTGAATACAAAAAGAATTAGGTTGCTAGAGGGTCTTAATTTTAAATGGCAAGCATTTTTCTGATCACTAACTGAAAACAAAATGGTGGATCTGTGGCAGTAAAAGGGCCATTTGCGACAGTAAAAAGTGCATTTGCGAAAGTGTTGAACTTTTTGTTAACTTTTCCCTTTGACTTTTAATGGGAACTTGTTTTTTGAATAACTTTTGAACCATTTAATATTTTTTCACGAAATCTTCGAAAGGCACATTGGGGACCCTGGCTGCATGTTCCCTGAAGATTTCGGACCAGTCGCTCAAACCGTGTGACCTGTAGGCACGACCGTAGAATTCCAAAAAAAGCATAAACGCACACGCAGATCATGCTTAATAACTCCTCAGCCGTATATCCGACCAATACAAAACTTGGCAGATCCCAAGGTGTATGGGTCTTGATTCTGTATTGCAAATTTCAGGCAAATCCGTTGAACAGTTGCAAAGTTATTATGGTGCAAAATTCTGGGTTTAACATGTAAATGGCTCCTCAACCCTAACTATGGTAGCACTACCATGCTACCATTATATATATATATATATATATATATTTTTAGGGTAATGATATTTCCTAGTAATGATTACACCTTTGAGATCTCAGATGATTCTTATACAGAGAATAATGCCTATGCAGTGTGTGTTTTGAGGATTTTCCTCAGGTGTGTGAAAAATACTTACAAGAAAAACCTTACACAGGTACAGTAACCATACAGTGCTGGTGTATGTGTATGTGTGGTTGAAACCTCAAACATTTATGCTCTGTTTTAAGATTTCACATTTTTAAATGGCATAATGAGAGGAAGTTCTGCGTGGGGTGGCAGGGTGACAGCTTGGTGGGGAAGGCATATATAACTTTTGATTGCTTGGATTACCCATTATCCCTGCAGACTAGTGGTCACGATGGTGCTACATGCACCTCCTGGTACTTGCCAGTTGTTGTTTTTTTGGGGGGGTCAAGTGGCCGAGGGTAGGGCAGGTGGTCTTAGCCTGATATGGACTGGAGCATCCTGAAATGGGAGCTGTAGTTTTAATTCTTGCACAACTATTATTTATATTCTAAATGTACAACAACAATCCAGATTGCCCTGTTACTTACCCTGATAACAGCTGTCAGCTCAAGTAGGCATGCCTTGGCTCACTGGACTGTGCTAGCCTGGCCTGTCCTGCACTGCTACAGCTCAGCTGGAGTTGTCTGGACAGTGTGTGAGTCCTGGACTGGTGGTGTGTATATACAAAGGGAAAGTGCGATTATGGTAATTCATTGATCAGTGCAGGGGTGAAGTAGTCTACTGCAGCATCCAACATCAGGGTGTAAGGCTGCTGTTTATGTGGCTTCAGGCCAGGGTGTTGCATGATGCATCCACCCACAGAAGGGTCTAATGTGTTTATGTTGCTTTGAATTTTGAACTTGAAGGGGTGTACTACTCAAACACATGTCTGTTTATGTAGCCTCAGGAGTGTACTACTGCTGCAGAACTTAGCAGTCCTTATCCGCCAACAATTTCTGTGTTTCTATACATGCCTGGGACATGAACAACTGGATCCTTAGAGGTGGGAAGAAGGGGGAAGCTTCTGGCCAGATAGGGCCAGAGGGGTTCTATGTCATAACGGCTAATCAATAACGGTGACCGTCAATACAGCAACTCCATAACTGTGACTGCAATAATGGTGACAGTAAATAATAGCAACCATAGATTAAAGCGAATTTCTGAGCCATTATCACTGCACCACTTCAGCACACAGTTCACCTGTTTCAATGTGAGGCACTCATTGATACTTACTATTGCTATTACAGTGGGTAGCTGTAATTGCACGGTTGCCATTATTTCACTGTCACTGTCACCATTCTTGTTTTCACCAATACTGAATCAACCTTCTGATTTGGTCATTATTGAGTAGCCGTTATTACCTGCTACCACCAAGGGAACACAGTAAAGCTTACGGACAGACTGGGTGTGCCTAGCTGTCCTTATCCACCAATAATTTTTGTGTTTCTATGCAGTGCAGCATCATTCCCACACTGGATACAAGTCTGGTTATGAGGCTTTGGTGGTGTACTGCAGCATCTCACAGGTCTAAGGCTGATTATGTTTGGTCACTTTGGAGGTTTACTGGCTTCTACAGCATCCTGGATAAAAGGCTGGTTATGTGTCTGTGGAGTTGTACTGCAGCATGCCACAACTGATACAAGGCTGCAGCAGGCTGCTTATGTGACTTTGGGCCTCAGGGTGTACATTAGCATCCCTCAACTGATACAAGGCTGCTTACGTGGCTTTGGGCTGTACATCAGCATCCCACTTCCACACCAGTGTCTAAGGCTGTTCATGACATGTGGCTTCAGGGTGTACTGTAGCATGATTCCATCACCAGGCTTTAATCCTCCAACACCAGGGCCTAAGGCTGTTTATGTGGCTTGGGGGCTGGGGAGTGTGAGGGTACAAGACAAGTATGCTCACAAGGTAATGGTATATAAGACAAGCAAGCAAGGCCACGCCAAAACAATGAGAATAATAGTAACAAAATTAACTGAACTTCTGTAGCATTGGACCCAACTAATGTTTCCTGCCTTTCTCATAAAGGAGGCAAAATAATAACAGTACGTATCTTAAGTCCTTAATCACTTTATTATTGCAAAATTATGTTTGAATGCCTGGTTGTCTTTGTCAAAAGTGGATGTAGGTACGTCTAAATATTTCTAACCTGTATCTTGTTATATACTAGTGTATTCACAAAGTAAATGAATGTGCTGTGAAGTTTTTCCACTAACTGGTCTCAAAAAGTATGACAAACTAATATATAAATAAAATTCAAAAATGGTGAAAGTTGAAAAAAATGGTTGAATTTTCTTTAGTTAGTTGAAGTCATAAATTTCAAACTAGTTGAAAAAATCAGTCATAATGTGTGGTAAGTCAGTCATAATTGGTTTTTCAACTGACTCCGGGGTCTACCAAACTCCATAAGGTTAATAGATTGGAATGTGGAAGGTTTAGAGAACAAAATGGAGAATTGGGGCTGGTTAGAGGAAATAAGCAAGTAAAACATATTCAAGGAACATGGCTAACAGGCAAAAGCTTGTCTGTGGAGGGGTTTGTAGGAACAAAGCTAATTTGATAAAAAATATTTTATTATTATAATATTATTATCCTATTCTTATTAAGTATTAATTACTACATTATATGCTTTATAGGGCCTAACTACAAAGGCCCGGCATATATATATAGCATATATATATATATATAATAAAGTGTGATCGCTTCCTTTATTTTGGGTTATGAAGCCACTTCTATGTTAAACTTGACATTTTGCACGTCAATAACTTTGGACCTGTTTAACGGATGTGCATGAAATTTGGTATATGTAGTGGGGCATGGTAGATCTGATCTGCCAAATTTTTTTTCCGGTTGGACTTATGGTTTGTATGCACCAAAACACTGAAAAATGCACTCTTCGCCAGCTATGTGGGCAGGTTTTCAGATTTTGTCCATGGTGCTGTACAGCCATTGTGTGGTGTGCTGCTCTGCAACCTGGCACATTGAAAGAGCTTGGGTCAAGGAACATGCCGCCTTTTGTTTGGTGAAAAAAATATATTAATCCATTCAAAAGTTATTAAAGTTTTAAGTTCCCATTATAAGTCTATGAGAAAATTTATATGGTTATTTTGCGAATGGAGAATGGGATTTTGGCCATCTGGTCACTCCTCATGATCAAAGAATTTGCAGGCTCACAATCAAAGATTCTTTGATCCTGAAGGAGAGACTAGATGGCCAGATTTGGAGGGACCAGATAGCCCAATTCTAACAATTTTTAAAACGAAATATCTTGGAAATGATTTGGTCTTTTAACTTGAAAACTGGAGGGTGTTGACAGGATGTCCTGTAGATGTGAATTATGGGTTTAGGTGTTGGAAAATACATTTGTTGTGGAGATATTGTGTGGTGCAGTTTACATTTTGCAGAGTTTTGCATTGTGGTAGTGGCTTGAAATTTATAGGGTAGCTATCCTTACTGCCATGGACATACTTTTCAGTTGTTAGGTGTGTAAAATGTAAACAGGTGTAGAATTGTGCCACTCTGACCAATGAAAATCTCAAATTTTAGAATGTTATATCTCGGACATGGTTTGGTCTTTTAAATTGAAATTTGCAGGGTGTTGAGGGGATGTCATAGAGATGTGAACTGTGCTATTTAGGTGTTGGGGAAGTAATTTGTTGCAGAGATATTCAATGACGTAATTGACATTTTCCCCATAAGATTACATTGCAGTCTGTGTCATGACTTTCGGCGCCGTTATCTCAGAAATGAAGCGAGATGCAGACTTTTCCCTACAGGTGGCTTAGATCACCTTCAAGTGTTCTAAGCCACTGGAAAAAGAATTGAAATCATAGAGTAAGCCTGCAGTGGAATTTTGTTCATACGTTGCATGATTCATGAGATATTGTGAAATTACTGTCACAAGGGTTGAAATATCCATTGCTTTTTGGTGCCCACAGCTCAGAAACGATGTCACATATGGGTACAGTCTTTCAATGTTGTGTGAAGTACTCACTGTCATGATTACAATGATGCTGGAATTGTTTTACTAGCTCTCACAGTTCCCACGAGATGTGCAAATTACTGTTACAAGAGTTTGATGCTGCTGAATGGCTCTGTAGCTTTGTAAGTGGGAGTGTTATGCAATAATTGTCAACTTGGTGGGAGCTGGGCTCCACACTCCCACCAATACGTGTTTTTTACTACTTATATTACATTTTTTTTCAAAAAGTAAGGCACTTCAATGCAAAAAACTGCATTAACACTTCATTTAGGGTTAAAGCAAAAAAAGTTAGGAAATGAAACATTAGGGTTGAACCCCAAACCCCCCTCACACACGCCACCCCGATCCTCCACAGTCTGACAGATGCCTGAGTGTGTCATTGGGGTCATGAGGACTACATCTCACCCCATTCTCCTTTACTGTAGCATGTCAACATGCTCAGACATGGAATATATTATAGGGGTGCAGTCGCACCCCTATATTTAAGGTTATGAAGCCACTTCTATGTTAAAGTCAAAATTTTGCACATTAATAACTTTGAACTCTTTCAACAGACTTGCATGAACCTTGTTATGCACAGTGGGGCATGGTTGATCTCTTGAGTTGCCAAATTTCATTTTGGTCTGACTTATGGTTTTTGCACAACAAAATGCTGAAAAATGCACTTTTCGCCAGTTATGTGGGCGCATTTTTTTTATTTTGTCTGTGGTGCTGTGTGTCTGTCATGTGGTGTGCTGCTTTGTGACTTGGCTCATCTTAAAGAGCTTGGGTCAAGGAACATACCACTTTTTGTTTGGTGAAAAAATATTAATCCATTCAAAAGTTATTAAACTTTTAAGTTCCCATTATAAGTCAATGGGAACATTTATATGGTTATTTTGTGAAAGAAGAATGGTGTTTTGGCCATCTAGTCCCACCTCACAAACAAAGAATTTGCAGGCTTGCAATCAAAGATTCTTTGATTGCGAGGAATTCTTTGATCACAATGGCCGCCATCTTGTTTTCAGTTTGCGGTCAGAAAAATTCAAATATTTTGGCCCGGGGGGGGGGACTTCTGACGTGAAACTATGGTGGGTTTTGCTCAGGGGTCTTCCCTATATCGAGCCATGCCTGTGGTTTCTTTCAAAATGGTCAAAAAATAGTTTTTAACTTTTTTATTCTTTGATCATGGCTTGCAAATGATCTTTGATCACTAGCATGCAAATTCTTTGATCACGAGATTCTTTGACCAGGATCTTTTATCGCGAGGGCACGACTAGATGGCCACTTGAAAAAATAAATTCTCTTAGCTCAGTGGTGGCTTATTAAGCCAAAAGAGGGTGGGTTTTTCTCAGGGGACTTCATTCTATCGAAGCATGGCTGTGGTTTCATGCATTTCTGCCTAAAAATTGACTTTTAAAATTTTTTATTGTCTAAATGCGACCCTGCAAATTCTTTGATTGCTATATTCTTTGACCATGATCTTTGATCGCGAGTGCCTGACTAGATGACCACATGAAAAATGCAATTTTCTCAGCACAAGGGTCACTTCTAAAGGCAAACTAGGGTGGGATCTGGTCAGGGGCCTTCGTTCTGTCAAGTCATGACTGTGGTTTCATGTATTTTTCTCTAAAAATTGAGTTTTAACATTTTTTATTCTTTGATCACAAGCCTCCAAATTCTTTGATCGTGAGATTCTTTGATCGAGATCTTTGATCATGAGGGAGGGACTAGATAGCCAGATTTGGTGGGACCAGATAGCACAATTGTAAATATTTTTCAAATTAAATATCTCGGAAATGGTTTGGTCTTTTAACTTGAAATTTGAAGGGTGTTGACAGCATGTCATGTAGATGTGAGTTATAGTGTTTAGGTGTCAGACAATACATTTTTTGTGGCGATATTGTGTGGCGCAGTTTACATTTTGCAGACAGCGTTTTCCATGGTGGTAGTGGCTTGAAATTACAAGGGAAGCTAGTCTTACTGCCATGGATGTACTTTTCAGCTGTTAGATGTGTAAAATGTTAATAGGCATGGAATTCTGCCAGTGTGATGAATGAAAATCTGAAATTTTCACATTTTATATCTCGGAAACAGTTTGGTCTTTTACATTGAAATTTGGAGTGTGTTGAGGGGATGTGCTGTCCATGTGAATTGTGGTGTTGAGGTGTTGAAAAATTCATGTGCTGCACCCATATTGCATGACACACTTTATGTTTTATGTATGGTGTTTTGCATTATAGGGTGTTTAGTGTTACTGCCATGGAGGTAATTTGTAGTGGTTAGGTGTCTGACATGCAGACATGTGTTGAATTATGCCACTCTGATGACTAACACTTTGGTTTCTTTCAAGATGGTGGGCTCCATACGCCCACCCATATGTACTGCCAGAAATACATATGATATTCAGTACTTGTACTCTTATCTTAGGTGAGATTCTGGTAAGTTGGTGAGGAAGAACCAAAGGGCTCGTGCCGCCCCCAACTTCTGCAACTTTCTACTTCTCTATTCTTTCTCAAAAAGTAAGGAAATTCTATGTAAAAAACTTTGTTAATGCATCATTTAGAGTTAAAACACAATAAGTCAGGAAATGAGACCTTTAGGGTTGCCCCATCCCCCCCTCGTGGACCCACCCTTCATCCCAAGATTGACAGCTGACAGAATGTGTCATTGGGGTTGTGAGGCCTAAATGTCAGCCCATTTTTCTTTACTGTGGATTGTGAATATGATTGCTGATGGAATGGGGTGACATTTAGGCCTCGCAACCCACATCCCATGTGTAAACAAGCTGAGGTGGTGCAGTGTAGGAGAATGGGGTGAGAGTTAGGGTCAACAACCCTAACGCACACCCCGATGCCTGTTGGTGGGGCCGGGCTGAGGTGGGGTGCAAGGGATGAGAACCCTAAAATCAAATTTCCTCACTTTTTTGGCTGTAGAAGAACCCTAACTGATGCATTAATGAAGTTTTTTTGTATAGAATTACCTTACTTTTTAAAAAGAATAGAAAAGTAGAACGGTCCCTGCACTCCCACCAACTTGTAAGTGTCAGGCCACATTACACACTCAATGACTAAAAAGTACATTCACAACAGCAAGGCCAGCCACTAAACAAATGTTAATCTAGTAGAACAATAGAAAACGCTGTCCACAAAATGTAAACTGTGCCACACAATTTGTCCACAAAAAATACATTGTACGACAGGTAAACACCTCTATTAACATCTACAGGACATGCTGTCAACACCCTCCAAATTTCAAGTAAAAAGACCAAACCGTGTCCAAGATATGACATATCAAAATTTTAATTTTTCATTCATCAGAGTGGCACAGTTCCACACCTGTTGACATTTAACACACACAACAACTGAAAACTACATCCATGACACTAAGTCTAGGTATTCTATCAATTTCAAGCCACCACCACAAGCAACTGCACCAAAAAAATATTTTCTGACATGGAAACACTGTGATTTTCATCCACATGACATTCTGTCAACACCCTCCAAATTTCAAGTGAAAAGATCAAACTGTGTCCGAGATATAACATCGTAATGTATGAGATTTTCATTCGTCAGACTGGCACAGTTCCGCACCTGTTGACATTTAACACACACAATGACTGAAAACTACATCCATGACATGAAGACTAGGTATCCTATCAATTTCAAGCCACCACCACAAGCAAAACACTGTCCGCAACACGTAAAGTGTGTCATGCAATATCTCCACAAAATACATTTTCTCTGACATGTAAACACCATAATTCACATCTACAGGACATGCCGTAAACACCCTCCAAATTTCAAGAAAAATTATCAAACCATTTCTTCGATTTTCAATATCAAAGATTACTAAAATTTCCCTATGTATGCCATTATAAAAAATCTGTCCATCTTGTCTCTCCCTCGTGATCAAAGATGGCGATCAAAGAATCTCACGTCAAAGAATTTGCAGGCTCATGAACAAAGATTTAAAAACCTTATAAATCAAAAAACTGAAGGAATTGTGGTAAACCACCACCATGGTTCAAATGAACAAAGCCCCCTAAGTAAAACCCACCCTCATTTGACTTCCTAGGACACCTCTGGGCTGAGAAAATTGAATCTAAATTAGGCCATCTCATCCCTCACTCACGATGCATGAACATGGCCAAAGAATCTCATAATCAAAGAATTTGCAGGTTCACTATCAAAGAATTTTCAGGGTCACGACCAAAGAATTAAAAGTTCTGTAATTGATAAACTTCACATAATTGCGGTAAATCACCACCATGGTTTGTCAGAACAAAGCCTCCTGAGTAAAACCCACCCTCATTTGTCTTCCTAGGACACCCCTGAGCTGAGAAAATAGATTTTTTTTATCTGGCCATCTCGTCCCTCGCTCATGACGCATGACTGCGATCAAAGAATCTCGTGATCAAAGAATTTGCAGAGTCACGGTCAAAGAAATTGCTCGCTCATGAACAAAGAGCGAGGGACGAGATGGCCAGATTTAAAATTGACTTTTTGTAGCCCAGGGGTGTGCTATAAGGTTATTTAAGGATGGGTTTTGCTCAGGGGGCTAAGCTCTCTGCCATCTCAATACACAAATTGTTATTTTCATAATCCCTGGTAGTCTAGCGGCCCCCTCCCCATCACGGTAATCGATACTTCTAGCCCTGGTAGTCTAGTGGCCCCCCCAATGAGTATGTTATGAATATGTTTCTATTCCTGGTAGTCTAGTGGTCCCCCCAATGGGGTTACTGTCAAAATTGTGCATGTAATATCGCACGTGTTATAACAGCGCGTACATCTTAGTGCTCCTTCATATTAGCGTAGTGCCATAACAACTTGTATTTTATAGCACATTAATGAAATTGATAGTATGCCATAGTGCTATGTCAGCTTACCAATCTATGCTCCTGCTAGTGGTTCCTGTTTGCTTCCCAATCTATGTTCTTGTTAGCTTCTGTAATGTTTGCTAGGACCCTGGTTAGCAGTGCACCACAATGTGTCACTCCCTTTCCCCTCCTGAACTTCCCGTTCCTGTCAAGATCATCCTCAAACACAGTAACATTGCATGTCTTTCAAGGTACAGTCACATAATTCATCTTCATTGATACATCAAAAACAAAAGTAAAGGAACAATTATTTAAAACTGGACAGCTGTCACATTTCTAGTGTGACTGATGCTTTACAGAGTGCATATATAAATGCTACTCCATTTATGCCTGTAGCTGAGAGTTATAAGCTATCCCTCTAAGGTATTGGTTTCGGGTGCATTGAGCATACTGAGATACTATGCTTGTTATGCATTTTGCAGAGTCTTTGTACCTTTTTTTTACAAACCGGCACTGTACTTTCTGCAATAAGCTGTTCTATAACAATTCTGTTGTAATATTGCTCTGTTTTCAAGAAATCAATGAAACACCAGATGGATGGGTGGTGAGCACCAATAAAGTGATTAAATTTACGATGCGAGGCTTCCACTGAGTTAATGGTGTGAGGCAGGTCATACTGCACTGCAACGTAGCAGTTCCACAAAACTATTTCGAACATTGTCCGTCTTCTACCTCCTCTAGCAAGAGGCCTGCCAAACCATGTATCCTCAAAATAGTCAATAAGACAGGTTAAGGACTCAGCATTGCTTTGATAAAACTCTGTCTGCATTAACTCTTCAAAAGCAATAAGAACATCTGGCACTGGAACATAGGCGAGTGAAGGCAATAAACGAATATGCATAGCATAGTTGGGGTCTGACGTATATTGAGCACATACCTCTTGAATTTCTTGCACCTTGCATCAAATTGCTTGGCATAGATGGAAAAAACAGCCTCTTAGTGTAGCAGTGGGGTATGCTTGCTTGAATGCTTTAAGTGCTGCAGATTCAAAATCAATTAGAATAGATTCTGGTTGAAGGTCACCACATAAAGTTTTCAAGGCAACAAGCACTTTTGAGTGTGTAACAGCTGTATGATTTCCCAATAAGATATATACCAGAGGGACCACTGTTTTGTACTTCACAACATGCATAGTGTACAGTTGATGAAAAATGGTTGGGCAGCATTTAAAAGTTCTGTCTGCGAACCGATGGGCACTTGCCTTCAATATATCTAGGTCCAGGTACGTTGTGAATATAAGAATTCGATCACTGCTGGGACCAAAGTCAAATAGTAAGAATTTCTCATTCTTAGATGTAACAGTGAACTCCTCTGGTATAATGAGAGCTGCAGACTTCTCTGGTTCTGGAGAAGGGGGGGCAGTGGCCATTCGGTTTCTTCAGACTGTACACTTTAATAGCGACATTGAAGGACGCAATTCAGACACACCAGATGCCAAGATTTGATGAGTGTACTCACAGGTAGTTTCGGCTCATTCTTTCATGTTGGCCACTACCTCCTTCGCAGCAAGCTCAGCTGGGTTAGGTACATGGTTATGCTCTCCCAGTTCTTTTAACACTGTATCTCCTTTCAAATGCAAATGAATGCAGCAGTGCCCTTTATCATATTGCAAACATTTGTAGTAAGCTTTATCTGTAGTTACATGCTCTCTACGAAATAGGAATCCGTGTACGACTGCAAGCTCACTGCCCTTTTGGCTGCAGATGAATCTCACTTGCTGAGATATGATGCACAGATCTGAGTATGCCATCACTTGTCACCCATTAAATAGCATCCATAAGTAATAAATTTGAATAATGATTTAGTGCTATTTCAAGCGCCATATTGTGCACGCTCTATAATGTAGTAGCACTATTATGTATGCTCGGTTATTTCTCACGCTATTTCATCCGTGCTGTTATGACTGGACCCCCAACCCCGATGTGTGTTCATTTGTGTATTTAAAAAATATCCCTGGTAATCTAGTGGCTCCCCCCTCCCGATCTGTACTTTATTGATGTTATTATTATTAACATCCCTGGTAGTCTAGCAGTCCCCCATCTTAATAAAATTTATTTGGATTTTAAAAGTTCTGGTAGTCTAGTGGCCCCCCAGAGCACTGAAAAAATAAGATTATTGCTATGGAAACTTGACATGCTATATGAACATGTTTTTCTGTGCCACACAGCTCCTAATACTAGAAGTCTAATATAGGTTGAAATGCATTAGTCTCATAAAATCAAGACTTTTATTCATAGAAAAAAGGTTTAAAATACCACAAAGCCCAAATTCACAAACTTAATAAGAAATGTACAGATCTCTCTCTAAAATGGCTGAATTTCAAAGATGCAAGAACTCTGTAATGCTTGCTATTTATAAAATGTTATGGTACCAAAACTGTCTGAAATGAATGCACATGTTTGGTGTCAAAGCAAGCTGACCGTACAACCCTTCTAATGATATGAGTCATGATTGATTACCTAACAGCAGCATCTAGTCACTGTGTCAAGGAATTGTTCAATGAGCTCCAGACAGCATGATGTCATGCATCATTAGACACAGGCAAATAGAATAATTTTTTAGGAAGACATTTTTTCATGTTATAGACTGTGTAAAAATGGTAGATAAGCAAGACATATATCATTTTAAACAAGAAAAAATGTACTTCTCAAATCTGTAAATACTTTTTTAGATATCTATAAAATAAAGTGTTTTAGTCGGCCCAGTGGCACTGAAAGTTGAGGTGCTGGACACCACACCTTGCACTACGCTGGCAACCCGGGTTCGTGAATGACCTCAGGTCATTGGGGTGCCAGTGTGGGGGGAGGGCAGAGCAGGATTACGCATGCTGATGGGCAGCTCTCCTCTCCTCTCCTGAGGGTGGTGAGAGTGGGTTGGTGCACCCCCCATAATTCTGGTGGATGTCCAGTGGGTAGCATAGGTGGCAAGCAGTTCCGGGAGGTGGAAGGGGCTGAGCTGGCACCATGGGGTGTGTAGCGTGCCTCCACATGCTCACATGGCCATGTGCTGGGACCTTGGGGGAGCCTGTAAAATCCCTATGTGTCCCCATCACCAGTTGGCAGGAGGAGGTGATGGGACCAAACAACTGTATTAAAAAAAATAAAAAACAAAATGTTTTATAAGGTTTTTGTAAACTATAGGTTTTATTTTAGAATTAATACTAACATGTTAAATAAATAAATCCTAATGTTGAGCTACATCTAAAATACAAGTTTTAAGTTTGTGCCAGAGTGCACATAGATGCAAGAAAGGAAAATAATTTTATACAAAAACTTTGTCTTAGACTAGTCATTTCTGAAAAAAATGACTTCTGGGAGGTGATAACTGTCATTGTACGTCATCTGCCAGTTAGAGTTTGGTGATGATGCCATCCGACGTAGACACATATAGGCAAATTAAGCCAAACCCACCTCGGAACTGCTTGATCCTTCAGTGGGTGAGGACCTATGTTGGCTGTCTTGACAATTTTGGTGATCTTGGAACTTTTACTAGGCCAAAAGCCTGAAGCCACGCCTGCTTGGGACCAACATTTGGATTGAGCCATTGCATCCACCAGGGGGTGCTAAGGACAAGCTTGAATGTCTGCACAACTTTGCAACAAAGTCCAGCTGTTAAAACTATTACAGGAAGGACTCTTTCCAATATTGGATAAAGTGAGGCCTATGTTTTACATACTGAGAATCTGGACTAAAGTAATGTTTTGGAATTTCTTCTAAAAGTCTGGACAAGAGACTGACTTTGGAATTTATTAGCCAACAAGCCTGCAGTGCTGTTGGATAACAGTGAGTCCGGAGTTGCAGGTTTCGAGTGCAGGAAGGAACTGAGACAGGAAAGAGTCACGGAGTCCAGTTATCAAAACAACTTTGCTGTCCACAGCGAAATCCCTTCTTACAAACTGTTGTGCTGCTGAACTGCTAAAATCTTGCTGTCTGATTTTTCCTGCCAAACCCTGATAAGTGACTTTTTTATGTTTCATGACGCAAGAAAGATCCAGCCTGCCTTGCTTCATTGAGGTCAGGAGATTCTACAGTTCTAGGTTTGAGGGGGAAAAAGACAGAAGACTATAGCCAAGCCAAGCCAAACCACTAAATGACCTTTATCATCCAAACTCAGGGAGGCAGTATAGCGAAGTGGTTTAAGGCTCTGAGCTACAAATCTGGTGACTTCCAGCAGACCACACCTGGGTTTGAATCCTACAGCTTCCACTTGCATACTGTGTAACCCTGAGCAAGTCACTTAACTTCCCTGTGCTCCCAGGTTGCACCTGTAAAAAAGCTTTCAGCTTAGTGTGCTACTCCTGGTTAAACAACTAAAAAAAAAAAAAAAATCAGAAGTTCTCATCAAGATTTTGAAAGTTAAAAAGGAGAAGAAGACCAAGCCTACAGATAATTACAGATGTAAGTATTATTTTAATTATTCCAACTTTAATACTTTAATTTGGCTATTTGGGGTGGTAACCTAGTGCATTTTAACTATAAAACCTTGGGCATATAGTTCAGCTAAAATTTAGACAAAAAAATAAATTTTTCATGCTATGAAGTTTGAAATGAGTCTTACAAAGCAATATAATTTGAAACATTAATGTAATGGGTTTGCGTGAATTAATTCATTCACATATCTGGACTGACTTGTACGGTATGGGCTGCACACGTGGCTCTTGCTCTGAACCAATGGCGGTGCAGCCTACCAGCTGTCAATCGTGATAGCAGGGGTGGCAGGCGGGTGGGGTGCTGCCCCTCACGCTGACGGGGAGCGGGTGGTGGGTCTCCATTGGTGGGTGGGTGAGGGGCACTAGATCACCAGGGATTGTGGATGGGGGTTGAGGATGCCGCCCATGATCTAGCTTCTTGCAGTCCACTGGACCACCAGGGATCTTGGACTTTGGGGGTATAACTTTATGCCCGATCTGGCTACTCAGGGGTGGGGGACGTTGTTATGCCCGTGATCAGGCTAATGGGGAGTATAACATGATGCCCATGATCAGGCTGCTGGGGGACACTTCAGCCTATGATCGGGGCATGGGGGGGCACCACTGGGAACGAGTGAAGGGCCACCCACAGGTGGCAGCTGCTGTGTTGCGCCCTGCAATGAGGCAGCTCACCTGTGGGTGGCCCTCGACTTGATCCTTTTTTTTTGGTATAAAGTTGTGCAGGCGCAGGTAGGGGTTGTGCCTGCATAACTCTGCACAGCCCAGCTGAATATCGAGCTATGCAGTTTATGCATGGTTCCTCCCCCTACGGTTGCGCATGCCTTCATTATCATTGCGCTGTTGCTCAGCATGATTTGGGGGTTGCAACTGCCTCCTGCTGAATATCGCAGAATGGCACATTTCAGACTTGCACAGGTGCAACCCTATTGCACATGGCTCAACTCTTTTGAATATCTGGCCCTATGTATACTGAAAGCCTAGTATATAGCCAATGCCATTTATTATGTTGAATCGTGCTTATTCATTTGCAGTTTATTTGCTGAAATGTGTTTTATTTGTTTTACTTTCTTTGTTTTTTGTTTGATTTTCTGAAATCTTTGTATTTATGTTACATTATTTTTACTATGCTTGATATTTACGCTAATTAGGGATATTTAGAATTTGTACATATGTGAATAAAATATATTTATTTCTCACATTTCTGAGTGTGGCAGAAGTGTTATTGCCATCATTTTGAATCTGGGGAACAGGGATAATATCATATTTGAATGTTATAATTATTTTTGGTAATTTATGAAAACATTTTTTTTGGAAAGGCCGAAGGTAAATCCAAGTGCTGCATTATAAAAGTGATATTATAGCCTTTGTTCCAACAGGTTTACAAGCCAGGAACATGAAGCTGTACAGAAAAATAGATGGGGAAAGCAAAAGAGGGAATAGCAACATTGGTTTCCATTACAACCTTTTATAAAAGTGAACTGCTGAATACTGGCTTCCCATATTACCTATGTGTAGGTATTTATTCCAAATGTAAACTGGAGTTTATTACTATCAATGGGGCCTATGCATAAATGTGAGGAGTGTCTCCATGGCACATAGACACCCCTATGCACGAATGTGAGGAGTGTCTAAGTGCCATGGAGCTGCAGTGTGTAGCCACACCATACCCATTGTGATCTCTACACAGAATATACCACTTGGGGTGTGCAGTCCCTATACACCTGATCCCCAGTCATGCAGACAGCAATGCAACGCAATGCACCTGGGTGTGCCAGCACTACATGCCATGCACTAAGGTGCATAGTGCTGCACACTGGAGCACATAGGTGAGCATCCATTATGCTAGGGAGAACCCTGCTGTATGTCCCCTACATGCCCTGCTGCTACAGCATACTGGCCACCAGAATATCCCTGCAGCAGGTGGGCACCCCCCCATACACAGAGCAGGCCTGCCCTGACTCTGTATCCCTGAGGCTGACACTCACCCACACGGACAGTGTTGCCCTGTCCCCCAATGCAGCACAAATCAACCCCCCCCACACACAGTGGTGTCCAGTGTACCCTGACCCCATATCACCCCCATTCGCCAGTTCTCCCTCACTTATCTGTGGCACCTGCAACCCCCACCCAATGCCATGTAATATCCTGCTGGTACCATGGTCAGAGATGGCCAGTGGCACATCCTTCCACATGCCTCCATGGCTGCCAGCCATCTGACATATACAGGGGTGCACAGCTGCTGCGCATCCACGTAGATCAGACAACCAGCAGCCATGAAGGTGTGAGGAGGGCTGTGCCACTAGCCATCTCTGACTGTGGCACCATCAGGATGGTATGTGGCATTGGGTGGGGGTCATTGGTGCCATGGATGGGTTCGGGACAACTGGCTAAGAGGGTGGTATGGGGTTGGGGTACACTGGGCTCCACTTTGTGTATGGGGGGTGACTTGTGCTGCCCAGGACTGGTGTCCTCTGCTGGGGGGGCTCCGCTGCACAGACGGGGATGGTCAGTGGTGCTGTTAGGGGGTCATCGGTGTGACGGGTGCTGCCTTGGGCGCTGATGTATAGCATGTTAGCTGCTTGGGCTGATGGCACAGTAGTGCAGGTCCGTGCACCTGTGGGTGTTGTTCATGCACCCGGACCCATGCCTGCCCATGTAAGGGATCCACTCATGGACCCGGGATGGGCTTCCTATTGGATGCCCACTTGGGTCCGGTATTCCACCCCGTCTGCCCTGTATGGTTCTGTGTGCCGGGGTGGATCCTCAGACAGGTGGAGGCCACTGGTTAATGTAGCCTATGCGCACCTATCCACAGGTGCCGAGCACAGGTGGGGACCTATGTGGGTGGGATACGCACCTCTGGCATGTAATTCCCAGCTGTTGGTGTATAGGCCACAATGTGTATACTCTCTCTGTATCTACTGGTTTGTCCAGTGAAGAAGCCATGCAAATATTGGACACCATGGAATCTGAAATTCAATTTAATAACTCAGGTGTGTCAATTATTATAATTGGGGACCTTAATGCTAGAGTGGGTAACAGACTGAAAAGCTATAGTAACATCCGGCAAACTGAAGAACTTTAATATTCTTCTTTGGAATTCTGCAGATGTGATAAATTAATAAAAGGGGTGTAAAGCTTCTTGAAGTAGCAATTCATTTTACGTAGATAGTAAATGGATGAGCTGGGAGGACAAAACGGAGGCAATTACTTGGGGAGGTAGTCTGAAACATAGAAACATAGACTTTGACAGCAGATAAGGACTGCTTGGCCCACCTAATCTGCCCATTTCACTACCTACAGGATAAGCTGCAGATCCTATTTAACCAACATCCTATTTCTTCCTACCCCCAACAAAAATTGCCTTATGTCTGTCCCATACATTCTTGAATCCTCCCACAATTTTAGACCCCACAACGTCATCAGGAAGACTGTTCCATGCATTCACCACCCTCTCTGTGAAAAAATACTTCCTCACATTGCCCCTGAGCTGTCCCCTCCTCTATCTTCAAATTGTGTCCCCTTGTTCTTGCACAACTCTTTTTCTGAAAGATGCTACCCTCTTGGACTTTGTTGATTCCACTGAAGTACTTAAAAGTTTCTATCATATCCCCCGTCTCCCTCCTTTCCTCAAGGGTATTCATATTAAGCTCCTTTAGTCTCTCCTTGTATGGCTTCTCATGCAGACCCTGCACCATTTTAGTTGCCCTCCTCTGGACTGCCTCCATCCTGTCTATGTCCTTGCGGAGATGGGGTCTCCAGAACTGGACACAGTACTCCAGATGGGGTCTCACCAACTGTCTGTACAGAGGGATAACAACTTCCTGTTCTCTACTGGTGATGCCTCTCCCTATACATCCCAGTATCCCCCCAGCCCACCCTACTGCCTTCTCACATTGCTTGCTTACCATAAGGTCATCTTATATGATTACCCCCCAAGGCCTCTTTCCATTTTTGCTGTTGTTACTACCTCCCCCTCCACTGTGTAATCTTCCCCTGGGTTTTTGTTTCCCAGGTGTATTATTTTGCACTTCTTTGCATTGAATCCAAGCTGCCATACTTCTGACCAGTCTTGCAACCTTGCCAAGTCCCTTCTCATCCTTTCCACACCTCCTTGTGTATCAACCCTATTGCAGATCTTTGTGTCATCTGCAAAGAGGCATACTTTTCCTTCCAGTCCCTCTGCAATGTCACTTATAAAGACATTAAAAAGGAATGGACCCAGTACTAAACCCTGTGGTACCCCACTAGTAACCCCTCTTTCTTCAGAATGGACTCCATTTACAATTACCTTCTGTGTCCTGTTGTCCAGCCAATGTTTTACCCAGGCTACCACCCTGGGATCCACTCCCAGGCTGGTTAATCTGACTATTAATCTTTTTGTGGGACTGTGTCAAATGCCTTGCTAAAGTCTAGGTAGGCCATGTCCACAGCCCCTCCCTGGTCTACTACTTTGGTTACCCAGTCAAAGAAATCAATTAGATTCGTCTGACATGACCTTCCAACTGTGAATCCATGCTACCTTGGGTCCTGTGCCCCATTGGCCTCCAGGTACTTAACAATTCTTTCCTTCAGAAGTGATTCCATCACTTTCCCTACCATAGAGGTCAAACTCTGTGTGTGTGCTGGACTCATGTTCAGTGGATGTATTTTATTTTCATTAAATTGTAAACATTTGAGTGGAACCTCTCTGGGAAAGTGATCATCTGCCTACCGTATTATATATGAATCTGGAGGATAAAATAATAGGAGCTATGGCTAAAAGCCAAAGGAGAAATGCTGACAAAAACGTGGTAATATGCAATAACAAATTTATAAACTGGCCCCTATATTCTCCAGAAAGTGTCAGAAATATTTTGTTTGAGCATATACCTTTCATAAATTTAAATGACCGGAGGAGTAACATGAATAATAATCTACCTACAATACATATTGGTAATATATGTGATGTCTATGACAGTATTATTTTTCTGTTGAAAAAGGAAATGACAGAAGATGAACAGACATCAAAATAAGAGCAAAACTGATAAAAGTGGTTTGATACAGAATGTATGATACTTAAAAATATTTATGAAATAGGTAGAATGCCAGCTGAATCACAGAGTCTTGAAATAAGATTTCCTTGAAAAATGTAAAAAACAAATATAAACTGTTTATAACTGGTCAGCAATTTTTTCCATTGTCTGACTGAGTTATAATTTGCTATTATAACCCACGGGTTATAACGGCAAACATGCGCCACATCAGTCAAACAAGAGCCACATCCTGATTGGCTCTTTACTCCTCCTGGGCAGGTTTACTAGTTACAGAAACGTGACGACTCCTCTGTCCCACTTAGTGAGGAGCCGCCACACTGAGACTGCATGAAATTTTTTTTTTTGTTTTAAACAATTCTTTTCTCCCCTATTATATCTGGCTGATCCCCCCAATCAAAACCTGTACCAGGCATTTCAGAGCTGCACCGGAGAAAAACTGCAACCGGGAATGCCTTGGACATACTTCTGAGGTAAGTGCCATTGGGAGGGGACAAACCAGAACCCAAATAAATAAAAAATGTTGAAAAAAACCCACAAAAACACAAAAGGAAACTTCTGTGAAAGACTGTCAGAAAGACAGAGAGAGAGAGAGAGAGAGAGAGATGGAGTGTGTGTGTGTGTGTGTGTGTGTGTGTGTGTGTGTGTGTGTGTGTGTGTGTAACTAGTAAAATCAGTATGGCAAAAAATTGCTGAACAGCAATTATAAAAAATAAAAGATGAGGAAGTCTGCTAAGACTTGAATTTAATAGTTGCCCTCAGTGTGGAATGCTTTAATAAACCGCTCGGGCTTTGCCTTTGGGGTTTATGTAGCATCCCACACCTTGGGCAACCATTAAATTCTCGCTATGTGCATTTCCCCATCCATTATTCAACATTCAATTACTGATGATCCCCTTTATCAACCTGATCACAAGCTTCTGTAAAATGCCATAATAACCCAAAAAAGGGTAATTATGGCATTCTCTAAACTTTTGGTGACTGCGAGTGTCACTTATTTCTATAGCACCACATGACTGGGTTCCCAGTCTATCTGTAGGTGGCCCGAACACATAAAAAAAAAATGGTGGCTATGTTTCCGAGGACCCTTGCTCATCATCCACACTTACGAGTTTGTCACTTGCTCTCTTCAGAACTAAGATATTCATTTCTTTTCCTTTTTAAAATGATCTAGTTGATCCTGCTGCTGTTTTCCTTCAGTCACAGCTTCAAGAGACTGTGACCCTGACTGGCACGAGACTGCAGGCACTAGCTAACTGCAGTTCACTGGGTGCTTCCATACTAGGATTAAAAAAAACAACTACATAAATAAATTTAAAAAATGCTGAATAACAGAGAGAGAGAGAGAGAGAGAGATATTGCAAGTGTATGTGTGTGTTTCTTTCAGTAAGCATTCCTGTGTCTTTCTGTCTCTCTCTCTCTCTCTCTCTCTCTCTCTCTCTGTCTCTCACACTTCTGTCCGAAAGAAAAAAATCTCAGCATCAGCAATTATAAAAAATAAAGGATAGGCAAGTGTGTGTATATGGAATTTTTTTACATACCTTGAGTGTGTGATGATTTCATAATCCTCTTGAGTTTTGCTCTCGAGGTTTATGGGTCATCACACACCTTGGGTGTGCAAAAATATTTCATAACACACACTTGCCTATCCATTATTCTCTACATAAAAGAAACAGAAAAATCAATACAAGGAAATATTATGGTCATAATTACAAGATGCAGTATATAATGACTCTTAGAGCTTTTGGAACTTAGTGACCTTTGGAACAAGTAACGAAAAACATCATATACTTAAGCAGTAATGCACAACAGGGTGTATATTGTGCTAGGAAAACATTACACCTTGGGTGGTTGGGCACAGGGCTGCATGCTGAGTGCATCTAACACCCATGAAGTGACATTATGCCAGCATGACACACCCTGGAGTGCATTATTGCTATTATACAATGGCTCATTATTATAAAAAATACTTAAATAAAAAAAAAATTAAGATATATATTTTTTTGGACCGTGGAAGCATACTGTGTTTGCTTTGTTCACTAGGTGCTGCTGTTCTGTAGCAGTGAGTTTCTTCTTTAGCCCCTGTTTCTTGGTTGGCCATCATTTGCCCCTGCCTCGCCTAGCTCTCTGCATCCCTGTGGGGGTCGATCCCAGTCCTTTCACAGAAGAAAGGGTTCTGCAAGAACTCCTAAAACTGAAGGTGGACAAAGCAATGGGTCCTGATGGAATTCACCCCAGAATTCTAAAAGAATTAAGGAAGGAACTAGTGAAACCACTGGCTACTCTTTTTAATAAATCATGGGAGGATGGTGTGGTACCCGAGGACTGGAGGAAGGCAGATGTGATTCCCCTTCACAAAAGTGGGACCAAGACAGAGGCAGGAAACTACAGACCTGTCAGTCTGACCTCTGTGGTAGGGAAAGTGATGGAGTCACTTCTGAAGGAAAGAATAGTTGAGTACCTAGAGGTCAGTGGAGCACAGGATCCAAGGCAGCATGGGTTCACAGTGGGAAGGTCATGTCAGACGAATCTAATAGATTTCTTTGACTGGGTGACCAAAGTAGTAGACCAGGGAGGGGCTGTGGACATGGCCTACCTAGACTTTAGCAAGGCATTTGACACAGTCCCATACAAAAGATTGATAGTCAAATTAACCAGCCTGGGAGTGGGTCCCAGGGTGGTAGCCAGGGTAAAACATTGGCTGGACAACAGGACACAGAAGGTAATTGTAAATGGAGTCCACTCTGAAGAAAGGGCTGTTACTAGTGGGTACCGCAGGGTCAGTATTGGGTCCAGTCCTTTAATGTCTTCATCAGTGACATTGCAGAGGGACTGAAGGAAAAGTATGCCTTTGCAGATGACACAAAGATCTGCAACAGGGTTGATACACAAGGAGGCGTGGAAAGGATGAAAAGGGACTTGGCAAGGTTGGAGGAATGGTCAGACGATGGCAGCTAGGATTCAATGCAAAAAGTGCAAATAATGCACCTGGGAAACAAGAACCCAGGGAAGAATACACAATGGGTGGGGAGGTAGTAACAACAACAAAACAGGAAAGGACCTGGGGTAATCATATCAGATGACCTTAAGGTTAGCAAGCAATGTGAGAAGGCAGTAGGGAGGGCGGGGGTATACTGGGATGTATAGGGAGGGCATCAGCAGCAGAAACAGGAAGTTGTTATCCTCTGTACAGACAGTTGGTGAGACCCCATCTGGAATACTGTGTCCAGTTCTGGAGACCCCATCTCCCAAGGACATAGACAGGATAGAGGCAGTCCAGAGGAGGGCAACTAAAATGGTGCAGGGTCTGCAAGAGAAGCCCTGATGAGGAGAGACTAAAGGAGCTTAATATGTATACCCTTGAGGAAAGAAGGGAGGGGGACATGATAGAAACTTTCAAGTACCTCAAGGGAATCAACAAAGTCCAAGAGGGTAGCATCTTTCAGAAAAAGAGACTTGCAAGAACAAGGGACACAATTTAAAGATAGAAGGAGGGTGGTTCAGGGGCAATGTGAGGAAGTATTATTTCACAGAGAGGGTAGTGGATGCATGGAACAGCCTTCCTGAGGAAGTTGTGGGGTCTAAAACTGTGGGAGAATTCAAGAATGCATGGGACAGACATAAGGCAATTCTTGTGGGGGGCAGGAAGATAAAGGCTGTTGGTTAACTAGGATCTGCGGCCTATCCTGTAGGTAGGGAAATGGGCAGACTAGATGGGCCTAGCGGTCCTTATCTTCCGTCAAAGTCTATGTTTCTATGTTTCTATGTTTCTATGTTTCTATGTCTAAGTGTTTGTGACAGAAAGTCTTCATGTCTTGCATCTTGCCCTGGGACAGAGAAAAAAAACTTTCTTTCTGATCTCAATCACAAATAATGTTGCCCATGGAGGAGTGCTGGGAGTGGAGGCTTAGCACATGCCAGACAGGTAGGAGATGTTGGCACCACTTGCAATTTTTTGGACCGTGGAAGCATACTGTGTTTGCTTTGTTCACTAGGTGCTGCTGTTCTGTAGCAGTGAGTTTCTTCTTTAGCCGCTGTTTCTTGGTTGGTCATCATTTGTCTCTGCCCCCCCCAACTCTCTGCATCCCTCTGGCCTAAGTGTTTGTGACAGAAGGTCTTCTGGTCTTGCAGCCTGCCCTGGGACAGAGAAAAAAAGCTTACTTTGTGATCTCAATCACAAATAATGCTGCCCATGGAGGAGTACTGGGAGTGGAGGCTTAACACAAGGTAGGAGATGTTGGCACCACTTACAATGGCAGATTTTAAATTGTGCTTTTATTTTCATTTTCAGAGGACTGGGGAACTTGGGGAGGGGGCCAGATGTTCCTGTTAAGCACTCCCTTTTGAAATGGGTCAATGATAAGTTGCAGTTGCTTGTGGTTCAAGTGACAGCGAGTGAAACATTTGGATTGGTAGTTTTGAAAAAAAAAAAGGCTGTGACAGTATTGGAAAGCCATGCGATCTACTGCCTGTGAAAAGCAAGAGGTGTGGTTTCTTGTTTAGAGTGAGGAGCCAGGAACTGAAGGCAGTCACGGTGACAGCTTTTATTTTAAGCAAGTACTACAGGGTTTTTAACTGGATGGGGTTTTTAATGTTTTTACCCACCTGTTTCTGTTTCAGGGGTTTGGGGTTTCAATGACTGGGGAGCTGCAAAGATAGCATCTGCATTCAGGGGGAAGAACTGATTTCTTTTTTGTGTTCTGCAGTCATGTGTGATAGATCCTGACATAGTGATGTTGTGTTGGGAAAACATCACTGTTCATGGTGGTCAATGACCAATCAGAAGCCTGGGAATGTTCTTGCCATTGTATAATTTGTAATATTGGTTCAGCAGTTTAGCAGAATTTTTTCCAGGAAAAGTATAAATTAAAACAGATAACACACCATGATTCCGCATGCTTAAATACTTTTTTGTATTGCTCGATTATGTTTGCAGAAAATAAAGTTTTACTGGCTTTAAATGCACAGAAGAAAAATAAAGCTCCTCATTAGGATGGCCTGGCCGCTGAACTATTTGTGGTCTACCCAGAATGGTGGACTAGGATCTTAACTAAGTTATTTAATTCAATAAATACATCACTGCAGCTCCCAAGAGATTGGAATATGGGAACATTTGTCCTATTGTACAAAGAAGGAAGTATTTTAGATCCAAGTATAGACCAATTATCACTTCATGCATTGGCCTTAAAATCTATACTCATATTTTATTTTCATGTTTGGAAGAATGGGTGGGACATAAACAGTTACTTTCATGAGATTGTTTCAGTGAATGTTATTGGGCTTTGGATAATTTTTGTTCTAAATTGTTTGTTAAAGAAGTATACACATGGTAAAAGTCAACCACTGAATGTGGCCTGTTTGGACAGGAGGTCCCCTTTTGACAATTTAGATATGGAATTACTATAGAACATTCTAAATAATCATGATATTGACAAGAACCTACCTTTGCTTATTATACTAGTGCACACTAATAATATCTCAAATGTTAGGGTATCTAGAGAAGGCAATGTATCGGATGATGTTAATGTGGAAAAGGAGTCAAACAGGGATGTTTGTTAGCGCCAATACTGTTCAATCTTCACATAGAAACTCTAGTTCATAAACCAAAAAAAGAAGCTGATTCTTTCCCATCAGAAGTCCTAGATAAATATTTTCAAATATTAATGCACGCAGATGACATCCTTTTGTGCTCCTTTAGCCAATTGGGAATAAAAGGTACAATTAACAGTACAGAAAATCGTCTTGGACAATTAGGTCTGGAATTAAACATGGATAAATCTTTAATATCTTAATTTTTGAAAAGAAAATAATCAGTCATCATGGAATATTGGTTAAACGTTCCTGAAAGTTGTGAAAGTTTATAAATACTTGGGTGTGTCCATGGACACAAACTGGACGTGGACATCTCATATTCATAATATCAAAAAACAGTGAATACAAGCTGCAAGAGGCAATCAGAGATTTAGTAAAAGTTTCAATGGCAATTCATTTGTAGCTCTTAGGAGAGCATTTGATTCAAAAGTAGTTAGTATGCTAATGTATGGGGCAGAGAGCTGGGCTTTTAGCAAAGCTCTTCAAGGTCTACAGTCAATACAAAATGTGTTTTGTAGTCAGATATTCAATGTGTATTATGATATGCCTACTGCATTTGTGAGATGGAATGCATGCTGTGATTAGAGCAATAAATGTTTGGAAGAAAATCATAAAATCTGACCATAACAGGTCAATACAGTGCTTTCAAGAAAGTATTATATGGCCCGATTCCAAAAGCACACTCCCGGTGTGTCAGGGACCATGTGCCTGATTCTGGAACATCAGGGTTCCTGTACCACAACACCTGGGAAATGCTGCAACTGCAGGCTAGCGCTGAATGCTAGGTGCACCTGCAGAACTTGACAGATGGAACTGCCCTCCCCATCCCACTGGGTGCAAGATGGACCACAATGCCCAGAGTGCCCATGGGGCAGAAGTGGCACAGGGAAGTACCATAGGGGTGTTGGGGAGCTTGTGTGTATGCCAGGGGGATGATCAGGCACGCCGTAAGGGGTGCCCTTGACAGTGCTAGCCACCTACTGGTATGTTCAGTGCCTTGAGACTGTCACCCCCGCCAGGTGTCCTATCACCCCCGCTGGGTGCCCTATCACCCTCCCGGCATACACTTGTTCCCCAACACTCCAGATGTACACCCCTGTCCCTACTAACCCCTGGACCCCACATACAGAGCTCTCCATCAGCTCCCCACCTTGAGGAGCATTGCTGCAAGGTGTTTAGACTAGCCCCTGGCTGGTCTAATGTGACCCTTGTCCTACCGCCACTGCAGGACATTTGGAATTCCAAATCAGCAGATGTGGCATACCCAAATGCAGGTCACAAGGGTGGCGCAGTGCCCCTTTTGTGCAGTGGTTTCCCTTACTGGCATAGACCATGTACTGGAATAGGGAATGCAATAATAAATGACGCAAGGTGCAACTTGCATCATTGTTGTTTGATGCAAGCACCTTGTGTCTAGCAGAACCCTTTTGGACTTGGGCCCATAATGTCTACAAAAATTCCTGTGGTTTGAAAGACTGAATACAGCTCTTAAAACCATGTGTCTGGTAGGTATATGGGACCTATCATCAACAAATAATCTGAATACTTATGTGGAAACAGCGATTCAGCACTTGACAGATAATGTTTTCCAACATAAGCATGGAAAATTGTTGGAAATTCTATATATTGCTGTCTATTGTAAAATAACTACACAATTTAAAAAGGACAGCAGTTTGGTGAAAAGGAGTGACCACACAGCGACAAAGATTAGCCATGTGCAAATTTCACTGAGGAATTTTAGATGGGGTACGGTACTCAAAATTGTTGTATGATACCCAATATCATTATAACAGATGCAAAAGTAATTTAAGTAAGAAGCTAGATGCCTGTTATGTTATATTTGAATGCCTGAATGAAATGTGTAGTTCCTTTATGAGGGGATGTAACAAACATTAAAAATATTAATGAAAGACTGAAAATGATGGAATGTGTGTTTTTCTATAATAGGGACAGTCATATATTTGCATCAGCTTCATTTGCCTACAGATCATTATGTATAATTAATGTGACAATGTTGTGACAAGGATTATAACACTTAACTAATCAAGTGAAAACATTTAGAGTCAGATTATTACATTTATAGTGGTAGAGTAAATGGAACTATTTTATCTGATCTTGTAGGTTGATTAGCCATATGTGTTTATTATGTGAAACAACTGACCATTCACCTTTCTGTGAAAGGGACTGTGCAATCTCTATTTGAAAAAGAAAATATATTTGTATAAGATTTTTTTTTTTATTGTGTTATACCATAATGTACCATTTTAACTGTTTTACTTGGTGTTACAATACAAAGTGGTGTGCAAGACAGAAGGAGGCGCTGGGCTCATCTAGACTGTCTCCCATTCTCAGTGGGCATATAGTTACCAGGCTATTTGGAGCATTAAAAGCTTGTCCAGTTCAGTTCTAAGCCTCTAAAAATCTTTATTTTCAAGAAAGTGCTGTGATAAGGAATTCACGCCTTTAGAGCCCTGACTGTGAAGAAATTATCTTGTCTATTGGTGTTAACCTTGGGTATCTTGAGTTGCTGGTCGTGGAATCGAAGCTATGCTGTCCTGATATTTCGGTTTTAGTTACAATATTTAGTAACGTCCTGGTTGTTAAGTATTTTGAACACTAATAACACATCTTCTTTCTTTTGTCTGTCCTCCAGATTAAACAGTTTTAATGTATGTAGCCTCTCTGTGTACGATAGATTTGTTAGTCTTGGTACTAGCTTTGTTGCCTTTCTCTGGACACCCTCAACTAACACAATATCCTTTTTCAGATGTGACGTCCAGAATGGGGAACCATAATCCAAATATGGTCTTATGTGTGTCCTGTATAAGGGAATTAGACATTGTTCACTTCTAGATATTAATGCTTTCCTGATGCATCCTAATAACCTATGTGCTTTCTGTGTTATTTCCCTACAGTGATTTGTGGGTGTGAGAGTATCATTTATTAAGATGTCCAGGTCCCGTTTACTTTATACTGGAGTACAAGTAGCATTACACAGTTTATACAATTTTAAGGAGTTGTTCTTACCTTAATATGGTACAAGCATTTGTCTGTGTTGAACCTCATTTTGTTCTTGTTTGTCCATGACTCTGTTTTCTTTAAATCACTTGCCAGGGACTGGTATTTTTCATCAATGTCCATTTCAGTACTTATTTTTGTATCATCTACAAACTTGATGCTATTGTTTTGTAAATTACAGGGCATGTCCCTGAGGTACAGAGTAAACAGAACTGGTCCAAGCACTGACCCCTGTGGCACTCCACTACCCATGTACCTACCTAACCAGTTAAAGGTTTAGTCCCATATTCCTAAGTTTATCACTGAACCAATGGGTGGTGCAGTATCAAATGCCTTCTGTAAGTCCAGGAAGATCATGTCCACTGGTGTCCCTCTGTCTAGACTGGAACCAACACTATCATAAAAAGTTATTACGTGTGTGGTACATGATCTCTCAGGGACAAAGCCATGCTGTGTAGAATCTTGCATCCCTATTTGTTTTATAGTTTTCAAAATGTTTTTTTAATAGTTTTTCCATCATTTTGCAAGGCACTGAAGTGAGGCTTATGGGCCTATAATTCCCTACCAGGTTCCTGCTGCCCTTTTTATGGATAGGGGTGATAATGGCCTTTTTCCAATCATCTAGTACAAGCCCCTGCTTGTATGATTAATTAAAAAGTATTTTAAATGGGATGCTCAGGGGCTCCGCTAATTCTCCATGGAACACTGGATGGATGGCATCTGGCTCATGTGCTGAATTTGATTTTATTCAGCTAATTACTTCCTAGACTTCTTTTCTGGTGAATATCAGGTCTTCCATGTTTAGTTGTTCCCAATTAATTCTTTCCATATTCTTATAATTGAAAACTGTAGAGAAGAAGCCATTTAGGGAATCTGCAATATTAGTGGGGTCCTTTATGATCTCATTATTGTTTACTAAAGACCCAATTGTTCTGTCACCCAACCTGTTATTGTTTATATATGAAAAAAGGATTACTAGTTGTCCATTGTATGTGCAATTTCTAATTCCATTTTTTTCTTTCATTTTGAATCAGTTTCTTAGTTTTTTTTTTTTTTCCAATTGTTTAACCAGGAGTGGCACACTAAGCTGACAGCTTGTTTACAGGTGTGACTTGGGAGCATAGGGAAGTTAAGTGACTTGCACAGGGTCACACAGTATGCAAGTGGGGGCTATGGGATTCAAACCCAGGTCTCCAGATTTGCAGCTCAGAGCCTTAAACCACCGCACTATACTGCCTCCAAAATGGTTGGAGACCAAGATTAGAATCCTGGTGTCCACTGCCTCCTGGCCGAGCTGCTTCATGCCCCAGCCCTCCACACCACAGGACCAGCTCTGCACTGTACCTTGATTTTGTTTGTTCTGAGGGATTATTTTTAAAGATCTTGTATGAACGTTCATTTTTTCTAATTTATTTTTTACTGTTTTTTGTTAGCCATACTAGAACCTTCCCCTTGCTAATATATTTGTTTCTGCCAGGAACATGTTTATCCTCCATCTTTCCTAATTTTGTTTTTATGAGACTCTAGCAGTCCTCGACAGGCAAATCTCTCATTAATTGTTCCCAGTCTAGTGATTTTAGCTGTGTCTTGATTTATATATACAGCAGTTTGCCTTGCAGTAGTTTCTTAGAAATAAAGTATGTTTGTCCCTAATGAGGCATGCTGTCATATTAAAGTAAAGCATGTTGTGGTCACTGTTACCTAGGGAATCTTTTACCACAATATTACCTAGTTCCTCTTGTAAATTAGTAATAATCAAATCTAAAATGTTTTGTCCCCTGGTTGGCTCCAGCACCCTCTGTTCTTGTCCTGACTGAAGTAGGTTATTTAACAAATCTGTTTCCAGTGTTTTAGTATCAATAAGCTGTTCTCAGGATATACCAGGAAGATTAAAATCTCCCAAAACTATAATATCTGATAGGTCTTCTGCTAATAATGTTTCAAACAACAGGTTTGTATTATATTCATGACTACTTGCTGGGGGTCTTCAACAATTTCTGATTGCTATCTTCTTCCATAGATGCTGTCATAGATGTTGTAATCAGATAAGGGCCTTTGGTCCACCTAGTCTGCCCATGAACACTAGTACTGTGCTTTTTCAAGCTTCCTAGGAACTAGATTGTTGCTTCCCCTCCCGACTACTAGGATCCCCTTATGTCTATTCCATGCAATCTTAAATCCTGTAATCATATCTACCCTCACCACCTCTTCTGGTAGGCTGTTCCATTTGTTCACTACCTTCCCTGTGAAGAAGTTCTTTCTCACATTCCCTCTGAATCTCCTTCCCTCTGATATCCAGTGAGGACAGTGACTGAATATGGGCGACTGTCAAAACGGTGACTCATATTCAGCACTATCCCCATGGGCTACCCTGCAAGGGTAGTGACCCTACGTGAAAGTGAATGCAGGGAAGGGTGACTGGAAGGGGGGAAAGCGAGGGGAAGGGGAGGGACAGGGAAGATGTATTAGGGAACTGGTGTGCCTGCTGCCGCTGAGCTAGCCATGTGGTGTGGTGGTGTGGGGGGGCTAGCTCTGGCTCAGCAGGTACTGGGTTTGGGGCTGGGGACCTGGAGTGTTGGAATTTTGCCATTGCCTGCAGCTGTGGGACTTAATGTTTTTGGCAATGTGGACTGTGCCCCCCTCCCAGACATGCACCCCCTGGAGTTGAGAATCTAAAATCAGGGGGGTGCCCCCCTGCAAAAACACTTATTTCATTGCTGGATGTTGGGTCACCTGCAAGTGTATGTCACCGATTTGCTTTTCTTTTTTTTGCAATTTTAACTTACAGAGGGCAACACTTTACAAATGATACAGAACAATTCCAATTTAAACAAGCTGTAAATTGTGTCCCCCTCTTCCTTCCCCCCTCCCACCACTTGAGAATATAAGTTACATTCAAGTCAGACAAATTATGAACTATATCTCCCTCCCACCTCCTCAATCCCCCCCCCACTTACCCAAAACTTGCATGGATAATACATAACTATATAGTGTTAAGAGCACAATCCTAAAAGTAGGCAGTTTGCAAAGAATAGAGAGCTTGTAATGGGTCTCAGATTTTGTTGAATCTAGTGAAGTTATTCTGTAAACTTGAAATAATTTTTTCAGTTCTAAGGTTAGCCATGAGCTCCTTCAGCCATTCAATATATGATATATCTTCACTATCTTTCCAATGTCTAAGTATTAATTTTTTTAACTGACATGGAAATTAAAGCTATATGATATTTGCAAGCCATGACAGTGATTTCTGAAAAGTCTCCCAGAAGGCAGGTTTTAACTGAAAACAAGTCTTTAAGACCCAGTAAGGAATCCATTCTTTGTTGAATAAGTAACCATAAGGGAGGTATCTTAGGATAGAGCCAACAAATGTGGAGTAAATTACCTTCGCTCTGTGCACATCTTGTACAGATCGAAGAAGATGCAATTCCAAATTTGGCCAGTCTCTGAGGTGTGTAATATAAGTTGTGTAATATTTTTAACTGCATAAGATGAAGGCTATCCTGTGTGATAAATTTGTGACATCCTTGCCAGAGGACAGACCAACTGATAGTTATCTCTGGGAGGAGAGAGGCCCAGTAAGTGGAAGGACCAAAATATTCTGGATAGATCCAATCATGAAGAATAGTAAAAATCTTGGAAACAGCATGGGAAGAACACATCAAGTGGGCCAAATCTGAGCTAAAGGCTGGACCAGAAGAAAAAGGGGGAGTTATTCCCATGGTTTTCACTAACAAATGACGTAAGTGGAAAATTTTGAAGATGTCAGAATTCGGAATACCCAACTTAGCTAGAATCTCAGAGGATGAGAGTCAAATTTCACTTGCTGCATCCCAAAAATATGAAAGATTAAGATCCTTCGCCTTTGGAAGCCAAAAAGAGGAGAGGACCCTACCATCCATTTTAAAGTTGGGATTACTTATTAATGGTTGTTCCAGATCCTTACACTGATTATATTTAATGAAGTTGCAGAGTTGTGAATGCACTTTAATAGAAAGCACGATAGGTGTAGAAATAAGTTGTGTAGGGAGACATTTAGGTTTTATATGCAAAAGAGCTAGAGGGGAAATACCATAATGTTTAATTAGAGATAATTCTAATTTAAGCCAGAAGGGCCTATAAAGGGGTAGCTGTTCTGGGGTAGCCACCTAAGATATTTACTAGCATGACTCTCCCAATAATAAAGACTAACACATGGAAGATGCAGGCCACCTTTGGTCTTGGGAGCACTCAGTTTATGATATGCAAGTTGAGGCATTTTTTCACCCCAAATAAAGTCACTAATAAGACTATGTACTTTCTTGAACCAAGACAAAGGAAGCCACACATTTAAAAGATTTAAGGGGTAAAAAAGAAGGGGGAAAATATTTATTTTGATAAGATTGACTTTGTCCCATAAAGAGAGAGAGAGAGAGAGAGAGACAGAGAAGAGACCACCTTTTCAAGTCTTGAGTGATGACAAGCAATAGGGAATCTAGGTTTTTCTTTTGAAGAAGAGAAGGGGTATTTATGAGAACTATCCCGAGATATTTGAAAGATTCTTTTCCCCAAGACAATCCTAAGGTTGTAATTTCTTGTTTTAACACTCTCTGATTAAGAGAAAATACAGTGGTTTTATCTACATTTAACTTGTAATTGGAAAGAGACAGCCAAATGTCTGAACAATCTCCAGCATGGGGGGTATGGATAGGGCAGGGTGGGTCAATTGCAAGAGTAAATCATCAGCATAAGCTGAGACTTTGATTTCATAGCCTTGTATGAAAATACTTTGAATTCTGGGACAATTAACTAATGTGCAAATAAGCGGTTCCAAATAGAGATTGAAAAGGAGTGGGGACAAAGGAGAACTTTGCCTCGTCCCTGAGTGTAGAGGAAATAAGTCTGAAACAATTCCATTACTTGAGACCCGAGCTGAAGGGGATGTATAAATTGCTTGAACCCATTTTTGAAATTCTAAGGGGAAACCAAAAGCATGTAGAGTAAGGAAAAGAAAATTCCAATCAACTCTGTCAAATGCCTTCTCAACGTCCAGAGAAATGAACAGCCAGAAATTTGGCATCTCTGGACACTGAGAAGACATGGGCAAGAGTTCGTAAATGGTCAGTTGATGACCTACCCTTCATAAAGCCAACCTGCTGAAATCCTATCAGGCTAGGAAGAACTGTATTAATACAGTTGGCTAGTAATTTACTCAAAATTTTAAAATCTTAGTTAAGCAGAGAAATTGGCCTGTAACTTGTCACTAATCCGGGGGGTTTACCCGGTTTAAGTAGAAGAGTGATTAAGGTTTCAAATAGAGTTTTATCAGTACTATCACCAGATAGAATATGTTGGAATAAGGAAAGAAGTAATGGAACAAGTTGTTTTGCAAAAGTTTTATAAAAATTAGGTGAGAAACCATCCAGACCTGGAGTTTTATCTACAGGGAGATCTTTAATAACTTTGAAAATTTCTGCTTCAGTAATGGGAGCACATGATAAGATTTGTTGCACGCCTGAAAGGGAGGACAGATGAGAATCAGTTAGATATTGATCCAGATCTTCCAAGGATGGGGGATTTACCATAAGGTTATATAATTGTTGACAGTAGTTGCAAACTCGACTATGATATCCGCCTGATTATTCTTCAGGGTACCATCAGGTGACCGAATAGTAGCAATAAATCTTGAAGACTCTTGTTGCATAATTCTTTGAGCTAGTAAATGGCCTGCTTTTTCACCCTGAGCGGTATAAGTAGCATTAGATTTAAGAATCATAAATTCTGCCTTTTCTCTTAAAAGATCTAAATACATATCCCTCAGTTTAGTGAGTGTTAACTTAATTAATTCTGAAGTGTTTGGGGATAAATTAGCTTTCATAGTTCTAATTTGGGAAAGAATATGCATCATTTGCTGTTCTCTTGTTTTCTTTCATTTAGATGCTAAACCAATTAACTGACCTCGTATGTATGCTTTTAAAGCACACCACTCTATGTCTGGTTTACCTGCGGAATTGCAGTTAACAGATATAAACTGAGAGATATGAGTCATGATCCATTTCACAATATCCAGGTCTTTTAGCAATGCCGATTTGCTTTTCAGTGACATACACTCACCATAATAGCGATCTCTGGTTTGTGATCGCTATTATGACATGGAAACCTCCCTCCAGTTTCATCCTATGTCCCCTTGTCCTGGAGCATCTTTTTCTTGAAAAACTGTATTTTCCTGCACCTTATTTTTCCCTATGAGGTACTCAATCATTTCTCCCCCCTTCTCCCTCTTCCCTCCTCCAGGAAGTACATATTTAAGTCCTTCAATCTATCCTCATAGGGTCTGTGATGTAATCCCTGCCCCATCTTGGTTGCCCTCCTCTGAACTTCCTCCACTATATCTATGTCCTTATGCAGGTAAGGCATCCAGAACTGTACACGGTACTCGAGAAGCGGCCTCACTAACGTCCTGTACAGTGGAATTATTATTTCCTTTTTCCTGCTGGTGATACCACTGCCTATACATCCCAGCATCCTGTTAGCTCAATCTGCTGCCTTGTTGCGCTGACTTCCTACCTTGAGATCATCAGGGATGATAACTCCTAGGTCCCTTTCCTGCTTGGAGCATTATATATCCTCCCCCACAGCTGATATGTTGTTCCTGGGTTTTTGTGCCCCATGTGTATTATCTTACACTTTTTTCCATTGAACTTCAACTGCTAATCCATTGACCAGTCCTCCAGCTTCTGCAGCTCTCTCTTCATTCTATCGACACCCTACGATGTGCCACCCTGTTACAGAGCTTTGTGTCATCAGCGAACAGACAAATTTTCCCTTCCAGGCCCTCCGCAATGTCACTGATGAAGATATTGATTCCTGTTTTTTTTTTTTTGTGGCTGAATCCATAAGCTTTCAGTATCACTATTGGGTTCCCCACCAATTTTTAGCTCCATACAATCTAGTCCTTTTCTTGTGTAGATGCAAAACCCTCTGCTTTTCCTATCTTTTCTGTCTTTGTAAAATAGGTTGTAGTTGTGGATCAGTCTTTACCAGTCACTGGTGCTATCCCACTGGATCTCTGTTATGGCAACCACATCTATGTTATCCCTAACAAGTAAAAATTCTAATTCTGTCTTTTTTTACATTGTTGAGACTTCTATCATTAGCTAGGAGAAAATTATAGTTGAATATAGATTTACTATGTTTCTCTTGTGGGTCCCTGGTCACTTTTCCCTGACATCTCCTGTGTTTTAGCTTAAAGCTTCAGCTATATATTTCTCAATTCATTTTCCTAGGAATGCACATCCCCTCCTACTGAGGCATAGCCCATCCCAGCTATATAGGCCAAAGTTGTTTTTAAACTTCTCTCAGTACGTCATGCAGGTTATGCCTTTACTAAATGTCCATTTCTGCAGCCATTCATTGATGGATTTTATTTTGTTTTGTCCTACTCACCCTGGGAACTAGTAATAGTTCTGAGAAGCAGACTTCACACCCATATTCCACCAGTTTATTATATAGTGCAATGAAATGCTTTTTTATTGTTTCAATATCCACATGCCCAACATTATTAGTACCTACATGGATAATAACTAGTGCATTTTTCCCAGCTGTTCTTAAAATATTGTCAGCCATTCTGGTGAAATCTGAGATTTTTGCTCCCCTGAAACTACTACAAATTCGAGTCACTCCATCTGGACCACATATATGACTGTCTGCAAACTTAAGGATTCAATCTCCCAGAACATAAATTTGTGTGGAGTCAGAATGCTCATGTGGAGAACTTTGTTCCTGTGATGGCTATGGATTAACAGTTCTGTTTGGTAATGACTCCTCCCCAGAGTTGACTGTCTCATTTTGTTTATTTTCTTCTTGGAGAGGTTCGGCTGTCTCAACTACTTGTACTGAATCATTTTCAAAGCTTACTAATGGATAAAATTGATTTGAGATACTGAGTTTGAAATCCTTTACCCGCCTATCTTTTTTTATTTGCCTTTTAGTCCCAACTGCTACCCACTCCTCCTTTTCCAGTTCCACTCTCTTTTCCTTTCTATTGCTTTTTTCTACTGGGGTGTTTCCATTGATGTTATCAATTCAAATCCCTAGAGTATGAGATTCCATGTTTCCTTGACATTCATTTAGCAGAATTTTGCTTTTTAGGCTGCCTGCCTACCTCCATTTCCAACTCTAGGATTTTTACTTTCACCTTTTTTATTTTTGTACATTGTGGGCACGTAAAGTCTTCATAACTTAGGCTTGATGATACACTGAATTTATTATGACTATGCAAGCCAGTCCTATTTCCCCAGTGATTAAAGTCACTAAACCTGTCTTTGAATTCATGGTTGCTACCTTCAAGAATGTGGATTTAAACTGTTAACTGTTAAGCTGTTATATGTGACAGTCTTACAATTTCCTACATACTGAATAAATTAAGCACAAACTGAAACTACCTGCCTGAAGCAAGTGACCTGTAAATGAAAGTATACTATTCCAAGAACAGTCAGTAAGTCACACCTACTGCTGTCAAGCATTAGGTCTGCTGGCCAATGCTATCAGACAATATACTGTATATTGGACATTCAGTTTACCTTAATATCCATGTATTCTAACTTGTACTTATCCAGTCCAGCAGTTGATGCATTCCTGCTAGACATGAGAAATCTATCTACTTCTCAAGGATCACCCCCAAGGAAACTTTTCCCAAGTCCATACTCTGTATTGCAGACTAACACTTCTCTTACAAGAGGCAGTCTTCAGTTCATAAACTGCTCAACACTTACACAAGGTTATGATCTTACACTCCTCTGGAGTCTTAAGACCTGAAGAATATACATGATCGTCAGCTGTATTTGATCATATTATCATCTTGTCTAATCAGTTCAGAGCTGCTTGCTCTCAAACCAGCACACCAACAAATAAATGAGTCCTTCTCCACCATCCCAAGAGCTGTAAATAATCTACCTGTAAATATACATCTCAACCACACTTCTGCTACCATCTGGAATTATCTAGCTGCATCAACAAGTCTGCCTACATGGTAGCAAGGAAGAAATGCACTTCCTTCTGTGCGCTTCCAAACATAGACCATCTGCAGTATTCTGTTCATCACGTTCTGGCATTTGCATCCTACTGCTTTTCACACATTTATCTTGACAGCCACAACAATCAAACAATATATCTCAAACCTACAGTTTTCCCTCACTTCCATCCATCCCAATACCACAAGCTCTTACTTATCCTGTCTAACAATGAAGGCTTTTCTTCAAGGCTTGAGAAAATCTCCTTAAGATCTTCCCACAAGGAAGTCTGTAGATTACAATCTATATTCTTGACTGATGGAGCTATTAAAGGATGGAGTTTTGGATCTTCTGATGATCTTCCTCATGGTTCTCTTATCAAAGCCTTAATCCAACATGGCATACAAGCTAACATTACACATTGGATAGAAAATTGGCTGACTGATAGGAGGCAGAGGGTGTCTGTAAGGGGATCCTTGTCAAGATGGGCGCAGGTGACTAGTAGAGTCTCCCAGGGTTCGGTATTGGGCCCTTGTCTCTTTAATTTGTACATATCATCTATGCAAACTACAACTCCTGTTTGGTTATCAAAATCTGAAGATGATACTAGAAAAGATTTCATAATAAATTCAAAAAAGGATGCAGTTACTCTTCAGTCAGCCTTAAAAGAACTAGAACAGTGGGCAAAAACAAAGTAATCTACTTTTAATACTGACAAATGTAGGGTCATGCACTTGGGCAAGAACAACAGTCACTACAAGTACAGCCTTAATGGAGTGTAGTTACAGGCAGTTTTAGATGAGAAGGGTCTAAGCAATCACATTACCAGTGACCTTAGCTTAAAGACTCACTGTAATCAGGTGATAAAAAAAGCTAGAGGTTTATTGCACTGTATAAATAAACATATAAAAAGCAGAGATAGACAAGTAATGTTGAGCCTATATAAAGCACTGGTCTGTCCGCATGTGGAGCATTGTGCCCAACTTTGGTCACCAGGGGGCAAAACAGAAATTAAAGCACTAGAATGAGTGCAAAGAAGAGTAACCAAGTGCATCTCTGGTCTAGAAGGGCTGAGCTACCACCAGAGATTGCAGGAACTGGGCCTTTATTCACTAGAATTTTGAAGACTTAGGGGCAACATGTGTATGGTTTACAGAGCGCTGTTTGATGATGATCTGTGGGTACAGCTGGGATTAGAGCTAAGAATACAGGCATATGAAACCAGGGCTCATCCACTGCATTTAAAGAGCTCCACCTATCACACAAAAAAGGAAGCATTTGTTTAGTATTAGGGTCAGTAAATTATGAAATGAACTACCAGTTGAAGTGGTGGCTAGTCAGACAATGTCAGAGTTCAAGTCTCGCCTAGATGCATACCTGATAAAAACAGGTACTACAGGCAAACAGTTAATACTATGTCAAGCTGCTATGAACGTTTGTCTTCTTAGCATTGCATTTACCTATGATACCTATGAGACCTATCTTAATCTACAAGCAGCCATGACATAAGAATTACTTGGATTCCTAAGACCTGGAGAATTTGCCTCTTCTTCTGTCTTCAGTCCTGCAATTCACCTGATAAAGAACAGTCTTAAGAAAGTATCAGCAGATCACTTTATCCATACTTTACCAAGATCAAAAACTTATAGATGTAACAGAGGGGTCCACATATTCTATTTTGGAACACATTCAGCTTGGTGTCCTATTCAAGTCCTCCGTCAACTGCCAGTTATGAAATTACATCCATATTTACTTGTCCTCTTCTGTGTACTGAAAAGTTTACATCATGATTACTTCCTCGTTCATGCTTTACCGTATGTTAGAGTGTTGCTATATCATCTGAGTCTCGATTTTTGTTTCTGGAAAGAACATACCAGCTCACATCGTCAAGATCATGGGTCACTTACTTCATCTTGCTTTGAAACCTAGACATCCAGATTCCAAACTCTGCCAAGCTTATCAACATTTTTAGAGAAGCCTGGAGGGAAGACTAACCTAGTAACCTGGGTTCCCCAGATGTTCCCCCTTGTGTTTTTTTTTCTTCTCATCTGTGTTATTAGGTCTACTCCATGAGTTGAAGGAGGTGGGTTCTGTTACATCATACTTTGGTCTTCTGGCTATTTTGGTTACCAATTTCTTTAGTCTTGAGAAACTTCTCCTGGCACCTCTACCGAGGGTGGAAATCCAGATGAAAGAGTCAAGCCAAAGTAAATCATCAAAGTAATGTTGTTTAAGCACTTACACAACTAGCAACCACATAATTGAATTGAAAGGCTTCACCTGTGGTTTCTTTGGGAATTGCCATATGCCACCTCCTTCCCTACATAAGCTATAAACTCATATACCTCCTCTGCTCAGTGTTTTTCATGGCCACCTCCTCTCACCCCTTTTCCTTCTTTGGCACTCAATCTCTGGTGTGGCTCTTTTAACTACCAATATCCTTTAGCCTTGAGGAACTTCTCCTGCACCTATACCAAAGGACAAAAATCCAGAGGAAAGTGTCAAGTCAAAGTAACTCATCAAAGTAATGTTGCACAAGCACTTGCACAAGTGGTAGCCATACACTGAACTATAAAAAAACTGAAGGTGCACATAGTACTTGTCTTACCTTTTATTTGTTAGATGATCTGTTACATGTTTCTGTCCATATAAAATATTTTTAGTTGTATATACAGTACAGGCATACAAAAGTTTAGCAGCATGTAGCTTTCTGTGATTTTCAGTTAAATAATATATGTTCTGTGGCAACTTATTTTTTAAATTAAGATATTTGGTCCCTGTCACCTCTTCCAGCCAACTGGCAACTGGGACACATAGGTGTTTTACAGGTTTTTCTTCCCTAATCCCCCCTCCAAGACCCTGGCACATGGCTGTGCAAGTGAGTGGAGGCACACTACACACCCTGTGGCACCAGCTCAGCCCCTTCCACCTTATGTAACAGTTTACCACCAACCTCCCACCTATGCTGCCCACTGGGCCTCCATGTGGTGGGAGTGGAACTATGGGGGGTTGCCAGCCTACCCTCACCACCCTCAGGAGAGGTGAGCTGCCCATCAGCATGCTTGATCCTGCTCCACCCTCCACCCCACACTGGCACCCTGATGACCCAAGGTCATTCCTGAACCCAAGTCATCGGCATAGTGTGAGGTGTGGCGTCCAGCAACTCAACCCTCAGTGCCACTGGGTCAGTCTGGGGCAGCATTTTTGAATAGAAATAGCATTTTATTGACATTTCAGGTGCCCTTTCATGGTCACATGACCAGATAGAAACATAGGAGGCAATATAATGCAGTGGTTTAAGGCTCTGAGCTGCAAATCTGGAGACCTGGGTTGGAATCCCACAGCCCCCACTTGCATACTGTGTGACCCTGAGCAAGTCACTTAACTTCCCTGTGCTCCCAGGTTGCACCTGTAAACAAGCTTTCAGCTTAGTGTATCTCACCTGGTTAAACAATTGGGGGTAAAAAAAAAGAAACATAGACAATGATGGCAGAAAAACAGCAAAGGTCTATCTAGTCTGCTCACAGTACCCTAGCTGCCCCAGATTTTTTTTTTAATGAATGTAAGTAGCAGTGAAGAAAATGGTGATTGATAAAGAAGACTTTACTTCATCAGGTAAAGGGTTCCACACTGTTGCAGTGCAATAAATTAAGGACTCTTTCCCTGAGTTTGCACAGACCAATGGAAGGGTCAGTTAGGTCTTAGTAGATGACAGTGAACTGTATGGGGAACGATATACATTCAAAAGGGCTCAAAGTGATGTTGGAATACCAGTATGTAGTATTTTAAACATAAAATGGGACATACTCATGACCTCAAATTCTTGAGTCTGTACTCCTGCTAAATAATTTCTTGCAGTTCACCTTGTTTCTTCCCTTCCTTTCAGGAACTTGACGGTCTCTATCATAATCTTCCCCTCTTACCTGGTCTCCAGTGAATACATGTTCAGTGCCTTGAATTGATCATTGTGAGATCTGCCCTGCTGGCCCTGCTGGTCCTGAATCATCTTGGTCACCCTGAATTTCACTGTCTTAAGCCTGTCTTTCACCTTCCTTGGGTAAGAACTCCAGAAATAGGCATAGTATTCCAGGTGTGGCATCAGTCACCTATAGAAAAGTGATGTAGTACCTCCTTTTCCTGCTGTCATTGCCCCTTTTGATACACCACAGCATCCTACTTGCCTTACTATAGGCATTGTTACACTGGCTTGATTGCTTAAGAGAGTCTCTAATGGTGATTCCCAGGTTCATTTCCTCTGCCACAGTGCAACGTTTTACTCCTCTCATCCATTACTCTATCATGAGGTTCTTGTTCCCTAGGTACATCACCTTGCATTTTTTGGTGTTGAATTTCAAATGCCAAACCTTAGACCACCTCTCTCACCTTTGTAGAGTCCTCTGCATCTCTCTTAACCCTTCAACACTATCTATCCTACAACAAAGCTTCATGCCAACTGTCAAGAGACACAACTTGCCCTGAAAATTAGCTGCTACATTGGCTGGGAATCCAACCCGGGCCACCTGCTAGGAAGGAAGCTATGCTAACCACTATACCACCAATGCTCTTTTATACTGACAAACCATTACTACCTATAAAAAGATCAGAGTCTGCCAACAAAACATGTTAATGGTTTTCATACTTTTCCCCGAAGGGAGCATATGGATATTTTAATTCTAAATAATATTGTGCACAAATAACAAAAGTAGCCTGGCAGAGGAGTATAAAATAGCAGCAAAAGCATTAATTTAATTAAAGTGCATTTGATGCTTGTGAGCATATTTGTTGCCTTGTGGTCCCATAAAATCATATAAGAACTTTGGCCAACTCCGTTCAATGGCCTGAAGTCCTCACTGTACTGTAACTGACATCTGGGGGTTGACCTGTGTCTGTCCAAAAGCTGGCTTCAAAAGAGGCTATAGTGAACACAGCAGCTCAAAAAACATGACAGAACAGACTCTTATGGAGACATAAATGATGACAAATGCAGCAGGTTCTGGTCAGAGCCAAAACAGCTGCTAATGCATTAACCAGATACAAGATATATAATTAAAGTGCAGACTGTGTTTTAATTTCTTTGTTATATTTACACTGTATTTAGCAAAACTAGGCTATATGTGATGAAACACCATATATTCAGTAGGGTGTAGCAGAGGTACTATGCCTCAGTTTCAGTAAGGTCTGCTTTTACCCATTTTTACAATCTGGGAAGGAGGATTCCTGATTTGTGCTGGGGAAGATGATCTGGCTCTAAATTCCTCACCTCGTTGCTTCCTTTCTGGACAAGGAGTAAGAGAAGGTTGTTTTTTGTATGTTTTTTGGGGATTTCTATAACTCACATGGGCTTCATCACCCCATGGTGGAGGAGCTGCAGGATCTGTAGGAGAGACTCGTTACTTCTATAAAATTGTGAACTGAGATAGAACACTGCAACAGCCGTGCCAGCACTGCAGGCAACTCACACCTGGCTGACAATGTTCTGCCCTGAGGGATGCAGGAACACCAAGCATGACTAAACTAAAAGGAAGAAGCATGGGAAATATTATGACCTATGTGGGAAAGACTAATAAGTGGGCAGCACAAGGCAGTTTAATTGCCCCCCCCCATTGGCCTTGGAAAGTGATCTGGGATGCTGCCAATGACTTATTGACAGCCCTTGCCTTGCTCTTTGGAGTCTCAAATTTTGCAAACTTTAGAACTTTTTGTAGGCAAGACTTGACAGGTTATGTAACTAAGCATTATATTATAATTGTTTGGGTCATGCTTGAAAATAGGCAAATTATTGTCTAGTGCACTTATCTTGGAAACCAAAATCTAAATAAATAAATAAATAAAAGTAAAAAAAAACATAGGCATTTGAGAAAGTTACTCCTTTGTTAAAGTTTTATACATCTATCACCTTTCGATCCAAACATATATATTATTAATGACTTTAGGGAATGAGGATAATATTTTAGTATTTTGCTAACAGTTATATACCATTCCAATTTCCTAAGTATTTCTAAATAGATCTTTAGAATAGTTTAAGTGACAAATTAACTAATAATGGTAGACTGCCATGGCTGCTGAGAGCTCAGATCTGAGATGTGGCATGGATCACAACAACAAATACAATATGTGCTGTAATGTTATCAGCAAAAGGTATGCCATCTATGCTAACACTTTCTCGACTGTGTGTCCTTCTTTAAAGCAAGCTAAAAAATTGCCACACCAGGCTGGAGTATTGTGTGCAGTTGTAGTCACCTTATAAAACAATGGAAATAAAGGCTCTTCAGGGGGTACAGTGCAGAGTAACTAAACTTGTAACAAGGATTAAAAATCAGACCTATGAAGAAAGGCTGGGAGCTTGGAATTTGTTTTCCTTGGAGTACAGGCACATGAGGGGTGATCTGTGTTTGTTATACAAGGCATTAGTACACAATAATTTGTGGGATTGCCTTGGTCTCAAATTGAGGAACCAAATTCATTGTACCAGGGTGCATGCACTTCAACTAAAAGGTGATATAAATTATACAAAGAGAAGGCAGGCATGGTTTAGCCAATGAATAGTAACATTATGGAATTCTCTTCCATGTGAAGTAGCGGGCAGCAGTACAATGAATGAGCTCAAATCCATACTAGATAAGCATTATAAAGAGAACAATATTGTGGGTTATCATTATTAAAAATTAGGTGAGCAGTTATGGGCTTTTTACCTCACTGTGATTGTAGACTACATATGTTACTTGGATGAGGTGCTTTTCTATCATCCACAGAACTTCCATGCTTACCTGTTGAGTCTGAAGCAGCATGGAGTTTGCATGGTACAAGCAGAGCTGTGTGGAGCAAGCAGAGTGCAAGTATGAAGAGAGCAAGGAGAGTCAGAGTTGGAGAGGTGGCTCAAAGGTTCACAAGCCAGGAAAATACAGCTGTTTTGGATAAAAGACAGAAGAGTGGTGAGTGGATAAGTGTCTGGAAAGACTTGGGAAAGGCATGAGCATGAAGTTACATGAAGCTACTTCTGTTGCAGAAGCAGTGGGGAGTCAGTGGAAAAATTAAAACAGGGAAACTGAAATGAGTTATGCTAGGATATTGAGCATACAAACAATGAATTATTAAGCATAAATGCTAAGGATGGGTATGGCAAGGATAATTTAGAAACAGAAGATAATATGTAGATAGATAGATAGATATTTTATTTATATAGCACCCATCTCTGAAGACTCTGGGTGCTGCACAGTATAACACACATAACATACAAAAACATCTTAAAAATACAATAAAACAAATTTGAAACAAGCAGCAATAACAACATACAAAATACAGCTGGGAGCAACAGCTTAACTAACCATCATAAAATATACTATTATTGTAAATCACCTTTGATTGAAAGTTTGATTAAATAAATATGGTTTGAGGCCCTTCTTAAAGTCTTCCACTGAGACGGCCTTCCTAAGATAACCAAGCAAGAAGTTCCACAGAGTAGGCGCGGCTTCCACAAATACTCTATCACCCGAATGCTGCAGCCTAACCCTGGGAACTTCAAGGAGGCCACCCCCGGCAGAATGAAGAGCCTGGATTGGGCAGTACAGCACAAGGAGCTCTTGTAGATAGACTGGGGCCCTCTAGTGCAGGGTCTTATAGGTTGACAGCCCTATCTTGAAGACAACCCTCCACCATAATGGCAGCCAGTGCAGTTTGCGGAGCGATGGGGTGATATGTTCCCATCTTTTCACCCCCAACAATAATCTCACTGCCACATTTTGCACCAGCTGCAGTCTGTGGAGGTTGCCTCCAGATATCCCTAGGTACAGGGCATTGCAGTAGTCCAACCTGGAAGTGACGAAAGCATGTACCAGTGTGGGCAGGTCATCAGGTGGGATCAGGGCTTGAATTCGGGCAATATTCCTGAGATGATAAAACCCACTTCTCACCGCAGTCGACACCTGTGCATCAAGTGTCAGACCGCCATCCAGGATTACTCCCAAATTCTTCACCTGCCTAGAGGGGTTTAAAGGCACACCCTCCAACACAACGTAAGTGGGTAATGCCATGCCTCCCCTCCGCCCTGATGACCCGGCTCCACCACCAGTACCTCAGTCTTGTCTGGGTTAAGCTTAAGCCAATTGTGAGTCATCCATGTCTGGAGTTCCTCAGTATGTAATCTAAAAGTTTCCTATTTAAAGTTTTCTTAGCTTTTGCCAAGTTTGTTGCTCTGATAATTATTAATTTTCCTTTATGAGTACACAAAGTTACATAATGCTACAGATTAATGACAGTTAGTGTTAGGTTTTTTGTTTTGTTATTGTGACTAACATTATTCATTGAAGAATAACATTGCATCAGTTGGGGGGTATCTTGAAATAAGCCGTTGTAAGATAAGCATGAGTCCTGAGAAACATAAAAATAAAACTAAACAAAAGCTAAACTTATTTATGTACCCCTTGTCTTGCAGATCAGGGCAAAAAAGAAAAACAAGTCTGATGCATTATTTATTTCATCATTTCTCCCTTGTTGTGTCTGCTTTGCTTGCTATCTCAGGTGACCTGAAACCACTCCAATTACAGTGTGAAAAAATGGGGTATTAAATAAACTACATTTCTGATGGGGAAGGGAGGGGGGACCCAACCATTCCACTTAACAGTGCTGAATGTCTGTACAGAATGTACATTAGCCTGCATGGTCATGAATTAAAATTTAATTTTTTTATATTTTGCCTTTTGGCACTGTGTCTATTTATGTCAGCACCAGATCATGAGAAATTGACCTAAAGGAAGCTCTTCCCAGGTACACACAAACCAATGCTAGTACATGATTATAGAAAGTACAGTTACAATTAAAAGACTGTGAGATAGACATTCTGCTAACTCTTTTTATACTTGAATGAAAGCAATACAAATTTGTTGGGGGGGGGGCTTGAAATTAGCCTGGGTAATGTAATCATGAGTCCCGAATATCATGATAATAACTTATATAGAAGTTCACTGTCCTGCACAGCCAGTATAGTGTTATGCTTGTGCAACTGTGTTAGTTTGTTTTGGCCATTCGCACTCTCTGTTTCACAGGAATTACCACCCTGTAGGGGTATGAAAGGCAAGGAACCCTCAAAGAGGGTTCCACCCCAGAGGTGCCACGGGAAGATTCCCATGGCTAAAGGTACCTTAGGAATCCCCTGATGGAGAGATTGCTGCCACTGGAGGAGGAGGGGAGGATGGTGGGGCAAAGAAAAAGTACTTCACAATGAGGCTGAGAAGAACTGCTTATATGACTCAGGAAGTGGGAGCGGCTGGCTGCTTGGCCATTGAACTCCAGGCAAAGCCTTTCCAATTCACTGTCCTGTGCAGCCAGTATAGTGTTATGCTTGTGCAACTGTGTTAGTTTGTTTTGGCCATTCACACTCTGTATTCCAGAGGAATTACCACCCTGTAAGGGTATGAAAGGCAAGGAATCCTTGAAGAGAATTCCACCCCTAGAGGTGCCACAGGATGATTCCCATGGCTAAAGGTATCTTAGGAATCCCCAAAAAGAAATGTAGTACAAGCATGTCCCACCAAAAATAGGTGACATGAAGCATATAAGCAAGCAGTAACTGTGATGTAGTAGTAGTAATTGTGACATAGTAGTAGAGAAGCATAGACAGTTTGATAATGTAACGAGAGGCTCATTTGATAATGTAATGAAATGAAAGGTTGTGTAGCATGATACTGATGGTTTACGTTGAGAAGTAGGGAGATCCTCTAAGGAGAGAGGGAACGGCAGAGGACCCCATCCAGCTCCATCCAACAGTGGAACCTACCTAAGAAACTAGGGGATGCTACTATGCTAACTAACAGTTATGACCTGAGGCAATGGAGGAGAGAAAAAAACATTTGAGAAGGAAATCTCTGAGATTCAAGGCCTAGGTCACCTTCCCTCCAGGCCTGGAATAGTTTATTTAGTGATGGCTCTACAGCTGCAATTTGGAAAACCCAATTAAAAGGAGGTGGAAAATATCCAATTTGGAGGAAGGCTCTCACTCAAACCCTCTAGCGGGAATGCCGTGGAAGGTTGTGAGAAAACTCTGCAACAATACGTGCAACCAAAGTGCAGGAGGAGAGCAATGACTGCTTAGGCACTCACCTGGCCTACCCACCCTAAACTCAAACCAGGTGAACCAGAGGCAGTCGTAAGGAGAATGCAGTGAAGGTACCTAGCTAGGGAAACCACTAAAGTCAATGGCTAACAGTTATAGTGGAACACTAGAGCCAAAGGAGATCATCATAGCAACCCTTCCTCGCTAGTCTTAAATTCTACAACAGGAGCTGCTGTCACATAGTAGGCAGCTAAAGCCAAGCCCGAGGTGAGGACATTCCCAGCTATGGGCCAGGCAAGAAGGATCCCGCCCCAAGTTGGACACACTCAAGATGCGGACTAAATGCAGAGTGAGACCGTCGGCTGTAGGAACCCAGCACCAGAATAGAGCTGGCATGCCTCAGAAGTTGATTGAAAGCTGAAAAGCTGGTGGACTGAATGAGCATGGTGTGCTGAGATTGTAATGAGCATTGAGTGCTGAGACCTTGCAAGATTGAATGCAAAATTGAGTGCAGCAGAATCACAGAGGCTGAAGCCGAGGGGATGGCAGTAGGCATGAAGCAATGGTCTGCATAAGCAAGGAGCAATGATTATGTAAGCAAGTGTGGACCTGCACGTAGGTCAGTAAGCACAGTAGTAATAAGTGGACCTGCACGTAGGTGTGCATAACAAAGTAGCAATAAAACAGCACTGAACAGTGGGGCAACCTGGCCAGGCATTTCAAAACCAAATCAAAGTGACAAAGTCTGAGGATTTTCAGTGGGGAAGACAGGATTTAGAACAGGAATAATTAGCCAAATTGTCCACAACCCGCCAAACACCTCCCGGTCCCCACCATAGGACAAACAAGGAAGTGATGGAAGGGCTGAGAACCACATGTAGATATTAAAGCTAATTTAATAGCCTCAGCAGGAGCTTTAGCTAACCTCAGAGTAGAACAGCAGTGTACAAAGGGAATAACAGGATTGAACTGCATATCAAGGTTCAGAGCTTGAAGCAGATGTACAAACATAGAAGCAGCATCTGTATTGAGTACACTGAGTTGCAAACTTCAATAAACATAAAATAAAGGAGGCAAAATCCTCTGAAAGCAGCTGTCACATGCAATGCAATGAACTGCAGCAATGAGGCAAGTAGAATGAGTTGAGCATAACTGAGCTGTATAGCCAGGGTTCAGTGTGAGCCAGAATCAGGTGAAAGCAATTAAGTATGCAACATGGAAACAGCTATGGCTGAGCTGAAAACACAGATAATGTTTGCAGTTGCATTGCAAGGAATGAGTGTTGTAACTGAAAGTAATTCGAGTTGTGAGTAACTGAAAGCAAGTAGTATGAGCTCTGGAGCAGCAGTATGCCAGGAGCATAGAAACAAAGCCCCCCCACAAAAAAAACAACAAAGGCACACAAACACAGAAAACAGGGAACAAAGACAGAAGAAGCACACACACATCCGAAGGCAAAATACAAACCAGAAGCAGGAAAGAAACACAGAAGCCAGCAGACAAGCAGGAAAAGCATGGGGGATGCGAACAAAGAAAAAAAACAGAGGACAGTGGTAAACCATAAGGTGGCTGAAAGATGTTAGTAGAAGATAAATTTGTCATTTAAACCAGAGGGCTGCTGGGAGCCTAGGTGGATGAGAAGCTTGGTTTCACTAGAGCGGGTTCTGTATCGTGGCCAGACCTGAAACCATGCTGTGAATCTGTGAGTATGTTATAGGTTTCAAGATGTTTCTTGGTTTGATCAAGAAAATCTTTTCCAGGATTTTGGAGAGGGGAGCAAGGGAAGAAATTGGCCTGAAGTTACCCACATTGGTTTTTGAACTGGATTTGTGGAGGGGTTTGATAGTGGCAATTTTCCATTTGCTGGGAAAAACAAAATGTACAAAGTGAGTGATTGAAGGTGTTTGGTAATCTGGTGGTAGCTTGGTAATGGCATCTTGCACCCCTCTGGGTTCTAATGAAGACTGGGATATCATCCCATTTCTCTAAGATGTTTAGTTCTGTAGCTATTCTGACCAGCAGCCTAATGTTGTTGCAATTTGTGTATTGTTTTATGCACAATGTCTGTGTATTAATCCATCTTCTCTTGTCATTTCAGGTGTCTCTCTTTCCTGGAATCTCCCAGCTTTTGAAATCTGTATTTTTGTAGTGTACTTTATAATTGATTGTGACAATATGAACACTCAAAATGTACTAAATATTAATAGGATTATATAGTAGTCTGATTTATACAGGTTCTACTGATTGTTTTTGCAATAGTCATGCTTTTATATATTTAATTATTTTTATTAACTATGATTATGCTTCTTTTGCACAAATACTCTGTATATCTCTTTGTTGGGACTATGTTCAACTGGCACGCCTTGAATAGAGACTTGTTCTATTTTACTGTAACTATAAGTACCTAGCATAAAAGCTTGTGCTAGAGCCAGTACTCAACCCCAGAGAGGTTCGAAGCACCAGGGCTCTGTTAGTTTGTTTGCTTTTTTCCAACTACATATTAAAGCCGCTTGCCTTTTCTCGCTGTTGTGACTGAATGTTTTTGTGCACTTTACTTGTGTTTTGAGGTTAAGGTTACGGAGGGGGGCAACAAAGCTAAGGTGGAGAAAATAGGACGGGGAAGACAGAAATTCACAGTCACACACTGGAAGAGGGCATCAAATAGGAGGGACAGTAGCAGAACAGTCCTAGTAATAGGAGACTCCATAGTAAGAGGAGCGGAGTGGCTGCACGGTAGGATGGGTCTATGCAAAAGAAGTATTGTGTGTTTCCTAAGTATGACAGCTGAAGAGACTCCGTATTCCCACTAGGATTTTCCTTTTGCTAGCTGTTGTAACAAAAATCCTCTAACAATGTTCGCCAACCAAAAATACCTCAAGGGTAGTTTCAGTCCCGACACTGAAATGCTCATTGTTTCATGTGTGGCACATTCTGCCTTTACAGCTTTTGCCACTGTGGCAAACTGATTACCAAATTAGTTGAGAAACTCGGGAAAACTCGTAATATTTGGCTATGTGACTAATGGCTAGGAGAACATAGATGGCATAATATCATGTGACTGTGGCTATGCCATGCTGTAATTCAGTCATCAACCAGTATATTCAGTGCTCCAGGTAAGGTGAGTAATGATCTATTTTACTCACCCAATTTTAAGAACTACTCTTTGAAATGTTTTTGATAAGTACTGATACTCATTCTTATCCTTGGAAGTGTTCCATAGCTACATCAAAAGGTGCTGTTTTTTCCAATTTTAGAGTACTTTTACTCATCAAAATTATATTTTACTCACTTAATGTCAAAAATGTCAAAAAATGCCCCCTCGGGCAGCAGTCACAATCCAGCCATAGCACCTCCATGGTGCAAGGAGTCTCATCCACCTACCCCTCAGAGAGAGAAATAGATAAGGTGCCACTTGCCCCCTCGGGCAGTGGTCACGATTCAGCCATAGCACCTCCACGGTGCAAGGAGCCTGATCCACCTACCCCCAAAAAAGATAGATAAGGTGCCACTTGCCCCCTTGGGCAGCAGTCACGATCCAGCCATAGCACCTCCACGGTGCAAGGAGTCTCATCCACCTACCCCTCAGAGAGATAGATAAGGTGCCACTTGCCCCCTTGGGCAGTGGTCATGATCCAGCCATAACACCTCCATGGTGCAAGGAGCCTGATCCACCTACCCCCCCCAAAGAGCTAGATAAGGTGCCACTTGCCCCCTCGGGCAGTGGTCACGATCCAGCCATAGCACCTCCATGGTGCAAGGAGCCTGATCCACCTACCCCCCCAAAGAGATAGATAAGGTACGATGCTTGAAAAATTGCCACAATTTCTCTGGGCTGTGTGAACGCTGAACCGGATCATCACTTGCAATTTGCTGTTTTCAATTTCAGTGCCTTCTCAGGGTAGCACTATTGGCTCCACGCCTGTGTAGAGCTCCCTGATTGGCTGGTCTCACTCACCTGAGACAGGAGCACTGGAGATGTGTGGCTTAATGTAAGCCTGCATCTCTGTACTTGGCTTCTAATTTATATATTTTAATTTAGCCTGTTCTGCTCAGCCTGTGTAAAGCAACATTCCCCCCCCTGCAGTTTATCTCCAACTGTATGTGCACTGATTCAGTGCTAGCTCTGCAAACTTCGCCTTGATTTTTGCCTTGAACTGAGTTTGTAAAAAAGTTTTACTGGCTTTGTTAATATATTTTTTTAATCCTATTTAAGACCGTACTGGGTTTTCACGCTTACTGCTATGGACTTACTTAGAAAATTCAGTGAATTGTAAAATCTGTGTAGCCTCTGTCTTGAGCCTAAGGCTTCTGCCTTTGACTTTCATTCTTAATCATCTTTCTTTGTCCCCCGGTCCTCCTCTGTCTCTGTTCTGTCCCTCCTGCCCTCCCCCCATCAGTCTGTTCTTTTGTGCTTGTTTTGGATTCCTGAGTTAGTCGGCACTTTGCCTCTGTTTGAGACTGACCCCTGATTTGTCTTTCAAGTTGGTGCTCAGCTCTCTTTGTGTGTCTCTGTTTAGACACATCCCCCCCATCTGCTCCTATTTAATCTGCTGTCTCCTTCCTTACAGGTGCCACTTGCCCCCTCGGGCAGCGGTCAAAAATCCAGCCATAGCACCTCCACGGTGCAAGGAGCCTGATCCACCTACCCCCCCAAAGAGATAGATAAGGTACGATGCTTGAAAAATTGCCATGATTTCTCTGGGCTGTGTGAACGCTGAACCGGATCATCACTTGCAATTTGCTGTTTTCAATTTCAGCGCCTTCTCAAGTTAGCGCTATTGGCTCCACACCTGTGTAGAGCTCCCTGATTGGCTGGTCTCACTCACCTGAGACAGGAGCACCGGAGATGTGTGGCTTAATGTAAGCCTGCATCCCTGTACTCGGCTTCTAATTTATATATTTTAATTTAGCCTGTTCTGCTCGGGCTGTGTAAAGTAACTTACCATTTCCCCCCTGCTGTAGTTTCTCTCCAACTGTATGTGCACTGATTCAGTGCTAGCTCTGCAAACTTCCCCTTGATTTTTCATCCCACCCCACCTCCCCCTCCCTGGCCTCCTTTAAAAGCACACAGTCTCCACCCACTCCTATCTGATGTTTCAATTTATTTGGTTACTTACTCTCAACAACTGCAATTCCTCCCATCCCCTTTTTGCAACTAAGCCTTCTAGCAGCCTTATCTCATTCTGTCTTGCTGAGGCATACTATTTTGGTACTTTAGGTTTGCTTATTGCTGACTAGCATATCCTGTCCTACTAACTAGCATATTCTGTCTTGCTAAGGCACTGTTTTTCTTGAAACATCCCTTTTACCGAAAAAAACAAATTACTGAACTGTGACTGATTTGCCAAAAAACTGTGTTTATTGTCTAAAAATGCTCCCAGCAACCAAGTGTTACAGCCCCTTCATGACTTTGTAGCTCTCTCCAGACTGCAAGGTGCCAAGGAAATTGCAGGCCTTTCAGTTGCTAATTGAGCTGTTTTCGCTCAGACTGCTAGCCTTTGTGTTGTCCCACTATTAATTTGAGCTACTCTCTCCTTTCTCTAGCCTAGGGCGGTATACATTTATCTTGCGTAACTCCGATTTTAAACTTCCCCAAACAAGTCGCATATGGAACAACGTCCCCTGGGACCTATATAATCTTCCATTGGCCCACTCCGCTCTGCACAGGCACCTCTATCAGCCCCCGCTGAAGAAATATATCTCTTGCAATCCAGACATTTTCCATCCTCCTGTCCATTCTCCTTCCCTCAACGAGGAACCCACATCAAATAAATTTTGTTCAGAGACGTGCCACTGTCAGGGCTACTCTTAGATCCCCTTTTAGTGCATACTGACCCCTATCATACCACAGCAGTAACTACCCATACAACAAATTTGGGGACCTAAAGACTCTGGTTAGCAGCTCCCGCGATAGTACACTCCACTATTTGAATAAGCTACCATGGCAGGTCTCGGCTAGCTTTACTTACTAGCCTGCCTCTTCCTGATACCTAATATTAGTGGGCCCCCTGACAGATCTGACTCTAATAAAGGCACATGACCTATGCCACTAGGACATCCACATAATAAGACTATGTATTCATTATGCTGCACCTGGTTGGCCCTGATTCAGTCAAATTTTGTTGAATCCACTCGAAGGGGGACTGCAAACTACTCGGCTATGCATGGCCCCAAACCCCAGCCACCCATACGCTGCATAGTCGGGTGTTACTCTGCATGAAACTTAATCTACATACTGGCAGGGCAACACAAGAGGTCAACTCAGTCCCTGGATCCCTGCAATCTAACCTACACAAAACACAACAAGGTCTGTGCTTTTAAACATCTCCTTGCCAGTCTGAGAAGTATCATGCTCCTCCTACTACTGTGCTCAGGAGACGTCGAGCTCAATCCTGGCCCCACAAAGTTGATTTCATCTCCAACTGAAATTACTACCCTAAAAGAAATCAGTTTTCTGCATGCCAATGTCTGCAGCCTTCTAAAGAAGTTGGATTCTGTCCAGGCCTGGATTATCCACACTGCCCCAGACATACTTAGTGATCTGGAATCCTGGCTTGGCATCCACACCAGACAGTGAGGTTAATATCCCAACTACCTTCTCTTCAGGGCAGATAGAAAGACTGGGGAGGAGTAGCCATTTATGTTAAAAACAAATTTACAGTATCTATATTAGATGCTACTTCCGTTGCAGGGGGCTTTGAATGCCTGTCTCTCAGGGTTGAACTGTCCCAATGTGTGGCACTCCGCATAATAGGTTGCTATAGACCCCCAGCAGCAGGACCACAGCTCCTGGCTCATCTGTCTTCACAAATGGACATGACACCTCTGGAAACAATTATATTAGGTGACCTTAACTATGCCTGGATGTCGAACGGATCGCTACTCCTAAAACAATTCTGTGACTCCTACAGGTTCACCCAAATGTTTACAGAACCAATGCGCATCAACAAGAAAAATCCAATGAAAAGCACACTTTTGGACATCCTTCTTGTCAACAAACCACACTACTTTTCCCATGCCGGTATCCTTCCAGCAGATGTTAGTGACCACTGTCTCATAGCTGGCATAAGAACCATCTCAAACTCATTATCTACATCAAAGTTTTCTACTAAAAGATCCAGACGGAACTTTGACCCTCTGGCCTACATACAAGAACTAAAAAACTCCTTGCTCTGGTAGACTTTCTACCTGGCTAAATCAGTGGATGATGCCTATAATGTTCTCCATGAAATCATAGCCAGTGCCCTAAACAACCATGCTCCTCTAGTTAAAGCACGAATAAAAACCAGAACCTGCCATTGGTTTTCACCAGATCTGAAGAATGCTTTACTCAGCTATGGAAAAAGGCCCGGAAATCTCAGGCCAATGCAGACTGGTGCCTCTTTAGGACAGCTAGAAATGCCTGCATGAAAATGGTCAGAGAGACCAAGGCCAATTATTATCAAAACAAATTACTATGCACATCCAACGGCTCAACCAAATTCTGGTCCACCATAAAGGAACTGTCTGGACACTCCCCAGGTAGTGCACTACCCTCCAAAATCACCATCGACAATGTCACTATCAGTGATAAATCTGAAATTCTTCTAGTCTTCAACAACCTCTTCGCCACTGCAGGCATGGCATTCAATAATGCACCAGTAAGTAGTCTCTGTCCACAGCTCACCATCCAGCCTCCAGACCAAAGTAACAAAGATACGATCTCCTTTTCCCCAACCACCATAAAAGAAGTTGAAGACTTTATGCTATGGCTAGATACCAGAAAAAGTGCAGGAGCCGACTCCTTCGACCCATACTTTCTGAAAATAGCATACTACATACTTGCCCCACCTATATCACACTTATTCAACCCATCCCTAGCCCAGGGCTCTATCCCCACGGAATGGAAAACCACTCATGTTATCACCCTATTTAAAGCAGGGGACCCATGCGACCTGAACAATTATAGGCCAATCTCTCTTCTACCTATAGTCTCAAAAATGCTGGAAAAAGTCATAGATTTACAGCTGAGATCATTTCTAGACAACTCTGCATTGCTTAACCCCATGCAGTCTGGCTTTAGAGCAAAGCATAGCACTGTTACGGCACTGGCCAAAGTCACTAATGACTGGCAATGAGACCTTGACAACAAAACATTTGTTTGTGCTGTGTTTTTAGACCTCAGCAAGGCCTTCGATATCGTCGACCACTGCCTACTTCTCTTCACCTTAAAAACCATAGGTATGGACTCAACCTCACTGGACTACTTCCAGGATTATCTCTCTGATAGGCAGCAACAAATTAAGGCTGAAGGTCAGCTCTCTCCTCTCAAACCAATAAAAAGAGGAGTCCCACAGGGTTCCATACTGGGCCCTCTACTGTTCGCCATCTACATTAACAACTTGGACCTAGGCATTACAGAAGCCAATATCCACTTGTTTGCCGATGATACAGTGCTCTATCTAAGCCGTGACTACCCTGGAGTCGCATGCACAGATCTACAAACTGAATTCAGTATGCTGTAGCATCAGCTTCTCAGAAAAAAGCTACTGCTAAATGCAAAAAAAACTAAGGCCATGCTCTTTACCCCATCTAGCACTAGGGTCTACTCTGCTGCTGCTGGTACCCTTCCTCCCATAACTACCCTTCTAGGTGAAGATCTTGAGTTTGTGCCTAAATTCAAATATCTGGGTATATGTCTGGACAACAAACTCTCCTTTGCAGAGCACACAGAAGAACTGATGAAAAAGCTTAGGCAGAGGCTTGGCCTCTTCTTTAGAACTAAACACCTTCTGACTGCAGACGCAAGAAGACAGCTTGTTCAATCAACTTTTCTCTCATTAATCGACTACTCCGACATTATCTATGGCCAATGCTCTGTCTCACACCTTGCAAAACTGGATGTTCTGTACCACAGAGAGCTAAGATTTATAACTGGTCTCCCATCCTCCACACATCACTGCTCTTTATATGCAGCCGTATGGTGGCCTTCCCTTCAATATAGGCGGTGTAGAAATGCAGCACTCCGGACATTCCAAACCCTTATCAACAAACTCCCAGATTACATTGCTGCCTGCCTCCCCCTGAGCCCAATCAGTAGCTATGCACTAAGAAGCCACTCGCTAATTTCTCTGAAAATCCCCAGGATCAGTACCCACTTTGGCAGGGCTGCCATAAGCCACGCTTTGCCTATGCTCTGGAACAGGGTACAAAGATCCTTGAGACTCAGTTCTCCTGTCAGTTTTGCCCTGTTTAGGATCATGTATGACAAAACGTTCACCGAAATCTGTAAGTGTTTCCATAGTTCCTAGCTGTCCTGCTGACGGTTCACTCCGTATCCTTACCACATCCAGCCACGAACCTAGTTCCTCCCCTCCCTATTTTAATCAAGTCCACTAGTTAGCTGCCATAGTGGCCCTCGGCACCCAAGGCACCACTTCTCCCATATTACTCTCCTCTCACCATTTAAGCAGAACATAAAGACCTCATTAGGGGCCCCTATGTAGCCAAGGACCCTCACTCAAGTATGGTGAATGGTCACTGAGGGTTGAAATGCAAAGAATTGTACCCGTTGATGGAGGCTTGACTAAGAATTACTAAACATACCACCTCAACTTCTGCATACATGGAGACTGTATATACCACAGCAAAATTGAGCAATGCATGTATGTTCCTACAAGAACGCTTGGAATGTATATCGTGCACCTACCACTTTTCTGTAAATATGTTTGTAACTCCTTGCACATGTTGTACTTTGTATTCTTAATCTATGTATGTATAACTGTCTTGGACAACAGCAGGTCCATCTTGTAAATGAGCTTGCTCAATGATGATCGCCTGGATAAATAAAGATTTGATTGATTGAAATTGTGATTACCGTATATACTCACGTATAAGCCGAGACTTTTATACCAAAATGCGGTATCTGAATTAGGGGTCTCGGCTTATATGCGGGTCACTTTGAGAACGTCAACTATTGTGTTACTCAGAATGCGCCTGCCATTAACTTTGCCAGATGCTTTGCCAGAATGGGCACTTGTCATTGTGGGGGAACATCTGCTCCCTCCTGTGTTTCTCTAATGTGTGTCATTCACTCTCCCTCTCCCATGTTAAGTAGAGGAAGCAGCATTGCAGAGATCACAACCCAGTCTGTATTCGGAGACAGTGGCACGAAACTCTCTCTCTCTCTGTCTCTGTCTTTACGTCTCGCTCACGGACATGAGTAGGGTGTCTCACTGTCTCATTTACTGTTGTTCCTGCTCTGTCTCTCTCTCACTCATGGACATGAGCTTCAGTATTGCTGATAGTCGATCAGTGCCATTACAATGCCATGATCTATGCAGTTTAAAAATAAGAAATTGTGGCAGTATTAAGGATTGTGCAGAGCTTTGACAGCAGCTCAGAAAATCATAGCTATCTTGGTCATAGGTAAGGCCAGTCACAGAATAGGATATTCAAAGGGGATACAGCAATGCAGAGATCACAACCTGGTCAGCACTCATCTCTCTCTGTCTTTACGTCTTACTCGCGGACATGAGCGGGGTGTCTTGCTGTCTCATTCATTGTTGCTATATACGGTATAGTATTATAATAAAAAGCACTCTCAGCTTATACACAAGTCACTAAATTTACTAGAAAAAGCCATAAGTTAGGAGTTTGAGAAACCACATACGTGGATAAACATCATGAGTGTATATGGTACATTACTCTTGAATGTCAACATTATCGAGTATGTTAGTAGATTCACACCCTGTTTTTGCCCACTAACAGCTGGAAAATTAATTTACATAACAACTTAGCCACAGGGGGCCTCCTCCCCAAGGCACTTAAGTAGATATTTTGTGACTAGAGCATAGGGATGGCACAGCAATAGGGTAACCAAATGACCCCACCCACATTTTGCACTGCTACCCTTGGTAACTGTGATAGAGTTTCTGGTATGCTTGATAACAAAGTGCACCAAGCACAAGATTATTGTGTTCAAGTCACCGGGGGGGGGGACATCATTGAAGAGGGAAGGTAGAGAGGCAGTTCTGCGTACCTCACTGTACAGTCATACTTGTCACTGGATAACAAGAGTCAATAAACAGAAAAAGCTCAAGTGGTCTCTAGGTCACGTCAACAACAACAAAAAAAGCCACTCCAGCACAATTCTGTGAGACCAAGAAGATATCACAGCCTCAATTAAAAATAAACTGGCAATGTCTTGCCTTGAAAAACATGCAAGGAAAGCAGCAACAACCTGTATTACCATACTGGTAGCCAAATCTGAAGAGGAGAAAGACCTTGGGTGATGATAACTAGGGACCTAAAGCACCCCTTACACTCTAGGAATGTGGTGGCAAATGCCAACAGAATGCTGGGCTGCATTGCCAGGGGCATCAGTAGCAGGTGGGAAGAAGTTATATTGCCATGAATACAGACTGTGGGTAAGGCTGCACCTGGAGTATAGTGTGCAACACTGGTGTTCCTACCTGAAGAAAGACATTAACCTGCTAGAGGCAGTTTGGATGAGGGCAATTAAGATGGTTAAAGGTCAGCAGGTCAGGATATGTGAAGAGAGGCTTGAGAACCTGAACATGTACTCCTTGGCAGAGAGGAGGGAGAGGTGGGACATGATTGAGACCTTTAAATACACGAAGGGAATTAACAAAGTGAACAAAGAGAGCCTTTTCAGTCTGAGTGATAAAAAACTACAAGGGGACATTGCCTTACTTTGGGTGTGGGGGTTCAGGAGAGAGTTTAGGAGGCATTTCTTCAAAGAGAGGGTGGTTGAATGATAGAATGAGCACCCTGAGGAGGTGGTCGCACTGGAGACATTGAAGGACTTCAAAAAGGAGTGGGACAGGGTAAAGAGTAAAGTCAGGACTTAAAGGGAGTGGTCAGAAAGGGGGATAGCAGTGTAGGAGAGGGGTAGAGTCCCTAATTGTGACTTGGAACTCTGCAGTATCAGCAGACTTGATAGACTGCTAGGCCTTCTTCTGCTGGCACTTTTTGTATCATACCAGTGATACACTTGCTGATCAGCGTATGGAGGGTAAACCCCAAGTACAACAGTTGTCCACCTAGGTATCGACTTGGCAGGCTGCAGGGTCAAGTTAGTTCAGGACAGGTTCAAGGAGCCTGGGCAAAAACTAAGGGTTAGGGAAAAATCAATGGCATTCTCAGAAGTGCTGCTAGTGCCCAGAGCCAGCTGGGCTAGGAAGCAGATGATCTCTGACTAACAAACCCTGGCAAGAGCCAATATGGCTGCAAAATAATTGTATTGTGGGCAGTGAGAAATGTCTAAACTAGCAATTTTTGCACTAACCACTGAGCCACCTAACTCCACTTTCTAATTGTTATGAAGCACTGCGACAAGCTGGCCTATGGTAGATGGAGAGGCAACAAGCTGGGTTTAAAATTCACAGAAGAAAATGTAACTTTTATTGCTCCAAATGTAAGTCATTTCTCCAGAAAAGCATAATCAGTCAGTTCAACTTCTCCAGCCTGGTCAGGTAACATAAAGGTTAACACAAAACAGTTCTTTCAGGCTGACTTGACAAAATGAATCTTTGAACCACCGAGGTGGGCCAGCAGGTTTTTCAATATACAGTCTCAAATAAAACACAAACATGTGGGGAATGGAGTATGATGATAGACTACAGAAACTTGGGTTTTATACTCTGGAGTATCGCAGAATCGGGGGGAGTTGTGTATGGTTTACCGAGCCCTACATGATGATCGATTATGGGAACTTTTAGGTCTGGTACTCAGAGAGGTGGTATATGAAACCAGAGCTCATCCATTACAGTTAATGGTGGAATGTTGTAGAACGAAACTGAGAAGTTTGTGGTTCTCAGTTAGAGTTTCTAGGATATGGAATGGTCTGCCCTTGGAAGTGGTTGCAAGTGAGAGCATGTATCTTTTTAAAAATCAACTGGATGCTTATTTATGTTAAAATTCCATTAAGGGTTATAATTAACATACGGCGAGCAATATGGACCTTTGGTCTTTTCAGCTCTGTTTAACCTATGAAACCTTTGTTTCCCCTTTTAGCCTTATTTGCAGGCTGTTATCAGCAGTACATTCCACTCACTGTTTTTAGCCCAGCTGGCTAGGCTGATCCTTTACCTCAGGACTCTCTGCTCTAAAATTGGTCTCTTTCTCAGCAGCAGGTTTCAACTTCTCCCAAAGGCTCTCTCCAACAATTAACCATTCTTCTTGGCTTCCTGTATTTAATTCCACCCTCTATCTTGCAGTGTTCTCTGCCTAGGAGTATCTCCTCCATGCAGCAGTTTCCAGCTTCTAACTGACTCCTTGCTGGATTCTCTCTGCCTTTCAACAATCCCTCTAATCAGCAACGCCTGGGGAGGCACCCCCTTTGCCTGTTCATGTTGCATTCCCTGCATTTCCTCATCCTCAGCCAAGGTGTTAACCTCTTGTTTCCCTGGGTAGTGTTTACACTGTCACATACCTCCCCCTTTGTGCAAAGGCACAGTTGGTCAGCTCCTGACCATTCCCATCCCAGAACAGGAAATCTACGTTTCCATTCTGGGTCCTGGCCCGGTGGTGCACTATAAAGGAAAATGGCTGGAGGGCCAAGTACCACATGGTGATGCAGGGGTTGTCATCCTTCATCACCTGTAGCCACCTCAGAGGGGCACGATCTGTGACCAGGAAAAACTTCCGGCCATGCAGGTAGCAGCGGAGGGTGTCCACAGACCACTTGACTGTGAGACACTCTTTCTCTATCACCACATAGTTTTTCTCCCGGGGAAAGAGTTTCTGACTGAGGTAGAGGATAAGATGTTCCTCCCCCTCAGACTCCTGGGACAGCACAGCTTCTAGCCGACTTCAGAGCTGCATTTGTCTGCAGGATAAGGGTCCTGTTGAAGTCAGAACTGTGTAACACTGGCTCTGTGCACAGCATTGCTTTTAGTTGTGTGAAGACCTGGTCACAGGCACACAGAGTGACTAATACATATATGCATATTTATTCCAGTGTAATATGGCAGTGCACTGTCTACACACATTTTCACAGATTAAAAAAGACACTGAGGGACTGTTTTCTTCTTTTCAGGCTTCAAGGGACATCAGAGGGTGGGGGTTACCACTAGATACCTTATTTAATCAGTAATGACATACATAAGGCTGAAACTGATCTATATAGTGGGAGAATGTAAACTAGCAATTTTTGCATTAACAATTGAGCCAACTAACTGTACTTTCTAATTGTTGTGATACACACACTGACTAATACATGTACACACATATGCATATATATTCCAGCACAGCATAGCAATGCACTGTCTACACACACAGAGCGTTGTCACACACACAGTAACAGTAGAAAGGGACCTTGGAGTTATCATCTTGGAGGATCTAAGAGAAACTAGGCTGTGCAATAAGGTGGCTGGAAAGGCTAGTCAGATGCTTGGATGTATAGAGAGGGAGTATCACGAGTAGGAAGAGGGAGATAATCTTGCCCATGTATTAGACACTCATGAGAGACTGCATCTGGAATATTGTGTCCAGTTCTGGAAGTCTCATCTGAGAAAGAACATAGATAGAGTGGAGGCGGTGCAGTGGAGGGCAACAAAAATGGTGCAGGGCCTGTGGGATAAGACCTATGAGGAACGACTAAAGGAGTTAAATGTGTACTCCATGGAGGAAAGGAAGGAGGGGTGGGCATGACTGAGACATACAAATACATCACTGGTATAAACAGAGTACAGGAAGGAAGCATCTTCCAAAGTAAGAGATGCTCCAAATCAAGGGGGCATGAAATCAAGTTGGGGGAAAGGCTCAGAGGAAACATGAGTAAATATTTTTTTGTGGAGAGGGTCATTGATGCTTGGAATAGCCTATCAGATGGGGTGGTAGATGCTAAAATGGTCATACAATTTAAAGAGTGGGATAGACACGAGGGTATCCTGGAGGCAAGAGGGGGCTACAGAGTTCAGTTTTGGCATGTGGCATCACACTAGATAGGGATTAATAGGGCAGACTAGGCAGTGATGCAACTCCCACCCCCCCATTCCAACCTCCAACTGAGCACCCACCACCCCCAACCCCAGACTCCCCCACACACCCTTACTCAGCTGAACTGGTCCCAGTGTGACGATCCACTCATCTATCAAAGACACATCTTGCTTCTAAAACTGGCAATTGCTATATGAGAAATAAGGTAATTGCGTTTCAATGTGTTTTCAATTGCACTCACCTTATTTCTCATATAACAGTTGCCAGTTCCAGCAGCAAGACGTGTCTTCCATTGGACAGTGGATCTTTACACTGGGATCTGTTCAGGTGAGTGAGGGTGTGTGTGGGAGTCTGGAGGGTGTTGGGTGGTGTGTGCTCAGTGGAAGGTCGGGCTGGGGGTGCGGGGTTGCATCAGTGATGGACCTTATTTAAACAGATTAAAAAGTCATCAAGGGACTTTATTCTTCTTTTCAGGCTTCAAGGGACATCGGAGGGTGGGGGTGGGGTTGCCACTAGACACCTCATTTCAATCAGCAATGACATGCATAAGGCTGAAAGTGATCTAGATAGTGGGGGAATGTAGACTAGCAATTCTTGCACTAACCAGTGAGCCACCTAACTGTACTTTCTAATTGTGATACACACAGATTAACTAATGTATATTCATACATACATATATATATATATATATATATATGTAACCCCCTACACATGGGGTTCCTGAAAAGTTTTCCTTGAGCTTGTCTAAATGCTCGCTGCTAGGCTAGTGTCCTGCATTTTTGCAGTTTAAATGTGATTGCCAGAGAGTGCCTATATAACCTCTGTGCACTGCTCTTTAAGAGCTGCCTGGATTGCAGTCGTAATTAATTTAAAATGGAACCCTGTTAGAAGATGTGCTTGTGTCCTGATCATTTGTTAGAGTAGTAATAATATTGCTGGTTGTTCTAACCTGCCTTATTTGCAGCATGGACAGTTCTGTTTGTTTCCATCATCTTGGTCCTGGACTGCTGAAATGGGCCAATCAGTACATTTGGGACTCTAAAATGGAGCCTGCCTACAGGAGCTTGGTGGGGTCAAAACTTGTAGGAATTGTAGTTTTGGGCTTTTTGCACCTAAAGTAACCTGGAGGGGGAGCTCTAGTTGTGATTGATAGACAGATTAGCCAACCAAACCTTTTAGATCTTCGGAAGTCCCAAACTGCTTGCAGTTTCAGTTAGATCTAAGTTGGGAAGTGAAGAAGTAACAGCCCGAGGTAGTCTGAGCAGCAATCCATAGTGGATTCACTCGGGAGAACTACGGAATGGCCTGAGTTTTGGCCTGCATGCCTGCCTGCTGTCCTTGAGAGGGAACGTGTGCATTTTTCAGACTGAATCTGAACTTGGAGAGCAAAGTAAGCCACTGAATTGTGACCCGGCTCCTACCTGAAGAAGACCGAAGATTGGCTGAATGCGATCGGCCTGTCTGGACTTCCAGCCACCTCTGAACTCCCGGATTGTGCAGATACTCTGTAATTGTGACCTGAGAGCCTTTTGTCTGGTACAGTAGAATTTCCTTACATGTAAATGTATTGTGTGCTTATAGTGGGTTGTGATTTGGTTCCCCACTGTGGTTTGAATTGGATTCTGCTTGCTGGAAGCTGCATTAGAATTTCCTTATGTGTAAATGTTCTGTGTGCTGCTAGTGGGTCACAATTTGGTTCATCACTGTGGTTTGAACTGTATTCTGCTTGCTGGAAGCCGCATCCAGCCCCACGGACTGAATCCAAAATCATCTCCATTGGGCCTGGGCCTTGCTACACTGGCCCAGCCTGACTATCCGCTGCACAGAGAACGCCATCGATGAGAAACCTGCCTGGGGATCAGCCCTCTGCTCAACACTTGAACAGGAATGACGCCTCTGTGATTTGTGTGGGCCCTGCTTGTCTGGGCACTCCAGCTCAACAACCTGCAGTCTCAATTTCATCCTGCCTGTGTCCAGTATTGGGTATCGTGAGTAAACATGAGGGTAGCTCCCTGCAACAACAGCTAAATCTAAAGTGTTGTCATCTGATTGTCTTGTTGCTTTTTCAGTCACAAACTGAGCCCCCCCCCCAGGCTCCGGATTACAAGTAGAGTGTGTTGTGCATGTTGCTTTCTTCCATCACAAGGCCTCAACCAGCTGCAACATTCCTGGCTAGCCCACTATTTTCCTACCTGGGTACCCAGAGTGTGTGATTGTGTGGGGACTTAAAGTGCATGCATAACTGTTTGCTTAATATAGCCTTGAAGCCAATCAACCTGATTACACCCCTTCTTTGTTCAAGTCCACTGAATAAATCAGATCTAACTTTTTTTTGCTACATTTAACCTGACTGTGGTTCCAGTTTGTGCCAAGAGTACTGTACTGTTGTTATTTACTGCGCATAACCTTGTTTTACAGGGGGTCCCCAGGGCTGAGCCAGAGGAACCAGCCCTGGTGGTAAGTGCAAACAGTGTGGATACTGGTATGGTGTACAAGGGGTACTGTGAAAGTGATTATCGTATATTGCTCAGGCCACTAGAAGGGAAAAAGGGGGGGTTACAGTGTCCCGGAGGGCTGTGCCCAGGTTAGTTTGACCACTACCAACCCTGACCTCCAGGTGAATGCACCCGTTTCAGAACTCAGGCCCCTTAACCTACTACTAGCCATGCAGGCAGGGGTAGTATCCCTTGGGATAGTGCCACCTAGGGATTACATATATATTCCAGTATAACATAGTAGTGCACTGTCTACACATGTTTTTATAGATTAAAAAAAACACATCGAGGAACTGTTTTCTTCTTTTCGGGCTCCAAGGGACATTGGAGGATTGGGGGATTGCCACTAGACACCTTATTTAAATCAGCAATGACATGCATAAGGCTGAACCTGATCTAGACAGTGGGGGAATGTAGACTAGCAATTTTTGCACTAACCACCAAGCCATCTGTCTGCACTTTCTAATTGTTGTGATACACACACACACACTGACTAATACATATACTCATATATGCATATACTGTATATTCCAGTATAACATAGCAGTGCACTGTATACATACACAGAGCATTGCCACACACACACTAACACACATACACTGCCTTATATGGCATTTATTTACTATACATCTAACCCTAACTTTTACTGTATTTTGGATAACCACTGTGTTTTGCACTAACTCATTATACTAATCTATGGTATGACTGAGTAACTATGGTAGAGGACCAGGGAGGTGCGGTGGATGTGGCCTATCTGAACTTCAGAAAGGCCTTCATCACCATACCCATAGAAGGCTGATTAACAAACTGTGCAGTCTAGGGGTGGATCCTAAGATAGTTCTGTGGGTGGAGAATTGACTGAATGGCAGGAATCAGAGGGTTGTGGTAACAGGGAGTACTCTGGAGAGGGAGAGGTAATAAGCAGGGTGCAGCAGGTGTCAGTGCTGGGGGTGGTCCTCTTCATTGTCTTTATTGGGGACATTGCAGAGGGACTGGAGGGGAAGGTAAGCCTCCTCACAGATGACACAAAGGTATGCAATAAGCTGGACATGCCAGGGGTGTTGAAAGAATGACCTTAAAAACTGGAGAAATGGTCTGAAGAATGGTCACTTGGATTCAATGCAAAGAAGTACAGGATCATGTACATAGGGCACAAGACACCCAGGGGCAAAGTACAAATTTAGAGGGGAGGTACTGACAGTCTTGAAGCAGGAAAGGGACCTGGGAGTTATCATGTCGGAGTACCTAAGAGAAACTAGGCAGTGTGATAAGGTGGCTGGAAAGGCTAGCCAGATTGTTGGATGGATAATGAGTTGTATCAGAAGTATAAAGAGGGGAGGTCATCTTGCATCTGTATAAGGTACTCATGAGACCGCACCTGGGATATTGCATCCAGTTCTGGAGGTCACATCTGAGAAAGCACATAGACAGGGTGGAGGCGGTGCAGTGGAGGGCAACTAAAATGGTGCAGGGCCTGTGGAATAAGACCAATGAGGAAAGACTAGCCAAGCCAATTTTTTTAATATTTATTTCATTTGGGTAAAGCATTTAACCCATTTTAAATATTAAATTTTTACAGGATAGGCCAGTTGAGATTCAATATGTCATTTACAGTGTGGTCATGCTTCTACCCATGTTTTCTAATGTATTTGCACAACGCAGATCTGCTGAGAGGCAGTTTCAATATGGTCATCCTTTATTAATGTGTTTTCCTAGAATATTCCTACTGATTGCTATATATTTAGCCTGGATAGTTCACAAAAGATGTGTTTTTTTTTAAGTCGGGTTCTACATCTACACATTATTATGCTGTATTGCATACAATCAGAACACTCTGAAAACAATTTTTACATCTGGACTAGACTACCCATGATAAATACATTATAAAAATGAGTAACAATGTGACCTACCGAAAACAAGATGTTGCATCTAATCTGGGATACCCTGAGGAAATACAGTGCAAAAATGTGTATATCCCTATGAGAATGAGATGTAGCATTTCCCCTCTGTTATCCAGGATAGAGACACAGTGAAAGTGGTGAAGAGGCTAAGTTGATAAATATGTTATTTTATCATTAAACAATTGAATGTAAATATAAAATAATTACATTTACCATGGTAGCAAATTCCACATTGTAAACTGAACTTCATTATGTTCCATATAGCCAAGGCTGACATAAACAAGCAGTTTCTTTATTGTTTTGTAACACATTAGGCTGCAGTATTTATTTTAAATGTTGTGGCCATGAGGATGGTGTACATGTGCGTGTTTGTTTAAGTGAAAGGGGTTAAAGAAACAGCTGTCTTCTGATATAGTAAACTATGTCTGAAAACACTATTTTACATCTGGACTAGGCTAGCCTTGATAAATACATTGTAAAAATGGGTAAAATCTGACCCCATTAAAAACAAGATATTGCATCTAATCTGGGCTATCCTGAGTAAATACAGTGCAAAAATGTGTAAAATAAATATCCCCGTGAGAATGAGCTATAGCAACTCCCCTCTGTTATGGAGGATGGAAATGTGGTAGAAGTGGGGATGAGGCAAAGTTGATGAATATGTTATTTTAATAATTAAACATCTGAATGTAAATATATAATAATTACATTTACTATGGTAGCAAATTCCACATCATAAGCCAAACTTCACTGTGTTCCATATAACTAAGACTGACATAAACAACCAGTTTTTTTTTATTATTTTATAACACATTAGGCTGCAGTATTTATTTTCAATGTTATGGCCATCCGGATGGTGTACGTGTGTGTTTGAACTGAGTGAAAGGGGTTAAAGAAACAGCTGTTTTCTGATATAGTAAACTATGTCTGAGACAGTGCTAATCAGATAGTATCTTAAGAGGTTAAAAAACAGTGTAAATCTTTTTAAGAGATTCTTGCTGGGAAAGGGTGACTAAGCTGACATGACATGTTTATGAGCTATCAAACTTTCTTCAACACAATTCTACCCACATTGAAACTTTGCACACAGAGTAGGGCATTGCAACACTATTGAGCTCAGTGAATACAGCAGGGCAGAGGAATAACACAAAATCTCCAATTTTAACTAGTCCATTAGTAATCTTCAGAGATCCCTCTTTCTACTGTTATTGCAAAATGTCTGCAGGGCTCCACCCACTGCAGCTGTAAAAATGGTATAATGATTAGGGTTTTGGATATGTTGGGAACTGGGGTAGTGTCTGGTATGAGAAATCCTTGTACCAACCAATCAGGTTACACCTTAGTGGGGGGGGGACTGGGATGCTTAAGATCATGCTTGGGTAGTATATTATGCAAAACCTAAATTTAAACTAAATGGGGGGGTGCTACAGTGGAGCAAGGAAGCTTATGTTTTCACAAGGAGGGAGCTGGTGGGCCACCCGCATATAGATGAACTGGGTAGGAGTGATGTGAAATGTAAGGGCAATGGGGGAGAGGAAAGTGAAGGCAATATAATACAAGAAAAGGGGCAAAAAGGAAGGAGATGTACTAGATAAACAAGAAAGGGGAAATTTAGTGCATCAGCCAAGGATGGAGGGAAATTGTAAGAAAGGAAACGCAGGAGAAAACCGGTTATCAATGAAGGTTATGTCTAGTCACAATAAAAGCCTTTGAAATAAGATGACCTCCAGCACATGGTGATGAAGGGCCAAGTGGATCTGGTGACAGTCAGCAAGATCTGGACATCCCCAAATCATGACAAGGTGCTCTCTATTCTGGGGTTCACTTTCTATAGAAAGGATAAGGTAGGTGGAAGGGGGAGACATCACACTTTATATCAAGGAAAGAATCATAGTCACAAGAGAACATATGGCGGGGGCAGAGTCAATCTGGATAGGGATTCAAACAGCAGCAGGGAGAAAGATAAGGATGGGAATGGTGTACAAGCCTCCAAATTGGAGCAAGACAATAGACCTGGATCTGGGAAGAGATACCAGAATGGCTTTAATGCAGGGGGAGATCATAATAGCGGGGGACTTCAACTTACCATGGGGATTGGAGTATCCCTCAAGCCAGCAACAGCAGAAGCCAATCACTTCTGTACACAGTCAAAGATGGCTTCTTAACCAAAGGGGTGATGGAGCTGACTAGGGACTGGGACATCTTGTACCAAATACTGACAAACAGTGACCACATCAGAGGCATCAGCATGGCTGAGTCCCTGGGAAGCAATGGTTACTAGTCAGCATGGTTTCAGTTTGATATGGGGAAGGAAGCCCTTACACAAACCCATGTGGTCTGGACTTTAAAAGGATCGACTTCACCAAAAAATGGGGAAGAATCTGGGAGTGCATCTGGCCAAGATCAGAGGGGGAGTTATGTGGGGTGGAAGAAAAATGTTCCATAATTTTAGATGGGATCCAGGGAGTCACAAACAGCTACAGTATCTGAAGCAGACAACCACAAGAAACTGCTCTGGTTCCCAGGGGAGGTTGTAAATGCTGAGATGGGGAAGAGGGCTTTCTTTAAGAAATATAGGAAGACCCAGTGGGAAGAAGACATAGTGGACTACCTGGATAAACTAAAAAGAGCTAGTAGAGAGGTAAGAAAAGCCAAGTTGGAGACAGAGTCAAGGATAGTGAAAGGAGTAAAGGATGGTGACAAATCCTTTTTTCAGTACATCCGAGAAAAAAGGGCAATGAAGGAAGGAAGGTACTGCCAAGGGAACAAATGATATGAATGGGTGGAGGATAGCAGATGAAAGGCAGAATGTTAATAAATTCACAATAATATAATTTAAATAAAAATAATTTTTTTTTTAACACTGGGCTATTATGGAAATTGGGAGAGACGGAGAATAGCAGCCAGAACAGCACAAGCACGACAGGAAAAACCAGAGGATTGATGGGGAAAATAGTGTGCTTAACATAAAAATAAAATTTCTATGGGCAGGATTTTCAAAAGGTGGAATGGGGCATGCATCCAGCCCTGTGCCACGGGACTTTGAGTTCGTCTGTGGCCGATCCCCTTTGCCACAACTGCACCTGATTTCCCATTAATTGGTGCAGTTGCAACAGTTTCCATGCTTTCCAGCAGCTTGCACCACATATCTGGTGCAAGCACCAGTACACTAACCCCCAGGAGTGGCGCATGCTAGACCACAAATTTGTGGTCTAAGGAATGGCACCGGGCACAAGGGATGTAAAATCCTGATTGACGGCTGGTGCATTCCTCAAGCCCTGTGTGCCATATATTTGGTGCACGGGGAGCTTGCATCTTTATTGTGACTTTTGAAAATCTGGCCCTATGAATAAGTTCTTAACAATCATCTCACTTCATTCTGGCTATGGGGGATGGACGGACCCTCTGCCCATGGGGCAGGGCTGAACAGCTGTTAATGACTGGCCAATAGCATTTTGGTATTTGTAGATCAATGAAAAGACAAGCTGACTGATCTGCTGCTTCCAACTGGCATGAAAAGGAGGCATGGTGAATACACTGCCCAATGGGCAGTGCTGCCCTCAGGTAAATGCTGACAGCAAAAAATTATCTTGTGCCTGGTTGCCATATGAGCATTTTTCAAGTGTGCGTACTATAGAAACACCTGTTTCTACAGTATGTGCACTCACTGACTGCTCATATGGCAGCCAGCCACGGAGGTGAGAGGAGGGCTATGCTGGTCACCGTATGTAGCTGGTATGAGTACTGGGTACCAGGGTAAAGAGTGGGTGCTGGGAGAAGGGATATCAGTGGAGAGTGTTAGGTGGGGGCTGTTGGGGGGCCACTGGAGCACCAGAAAGTGCTATAAAAATGTATACTGGGGGCATGTTGGGTGTTGGGAACTACTATACCACCAGGGAATATTAATGTAGTAGTGAGTGGGTGATAAGGGGATAGGGGGAACCACTGGACCATCAGGGAATGATAAAGAAATAGTGATCAGGTGGTCGAGGGAGGAGGAACCACTGGACCACTAATAAATAATAAAAGAGTAGTGATTGGGCAATCAGGGGTTGGGGGAGCCACTGGACCACCAGGGTTCTCATTCCATCCATGTAAGTTGCGCTAAAGTGTTACTGCACTCCATGCAAATGAGCCCATTATGGGCATGAAAATAGACCCTTAATGCTTTGCATGCCAAATAAATATAGAAACATAGAAGTTAATGGAAGATAAAGACCGCAAGGCCCATCCAGTCTGCCCATTTGTTTTACCTTAAGAATGTGCCATAGGCCTGTACTTTGTCAATGGCCTATCTATTCATACTCATCTGTATTGCTCCCTTATGCCTATCCCATGCCTGTTTGAAGCCCTGCACTGTATTCATATCCACCACTTCCTGAGGTAGGCCATTCCATGCATCCACCACCCTTTCTGTAAAAAAAACTTTCTCATATTACTCCTTAATTGGCCTCCCTCTTATCTCATGCTGTGTCCTCTTGTCCTGCTATTTTACTTATATTGAAACATGTTAAACTCTTTCACCTTGTTAATGCCCTTAAGATGTTTGAATGTTTTGATCATATCACCTCTCTCCCTCCTTTGCTCTAGGGTATGCATATTGAGCTCCATTAATCTGTCCTCATATGTCTTCTGATGCAGTTCCTGCACCATTTTGGTTGCCCTTCTCTGGACTGCCTCCATTTTGTTAATGTCCTTGTGCAGGTGCGGCCTCCAGTACTGCACGCAGTACTGAGGTCAATTGCATGCTTGGGCTGACTATGTCCAACAGAGGACTTAGCACTATTCTGTTTTGGGCAGCTCTATTCCTTGTGGACCACATGCAGCCCTGGTCCATGTCAGGGCAACCACAGATTCACTTAGTGCTGCACCAACATGGACCGATATTCAGTCAGATAATGCCACTCACTATGTGTCTATATAGCACAGCAGCTGGGGGTAGTGCAGGGGCAGGTGCAGCACAAACATCTGCATTGTGCTTGCCCTGTTTTTTGAATATTGGGTCCTGATTCATTTATGATCACTTCATCATTGGAACAAGTCTTAGACAGTGTTTTTTTAACACAAGTACCTGGGATTATGATCCACTGGGATCCACCATGCTCTGAAAACATACATGGTGTAAAATAAATTTAAAATTTGGGACCTGAAATAGAGTTTCTTCCTTTATAGACATAGGTCTTCATATTCAGAAGTTTAGTGCAGCACCAACAGCACAGCACTGTGCTAACTGGGCTTACTGTAATAAATCTGAAATGGTTGGGGCCATATTCAGAGGGCTCTTGTGCCGTACACAGATGGTAGAGTGGACATGCAGACTACACCACTGTGCCCATGTAAATGAGAGTGCCCTCTTGCATAGAGAGTGCACTGGTATATTCAAAGGGTTCTGTAAGCACTAACAGGCTGCCACGACATCTCTGAATAATGCTTACAGAATCTTACTCTTATCAATATACACGGTGGTTCATATCAGTAGTACTGGTGCTGGGGACATCCACCTCCTCCTGCCAGATCTCTATTTACACATGTTAAAATGCCCTGATGCTTAGCTGGTAGTCGAATTGTTTCCTCTTCCTGTCCAATCCCCAGATATGCATCTTAGACTGCATACGGACGGCTTCCAGGATGTGTTCTTAACACAGCATGTGATGGAGCCCACAAGGGAGGGGCATGTCCTGGATGTGGTTCTGGCAGATGGGGATCTGATAAGGGACATGGTTGTACAGGACCCCCTGACTGGGAGCAACCACAATACTGTCTGGTTTCAAATAAGCATGGGTGGGAGGGGGAGATCTAGGACACTGGCAGTGGACGTCCAGGGATGGCACACTTTGTGGGCATGGGAAATATTCTCAAGGATCACTTGAAGGGATTACATCAATGACAAGTGTGGAAAGGAGATGGGAGGTCATAAAACGGGGACTTCATGAGGCAGTCAGGATCTGCGCTAAGTTGAAACGTAAGGGAGCAAGGTCACATAAACCACGCTGGTGGTCCAGTGAGGTACAGGTAGCAGTCAGAGAAAAGAAGGCGGCCTACAAAAAATATAAAACAACAAGAGGGGATAGGGATAAGGAAGTGTACAATCTTGCATCTAGAAAAGTCAACCGTATGGTGAGGGGAGCAAAGTCCAGTAAAGAGCAGCGGCTGGCTCAGGAGATACGTGGAGGGGAAAAGGGGTTCTTCCGGTACATTGGGGAGCGGAGAAAAACTAAGGGCCATCTCAGCAGATTGAGATCAGAAGGAGGGTGGGTGGAAGAGGTGAGGGACCAGGCAGAGGTATTTAACAAGTACTTTGCCTCTGTGTTCACTAGGGAGGGGGATGGGATATCTACAAAGCAAGGCATGAAGGGGATAGAAGCGTCAGTAAGTGGGATCAGGGGAGCAACAGAAATGGAGCAAGAGGGAGGGAGAGGTACCCAAGGGGTGTCACATCTGGATAAGGATAAAAAGGCCAGTAAGGTGGAGGGGACGGATGATGCTGTCTCCGCCAAAAGGGTGTGGTTAGCCCTCAAGGCCCTAAAGAAAGACAAATCTCCTGGGCTGGATGGCATTCATCTGAGAGTACTGTGGGAATTGGCGGACATACTGGCTGCACCCCTGGTGGAGCTCTTCAACAGGTCACTTGAGACAGGGAGGGTACCTAGGGATTGGCGAGGCACATGTGGTGCCAATCCATAAGGGGTCGAGGAAGTACCAGATAACTATAGACCCATCAGTTTGACCTCAGTGGTGGGAAAATTAATGGAGAGTATACTAAAGGAACGATTGGGGTGTACTTGGAGGAGGTGGGAGGTCTGGATAGTCGGCAACATGGGTTTGTGCCAGGTAGGTCATGTCAAACCAACCTTGGGGAGTTCTACGAATGGGTAACATCAGAACTGGACAGGATAAAGCCTGTGGATGTATTATTCTTGGACTTCAGCAAGGTGTTTGACTCTGTCCCCCACAATGGTCTGGTGGAGAAACTGATGGGGTTAGGAGTAGGCTCTTTGATGGTCAGATGGATTGAAAACTGGCTAGCTGGATGCACCCAGAGAGTAGTGGTCTGTGGGGAGCTCTCGAACCCTAGAGAGGTTGGTAGTGGGGTACCGCAGGGCTCGGTCCTGGGTCCGATCCTGTTTAATGCATACATATCAGACATCAGGAGGGTATAGGGTGTGAAATAAGTCTCTTTGTGGATGACTCCAAGATGGGAGCAGTAGTGGAGGAGAAGAGGGGAGGTTGGCCCTGCAAGGGACCTGGACACCCTGGAAGCTGGGCTCACATGGAATTAAATTTCAATATCACCAAGTGCAAGGTGTTGCATCTTGGTCGGGGAAACCCTAAACACAGGTACACCCTGGGAGGGGAGGCACTGGAGGCCTCAATAGGGGAAAAAGACCTAGGGGTCATGGTGGATGCATGTATGAATAACTATGAGCAGTGCAGGAGAGCAGCTAGCAAAGCAAACAGGATGTTGGGATGCATCGTAAGGGGGATCACCTCTAGGAGCAAGGAAGTGATTCTGCTGCTGTACAATGGACTGGTTAGGCCACACCTTGCCTTGAGTACTGTGTACAGTACTGGAGACCACACTTGAAGAGGGACATACAGCTCCTGGAGAGGGTACAGAGGAGGGCAACTAAGATGATATGAGGGCTAGGGGATTTGACGTATGAGGACAGACTTGAGGAGCTCTGCCTGTTTTCACTGGAGGAGAGGAGAGATGGGGGGACATGATTGAGGTCTTCAAATACCTCAAGGGAATAAATGGGGTAAACATGGAGGGGATCTTTAGACTAAAGCAGGGAGGTATCACCAGAGGGCATGGTTTAAAGTTGGAAGGTGGAAGGGTGAGGGGGGAAAAGAGGAGGAGGTTTTTCACTGAGAGGGTTGTGGACCCTTGGAATGCACTGCCTGGCGAGCTGGTTCAAAGATCCACAGTGGAGGGCTTCAAGAGAGGGTGGGACAGACACAGAAAGTGGATGTATCAGGTGATGGCCTGTCCCCGGGGGGGGTGGGGATGGATGATAGGGGTTTCTGGAGCACAAGGGATGGGAGGGCCTCGGCACCCAACTAAGGATCTAAGGTTCGAGCAGACTCGATAGACCGTAAGGCCTAATCTGCTGGCAAATAGTATGTTAGTATGTTAGCTGGGTAGTCCAGTGATTCCCTCACCTTCCTGATCCCTGATCACATAATTTAAAATGCTCTTAGGCATACCTGGTAGTTCAGTGGCCCCTCTCCTGGTCAATCCCTGTTCACACAAATTAGAATGCCCTTAGGCATACCGGTAGTCCAGTGATCACTGCCTTGCCTGTTCCCACAAATAAGAATGCCTTTAGGCATATAATTAGTCCAGTGGTCTTGCTCATCCCTCTCAATCCCCATGAAAAGGTATCGATGTGTACACAATCATTGTTGGATTGGTGGACTGCTCTGCCCAATCTCTGACAAAATATGTTGCCACAGGACAGCCCGGGAATACATAAGTAGGTAAGGTTCCAGAGTATGTGTGTGTGTGTGTGGGGGGTGGCATAGGCTGAGACTCTGCACAGTGCATTGTACAGAGCTGCTAATGGCCACATAATGTGCTTTAGCATTGTGCATGCCATATGTGGTCATTAGCGTGTTGACCACTGAATATGGCACCGTGGAGTGATTTTTGCTGTCTCATTTGGGATGCGCTATCTCACTTTGCTCCTGGGAGTCTGTTGCTGGGTGGCAGTTTTTGTAGCATTGTGAAAATGCATTATGTGCAGTACTGTCATGGCCTAATATTCACATAGGCAACTAGGGTCAGACAGAGCACACTACCTGTATGAATATTGCTCCATGGCAGACATGCGCTATATTTAGCATGGCACTGGAGTAGTATGGTGAAATTGTAATATGCACAAGAAATTAAACTGGATGCCTCTTGAGGCTAGGAGGAAAAATATGTCAAGGGTCTTTGTTTCCAAATATCCTACTTCCCATATCAAAAGAAGGTTCTACTCTAGGAGTCTTCATTCCAAAGAACAAACTGACCTTATAGTTTATAAAGTAAACAACATTTAGAACATAAATTCCTTTTGCTATATTTACCCATCCATCTGGAACACTTTGCTAGCTTCTTTTTATAAAACTAATCTTCTGTTATTAACCGCTTCACTGAACTTACTTCTAGACCTAAGGTTTGTTGTTTATAAGTGACTGGTTAGATTGTCTAACTCAAATTTGTATGCTGTATATCTGATTACTTTTTTCATTCATGTAACTTGCATGTCTTGAAATCAGAAGCTTGCTTACACGTTACCCAGGACACCACTATAAACAAGCAAGTACTTATTAATTATTAATCCTAGATATAATGAAATGAAAATACACTGGAAACTATCTACTATAACTAATGGGTTCCTATAATCCCCAGGATACACTGGTCTGATGTGCTGACAAACATGCTACCCACCATCCATGCACTCTTGTTATCTCATTCCCTCAAAATTCATGGGGTTGGCTGGCACAGTGACATAGAGGGTTGATGCGCTCAGTGCCTTACCTCCTGTCATGCTGGCAGCCAAGGTTTGGAAAGGGATGTGGGACACTCAGGAGCCAGCCAGGGGAGGAAGGATTGAGCATCCATAGGACTGCTCTCCTCCATCGGGGGGGGGCAATACGGCTTGCTTCTTAGCTGCCACCTGGAGATGTTCAGGTGGCAGCACATGTGCCCACACACAGATCAAAGGGACCTCACATTCGGGGTACCAGGGACATCAAAACAGATGCAGGGCTCACTCATTGTGCCCATTGCATGTCTGTGGGCCCAGGGGCAAAAATTGGCAGAAACCCCTCCAACAGCAAGATGGTGACCGGCCTTACCAGCCTGCTCCACACAGGTCCTGTGGTGAGAATGCCAAGGGAAGGTAAGTCCCAGGGAAGCTGGATGATGGGGCTGGGGAGGTTGTTTAGGGTAAGGCTGTGGGGCAGAATTGGAGAACAAACACCTTTATAGATGTTATAGGGACACCGTACTGCCCCTATAGTTAGGGTTGAGTAGCCTGTTTAATGTTAAACATAACATTTTGCACATTAATATCTTTGGCTGTCTTTGACAAAATGAGCTGACATTTTGTATGTGTTGTCTAGGAGGCAAGATATTGATGTGTGAGCATTTTTGTGATGGCTTGTTTGATTTCTGAGACCTGCATGTGTCAGTTTTGGAAAAACAAAAAACTTTTTTCCTGTACATTTGATCTCACATACAGCCTACATGGAAAGGATTTTTATTTGCCCCAAACTTGCAGGGGACATGTGTCATGTTCCAAGGTAGTGTCTTTGACAGGTCTGGGGAAAAATATCAAAAGGTTGCAGAGTTATTAGGCTTTACATTTTTTTTTTTTTTGCATTATTTGTTTATGCTCCCACCCGCTCACCCTGGCTGATCTCTCCTTTGGGTCTCCAAGAACTAAACTCAGCCTGGGTGACCCCATACACCCACTGCCCCACATCACAGATCATCCCAAGGGTAACCTGATGTATCCCTTGCAACCCCCCCTGTGGTAAGAATTAGCCTTACCAGCCTGCTTCTTTGGCCCTGGGAGTTGCTGGGGTGGCCATCAGTGATCCAGGAGCACTGGCCACGAGGGTCCAGGCAGACATCATCTGACCTGCCAATGTGCCATCTTTTTGGTTTTCATCTCCCCTCCCACTGTGTTCTCGGCTTATGGTGGCAAATGACCTCAGACAGGGGTAAGCAGGGTGTGCGTCAAGACAGCACATCCCCACAAGCATGCACCCAGTTTGCCCAGAGGGACCTAGGCAGAGCCCACCCCACCAGGAGGGAAGCATCTAATGGACACTAGTACATCCCTCCCTGCTGGCCTCTACTCCTGGAACCCGGGCCCAGGGCATGAATCCAGGTCGCCAGCATGCCAAGTGAACCCCTTTGCTCAGCATCACGGAGCCAGGCTTTAAATTTTAGTGTTTTCCAACCTTCGTATGCACAGTAGGGTTTCCAGATAACGTTCTTTGGCAAATGTAAAAATTTGATCCCAGCTGGCCCAGTAGCACTGGAGGTTGAGGTGCTGGATGCCACACCTCATGCCATGCTGGCAACCTGAGTTCAGGAATGAGCCTGGGTTAGGGGTCAGCAGGGGTGAGAAAGGATCGAGCTTCTGGAGGACTGCTCTCCTCTTTCCGGGTAGGAGGGATTGTCATCCTGCCTGTTGGCTGCACTTTGGTGGGGGCTGGGGGGGTGATGCAGTCCAGGAGGGCAAGTAGCTGGCAACTGCAGTATGCGAATACCCCCACAAGCATGTGGTCATGTTGAGGACTTCATGAAGCTTCGCACCTATCCCACTGTTCCACCACTGCTGCCTCCTTGGAGCCGGATCGTGGCACTGCCATTGTGTTAATCAGCCTTGGAAAATGATTTCACAGTCGCTACACAAAAATCACCTTTCAGGACCGAATAACAAAATGTCACCATCAGTGTTAATGAGGCGGGGTTACAAAAAGGTCATGTTGAAAATTTGGTAAAAAAATTCCTAAAAATGGCTGCGTTATGAGCGTTCGTTTAAATGTTTCTATGCATGCACATAACTTTGGCTCAGAATGGTGTTTTGGCATGGATTTGAAACTTTTCATATATGGAGTTTATGAGGTGAGGTCATAAGAAGACTATGTTGAAAATTTGGGGTCAAAATATGAAAAAATGCCAAAGTTATGACCATTCATTGCAGTTTTGCTACACCTGCTCATAACTAGAAATTTGAAATATTTTCAGCCCAGATTTTCAACAGAGCCTTCTTATTACCCCACCTCATGTATGTCACAGCTGTCATTTTTCAAATCCTGCCCGAAATGAGTTTTTGCAACTGTGAATGGCATTGTAGTTCACAGAGTTATGTTTTGGTAGGGATTTGAAAATGTTCTATGTACATGAAGTGAGGTAGCACAATGGCTATGCTGACAATTTGGTCACTGTTGTCCTATAAATGGAAGCACGAGGCCTGAAGGAGCTGTTTATATAGCTACATACATATACGCATCTACGGAGTAATGGGATTGCAGACCCGGAGGACCATGCGCCCCCACAGGCAAATAAGGATACAATGATACTATCTCAAAAAGTAAGGAAATAAATTGCAAAAAACTGCCTTAATGCTCTAGTTATGTGGCGTTATGATTTCCAAACCTAACACCCCACCCCCATCCTGCGCACACTAAAAGGTATTGGGGTTGTGTGCCTTGGGGCTGTCAGCTAATGCTCACCCTATTCTTTTATACGATACCTATCTCAGCTTATTTACTTATGGAATAAGATGAGCGTTAGGACTGACAACTCCAAGGCACACTGTTGATGCCTGCTGGTCTGGAAACTTAATGCCTCATTTCCTTACTTTTGTGGCTGTAACCTTAACTAGAGCATTAGTGCAGTTTTATGCAATATATATATACTGTATAAATATATATATATACTGTATAAATGTATATATATATATATATATATATATATATATGTATATATACACACATCTATGGAGGGATGGGAGCACATGGTCTGAAGGGCCCTGCGCTCCAACAGTAAAATAAAGACACTATTATACTATTTCAAAAAGTAAAGAAATAAGTTGCAAGAAACTTCTTTAATGCTCCAGTTAGGGTCAAAGCAACAAAAGCTGGGAAATGAGGCGTTAGGTTTCCCCAATACCCCACTCTCCCAAACCAGGCAGGAGAGCAGGTGTGGGGTGTGCCTTAAACCTGATGACCCCAAGGCATGCCCCAACACCTGTTGGTGTGTGGAGGGTGGGGGTGGGGTGGTAGGGTTGGGGATTTTAAGTTTTGAAACTCTAATGCCTCTTTTCCCTACTTTTGTTGCTTTAAACCTAACTGATGCATTAACAACATTTTTTACAATTAATTTCTTTACTTTTTGAGAACCCGTATATGTTTGTGGGAACACAGGGCCCATCTATAGTGTGTTGTGGTTGCAGAGGGTCCCAAGTGCTTGGCCCTCTGGGCCCTTCACTCCTATGTAAGCATAAGTATATTGACATTGTAATTAACCCTCATCTCCCTGATGAAGCTCAGGACCCTCTGGGCCCTGTACTTCCATCCTGCTCCCATCACCCCATAATGGCATCACTTTGTTGGAGCACAGTGCCCTATGGGCCTTACACTCCCATCTATCCATAAGTGTAGAGACATTGCATTGAACTGTCATCTCCCTGTGTGAGTGCAGGACCATCCAGGCCCTGAGCTTCCACTGTTGCATAATGGAGGGCCCTGCAGTCCCATTACTGCATAATGGTATCCATATGGGGTCATGTAGGGCCCAGAGGGCCCTGTGCACCCATCTAAATATTATTGTAGAGACACAGCACAGGCCTAGAGATTGCAAATGGTGCAATATCTCGGTAACTGTAGGAACATTTGAAAAAAATTCCACAGCAGTTGTAATCATGGATTGGCAACCTGTATCATAGCTAAGCTGCATTAGGCAAAAAATCTGTATCTTGAACAGTTTTTGAGATACAGGCATCGAAAAGTACTGCATCTGTCACAATGCTATCCTATGGGAAATTTCCAAACTTCTAAATGTTATAAGTACGGAAGTAATGTAAATTTTGTCACCAAACCAGTAAAAGACATGTCTTTGGATCAAGCCCTTTGTACCTTAAAAATTTCAGCCCAAAAGACCTAACTATTTCTTTGCAGTGAAGTGTGACAGAAACAGTAATCTTTAAAAATCCCTTTTCGTGAGGTCTCAAAATCTGTTTTCGAGAGTCAATTCCTTTTTCATGAGGTGTCAAAATCCCTTTTCATGAGCCCTAAATCCCTTTTTGCACTGTGCAGCGGTTTAAAAGACTGAACTGATCATGCTCAGAACCTGAAATTTCACAATTGAATAACATTGGAACGGATTAATATTTTTTCACCAAACTAATGCTGGCTTTTTCTTTGGGGCAAGCTATTCCTACCCTGAAAAGTTCTGACCAAAATTCCAAACAGTGTTGTATTAAAGAGCATATCATACAATTTTTTGATCTGAATCCTACCCATGATACTAGGCCTGACATATTATGGTGTACCTTTAAAGCATACCTCCGGGGCATTTTAATTGGGATGGCTTCTGCACTGAAAAAGAGGCAGAAGGCGAGGCAGAAGGTGGTACTAGCCCAGATCAGAGCATTAGAGACTAATTTACAACCAAACCCATCCGATGAAACTAAACAAAGCCTTGCAAAATTGAAGGACTCCTGCATAAGCTTACTCAACGAAAAAGCAGAATTTGCTGTCCTACATACAAGGGCCTCCTATATAGATCAAGGGGAAAAAGCAGGAAAATTGCTGGCTCAGAGAATTAAACAACAAGAGTCTGCCCAATTCATCTCTCGTATTCACTCTAAAATAGACGGAGCTCTGAAATGTTCCCCTCAGGAGATTGTCTCAGAGTTTACCAGCTATTACAAACAGTTATACAGAGACATGTCTCATCTGCCTTCTGACTCCATTCTCTCCTCTTATTTAGCAGAGGCCCAGTTACCCCTTCTTTCCGAATCTGAGCGTAGGGTGTTAATAGCCCCTATCTCTACCTTGGAAATTATGGAGGTGATACAGGGTCTGCCTTCAGACAAAACACCTGGAATTGATGGTTTCTCATCCAACTTTTATAAGTGTTTTAAGGAACAAATTACCCCTCACCTCCTCTTTCAACACATCTTAGCAGGCACACAAGTAGATCCCATACTATCTGAGGCCCTTATTGTATTACTGCCGAAGACTGGTAAACATTTAGAGTGTGCTGAAAGTTACAGACCCACTTCATTGCTGAACCAAGATATAAAAATCTTAACCAAAATATTGGCTGACAGGCTTAGTTTAGTTCTCCCCTAACTTAATTGATACACATCAGATGGGTTTCATGAAGGGAAGATAGTCTACAGATCACCTTCGTACTCTCTTCCATGTCTTCCCGGTGTCTAGGGATGCCCCCTTTCCAGTGGCGCTTGTGTCCCTGGATGCCGAGAAGGCTTTTGACAGAGTTAATTGGAATTTTTTACTTCAAACTTTAAATTCCTTTGATTTTCCCTAACAATTCCAAATGTGGGTAAAAGCTCTTTATCAGAATCCGACTGCCAGAATCTCTGGAAATGGTGTAATTTCTGAGGTCTTTACCTTATATTCAGGCACAAGGCAAGGTTGTCCTCTTTCCCCTCTACTTTTTTAACCTTTATTTGGAACTGCTAATCTGCAAATTAATCCTAAATCCAAGGGTTCAGAGGCTTACAATTCTAGGTACCAAACTCAAAGTTGCTGCTTACGCGGATGACTTGCTCCTACAGCTCTCTTATCCAAAAACATCTATCCCTGTCATACTAGACATAATAGAGCAATTCAGTAAATTATCGAATTATAAGTTAAATGTCGGAAAGTCCATTGTATTCCCCTTAAACCACAACGTTTTTAAGAACAATATTACAGCCCTAGGTCTATTGTGGTCCAGGGATTCTTTGCAGTATTTAGGCATTGAATTAACTAGAGATACACAGCTTACTATTAAGAAGAATGTGGAGGCATTATTGTCAACGGTGACCCAAGATTTAGCCTGATGGTCAACCCTCTCTATTTCTTTATGGGGAAGAATATACCTGATTAAGATGAATGTTTTGCCGCGTTTACTATACCCTCTTCAATTGCTCAATATCTTTTTATCTGGAGGCTGGTTTAAAAAAGTTCAGAGTTTAATAGTTGAATTTATCTGCTCTAAAAAGAAACCAAGACTAGCCTACTATAAGTTAGTAGTGCCTAAACTTAAGGGCGGTTTACGGCTTCCATACCTTAGCATGTATTACTGGGTTAGTAATGCTGCCAAATACCTCAAGTGGCTAGATCCTAATACCTCCACTTATTTTTCCTTATGGCTCAAAATAGAACTCGAACTGATTAGATCAGTTAATATAGATCCTTCCACATTATTATTCCTAAACTTATCTTCTCTACCAAAAAAGTTAAAAGATACCACAATAGCAAATTCCATGAGAATTCACTCACAGCTGTGCAGATTCTTAAAATATAAACATTGTTCGGATGCGGCACAATCGATCTGGAATTCCCCATCTTTTAAAATAAACAACAGAATGCTATCCCCAAGGTGGTTACCTAGATTGGGAGAGGGGAGAATGTCTTCATTTCTCAAGAAGGATGGCACATGGTTACCTACAGAAGATTTTATATTGAAGCTTAGACTACAAAAATGTGATTATTTTAAGGTTCTGCAGCTCAGACACCTTCTTATTAAAAAATTTAAAGACGGTCCTCCTTTACCTTGCAAATTTTCTTTCCAGTCTGATTTGGGTCCCTTAGCTAATTCACCTAAAGTAATTTCTAAACTTTGTAACATTTTATATGACTGGCATTTCCTGGATCAGTTTGGACCCACGGAGTTCTGGTCTGACTCTTTCCCACACTGGGATACAGACTGGATGGCTATATGGAGTAATTGCCATTGTTTTGTAACACAAGATATGTTTAATGCAGTTTAACATCCTGCATAACCTTTACTACTCTCCGTAGAAATTGGCTAAATGGGGAGTAATAAGTTCTAATAAATGTACGAGGTGCACTCAGGTGGAAGGCTCCTTGTTTCATATATTTTGGGAATGTCCCAAGATAGCTCCCCTATGGAAAACTACCAAGGACAGGGTTGATCCATTGCTTGGACTGACAGACCTATTTACACCAGAGGTTTGTCTTTTTGGGGATTACTCACAGATATCTGTTAAAAAGAGAAAATACCATATCACTTTGATCTCTATGTCAGTTAAACAACTGGTTCTTAAATATTGAAAAAGCACAGATACAGTCTCATTCTGAATGGCTTAATGAGTTGCTAGCCAATCTTCAAGTGGAGAGGACCATTTTGAGTCTTAATAAGAATAAATCCAAATATGAAGGATTTGGGCCCCATTTCATAAGCTATACTCTATTTAGAGTATTTTTCGTGTGACTACTTATTTTGGATTGTCACGCCTTGGGACTGTGTGGGGGGAGGGCTTTTTGGGGCTGTATTAGGGTGAGAGAGGGATGGCATCATGTACCCTGTTTTGGTATTTGTCTACGTGTTTTGGATAACATGATCCTGTCAGGTGTATTTGTTGAATCTTCAATAAACATTATATTAAAAAAAAATCCAACAGTGTGGCTGCAGTGTGATGAGGAAAAAAAAGCCAACACAGGGTCAAAAAAGTGACTTTTACTGTTATTTTCACTGTATGCAGCATGAAATCTGCAAATCCAATCAAAACAAAACTTAGTACATCAAAAGATCTACCGCACTGGACAGTGCATACCAAATTTCATGCAACTCTGTTGAACTGTTGCAAAGTAATTGGAGTGCAAAATTTGAAGTTTAACATTAAACTGCCTACTCAATCCTAACTATCATGGTGCTACAGTGCCACTGTAATATAGATATATATATATTATTTATTTATTTATTTCAGTTTTAATCAGGAGACTCGTACTGAGCTGAATAGCAGCTTGTTTCCAGATGTGTCCTGGGGGAAGGGGTAATAGGAGATATATACAGATATATATACAGAGAATTTATTTATTTTATTTATTTATCAAGTCTAGGATTACAAATACCTTTGAGCCATGGCTCTTTTACAAAGGTTCCATGTCAGAGAAATACAAATTATGGGGAACATCAAGACAGGCATTACAACAATGTGGACATTGCAAACAGAGTACAGATTAATACAGTTCAAGGGTAACATTGTAACAAGGCAGCCAGTGGCATTTGTCAGAGAAAATAGACAACAGATAAGAAGTGCCAGAGTCATAGGGAGAGGGAAGAGGGTGGGGGAGAAAGGAATGTAGGAAGGGTGGCAAGAGGGTGAAAAGTGCAGCATTGGGTATACCAAGATGTGAGGGTAGAATCCAGTGGGGGGACAACTAGAGCAGAAAGGGAAGTGGAGAAACAAGGTTAAGTTGGGAAGTCACAGGAGCTGTTGGTAGTGTGATAGTCCTGGAGCCTAGTTTTAAACGTACCAATAGTTGGGGCAGAGGAGATGGTTGGGCTGAGGCCATTGAACCAGAGTGGTGCTCGATAAGCAAAAGAGCGTTGTCCCTGTGAAGTGTGACAGTGGGGGACTTTCAGTAGCTGTAGCGTATTTACAGTACATTGCAGATAATTGTACAAAGACACAAAGCATTTACAATGTGTAATAAACAAAGCAATTCAAACAGTATTCATAGTATGTATAGCTAACTGCAGTATATACAGTTAGCAGTAGGACCAGCCAACTAGTCAGAATGCACCATAAGAGGCATACAGCAGTTAGGGAGCAGACTAGAGTTGAGGCTGGGAGTGATGTGGAGTTTACAAAGAGGTATCCAGGAGACAGTGGTTGAGTTAATGGAAGAGGATGAGGGAGAGGGAGAAAGGGTAAGTGTGGGTAGAGTAGAGGAGTAGGGATGGAGAGCTTAGGTACAGTTGCAGGAGGGAGCGGTGAAAACATGAAGACACGAGAGGAAGCAAAGGGAAGTGGCTGAGCAGATGGAGAGGGGGGAGGGTATTCTGGAGTGTAGAGAGGCAGAAGGAGAATGCAGCCTGGCCAGAAGAAAACACTCTAGACAGGAGTGCTATGGTCCAGTAGCCAGAGCTATGAATGGAATAAGAGGAATGAGGGGGAGAGGAAGTAGAGAGGCAAGGGAAGAGGGAAGGGAGCTTAGCCAATACTTGACAATAAGGGAGGAGCCATGTGCAAGACATCTGACTTCAAGAGATTGAGGTATAGAGAGAGCAGTGGTGAGTCCAGGGTGGGTACTCATGAACAAACTGGCAGAAGGAGTGATAGACAGGATCCAGTCTGGTCAGGGTGAACTTTGGAGCATTGACATAAATGGTGTCTCCATGGTTGAAAATGGGAAGAATAATTCTCTGTACAATGGCTCTGCACACTGACAGGGGGATACACCCACGGTTCTGGTACAAAGCACCTAGTTTTGGGTGTCAAGTAAAGTCATTTTTATTTCTTAAGTGTCCCATCTCTGGGGCTCTGTGCACTTTACATTAATACAGGACAAAATATATATTTTTTTATCACCTCTGTCTTTCTCCTGTCACCGTATGGCCCCCATCTGACTGACTCCCCCAGCTCCGTTCCTCAGAATTACTAGGGCTTACCTTACACCCGGTCCAGGGGTGGTGCCTACGGAGAGTTGGCTGCTATCCTGCCACTGTTGTTTTTTTTCCACTTTTATCCCCATTTTTACCCAAGAACTCCAGGAGAAGTATGCATGCATGTGGAGGCACACATGCGCCTTACAGCCCCGGTAATAGCCCTCCTCCACCCGAGCCATTGGCCTATCGCTGGCACCCTTGCTTGTGCAGCCCCTCGGCCTCCACCAGGGGGTAGCCATGAGTGAGGGATGCCACCCACCTCCCCGGAGAGGAGAGCTGCCTTGATGGCTGCTCCATCCAGCTCCGCTCACCCCCCCATGCTGACTTCCCACGACCCAGGCTCGCTCCCGAACCCGGGTCGCCGGCGTGCTGCAAGGTGAGACATCCAGCGCCTCAGCCCTCTGCACCACTGGGCCGGCAGGACAAAATATTTAAACACATTATTAATCAGGATCAATCAATTTAAAACATGCCATTAATAATCATAAATACAATACTTAAAACTCAACTCACTATCCCTTTAAATCAGTATACATTAAAAGCTTGATTAAATAGATGCATCTCCAGGCCATGTTTAAAACTTTCAGTGACCATGGGAGAGAGTTCCATAATAACAGAAATGCCACTTCAAAGGCACGATCTCCAGATGTTTTGAGTTGTGCCCTCGGGACCACTAAAAGCCCTCTGCAGATGACTGTAGGAAGCACGCTGGGTGAGCAAGTGTCAAGAGGTCAGACAGGTAGCCCGGGCCAGATCCATATAGGGCCTTGTAGGTGAGCAAGCACACCTTAACAACAATCCTCCACCTAATGGCGGCCAGTGCAGCTTGGACAAAAATGAGGTCACATGATTGGACCTCAGAAGGACCATCAATAACCTGGCTGCAGCATTCTGCACCAGATGCAGCCAGTGGGGGTTGCTCCCACTAACCCTGAAGTATACAGCATTACAGTGATTGAGCCTGGAGGTGACAAAAGCATGTATCAGTGATTGCAGATCTTCCAGTGGGACTAAGGGTTTAATCCTGGCAATATTCCTTAGGTGGTAGAAACCACTCTGGATGATGGCAGACACCTGAGCTTCAAGTGTCAAACCATTGTGAAGGATGATTCCCAAATTTTACAGCATAATCTCCACCAACAGTGTGGTGGTCCCCAGGAGCAAACCTGTTTCTGCTCCGGTGGTGACTACTTCCCACTGGCAGCCAGGCCCAGTCACCAGTACCTCCATCTTGCCTGGGTTAAGTCTCAACCAGTTAGAGAACATTCAGTCCTGGATCTCAGATAAGCAGTTGTTAAGCACGTCCACAACGTCCAATGTTCTGGGGCCAAATGACATATACAGCTGGGTATCATCTGCATAGCAGTGAAAACCCAGACTGTAACAGCTAATTATATCACTCAGGGGCAACATATACACCACTAATAACATGGGTGACAAGATCGACCCTTGAGGTACTCCACAGGACAGGAGCCTCATGTATGACAAGAAACTTCCCATTACTACCTGTTGCATCCTGCCTGGGAAAAAGGACTCAAACCAGCTGATGAGCTTGCTGGTGAGTCCACAGAGCCCTCTCAGGTGATCAAGTAGCACCACATGATCTACAGTGTTAAAAACTGATAAGACATAGAGGAGAATGAGAACAGACCACTCCTTTCTGTCTCTCGCCCTGAGGAGATCATTTTGCACCCTGACTAACACTGTTTCTGTGCTGTGCTTCTTCCTAAATCCAGACTTTTTGTGGATAGAGTCCACATGTACAGAGAACTCTAGGTGCTATCCAAGCCACACCCCAAGGTACTTGAAAGAAGGGACATCTTCAAGAAGGGACCCACTCAGGGTGTGGAAGGAGGAGAGGGATGGAAGTTGAGAGAGTTTTTGCCTGGTTCCGAAGGTCATAGAGACTGTTTTCTTTTGCATTTAGGGACAGATGATTTGAGTGGAACCAGAGCTGTATAGTGTCAAAATCCAGCTGAAGTCTGGTCATTAGATTAGCAGGGGAGGAACAAGAGGCAAATATGATACTATCATCTACCTACATATGAATGGATGCAGAGATATAGATAGAGAGGAGGTTATTTAGAACATGATCTAGCCAGAGCCAATAGGGTTGTCAAAAGCTACCAAATGACCAAAGTTACAAATGTGCATAGAAATTATGCAACGCCTGGGTGTAACTTGACCATTTTTTGGAGGTATTGCACCAAATTTTCAACATGACCTTTTTGGGACCCCTCCTCATGAAGAGTGCTAGTGTCATTTTGTTCACTTGTCCCGAAAGGTAATTTTGCAGAGTGAAGGTGGAATTTATTAATATTCAGAAATTGGTAGTGAACTTGATATGAGGTTGGGGAACTTTGCAAAGCTTCAGGAAGTGTGACATTCCCAGATTTTTACCAACATCGCTGGCAAACTATAAATTTATAATATCTCTATCCCCAATACAAACACATTCCCTTTTTGAATTTTTATTTTGAAAGAGATTATTTTTGCTGTTGTACATGACATGGTCATAACAAGTATAAACAGTATTTACAAATTAAATATTTAAAATGCACACTACATATTGAAGTAATATTATATGACTATTAAGAAGCAATGGTCAAATATGGAAAACATCTTTTATTAAACATTTTTTTCTATACTTTCACTCAAATATTATTTTGGATAAACATCTCCTAAAGCAATGTATTATCTTCTTGTTGGTGCCATACAGTGCTGTTCAGTCACAATCATTACAAACTAACATGCTGCTAATTCAGTTCTCTTGAATTTATTTAATCAGAGTACATGCTGCTGCTATGTGTGTGTGTGTGTGTGTGTGTGTGTGTTGTGTGTGTGTGTGTGTGTGTGTGTGTATGTTTTTGTGTGTGTGTGTGTGCATGCAACCTGTCATGCCCATAGGAATTAAAGAAATAAAGCTGCAGCTGGACAGTCTATAATCTGATACTGTAGTCTGTCTGACTTTCAGAGTTTCAGTAAATTCCAGTACAACAGATAATGAGTTAACCCCTAGGTTGCTGAAAGAAATAGAATAAATCTATTAGACTGAGCTGGACAGATGATAGAAACAGCAGTTTAAAAAGTTTTTTTTGTAAAAGGGACACTGTCAACCTTTTTTGCATCATATTATTTTTAGGTAAAAACCCACATTTTATGATTGCTTACCTTCTGTAAACTTCATTGATGTTGATGGTTGTTTTGTCTGCCTTTTTGCTTATTAAAACTTAAACGCATGGCAATGTATAGCTATACCCAGCCTTGTTTTGCTTGAAATCATTGAACTACTCTTATTGCATACTTCCTGAAAATCAGTCATACCATTAAACGGTGCACCCACTCATAATATAATAATCTCCTATACTTCCACAGCATAAAGAATGGCTAGATTGTCTTGGGGGTGTTCCCGAGACCAGGAAAGATGCACTGGGACCTGGTCAAAAAATGTAAACAAACATGTTTTGGTGTGGTAACACCAGTATGGTGGGCACTCAGTTTTTCCCTTTTTAAAAGAAAAAAGGAATCTGAACCAAACTACCAGCAGCATCGACAGTCTATATAGAATGTGAATGATCATAAAATGTGTTTTTTAAACTAGGGACACTTTGAGGCCTAAAAGGGTTGACAGTGTCCCTTTAATATCCTGAGAAGTTTGGAGGTACAATACAGTAGCACCCCCTTCCTTCAGAAGCCTTTAACATAGAACAGCAAATAGCAAAAATCAGAGGGGTAGTGCACTATTTTGTAGCTGAGGAGGAATACATCTAAAAGTCCAAAAAAGGAGCTCCACAATCAGCCATTTTTTAGAGCTACAATCTGATCCAAATAGGGCTGCAGGCTCTGCCCATAGCCCAAAAAATAGAGAAGAGCATAGGGCCAAGCACAGGCTGGGGAATGTCAGTGCTGATGGGGGGCAGGGAGTTGCCATTTTTAACTGATTGATTTCTGCCCAGAAGGTACAAACAGAACCAATCAGTGGCTTCAGAGGAAAGTCCTGCAGCAGAGAGCTTCACAATGAGAAGGGGTGGGATACAGTGTTGAAGGCTTTGGCCAGATTGACAAAAATTGCAGAGGTGATCAGACCCTGATCCATGCCAGACAGAATGGAGTCAGTCAGCCTCAGAAGGGAGGTGGAGTGGAATCTGTGAAAGCCAGAATGGAAAGGGGTGGAGTAAGAAGATGAGTCAAGAAAAGGAGAAAATTAAGAAAGCACATGTTCTTGAAGTTTAGTGAGGGTTGGAAGTATGGAGCTAGGACGATAGTTCCCAGGAGCAGAGGAGTCACCACCACCTTTAGGGAGGGGAATGACTGTGGCATGCTTCCAGAAAACAGGGATAGAGGCAAGGGAGAAGGAGAGGTAAAGAAAGTATACAAGAAGGAGGCAGATAGCAAGGGCAGAGAGATGATGGAGTTTTGGGTCCAACCCATCTGGGCTCTTGCCCTTAAGGGAGTTTAGAGCTAGGAGGGACTTGAAAGTGGAAGCTGGTGCAACTGGGGAGAAGGAGAAAGGGGGAGATAGGGAGGGCTGGAGGGGGAGGGTGGGGGTAAGGAGGCACAGGAGGTGAAGATGTTACTAAATTCAGTGGTTACAATAGAGAGCTCAGAGACAGTGGCACCTCTCATCCAGTGGACTGGATAGGGGTGAAAAGAGGCAGTGGATGACCTTCCAAAACCTTTAGACCATATATGTGTGTATGTATCTGTATCTGTATCTGTATATGTATATGTGTGTGTGTGTGTATATATATATATATATATATATATATATATTAGAGTCAAAAAACTATGTTTAATGCATCAGTTAGGGTTGTTCCACAGTGACAAAAGTGAGAAAATTTGGTGTTAGGGTTGAAAGCCCTCCTTGGACCCCAACCTACCTCCCTAACGGCATTGGGGTGCACATTGGGGTCATCAGCCCTAACTCTCACCCTGTCACATGTGTAAAGAAGCAGAGGTATAGGAGAATGGGTTGAGAGTTAGGAATGACAACCCCAAAGCGCACCCAATGCCAGTTGGGGGGTGGGCTGGGGAGCCCAAGGGGCCTTTCAACCCTAACACCAAATGTCCTCACTTTATTTGCTGTGGGACAACCCTAACTGATGCATTAAACAGAGTTTTTTGCCTCTAATTTCCCTTCTTTATGAGAATGAGGACGATAAATAGTGAATGGAAGGCAGTGGCGGGAGTGCAGGGCCCACTATGTGATGTCTTGTTACATAGTAACAAGAACTGCTAAGCAAATGCAAGTGGCAATGGTGACACACATGGTAAAGGAAATGGAAATGGTAAAGCAAACAATAATAGAAATGCAAGCGCAAGGTGACACCAAAGTGAACAGTGACGGAAACGGAGACGCAAACGCAAACATGTACAGAACGCAACTGGTAATACACATAGTCATGGTACCACAATTGGAAATGCAAATGGTAATGGTAACAGCAACAATAACACCAAAGAAAACAGAAACGGAAACCAAAACGCAGGTGCGTACAGAAACGCAAACCGTAACACGCACGGTCATGGAACTGCTATTGTAAATGCAAAAGGTAATGGCAACAGCAACAATAATGCCAAAGGAAACAGAAATGGAAAGATGAATGGAAGCAAGTATGGAAATGCAAACCATACCGCACACGGGCACGGTACCGCAATTGTAAATGCAAATGGTAACGGTAACAGTAACAGTAATGCCAAAGGAAACAGAAACGGGAATGCAAATGCAAGTGAGTACAGAAACGCAAACCGTAATGCGCATGGTCATGGTAATGGATTGGAAATGCCAATGGTAATGGTAACAGCGACGATGATGCAAAACGAAAGACATGCAAACGGAAGGTCGACAGCAAATGCAAATGGCAATGCACAGGCTGATACAAAAAAAACAAAAAACATAAACAGTAATGGAAATGCGAATGGTAACAGTAGCGCAAACAGAAGTGCAATCGAAAATGCAAACCATAACGCACACGGTGGCGTATACGGGAACGGTGATGTGAACGGTAACAGAAGCGCAACTGGAAATGCTAACTGGCACAGTAACAAAAGGACACACCCTTCTTTTCCCAAAAAACTGCATTGAAAAGACAATGAATACAAAGAATGTATGCATAATAATAAGCCTCAGAGCAGAAAAGGAGGACTTGGAATACCAAATTGTTTATATCTCAGGAACCGTATGACGTAGAAAAAAAATGAAAAGTTCATATGAATTATGACATTCCTGGCTAGTTTTTTACTTAGACCCTTTTTGGGGACCAAGCATTTTTCTGACGAAAAGTCTGTATCTAGCACCGTTTCCGAGATACAGGCCCCGAAAGGCGTGACGGACGTCGTAATGTCATCCTATGGGAAAAAGTGTCAACTTTGGAGTGCCATAACTTTGCAGCCCTCCAATATTTTTTCACCAAACCAACAAAAAGCACATCTGTTGCATGTTGGCTGTCTTCCCTCCAAATCTCAGCCCAATAGACCAATCTGTTCTTTTGCAGCAGGGTGACAAAGAATTCCTGTTATTTTAGGCATAGTGTCGCAAAATAGTGTCACAAATCAAGACACATTCGCAAATGAAATCACGAAAGTGTCATGAGTGCGACACTACTTTGTGACACTACTTTTTCCAGAAATTTGAAAAACATATTTCTGGGGTGTTTAACTCCAAAATAAAGACATGGCTAGCATCCTGAGGGTCTGGCTAGGTAAACACAAAAAGAATTGTGTCCCTAGATGATCCCAATTTTAAATACCAAGCAGTTTTCTGATTACCAACTGAAAACAAAATGGTGGATTTGTGACACTACTAGGGCCATTTGTGACACTAAAAAGTGCATTTGCGACACTGTCGAACTTTTTGTTAACTTTTCCCTTTGACTTATAATGGGAACTTATTTTTTGAATAACTTTTGAACCATTTAATATTTTTTCATGAAATCTTCAAAAGGCACAATGGGGACTCTGGCCGCATGTTCCTTGAAGTTTTCGGACCAGTCGCGCAAACCATGCGACCTGTAGGTGCGAGCAAAGAATTCACAAAAAAACGTAAATGCACGAGCAGATCTCACTTAATAACTCCCGCAGCTGTATATCTGACCAACACAAAAGGTGGCAGATCCCCAGATGTATGTTTTGTGATTGTGCATTCCAAATTTCAGGCAAATCCGATGAACGGTGGTAAAGTTATTAAGGTGTAAATTTTGACCCTTTAACCTTAAAAGTGCTACTCAACCCTAACTATGGTAGCACTACCGTGCTGCCATATAATATATATATATATAGATAGATAGCTATAGATATAGATATACACACACATATATAACTAATTATCACAGTGAACCTGAAGCTGTGAATCAAGACTATTCTTTTACTCCACCTCTGCCTTGTTGCCTCAACTGCAGCTTGCTGACGCTCACAGGGGGCCTAACCTTATTGTTGTTTCTGCCTTAACTGACCCACTGAGTCACATGTGCTCTGGATCAAACTTTAAGGAGCACTAACAAACTCTTCCAATACCTTAGCACACTCCATTATCCCTCTTACATCACTAAGTGAAAGTAATTAAATTAAGTGTGACAGCAATTCAGGATTAGACAGAACACAAGCACAACACTCTTGCTTTCAGAACTAGAAGTGATGTCATAGCACCCTCCTAAGAAAAGCTGCACACAGAACATTGTTTAAGCCCTAAAATAAAACCCCAGGAAACAATCCTTGCTAAAATTAGTGTTGCAGTATACCAAAAAACAGAAGCAACTGTTGAAAACTCACTCCCTATTGCAGTGCTTCACAGATTGGAATAGACTAAACTTCTTCAATTTGCTGGAGTACTACCTGGTATCACTTAGGGGCTCCTACAATTCCCCTAGATACATTTCTCTGATGTGCTGGATGATAGGTTTCCCAACACCCTTGCTGATTCATACCCTCTGTACTCACAGAGTACACAGCACCACAGAAACAGGCAAGAACATTTTTCAGTATGTTAACCAAAAAGAATGTGAGACAAGGCTCATCTTCTTTTCTGCCTCTTTTTTTTCGGACACCTGGTTTATGGGTTTTGTGGAGTGATGATGGCATAAATCATTGAGGCAGCCTGTATAAGTTACATAATGTCACAACATCTTGGAAATGTATTTCCAGTTTATGTTTGAGCTAATTTAACAATTTATAGTATGCCTGGAGTATGTTTCAATGGGCCTATGAAATCAGAGTAGTGCTATACTTGTGCAACTGTGATAACTGTTTGGCCATTTGCACTCTCTAGTCCATGGGTTATTATCACCCTGTGAGGGTACTGAAGGTAAAGAACCCTCAAAGAGGATTCCACCCCTAGAGGTACTGCAGAAAAAAATTCCCTTGGCTAAAGGTACCTTAGAAGGAGCCCCCCAAGAGAGAGGCATGCTGCTGGAAGAGGAGGAGGGGAGGATGGTGGGGCAAAGAAAAAGTGCTTCAGAAGGAGGCAGGGAGGAATTGCTTATGTAGCTCAGGAAGGGGGAGTGGCTGGTTGCTCACCCCAATTGAACTACAGGCACAGCCTTTCAATTCAATGGACTTACGCAACCAGAGTAATGTTAGGCTTGCGCAACTGTGATAACTGTTTGGGCGTTTGCACTCTCTATTCCACAGGGAATTACCACACTGTAGAGGTACTGAAGGCAAGGAACCATTGAAGAGGGTTCCACCCCTAGAGGTGCCATGGGAAAGATTCTCTTGGCTAAAGGTACCATAGGAAGGAGTCCCAAAAAGAAAACTGAGCAGGAAATGTTCACTACAAGGTAGAGAAGCAGATTGAGAGCAACAAGGCAACTTGATGAAACAGATGAGATGTACAGGTTGTCTGGATTGCACTGATAAAATAGATTGCACTCATGACATTGGGGGCTTCCTAAGGAGAGAGGGAATGGGGAGTAGGGCCACCATCCATCTCCATCTAACAGCATAATCCTACCTAAGGAAACTAGGGAATATACTATAAACAACTAATTACATGTTATGACCTTTGGCATGGAGGAGAGGAAAACCCCCTTTTAACAGGTGGAAACCTCAGTGGATCCAAGGCCTAGGTTGCCTTCTCTCTCCAGGCTAGGGGTAGTTTATTTAGTGATGACTCTACTGCTTCAATTTAGAAACCCAATCAAAGGGGAGGAAATATTCCAATTTGGTGGAAAGCTGTCACAATCCCTCTAATGGGAATGCTATGAAGGGTTGCGAGAGGCCTCTGCAACAATAGATACTCTGAAGTGAGAGCAGACACCCAAGGTGAGAGGAGGAGAGCAATGACCACTTAGGCACCCAACCAGCCTACTGACTAAAACAAAATGGTTAACCAGAGGTGGTCATAGGGAGAATAGCTTTCTAAGGTGCCATGGAAATGCCATAGCCAGAAGTGCACTCTTGGGCTGTAAAAGCCCCATCCCTTGGCAGCTGAAGTCTTAATTTCTGCATCAAGAGGTGTGCCATATGACTTCATGCTAAAGCTCTGCATGGAGTGAGGATATTCCCACTATGGGCCAGATGAGAAGGATCCCTCCCTGAGGTTCACATGCTCAAGATGTGGACTTCATGAGTTCAAAGTGAGACTGTCAGCTTACAGGGCAAGCCCTGAGTGAGAAAAGATAATGGACTTGGTTAGCATGCCTCTGATTTATGAATGAGAGCATGGATCAGCTTTGAGTGCTAGATAGGAGGAGGCTGGGTAAAGTCAACAGCCATAGATTAGATAGCAGATTATTGATGAGGATACCAGGTGAAGCCAGTGGCTGTAGATACTGATGAGGAAGCCAGCCTTGGCAAGTTGTGAGAGAACTCTGCAACAATGAGAACTACCAAGGTGGGGCCAAGGTGAGTTAGGAGCCTGGGTGAGGTAGGAGGCTGCATTGTGAGCCAACATTTGGGGGTTTGATAGTAGTAGCAACCAGCAGAAAACAAGTCAACCAATTCCATTATGGAAGCTGAATTGATGGTAACATAGAAGGTAGGCATTTAGGTAGTGAGAGGCTGTGATGCCAGTGATTGAATTAATGAGGCTGAGTATAAATGAATCAATAAGGTTTAGCAAATAGGAGATATGTAGCAGGATTTGCAACAGCATTTGCTACAGCAATAAAATGGGCAGCATTATGTAAGCTGAATTATGTATGTGCTTGGCCAACCAGTTCCATAAAGAAGCAAGTCGTAGTTTACATGAAAGCATTTGATACTATGGTTTCAGCATGAATAGTAAAGTAACATGATTGGCATGAATACTTTAAATGCCATTAAGATGGAGAGAGGTTATTCCTGTAAGAAAATGCAGCACAGTAATGGAATGCAATGAACATCTGAAGGCCGTGAAGACTGCAAAGTTAATGATTTATGCATGGATAACTGAAAGCCATGTAGGCAAGAAAGCAGGGCAAAATCATATAGTTTACATAAAGCATGCTTCTGTTACTTGGTGCTCCTATGCCTCAGCGTGACATCACAGTCCCTAGCAATGGGAATAACAGGAAGCCACAAGCTGAGTACCATGAGACCAAACAGCATTGTAATGTTGAACCCTCAAAACAGAGGTGTTTTTACTGACAAGGTCCTAGTTAAGGACAGCCAAATGATAGCAAACATCTAAGGCAGTAGAGCAACAATAAACTGCAGCAGATCCACACTACACTTCATAAAAGCAAGCAGGGGAATTAAAGCTGGGGATAGCATCTGCCTGACTAAGCAACACTGAATGAATTGAGCAGATCTGCTGAAAGAAATAGAGCAGAGCAGAGAGCAGCAGCTAGCTGGAGCAGAAAGAGCTTGGACCAGGTACAAACAATTAAGGCGGATAAGCATGCAGACAGCAGAAGCAGAGAAGCAGCAGCTGAGTTGAAACATACAGATAACAACTACAGTTGTACTGAGAGTTTGCTGAAATCTGGTGAGTAAATGGGAGCCTAAATAGCATAAGCACAGGATTAGCACAATACAAACAAGGGGCAACGGGATGCTAGAAAAACTAGAAAGCCCCAAAAAGAAAAGAAGATGAAAAATGAAAAAGCACAGACACAGGAAGACAGGAAACAAGCAACACAAAGAAGCATGCAGCAGCCAGAGGCAAGCTATACAAGCCAAAAAGCAGAAGAAACACAACCAACAGATGTCCAGCACAAACATAGCAGAGCCCAAAGCACAAGGGAAGGAGGGCTGCAGACACAGGAGGTAGAGGGGGCAAAACCCCAGCAGACCCAAGGTGAAAAGGTAGAGAAGGACAGAGTTTCCAGTCACAAAGAAAAAGTGCTTCAGAAAGAAAGGCTGTGAGGAACTGCTTATATAGCTCAGGAAGGGGGTGTGGTTGGTTGCTCACCCCATTGAACTGCAGGTATAGCCTTTCAATTATCACCAAGAGAGAGATCTAGAAAGTGCTAGTACTGTAAACTGCTAACAGTGATGGAGAAGCTGCAGTTGTAAAATAAATTGCTGCACTGCATTTAATCATGATTTCCCGTAGTAGACAATGAGTTTATTGTGGAGTGTTGAAACTAGTTTAAGTGTAAGCACGGTCCCTGGAATTCTGCGATTCTGCGGTTGTGGAATTTTCCACAGAATTTGCATCATGCCGCAGAATATATATAGTGCCACAGAATTCATTGTTTTGGGTGAATTTTCATTAAACTATAATGTTTTTCCATAGTGTCAGGCTTTCTTTCCCATCTCATTTATCCTGAAGCCCCTTCTCTATGCTCAGAATATGATGTCATCAATGACATCACATCATATTTAGCCAATGGCAGAACTGCTTTCTGCCAGAGAAATGAATAAATTGTGCCACAAAAATCAGAAAATGCTGACACAGAGCACTAGGGGCCCTGAGTGTAAGCAACCTGGTGTGCTGTCACAGCTTATAAAATGGGCAAAAAAAACGAAGCCACTGATTGGCTGTTTCACCCTCCTAGCTGTGTCCTTAATCCCTGGTATTGTACTCAACTGGCACTAACGCTTGACAGTCTGCCCTTTGACATCTGTGAATCATTGAGCTGTGCCAACCGAAAACAAAAAGACAGCCTGGCACAGCTGAGCTAGTGGCAGCGAGAAATCAATAGTCCGAAGTGACAAGAAACACAGACGGCAACAATACATGACACAACCTCTAGTAACGGACGATCGCAGGAGGATTACACCTCTACATTAAAAACCTAATGTGAAAATCAATGCAAAATGTTCCCCAAGAATTACTAACCTGTCCTGATCCGACGAAAAAATGGCAATTCCATTCAAGCCGAGTCATGCGTATGCAGCCAGTCCGACAGCGATCCTCTGTCAGGGATCTCTCTTTAGAATGCGCTGCACTTTTAAATAGCAACTTACATAGAAACATAGAAATATAGAAACATAGACTTTGACAGCAGATAAGGATCACTTGGCCCATCTAGTCTGCCCATTTCCCTACCTACAGGATAAGTCACAGATCCTAGTTAACCAACAGCCGATTTCTTCCTAACCCACACAAGAATTGCCTTATGTCTGTCCCATGCATTCTTGAATTCTCCCACAGTTTTAGACCCCACAACCTCCTCAGAAAGGCTGTTCCATGCATCCACTACCCTCTCTGTGAAATAATACTTCCTCACATTGCCCCTGAACTACCCCCCCATCTTTAAATTGTGTCCCCTTGTTCTTGCAAGTCTCTTTTTCTGAAAGATGCTACCCTCTTGGACTTTGTTGATTCCACTGAGGTACTTAAAAGTTTCTATCATGTCCCCCCTCTCCCTTCTTTCCTCAAGGGTATACATATTAAGCTCCTTTAGTCTCTCCTCATACGGCTTCTCTTGCAGACCCTGCACCATTTTAGTTGCCCTCCTCTGGACAGCCTCTATCCTGTCTATGTCCTTGCAGAGATGGGGTCTCACCAGCTGTCTGTACAGAGGGATAACAACTTCCTGTTTTCTGCTGCTGATGCCTCTCCCTATGCATCCCAGTATACCCCCAGCCCTTCCTACTGCTTTCTCACATTGCTTGCTAACCTTAAGGCCATCTGATATGATTATCCCCAGGTCCCTTTCCTTTTTTGTTGTTGTTACTACCCCCCCATTGTGTATTCTTCCCCTGGGTTCTTGTGTCCCAGGTGCATTATTTTGCACTTCTTTGCATTGAATCCTAGCTGCCATACTTCTGACCATTCCTCCAACCTTGCCAAGTCCCTTCTCATCTTTTCCACGGCTCCTTGTGTATCAACCCTGTTGCAGATCTTTGTGTCATCTGCAAAGAGGCATACTTTTCCTTCCAGTCCGTACCCCACTAGTAACCCCTCTTTCTTCAGAGTGGACTCCATTTACAATTACTTTCTGTGTCCTGTTGTCCAGCCAATGTTTTACCCAGGCTACCACCCTGGGACCCACTCCCAGGCTGGTTCATTTAACTATTAATCTTTTGTGTGGGACTGTGTCAAATGCCTTGCTAAAGTCTAGGTAGGCCATGTCCACAGCCCCTCCCTGGTCTACTACTTTGGTCACCCAGTCAAAGAAATCTATTAGATTCATCTGACATGACCTTCCCGCTGAGAACCCATGCTGCCTTGGGTCCTGTGCCCCACTGGCCTCTAGGTACTCAACTATTCTTTCCTTCAGAAGTGACTCCATCACTTTCCCTACCACAGAGGTCAGACTGACAGGTCTGTAGTTTCCTGCCTCTGTCTTGGTCCCACTTTTGTGAAGGGGAATCACATCCACCTTCCTCCAGTCCTTGGGTACCACACCATCCTCCCATGATTTATTAAAAAGAGTAGCCAGTGGTTTCACTAGTTCCCCCTTAATTCTTTTAGAATTCTGGGGTGAATTCCATCAGGCCCCATTGCTTTGTCCACCTTCAGTTTTAGGAGTTCTTGCAGAATCCTTTCTTCTGTGAAAGGACTGGGATTGACCCCCCTATCAAGAGTGCTTTTGTTAATTGGATTAGGCACTTCCCCCTCCTCTTTTGTGAATACTGAGCAGAAATATTCATTCAGTATCCCTGCTTTTTCACTGTCCCCCTCTGCCCACCCACCATTCATTCTATTCAGCCTCACTATCCCTCTCTTTGTCTTTCTACGCTCGCTGATGTACCTATAAAAGGTTTTATCCCTGGTCATGTGATGCAGAGTGCGAGTTAGCCGCTTCTTCCTGGAGCTCCGACCACCCGACCAACATTTACGTCTTATAAAGTAATTTTCAGCAATTTCAGACATTTCTACTACTCTACCTGTGTTTATCATGAAGACTTCTCCTGACTGGTCGCATCTGATGGAAGTGGAAATGAGGAAAGCCCTGACAAGGCACACGCCACCGGTTACTCCGGAGAAGGCCCCGAAAAAATCTAGGGCCTCAGCCACACACCAAGCCCAAGCTCCGTCCGTGGACACCGACGACTCTGAACCGCTCACCTTAGCCAGTTTTCTTAAGGAATTTCAACCTTTCAAGGTTGAAATGAAAACGCTTGCAGGAGAAGTTAAAAGTATTACGCGCGCCCTGGAGGATTTAACGCTACGAACTACGGACAATGAAGCCCGTATACGATCAGTGGAGCGAAGGAACGAGAAAATAGAGCCGGATTTAGCTGTCATGAGACAGAGTATCTTTAAATTAGAAGGCAAGGTCGAGGATCTGGCAGGTCATAGCCGTCGAAACAACGTTGTAATCATTGGCTTACCAGAGAAGGAGGAAGGGGGTGATCCCATTAAGTTTGCTCAAAGACTAGTGGAAAAGTTTGCTGGTCCCTCACCCTTTGGGCATGCCTATACAATAGAAAGAGCCCATCGAGCCCTAAGAGCGTCACCTCCAGCTGCAGCCCCTCCACGCACCTTCATTCTCGGCTTTTTAAATTATCTGAGCTAGCATTTCTTATTAAAAATAAAAGAATTAAAGGAATTACGATGGGAGGGTGCCACACTGAGAGTGGTGCAAGATCTGCCACTGTCCATATGGCAGAAAAGAGCGACCTATCACCCGATTATCACCAAACTAATTGCAGCTGATATTAGGTTCAGGATGGGCTATCCTGCTTGTTTTCAGGTGCTGGTAGCTGGATCTTGGCGCGGATATGAGAGCTATGAATCCGCCTCTGAAGCCCTTCAACTTGCCTTTCCTAATTTGTTTAAAACACCCTGAACTATGCTGAAGCCAAAGTCCCTCAGTATACCTCTACAATGAGGCAGGATTAGGTCTGTTAAAAGGTGTTTCAGTGTATATCGTGCTCTATAAAATAATTGGCAGGATGCTGGTTCAAGTTCTCACCAAATAGCACTCTTCTGGACCCTTACCCATGTTTGACTCTTATTTTCACTCTTACTTTTACTCGCATGGGGGAAACCGGTTGGTTTGGTCAAGTATCTCCCCCCCCAGCTTACCGATGGACAGTCTCCTGGCTTCAAAGTTTGCCTGCTTTCTTTTCGCCTTTTCTAATTTTGGCAGGGCATACTGAATCTCAATAAAAGAGACTCCCGAGTTGCTAATTTATGCAGGCTGCTGTACGGAGAAGTGACACAATTTTCTACCGCTAGGTGGAGACAGGGACCATTAGATGATCTCGATCACTGTTCAAGACACTGTACTGAATCTGTTATTTTAATATCGAGTTCAAGGGAACACGATGAAAGTCCACTTTTTATATCCCGCTTCTCTGGCAGGATGCAAAAGCCATTTGTTTAAGTAGTGCTGCTCTTTGGGGCTTCTGTTTTAAGTTTGCAACATTGGGAAATGATTCCTTGCAAGCAATAGAAATATGGTTCTGTTAATGCGTGAGCCAGCGAGTTCTAAAAACTTAAGTGTTTAAAGTTGTTAAAAGCTGTCATTTGGGGCTTTGTATATGCTGATGAATGAGGGCAGTTTCAGTGGGAATCTCTCCTTCCCCCTCCTTTATTAAGTGTTATTTCAACAGAAACATTTTATAAATAATAGTGATTAATGTGTAGTATTTTCCCATGACTCAGGATAATAGGGGGTGTGTATAGCTGACTTTGGAAAGTTGGGTGGAAAGGGATGGAAGTGGTAAACTCGGTGTACTGGAGGCATGCTCATTGATAGATTGGGAGGGATGAGGGTGGAGGGGAATAGGGGTTTATGGGCTAGTTATGGTTGAATGATTTTGGTTTTGGGAAGTCCTGAAATTAGGGAGTTGCAAAGCTACTACGTAGCAGTTCTGGCAAATGAAGATGGGATTGGTTATAAAGAGTTTTAGTCATTTTAAACCTCTTATTCTCTAAACAATAGATGGAATATTAACTTTGTGATTGGAATGTTAATGGTCTTTGCCATAAGTCGAAGCAATATAAGATCTTAAAACACTAGGGTATGTGAAAGCTGATGTGATATTTCTGCAGGAGACCCATCTACTTAATAGTAGAGCAACCAATTAGGAGGCTCCAAATAAGCCAGGTTTTCACCTCGGAAGAACTACCCAAAGCAGAAAGTGATAGTCATGATTAAACGGTCAGTTCCTTTCTAAACTGACTCAAATTTTCAAGATAACCTGGGGAGATACATTTTTATTAGGGGCACATTACACACATTGGAAATTGTCCAGGGATAATCTAAGGCCCAATGTTGACACCCAGGAATTTTTGTTCAGATTGTGGAGTACTCTCACCTAATCTTAATTTACCTATTGTAATAGGAGGATTTAAATTTGGTAATGGATCCGCTACTGATAGATCAGGTTTTGTTATGAAAGGGATTATCTCCTGCCCAAAAAGTGGTTAGGAATGATGGACCAATTGGGCCTCTGTGATGTGTGGAGGATCCTCCACCTAATACCCTAAGTTACTTTTACCTCACAGGTACATACTACCATGTCCAGAATTGATTATATCCTCATCTCAAATACTCTCTTACAGGCGTTTTGAATGCGGGAATATCCTCCGGGACCACCATCGGACCATGCAGGTAATGTGTATTTACTGCTTTCTCATCTCTGCCTAAATTAGGGGTAGATGGAAAATTAATAACCAGTTATTAAAGGACACCCAAAATGGTTAAACTTATCCCTCAGATAACGGAATTCATCTCCTTCAATCATAATTCTACATTCGGCCAGATATGGAGTGGGGGCTCAAGGCCTGCTTGCATGGGACTCTAATGAGACTTGCTTCCTGGAGAAAAGAAAGAAGAGCTGAAATAACATCTCTAGGATTACCACCCAGATTCGAGAAAAAGAATCTGGACTCTCTGCCCTCATCATCAGATGAATATGGCCAGGAGCTAACTCTATTACGTGACTCCTATCTCAGGATCCTAGGTGAGCAGGCTGAGTGGGCGATCATCAAAACAGGAGCAGTATATACTGATCAAGGGGAAAAAGCTGGCCATTATATTAGCTGGGTGGGTAAGCAATTAGATTCTAACAGATTATATGATACATTCTGTTCCTTGAAGATGGCTCTATTAAAACTACTCCTAAGGATATCCTGGGAGAATTCAAAGGGTACTTTGAAGGGATTTATGAGCCATGGTGACCCACCATCTGTAGGGAAGATTAGCTCCCTTTTAAGTGAGCTGAACCTGCCCTCCTTGCATAGAGCTTAATCAGGCCCAGCTGGCGGTACCTATCACAGAGAGTGAAATAGACCAGGTCATTAAGTCTCTCCCCTCTGATAAAACACCAGGCCCTGTAAGGTTTCTCCGCCAATTTTACAAAATCTTCTCTAAAGAGTTAATCCCTTCATTGTTGAGATTGTTTCCAATGTATTTTAAGCGGAACCCTTCTGGGATGTTTCCCTGTTTGAGGCCTTAACTGTACTTCTGCCCAAGCCAGACAAACCCCCAGAATTAGTGTCTAGTTACAGACCCATTTCACTTCTTAATCAGGATATTAAAATCCTCACCAAACTGCTAGCAGATCGGATTAATGGGGTTCTTTCAGGACTCATAGGGGCTGAACAGGTGGGATTTATGAAGGGAAGATCCTCAACTGATCATTTGAGGACCTTGGCACATATTTTCTCATCCTCCAGGGAAATGGATCATCCCATGGTATTGATTTCATTGGAGCTTAGAAGGCCTTTGATAGGGTTATTGGAATTACCTATCTATGGTTATGAGGCGCCTTGACTTTCTCCAACAGTTCTGTACTTGGTCAATTCTATTTATAGTTTTCCATCCATGAAGATTAATTGTAATGGTGCAATTTCAGACCCCTTTAAACTTTTGTTGGCACCAGACAAGGCTGCCCACTATCCCCGCTCCTTTTTAATTTATACATTGAACTGCTTATCGGAAGGCAGATTGTACAAAAACAAGAGATACAGGGTATTCGGGTATGGGGGCACACTTCTAAGTGCTTGCCTACGCGATGACCTACTGCTGCAGATTTCACCCTGTCTTCCTCCTTTTCTGCCCTACTTGAAATTATCCGAAGTTTAGTGCTGTTGCTAATTATAAACTCAATACTGGAAACGGTGTTATTTCCTATGAATTATAAGGCATTATGCATGATATTACCTCCTTTTGGGCTTGCCTGGAATGCAAATGCAATTAAATATTTAGGCCTTACTTTAACAAGATCCCCTACTACATGGTACAGTTAAATCTGGATTCATTACATGAATGGTATTGAGGTTGACCTTAAAAAGATGGACTAAGCCCATTTGTCAATTTGGGGGAAAATCAATTTAGTAAAATGAATGTCTTTCCCGTCTGTTTCTATCCTATAAACATGTTGAATAGTTGGCTCCACTAAGAGTGGTTCAAAAAAGTCACAGCATAATTACCGGCTTTGTTGGGTTATAGAAACCCAGACTGGCGTACTATAAATTAGTGCTCTACCCCAAATCGATTAGTGGCCTGAGACTTCCCCATATGGTCTGTACTATTGGGCCAGTCATGGTAACAAATATCTCAGGTGGTTAACATTGATTGATTATCATAAACTAGTAAATATGTCCCTTATAGTTAACAGTGGAGATTTCTTGTATATTAGAATCAGGGCTCACACTAGAGGCCCTGTTGTACTGTGCTCAAACTCTCTACCCATCTCTTGCCCATAACTCTCCGATTGAGATATCTATTAAAGTCCATTACATAACTATATACCTTTTTAAAACATTGTCATAATAAAGACTCAGCTCAACCACTAATAGGAAATCCCAACCTCTAATAGATGGCAAACCCATTAGGGTAACTGGCTACCATTGTTGAGGGAGGCATTGATCAAAGACTTTCTATTGCTCGAGGGTAAATGGTTAACATCAACTGATATTTCGAACAAATTTCAGATCCACCAGAGTTAATGTTTTAAAGTTTTCAATGCCACCATTTGTTGATTAATAAATTGGGCATGATCCCCTTACGGTCACAGTTCCAGATTTCTGTGAGCACACTAGAGCCACTGGTGGGAAAAGCTCATGCAGTTTCTGCCATGTATAGTATATTTCTTAATTGGATATACACCCCGAAATCTTGCTCCGAACGGTACTGATCTCAGCTCCTTCAGAGCACAATTTCGATTAGGCTTGCATCTGGAAAACGTACATACATTTCTGTTTGCAAGACAGACTTAGACTAATGCAATTTAAATTATTGCATAACATTTATTACTCCTTCAAAATTAACTAGACTAGGTATAGTGTCCTCCTCTACCTGTTACAGATGTCAACAGGATATTGGAGACCTACTTCATATCTTCTGGTACTGCCCCAAAATAGTTCCACTATGGGAGAGAATTAAGCACAAACTAGACCCTCTTCTGGGGCAGGACAACCTATTTATGGCAGATATATGCGTCTTAGAGGGCTTTGCTGCTATTGGTGTCCGTAACAGGAGGTATCACATTTGTCTGATATCCGCTGCTGTTAATAAAGTGGTTTTAAGGCATTGGAAAGACACATTAGATATCACATATGGCGAGTGATTACAAGAACTCCTTGCTAACCTTAGAACAGAAAGGACTATAGCTAGTCTTCAGAACAATCTGCTCAAATTCAACCGGATTTGGGGTCCTCTATACTCACTATATTCCTTACCGGATCAAGTATGACAACTGTATTAATATGGTCAATAGGATAGACTTTATGTGTGCTGTGGTCGGGGAGGTTGGTGGGAGAAAGAACTTGGGGAGTAGTGGGGGATGGGGGGGTGGAATACATCCAGAATGAGTTATATGTCAATGTCTGATGTTGTTTTTTTTGCCTTTTGCTTGTGTGCTGATGGATGTATTCCTGTAATCAAAAAATTCTCAATAAAAGGTGAATAGCAAAAAAAAAAGGTTTTATCCCCCTTCTTAACCAAGTTGGCTATCTTTTCCTCAGTTTGGGCCTTTGCTATTCTGACTTCCTTCCCTGCTTCCTTCTGTCTTAACTGGTACAGCTCTCTGTCCTGCTCCTTCTGTGTTTCCTTATACTTCCGGAATGCTATCTTTTTCTTCTTGACTTTCACAGCCACCTCTTTTGAGAACCATAGCGGCTTTTTCTTTCATTTTGATTTGTTTATTTGCTTCTCAAAGCACATTTTCTTGACCTGGAAGGACACTACTTCTTTATTCAGCTGTGAGCTGTGTGAGAAATTCTATATTGCACTTGATATCTGCAACAAACATACACTTTTGCTTAATTCTGTGGGAGGTGAAACTAACTACCCTTGGTAATTACTTTTCATTCACATATTTATTTAGTGTTTAACCAAGAAGGAGCTTACAAACTCTATTTATCTTGTTAGTAACTTCAGAAGGATTTAAATACTGCATTTGGGTAGATCCTTGGAGGTAGCTAGATTGTCTACTAGGATTTTCTGACAGTTAAACTATTTTTAAATAAATTACAGGTGGCTGAGGAGTTGAAAAGGAGCTTACAAACTCTGCTTATCTTGGAAGTAACTTCACAAGTGTTTGAATACTGCATTTTGGTTGTCCCTTGGGGGTAGCTGGATTGACTACTAGGAATTTTGGACAGGAACTATTTTTAAATAATTTACTGGTGCGTAGGAGTTTGTGATAGTTAAACTATTTTTAAATAAGTTACTGTGGTTAAGGAGTTGTCATAGCAAAACCTACAGTGTGAATTGAAACACTGACAGCCTTAGGTGCAAGACATTGTTTTCAGACCACAAAGTGTTGTATTGGAACAGGAAGGGCTGCATCATAACCATTGTCAACAAATTGCCCTGGGTAGAGATATCCAGACTAGATCAGATTACTATAAGTTACTGGAGGCTGCAATTTTTAGAGACACAAAGCACATTTTCTTTACCTGGAAGGACACTACTTCTTTATTCAGCTGTGAGCTGTGTGAGAAATTCTATATTGCACTTGATATCTGCAACAAACGTGCACTTTTGTTTAAGTCTGTGGGAGGTGAAACTAACTACCTTTGGTAATTGCTTTTATTCACATATTTATTTAGTGTTTAACCAAGAAGGGCTTGCAAACTCTGTTTATCTTGTTAGTAACTTCAGAAGGATTTAAATACTACGTTTGGGTAGATCCTTGGAGGTAGCTAGATTGTCTACTAGGATTTTCTGACAGTTAAACTATTTTTAAATAAATTACAGGTGGCTGAGGAGTTGAAAAGGAGCTTGCAAACTCTGTTTATCTTGGAAGTAACTTCACAAGTGTCTGAATACTGCATTTTGGTTGTCCCTTGGGGGTAGCTGGATTGACTACTAGGATTTTGGGACATAAACTATTTTTAAATAATTTACTGGTGCGTAGGAGTTTGTGATAGTTAAACTATTTTTAAATAAGTTACTGTGGTTAAGGAGTTGTCATAGCAAAACCTGCAGTGTGAAACAGGAAAAGACAGTCTTTCAAGCAACAGAAGGAGGTGGATCTAGGTTTACATTTGTTTGTTACAGTTCTTAAGATTTCCAGTGCAGGAAGAGTTTAAAGCACAGCTGACTTATTTTGGGGCTGACAGCTTTCAGAGCATGAACCACCAGGCCTGTTTTGGGGCTGGGGAGGTTTACCTGTGTCTGACTTGGATGTGAATTTTTCTGTTTGATTAGCAGGGTATTTTCTCTGTCAAATTGTTGTGCAGGGCATCTTGTTGACAGTAAAGGCACTCATCACAGTGGTGGATCAGAGCTTTTAGCTGATTGTTTTGTGAGGGCACAGTTTAGCCTAACCCTTCCCACCCCTCACCCCACCCACCCCTGGAAATAGTTTCTTTATACCTGGGGTTCTGACATCATTTCCTCAAAAGTGCAAGGTGCATATCACTGTCATATCCTCTCTAGCACACTGCACTGACAATAAAGCATACACATTGTATAATATATATATATATATATATATATATATATATATATATATATATATATATATATATATATATATATATATATATATATATATATATATATATTTCTATGTAACAAACCAATCACACACACAAAAAAAATGTGGGGAGTAGTGCAATATAATGGCTGTGGGGCAGCAGTCTTCCAGGAGTCTTTCTGGAGGCTGACAGGCTGCTCTATTTGCAGACAACTCTCTGCCCTGAGGGAGGAAGTTGCCCGTCTTCAGGCCACACTGGATAGTAGTAAGGGAACCTTCCCCCAGGCCACACTGGATGGTAGGAAGAGAACCTCCACCATCCAGGGAGCACCAGAGCCACCACCACTACCTCAGAGGTTAAGAAAGCACAGCAGTTGGACCACAGTGGGCTCAGGGAGGGTGAGGATGGTGGAACAGAGGGCACACCAGTCAGTTGTTCCACACCACAATCCATACACCATTCTGGAGAGCATAGCTCCCCTATGGATGCACCAGAGAGGAGACTAAGGAGGCTGATGACAACTGTCACAAGGGAGGCCCCACAGGAAGGAGGCAGAGGACACCACAAGGAAAGGAAGCAGCTCCTGGTGGGGACCCAATTATAGGGATAGAACTGGGGAGCAGGGAAAACTGAAGTAAGGTGCCTGCCTGGTGCCATGGCTTGAGAGACAGGAAGCGCATCCTCAGGATCATGAGAACAGCTGCATGGGAGTCTGAGCTGGACGTCATTGTCCACCTAGGGACAAATGACTTGGCTAATCATGAGATTACAGCAGTGCAGAAGGACTTTGTAGAATTGGGGAGGGGCCTAAGACAAGTAGCACACACAAAGTCCTTCTCTGAGGTGCTGCCTGTCAATGGCATGAGTGAGGCGAGGGTACTTTGCACCATGCAGTTTAATGAATGGTTGAAAAAATAGTGTGGAGCACAGGGGTTTGGCTTCATTGGGGAGTGGGGTTCCACCTGGAGGGACACCAGCCTATACTGGCAGGATGGTCTGCATCTGTCCAGAAAGGGAACAAGTATTTTGAGCAATCAGTTTAAATGCTTCATTGGCAAGCTTTTAAACTAGTCAAGGGGGGAGGCACTGATAAGCAGCAGAAAAATCCCAGCCTCTCCCTACAAAACAGGGTACTAAATGAGAAAAAGATCGAGGTAGAAAGGTCAGTGGGGGATGCTGCAAAAGAAGGTAAAACCATCAAAAAATGGAGAGCAATGAGTACCAATGCCCTGAGTCTGAGTAATAAGCTTCCTGAATTAGTGGCCTTGATGGAGGAGGAACATCTGGATATCGTGGCAGTCACAGAAATGTGGTACACACAAAACCATGACTGGGACATAAACATACCAGGATACAGTATCTACAGGAGGGACAGGGAGGGTAAAAGAGGAGGAGGAGTAGCTCTTTACATAAGGGAATGAATCAAAGCAACAGAACAAAAGGAAAAACAGGGAGGAGAAGAAGCACTGTGGGTCAATTTGGAGACTGGCAATAGCACCACAATCCGCACAGGGGTTGTATACATACCCCCCCTTCTCAGGGGGAGGAAATGGACAAGGAAATGATAGAAAGAATACTTAGAACAGCAGACAAAGGGGAGATATTGCTGATGGGTAATCTGAATATGTCAGATGTTAACTGGAGTGCAGTTGCTGAAGCCACTTCAAAGAGTGGGGTTATTCTAGATGCCCTACAGGGGCATGCCTTAGACAACTAGTATTGGAGCCCACTCGAGAGGGAGCAATCTTAGACCTGGTCCTCTCAAATGGAGATGAAGAGAGATCACAGATGTAGAAGTGGGTAGCCATCTGGGAACTAGCGACCATCGAACAGTATGGTTCACATTAAACACAGCAATAGAGTCAAGCCATACAAAGGCAAAAGTACTGGACTTTAGGAGGGCTGACTTTGCCAAAATGGGTGAGTGCCTAAGGAATGCACTAGCAAATGGGCAGGAAGGGGTGGAAGAACAATGGGAATAATAAAAACTGCTATCACAGAGGTAACAAGCCTTTGTGTGAAGCAAATAAACAAAATGAAATGATGTAAGAAACCACTATGGTTCTCAAAGGAAGTGGCAGTGAAGGTTCAAGAGATGAAGAAAGCATTCAGGAAGTACAATGAATCACAGAAGGAGCAGGACAGAGAACTGTATCAGTTAAAGCAAAAGGAAGCTGGGAAGGCAGTCAGAACAGCAAAGGCCCTAACCGAGGAAAAGATAGCCAACTCAGTTAAGAAGGGGGATAAAACCTTTATAGGTACATCAGGAGCAAAAGGAAGACCAAGGAGGGTTAGTGAGGCTTAATAAAGTGGGAGGGAAGGTGGGCAGAGGGTGACTGTGAAAAGGCAGAGATACTAAACAAATATTTTGCTCAGTATTTACAAAGGAGTGGGAGGTACCTAAAACAAACAGTAGAAACACTCTGGATACAGAGTTGATACCAGCCCATTTACAGAAGAAAGGGTTCTGAAAGAACTCTTAAAACTGAAGGTGGACAAAGCAATGGGGCCTGATGATTCATCCCAGAATTCTAAAGAACTAAGGTAGAACTAGTGACACCACTGACTACCCTCTTTAACAAATCATGGGAGGATGGGGTGGTACCCGAGGACTGGAGAAGGGCAGATGTGATTCCCTTCACAAAAAGTGGGAGCAAGGCAGAAGCAGAAAACTACAGACCTGTTAGTTTAACGTCAGTGGTAGGAAAATGATGGAATCACTTCTGAAGGAAAGAATTTTGAGTGTCTAGAGGTCAGAGGGCTCAGGACCCAAGGCAGCATGGATTCACAGTGGGAAGGTCATGCCAGACAAATCTGATAGATTTCTTTGACTGGGTGACCAAAGTAGTAGATCAGGGAGGGGCTGTGGACATGGCCTACCTAGACTTTAGCAAGGCATTTGACACAGTCCCACACAAAAGATTAATATACAAGTTAGCCAGCCTGGGAGTGGGTCCCAAGATGACAGCATGGGTAAAGAATTGGCTGGAGAATAGGACACAGAGAATAATAGTAAATGGAGTCCACTCTGAAGAAAGGGGGTTACTAGTGGGGAACTAGGGTTCAGTATTGAGTCCAGTCCTTTTAATGTCTTCATAAGTGACATTGCAGAGGGACTGGAAGGAAAGTATGCCTCTTTGCAGATGACACAAAGATCTGCAACAGAGTTGATGTACAAGGTGGGGTGGAAAGGATGAGAAGGGACTTGGCAATGTTAGAGGAATGGTCAAATGTATGGCAGCTTAGATTCAATGCTAAGAAGTGCAAGGTAATGCACCTGGGAAACAAAAACCCAGGGGAAGAGTACACAATGGGGGGTGAGATACTAACAATATCAAAAATGGAAAGGGACCTGGGGGTAGTCGTATCAGATGACATAAAGGTGGGCAAGCAATGTGAGAGGGCAGCAAGGAGGGCTGGGGGGATACTGGGATGCACAGGGAGAGGCATCACCAGTAGAAAACATGAAGTTATTATCCCTCTGTACAGACAGTTGGTGAGATCCCATCTGGAGTACTGAATGCAGTTCTGGAGACCCAATCTCCTCAAGGACATAGACAGGATGGAGGCTGTCCAGAGGAGGGGAACTAAAATGGTGCAGGGTCTGCACCGAAGACATATGAAGAGAGACTTAAGGAGCTGAATATGTATAGCCTCGAGGAAAGGAGGGAGAGGGGGGACATGATAGAAACTTTCAAGTACCTCAAGGGAATCAACAAAGTCAAGAGGGTAGCATCTTTCAAAAAGAGGTGTGCAAGAACAAGGGCACAATTTGAAGATAGAAGAGGGCAGTTCAGAGGTAATTTAAGGAATATTTTCACAGAGAGGGTTGTGGATGCATGGAATGGCCTTCCGGAGGAGGTTGTGGAGTCAAAAACAGTGGTGGAATTCAAGCATGCATGGGACAGTCATAAGGCAATTCTAGGGGGTGGGGGTAGGAAGAAATAGGCTGCTGGTTAACTAGGATCCGCAGCTTATCCATTAGGTAGGGAAATGGGCAGACTGGGTGGGCCAAGCGGTCCTTATCTGCTGTCAAAATCTATGTTTCTATGTTTCACACAAAGGCTTGTTGCCTCTGTGATGGCAATTTTGATGATTCCCCATTGTTGCTCCACACCTCCTTCTAGCCTGTTTGCTAATGCTTTTCTGAGGCATTCTCCCATCTTGTCAAAGTCAGCCCTCTTGAAGTCCAGTACCCTCACTTTTGTATGGCTTGACTCTGTAGCTGAGTTTAATGTGAACCACACTGTTTGATGGTCACTTGTTCCCAGATGGCAACCCACTTCTAGATCTGAGATCCGCTCACTGCCCCCGTTTGAGAGTACGAGGTCTAAGATTGCTCCCTCATGAGTGGGTTCTGAAACTAGCTGTCTGAGGCCTGCCACCTGTATGGCATCAAGAATGGCCCTGCTCTTGGATGTGGCTGCAGCAAATGTGCTCCAGTTAACATCTGGCATATTCAGGTCTCCCATCAACAGTATCTCCCCTTTCTCTGCCATTCTAAAATGCCTTCCATCATATCCTTGTCCATTCCTCCCCCTGACATGGGGGTCTGTACTCAACCCCTGTGAGGATTATGGTGCCCTTTCCAGTCTCCAAGGTGACCCACAGTGCCTCCTCTCCTCCCTGTTTACTCTTTTGTTCAGTTGCTTTTATCCCTTCCTTTACATAGACAGCTACTCCTCCCCCTCTTCTCCCCTGCCTGTCTCTCCTGTAGGTTATGTACCCTGGTATGTTAACATCCCAGTCATGGTTCTCTGTGTACCATGTTTCTGTGATTGCTATGATATCCAGGCATCCCTCTTCCATCAAGGCCACAAGCTCAGGGAGCTTGTTGCCCAGACTACAGGCATTGGTACTCATTACCCTCCATTTCCTGATGGCCTTACTCCTTTTTGCCACATCCCTGTCCTTCTTGCCTTTGTCACTTTCTCCATTTACCCCTGCCCTTCAGTGTATTTTGCTCCCATTCCTAAAAATATCATCTGTCACCCCAAAAGTAAACTAAGTTTTCTTTTCTCCATCAACCTAACAATTTGCGAAATGCGAAGCACAAAACGTGTTTGTACTGTGGCTGCTGAGGGACATGCTCACTCCCAGTCAGCAAGCTATTTAATTTAAATAAACACAGTAAACTAAAAATGGCTTTCTCTATTTTCAGGGAACGGGAAGTGAGGCAAGAAACTGCAAAGGTCAATTCCCAATGCCTGCAACTCAAACTGTCTCGGGTGATTCAATGCCTGTAACTGAAACAGCCTGCGCAAAGTAAGTGATATTTAAAAAGAAACGGGTTTGAATATGTGTCTGTGTGTGAAATAAAAACATGGTTTGAATATTTTTCTGTGTGTAACTGATACTTGGGAACTTTAGACACAAACACTACTCAAGCACCTACATTACTCATCTCCAGTAAAACACAATGACAGGGACTACTTTTTATTATTTTTTTACTAATCATATTATTATACTTTTTTTATTTCCACTTTCTACTTTCTGTTTTTTCAATTAATTTCTTTACTAGAGTGCCCATTTTATAAGTGCAACAACACACTCCGAGGTGTGGTTTATCGCCTGATAAGAGCACGCCCAGAAGCATAGGGCAGTCAGCGCAAGCACCTCGTGCCTTAGTACACCCCTGGTCGTGCTCTTATCAGGCGATAAATCACACCTCACCGTGTGTTATTGCTTGCATAAACCACTCTGGAGACCTAGGTCAGCAGGAGTATACACTGCCTTAGTGCTGCAGGGTAGTGAAGGTACATGTATCCCCCTTCCCCACTAGGGGTTTGCAGCCGGCATTGATCCAAGGAGGGGGTGCAACCATGAACATGTAAATAGTCAACAGAGGTTCTGCATGTCACTAGAAGTACAGAAGAAGAGTGTTGGAACAGTTGAAGGTATGCCAGAACAAGTATCTGCTACTTGAACCAGGAGGTCTCTATGTTGGAGAAAGAGTTGTCAGAGATTGGAGTGGTGAGGAATCAGCACCAGAAGCCATGCTGGAACAGTGGAATTGCACTGCAAAGCAACAAGGAGAGTACGGGCAAACAAGGCTGCCTGAGACACTCAAATTGACTGACTTTGGGTTTAGGTTGGAAGGACATGAAGGGTTGATGAAAACACATTGTGAAAGACTGATTTTAAATTTTAAGTAAGCCGTAAGTTAGAAACAAGTACAAAGGAGCATCATAAAAACCACAATCATAAGGCAAACTAAATTGTAAAGTTCTTAATTTAAAAATTCTAATTATTCTCCCTTATATACTGTATGTGCATGATGTTTGGTGTGTAAAGATAACATCTAAGTGAGAAAGTTGTAGAACAAAAGTCCTGATATATTAGAGTGACCATCTTTATAACTAAGGATTTTTGTGTTTGTGTATTTTTATCATAACTGCTGCTGTTTTTATCTTTCATTTCACAAAAATGTCCTTTTAGGCTAATTAATTAGAGACAAGTTACCCTTTTATTTAGAATGTTGAATCTAACCAACCCTTGGCTTCCCCTTGGACCAGTCATAATTAATCCTAATTAATCCCAGTTAGAAACATGGTCTCGCACTGCTCGTTTAGCATGTCATGACTGTTAGGATAATTAGGACCATTAGGTTCCCATCTTGTATAATAAACATCAGTCTGAGGGCAAGGTTTTGGCATATTGGAAGCACACAGCTGAAGGTCAAGAGCCTTGTGACTCTACAACTTCAATGTAGCACTATTTTAGATACTGAGTAATCTGCAGCTCCAAATGTGGCTGTGATCTGGCTTTGAACATATGGGGCTCGATTTTCAAAAAGCCCTTAGATTGACACAGTTTACGGCTATCTAAAGCTGCAGTGAACTCCAGGTGCATCAAGGACCCTTTGCCCAATTCTGTAGAATCGGGGTTCCCTGTGCAAAAAACTGGGAGTTGCCACAGCCATAGGCTAGCGCCAAACACATGATGCACCTGTAGGAACTGCTGCAGGGACCGGCCCCACTAGAGAGGCCAGGATGGTTGAGGGTGGGGGTCAAACAATACTTTGCCAGGATGGGTCTGGGGGCAGAAGAGGCATGGGTGTGCCCTAGGAATATGGCTGCTCACAGTTTGGGAAACTGGGTGTTTTATTTTGCTATTTGCTTGTAAATATGGCATTGCAAACAGTGCTTTTTACTGTGAAACTGGAGGACTTCTATACATGTCTATCAGATGTGTGGACCAGTATTACATTTTAAAAGCTGATAATAACTGTAGTCCATATTGGTAGCCTACAGTTATCACACCCAATGACAGCTATACCTAGACAGTGTTGTGGTGACAGTAGACACCCCCGCTGGGTGCCACATCACTCCTTGTCATGCCTGCTGTTGCCACAACACCTTCTAGGTATGGTTCTCATTAGGTGTGATAATTGTATCAATAAGGATTGCAGATATCAGTTTTTAAAACGTAATACTGTTCCATACACTTGATAGACACATATAAAAGTCCTCTACTGGTTCAGTGAAAAAGCATTGTCTGCAATGCCATATGTACGTGTAAATAGCAAAAAGAGACATTAGCTTCCCAAACTGTGGGCAGCCACAGTCCTAGCACACCCTTCTGCCCTTCTGGACCAAAGCCCCCACTTTCACACCCTCCCATTTGCAACAGTGTGTGTGTGGCACAGGCACAGCTCTTCTTAGACCACCTCCTGGCTGGTCTAAGTGGAGCCCCCTGCAGAATCCATGGCGAAGGGGCTGCAAAATCACAAAACAGGGAATGTTGCAGCCCTGCAGTGGTGCAAGTCTCCTTGTGACCAGGCACACCACCATGTTGGGTGCAAGGATACTTTGGTGCAAGGGGTGCCAGGTGGGACACATCCACTAATAGAACATTGGGAACAGTGCAAACTGTGTGCAAGGAGCCACTTGTGTCACTTCTGATTGACGCAAGCTCTGGGAGCCCATGGTGCTTGATTTTCAAAGAGCTCACAGATCGTGGCAAGTTGCAGTTATCTAGGGCTTCATCAAACTCCAGCTGCATCAGGGACTCTGTACCTTATTCTGTAAAAACAAGGGTCCCTCTGCCAAACACCTGTGAGTTGCCACACCTGCAGGCTTGCGCCAAACAATTGGCACACTTGCAGGACCACAGGACACAGAGATCTTCCCCCCCTGCCAGGCACAACACTACAGGGGCTAGGATGGTTGGAGGGTAAAACAGTTTGCCAGAATGGGGCCAGGGGGCATAAGGAGCACAAGAGGAGGCTGGGAGAGTCAGGGGGAACAGCTGGGACAGAATATCTGTGAAGTGGCACCCAGTGAGGTATGTTTTCGACTGGGTGGGCCAAGCGGTCCTTATCTGCCGTCAAATTCTATGTTTCTATGTATAAATATTGTACGGGCTAGCATGTAATCATACAAACTACAATGTACAGTAAGAGTACCCATACTGTACATACAGAACCAGCTCTACACAGCCACAAAAAAGAAGGACAGAATATGGCACCATTTGAATTGCAACACAGCAGACCACACAACTGTACAGTGGTGTCTGTATCACTGTACAGTTGTGAGGTTTGCTGTGTTATGGTTCAATATGATGCCATATTCTGCAGATGTATCACTTGTCCCTCCTTCATTGTGGTTGTGTAGGGCTGGTTCTGTATGTACAGTATGGGTACTAGTTACTGTACATTGCAGTCCTGTACGATTACAAGCTGGCATGTACAATATTTATATAGATGTAAATGCAACCTGCCAGGTGCCACTTCATTAACATTCTGTCCCAGCTGTCCCCCCAACTCCACCATGCCTCCTCCTGTGCCCCTTATGCCCCCAGCTTCCCACTGTCTTCCCCGTCCCATTGGTGCAGACCATGTATTCCACCTTCTGGCTGGTCTAAGTGGTGCTCTTTGCTGCATCCATGGCAGAGTTTGCGAACTTCCAAATAAGGGGATGTTGCAGCCTTGCCATGGTGCAAGGCCCCTTGTGACAAGACGCACCACCATGTTGGGCACAAGGGTGGCACAGGGACACTTTGGTGCAAGAGGTCCCAGGTGGATCACAGCAGCTGTTATAAAATTGGGAAAAGCACAAAATGTGATGCAAGGAGCCACTTGTGTCATTTCTGATGGACATAAACTTCTTGCGTAACTTTGAGGGCTTTGAAAATCAAGCACATGGTGTTTAGCATTGTTAAAAAAGCAACTTAACATGGCTGAGAGGGATACCGCTCACGTTTGTGAACCTCTAATCCAGTTAAAACAACATTCACTAAGATGGAAACAAGGAATGTGAATGCTGATGCCACTTCAATATTTATTTATTTATTTTTTTACTTTATTCTTTTTAATAGAAATTTTTTATACAATGCAGCAGTACAACAGTACAGATAAAAATCCAAAAAAGAACAACCAAAAAAGAAAAAGAAAACTTCCTACATCCCTTCCATTCATCGCAAACTCCACTGGCAGTCCTAAAATAAATCAGCAATAACAGTAATGCATCTGCCTATGACTTAAATAAATATTATTATAAAGCCATGATATAGTTTACAATTCAGAGAAACTGTTTAGGCTAGTCACAAAGTCTTAGGTTTCTTTGTTGATAGGAGCAATCTGTTATTCTAACAGGGGTTTACAAATATGTAAATATGATGTGTAAGTGGAAGCAAAATAAGACAAATCTGGGTGGGATAGTCAAAGCAGTTGTGCATGGTGCAACTGAGAGGTGCCGGCGCAAGTGCAGAATTATGCCAAGGAATGATATTCAGTGGGATCCGTTGCATAGCGCAAGTCCCATTGCGCCAATGTGCAACCCTAATGAATGGATGTGCAAGAGCAGGGGGCTTGCCCATGAATATGTGGTGCAGTGCGATATTTAACTGCTGAACCATGGCACAAGTTCAGATCAACTCCCAGATGCACTGAGCAGCCTTGAGCCTATAAATACAGGGTGCAAGCACACAGACAGCACTTGCACCAGGTGCAAGAGAGATAGAGAGATAGAGTGGAATGGGAAGTTGGAGGGACAGATTCAGAAAGAGCAAGGGAGGCAGAGCCTGTGAGGGACAGAGGGACCGGCACAGGTAGCCACAGGGGCATGGTACAGAGGTGGCAGTGGAGAGTGACCATGGGCTGAGGGAAGCAGGCAAAGTGCCATGCACTCCATTAGCATGGCAAACAGCCCACAGCAGCTGACTTCTCGGGGGAGACAGGACAGCAGGGGCCATGGCCAGTGCACTCTTCCTAATGGAGGCCATAATGGGGAGTGTGAGGAGGCAGGAGGAACAGCAAGATGGCCATGAAAGGACCCGTCGGCGGTATGCCCGGAACAGGTGTACCGCACCCACACCACCTTCGAGAATTACACCAATACGGAGACTGTGGGCTGGTATCACCTGAACAGGGCTATTCTGAGGCAGCTCTGTGAGCTGTGCAGTGAGGAGATGCAAGCACACTCAAGACGGAGCCACGCAATGTCTGTGGAGACAAAGGTAACAGTTGTCATGTGCCTGCTCACCATGGGCATCTTCCAGAAACCAACAGGGGACACCACAGGCATGACCCAGTCAGCCACATAACACCTCCTCACACAATTCCTCAACTCCCTACTGCCACATGCTTCAGAATACATCCATTTCCCAGCACACAGGCAGAGTGTACATTAACCATGCACGACTTCCACAGGGTAGCACGAATGCCTGGTGTGCTTGGGGCCATTGACTGAACCCATGTGGGCACCCACATGCCACCTGGCCCTGAGGGCATTGCGTACATCAGCAGGAAGGGCTTCCCCAGTGTCAACTGCCAGGTGGTGTGCGATGCCAAGGGGAGCATAACCAATGTCTGTGCCACACACCCTGGGAGTGCACATGAAGCTCTGCGCTGTGCCACAGGTTCAAACATGGGGACATCCCCACGGGCCACCTAGTGGGTGAGTATGGGATGGTCAAGTGGTGCTGGGCAGAGCAGGGCATGGGATGGGGATGGGCAGGGTGGGTGTGCTGGCGAGGGTACCAAGGATAGGCAAGGGGCACAGCAACAGAGGACACAAGACTAACCATGCCATTATCCACACAGGTGACAGTGGCTATCCACTGAGGCCCTGGCTGCTCATCCCCTACTGGCACCCATCGTCCCCAGCAGAGGAACAGTACAATGAGGCACATGCCAGCATGCGGAACATCATTGAGTGTGTGTTTGGGATGCAGAAGGCACAGTTCTGTTGCCTCAACAGTTCTGGCGGTGCCCTACTGTACAGCCCCTCGAAAGCCTGTGGCCTATTCCTGGCCTGCTGCATACTGCACAACATGGCCTTTGACTGTGGGATAGCTGTCGAGGCTGATGAGGGGGACAGTAGTGGGGACGACAAGAGCAATGGGCCGGAGGGTGGTGGACAACCCCCCCTTGGGTGGAGGGATCCCTGGATCCAGAGGATGGCATGCCTGCACAGAGACACAATCGCACAGGAGCACTATGGTGCACACAGATAGGTGGCGCAACACCCATGCACTGGCCACACACACAGGCACAGCACACAGGCAGATGCATGCATGGCATTGGGCATGCACACACAGATGCGTGGTGCAGGGGTGGAGGTGACAGCACCACACAGCCACACACAACAGCATACATCAGTGAAGAGCAACACACACACACACACATGTGTGCCCAGGTGCTGGCATGTGGCGGGGATCTGATGCAGGGCACCGGTGCACAGGTGCAACTGGTGCAGTTCTGCTCTCATCATACCCACACCACACGGCCAGCAGCCAGGCAGGTACGCACACAGGCAGCTTACAGCACAACACACAGGTGACACAGCTGTGGTATGCACACACACACACCACCCATGTGCGCAGAGGGCAGCGGCAGCAGACTGCAGCCAGGACGGCACACACATCAGGTCCGCCGTGTGGATCCATGGCCACCACGGCCATGGGGTTGGCTGTGTCAGGGGCTGATTGGCAGCCACAGGCTGCTCAAGGCCACAGTGGTTTATGCAACAGCCCCCCAAGGGTTGTACTGTGGGACCACGACCAGGTCCACTCAGCGATGTGTGGGCACTTAAACCAGCCCACCCCAGGCATGCCTGGGATGCCAACAGCAGATCCTGGCATTGACAGGGAAGGTGTAGCTCGATTCTGGGTTCCTGTGGTGGACAGTGCACTACATGGTGTATGAGGTGGCCAGCCACACCCTGTGGCAGCCAGCAGTGCAAGGCCATCCATGATCGCATTGGCAATGCAATCCTGGGATGTGGTTGTGTCCTCCCACAAGCACTGAATAGCCTCTAGGCCCTACGCAGTGCCTCACTCACACTGCTCGGCTGCCTGGTGCACCTCCGTGTGCAGTGCATGCACTCAAGCTACAAGCAGCACCTACTGCTCCATGGAGGCACGCAGCAATCGGATGTGCTCTGCCAGTGGGTCAGTGCCCAGGGGAACTTGGGCAGGGCACCAACCCTCTGGTGGTGTACGACCATGCTGTAAAGCCCCCTGTTCAGGTGGATGCTGCACAGTGGGGTCTCCATGAGGTGTGTCCTTATCAGGTGCCCTGGCAGTGGACCCTGTGTCTGGCCCCCCTATGTCCCCTGCTGCCTGCCACTGCTGCTCCTCTGGCCCCTGTATGCTGTCCAGTGCCTGTGCGGACACACCACCACAACATGGCACTGCCATAGCAGTGCACATGGCAGCACCTGCAGTGGCAGTGGGCAGCTGTCCCACCACTGACAGGCCACTGGGCATGCTGCCTGTGTTGGTACAAGGTATGGGCGTCTCCCCCACAACACCACCCATGCTGTCCAGGATCATGGTCAGGTTGTCATCGGTGTCAGACCCCGCTCCGTCTGTGTCTCCTCACAGAGGATGCCATGGCTGGCATCCTGCTGAAATACAGCCAGGGCCTCATCTGACCCCATGCCCAGGACATCCAGCAGGACAGCAGTGGTGTGATGCAGCCGATCAGGCCCTGGATGCCCTTGGAGGTGGATGGCTGGTCCTCTGGGTCTAGGCCTACCTCCACAGCTGCTGCTGGTGCCCTATCCACCACATGCAGGTGTGCTGGTGCTGAAAGAAAAAACAGATGTGTCAGTGGCGCATGGCCCCCCCAACCCCCATCCCACACCCCCAGCCACTGTCTGCAGTATAAGCCCAACATATGTACCATGCAGTGATGGGCTCCCTCCTGTCTGAAAACCTCCACCTGGCACACCCTCGACAGTGCTGCAGTGCATGGTGGCCGCCACCAGCTCCTCCTGCACTGTAAGCTGTGGCACATCAGCAGGACCCCATCTGGTGGATGTCCGGGCTGCACATATGGCCACCACCTTCTCCTTGATGTGGCGTTTATCGGTGTCCACCTTATTCCTGCACTCCTGCACAGACCGCTGGTGGCTGCCTTGTTGGTTGATTCTCACTGCCACCTCCTCTCAGGCCGCAACCCTGGCCTGTGGTGTGCCTGTGGCACCACTCAGCAGTGGCTGCCTGTTCAGGAAGTCCTCAAACAAGGTATCGGCCTCTGCCTTGGTAAAGTTGAGCCTGCGTTTGTGAGCAGGCCCATGCTCCTCACTCCCCTCACACTCTGACATAGTGCTACCTGTGGATATAGACATGTGTGTCAGTATCAGCAGCTGCCTATCCTGTCCATCCTGCAGTGCTGGCTGGGCTCAGCAGCAAGCACAACTTACCTCAGATGGTTGCAATACCGGTCCATAGCCTATGCTGTTCCGAGGCACTTTTATAGCACAACGCATGCAAATGAGCATTGGCACAATTGAAATGACATGCTAATTTCATCAGTGAGCTGCGCATTGGCTGATGAGCTCATTTGCATGTGGCGGGTGAATATCACATACTTGCTCCATGCACAATGGAATTGTTCCAGAGCAAGTCGCGGTGCAATGTCCATGCATGCGCAGTGCGCAGGACCACAGTGTGCATGCGGCAAGTGGAGTGCTACCACCTATTGTGCACTCTGCGCTCACTGCGCAATAGGGGCCATGGCGCACTGTGTGCCATGGCCTCTATTGTGCACTGGCGCACAGTGTGCCAGGCAATCCCTGACCTCTACTGTGACCATGTGACCCCATGGGATGACACCACTATGTGCCTGTCTGCTCATGGCCATTTCGTGCATCTCTGCCAATGCGAGATTGGCGGACACAGCGCATGCCTCCACTAGGTGCGCATCCCACACACATTGTGCACACATGTGCCTATTGCTGCTATTTTGTCTCCGCAAATAGCAACAGTTGTGATGGCGCATTGGGGAGATTGATGGGCCTGTAATTAGTCCAGCGTTGAGCTCATCAATCTGGTGACCTGTGTGCAGCCACATGCACCAGGGCTGTTTGGGCAGGTGCCCCTGCAACAGCCCATAATGGAGGTCTGGCAGGCCATCACTGCCAGGCTGGTGCGGGACACAAGGGTGGCCAGAACCACTGGGAAATGCTGCCTCCAGTATGGGGACCTCATGAGGGGGGACCCTGAGTGCCTGAGGCAGCTACAGAACGCATCCACAAAGGGGCCATGCCACGGCTAGGTAAGTCATCCTATGCTGCATGTGTGCCCTAGTGCTGTACTGTGGTGTTGGCTTGGCTGCCTGGCATGCCTTGCAGAGGGGTTCACTGTCATCATAAACATTGCAGAGTGGCATTGCCAGCTGCAGGTTGCATTGCACTACAGCCTTGCAGGACATGTTGGGCAAGGGCACATGCTGTGCACAGGGGTGGGGGTGGGCACATGCTGTCGGTGTTCTCTGATGTGTAACTGTCTTTGTTCCATTCCCAGGACCTGAAGATTGCCGCTGGGCGGTGGTGGCAGGAGCACCAGGGCAGGTACAGCAGGCCACAGCAGGACCAAGCAGTGGCAGAGGTGCAGCATTGGGACAGGTGCAGGTTGCACCACAGTGGGCAGGTAGGCACTGTTGCATTTCTGTGCACATTACCAGGTGGTTGGTGGGGGAGTGGGTGTGGCCATGGCCACCTGTGCCATGGTAGCTGTGTGTTGCACACTGTGCGAGGTGCATGCCTCTGTGGGGGGGCCATTGCACACATGTACCAGCTATTGGTAGGGTGTTGTGTGAGCCCGGCTGCCACTGGTGTTGCTGTGGCACTGCTGGTGCCCTGCACTGCCTGACTGTTTAACTGTCTCTGTGGAGTCGGGTGGCCATTGGGCAGCAGCGTCAACTGCTGTGCACTGCCATGGAGTGATGGAATGCTGGCAGGCATTGGGCAACCTCCTGTGGGTGGCCAGGGCACCACTCCAGGAGTGTGTGTTCCCACTGCCCATTGCATACATTGGGTGGGCATGGTACCTTGGGACCTTGCACTGATAACCTGTTCTGTCCTTTGTCATAGGCATCCGGCAGAGGTCAAGGCTGCCCCTTTACTGCAGGCTGCTGCGTCAAATAATCCTGATCATCTCAACAATCCTGGAGGTGGCCCAGCAGGATCACATGATGCTGCTGTGGGATCAGTGCAGGAGGAGATGCCAGGCGGTGGTGGGCTGTGGCCGCCCTTAGTTCACACTAGCCATTCCCTATTACCCCTGCTGTCCCTTCCCCATCTGTCCCCCTTCCCACTGTACAGTCCTTGTTCTCTGTTCCCTTCCCTCACTTTCCTACCCTTTCCCACCCCTTGCACATGTATATAGTTTAGTTTAATACAGATATTTTGCTTACCTGCCTATGTCAGTGTCTGCTTTGCAGCTGGCGTGCAGAGCCACACTGCAGTAGTGTGGTGTGTGTCTGTGTGGTGTGCAAGTGTCGGTGTGTGGGTCATGCATCGTGGTGTCCCACCCCTTGGTCGGTGGCTGTGCCTTGGGATGGCCATGGGGTGGCTGTCCGGGATGTGTGGCATGTGTGTGCTTGGCAGCATGGTCCTGTGTTTGGCATACTGGGGTTTGGGTGGGTGGGGGCACAGCATGTGGCTGGGGGACTCCATTGGTGGCCCTCCATTGGCGCCACCTGTTGCCTGCTTTCTGTGCCACAGCTGTGTTCCATGGTGGGGGTATCTGGGTGCCTGTGTGTGCCCGGCTGGTGGTGGCCACCTGTGGCCTGCCACTGTGCTTCCCTGGCACTGTCCCTGGGTGTATTCCTCTGCCATGCCCCATATTTTCCCTCTGCTGCTGTGCTCCCACCATTGCATGGAGCTGATTTATGTGTGCCATGGCGCATGTCCGGTTGTGCCATGGTGCATCTGTGGTTATGCTATGGTGTAGGTCTGGTTGCGCCATGGCACTTCCCTACCATATTCAGCCATGTTGCACTGGCACATTTCGCCATGCACAGCCTTTGAATATGGCACTCATTGCACAATGGTGCATCGGATTTGCACTGCACCAGACTTACGCCGGCCTTTGGTGCATTTCTGAATATCTGTCCCTCTGTGTATTGGGTGTGTATATAAATTAAAACTGCCACTGTTACTTATACCAGTTTATGTTTGTTTTTTTATTCTTAAGTCCATATTGGACAAGTATTCTGGTAGTTTTCCACACACTTTCCAATAGTGTACTTAGAAAATCTAGTTTAAATCTCTGGTGGATGTGAATTTTATTGGTGAATATACTGAGTTATTTATTATTTATTTCTCAGACCACTACTGTCTTGGGACTGGCTACAGGTTAAAGAGTTTTTCTTCCACCTTGAGGCAAATGATTATAGTGCTCTAAAGATTGCCTACATCATAATATACACAGCTGTATCATCTGGCATCAGAAACAACAGCAAAAAAGCCATTGAAACTGGGGTCCTACCAAAGATATCCAATCCCACTGAATACTAAAGTCTTTCTGTATAATCGGTGTATTGAACAGCTGCAAAGCTAAAATAGCATGTACAAATTGAATTGTGACTGTGACTGTACTGCAAGAAAACTGTTTATACACTATTTTAAAGGAACACTGTCAACTCCCTTTGGCCTCAAAGTGTCCCTAGTTTTTTTTTTTTTTTTGAAATTTAAGTTTATTGAGTTTATATATAAGAAAAAACAAAAGGAAAAAAAAAAGAAAAACATGGTACAAATACAGATATTGGGGGATTGTCTGATCATAGAGTACACAAGTCCAGGATAAAGCACATATAGATGTAAACAATCGCAATGACATAAGCAGGAACAGTAAGAAAAGAAAAACAAAATACAAAAATGAAATACAAAATATAACCCCAAAAAACAAAACAAACCCCCCACCCCCCCATCGCCCCGGAGAGTTTCATAGGTGAAAGAGATGTCGGGTCAATAAGGAGGAGATCTGTAATAGGGAGCCTGGTAATGCTGCATGTATTATAACAACATCAGTAACCTAGGGTATTACCAGTGTCAGGGTTACCCTAGATAGAACGCATTTAATTTACCCCATTTCCGATTAAAAGACTCTAGATTATGTCTAGAGCTAGCTATAAGTTTCTCAGTATTGAGACAGAAGGGATATCTCCTTAAGCCATTCCTGATAGGTAATAATATCCTGATCCATCCAATGCCTGAGGACCAGCTTTTTTATAACTATTGAGATGAGAGCCATGTGATATCTACGTTCTTTCACCGAAATGCTCAAGTAGACACCCAAGATACAAATTTCTAAGATAAATAGATCTTTAAGCCCTAAAAGTGGGTCTAAACTGTCTCTAACGGTGCTCCATAAAGGTGCCACTTTATCGCATTCCCAAAGGATATGCAGCAAATTCCCTTCGGAGGCTCCACATCTCGAGCAAATACTCGACTTAAGCTTGCCAAATTAGGCCAACTTAACTGGAGTATAGTAAAGATTATTTAAAATATAGTATTAGGTCAATCTATGATTGTCTTGGGATAAATAACGATACACATCTTTCCAAATTGAATCCCATGCAGGAGGAAATCAAATTAGAGAGTGACCAGATTTTGGAACCCTCCAGGAGTCAGGAAAAGGTCATCCAGCAGTTTGTTGTATATATTGATATACCCCACGCATACCGCCACCTCCTGAATTTTCTCAAGGAATGGCCTTATTTTAGAGGGGAAGTGAACCGGCCCAAGGATTTTGAGGATGAGGTGTCTCAATTGGTAGACTTTAAAAATATGCTTCTGGGGTATGTTAAGGGACGCTACGATTTCATCCGACTTAAGAAGTGTGCCTTGCTCATACAGAGATTCCACAGGTAAGTTATGCAACTGTGGAAGCCAATCAGAGGTTAACCAGCTACCTCCAATTTTGATATTAGGATTTAACACGAGAGGTTGAGCTGAATCCTTGGACGGGGACAAATTGAAAAAATTCCAACACTGAGAAAGAATTCTAATAGAAAGGCCAATAGGAGAGTCTCGAATGGCTGGGGGTAACGTGGAGAAACGGATGCCAAAAAACAGGGGGCTCAAATTGACTTGGTCCAATAAGTTTAATTCAAGCTGTAGCCACGGGTAGAGGCATGGTAGACTGAGTGGTGGACCACTTGCCTATTCTAGTCAGGTGACTAGCCCAATAATATAGCAAGAGATTGGAGACGGCCACCTTGTCTCTAGGCAGTGAGTTTAAGAAAGTTATTCTCACGAGGTTGTTTCCCTTCCAAACAAAGTTGGATAGCATCGAGTTTACCTGACTGAAGAATTGCTTGGGTAACCATAAATTAAGGTGATTCAGGGGGTAAAATAACTGGGGAAGGATATTCATTTTGATAATATTGATTCGCCCCCAAATGGTTAGTGGCAACTTTTGCCATCGGTTCAAGTCTCTCTGGATTCTCATTACAGTGTTGTCTAAATTGAGTTCCTTGACCGTTTCCTCCTCCCTGGCCACATGTATACCCAAATATTTAAATGAGACCGGGGACCATTTCATTCTGAACCGTGTAAAATCCGATTTAAAGGTGAGAGAATTTACCAGAAAAATAACCGATTTAGAAACATTCAGCCTGTAGTTAGAAACCTGACCAAAACGGTCAATAATTTTTAATACTTGTGTTAAAGATGTTTCGGGTTTGGTAAGGTATAACAGGATGTCGTCAGCAAAGACCGATACAGTCAGGGGAGATTGAGCAATGGTACAACCCCTGATTCGTGATGAACTTTTAATACTAACAAGCAGCGGTTCCAAATACAGGTTGAAGAGGTAGGGGGGAAAGAGGACACCCTTGACGAGTGCCAGCGCATAAAGGAAAACTGGAAGAAAAGACCCCGTTGCAGTAGACTTTAGCTGAGGGGGACTTGTATATTGCCATAATCATATGGATAAAGGAATCAGGGAAGCCCATTCTCTTCAAAGTGGCCCACAAAAAGTCCCAATTCACTCGATCAAAGCTTTTCTGCATCAAGAGCTGACTAGGACCATGGATCCTAACAAGGTGTGGGCTAGCTTGAAAGACATGGGCTAAGGTTCTCAAGTGATCAACGGATGATCTACCCTGGATGAAACCAGCCTGTTCTGGGCTCAACAAATGCTGCCAAATCTTTTTGATTCTGAATGATAAAATTTTAGATAAGATTTTGATATCATAATTTAAGAGCGATATTGGACAGTAGCTGGCAGGATCAGTTAAGGGTTTATCAGGTTTAGGGATTAAAATTATTGTCGCTTCTAAGAGAGAGGGGTCAATCATGTCTGCAGAAAACAAATATTCATATAACTTAAGCAATAGAGGGGATAGTTCTTTACAAAAAACCTTATAGAAATTTGGGGGGGTAACCGTCCGGCCCGGGGGCTTTCCCTAGTGGCAAATCATTGATTGCCTCTTCTACTTCACCTAGAGTGATGGGAGCAGACAATATGTCGCAGTAATGAGTCTGGAGGGAAGGGAGCTTGATACCATCTAAGAAATGCTCTATCATCCGGGCATGCGATGGTGTGGAGCTCCTACTGTAAATGTAATTATAAAAGGATTCAAAAATTTGGGCAATCTCCCTAGGTAGCGTCTTGGTGGTGCCGTCCTGAGATTTGAGGGCCAGAATTATACGGGAACTCTCTATTTCTTTCAGTCTCAGAGCTAGCATCCGACCCGACATTTCACCCTGATCAATATATCTAGTCCTAGTCTTGAACAATGCATATTCAGCTCCATCTCGAGTCAAATCATTGTATTCATTTCTGAGTTTAATATGAGCCGTTAAATTAGCTGGGGAGTTGGAGGAGAGAAGGTTGTCTTCAGCTGCCCTCAGCAGGCTAGATAGCGAATTGATTTTGGACTCCCTTACCTTTTTCCTAGTGGCAGCAATCTTAATGAGTTCCCTCTGATAAAACATTTGAAGGAGCACCACAGTAAATCCTCTCAGTGTACAGATCCTGATTCAGGTCAAAGTACGAAAGGATCATGTCCCTGATTTGGGAAACTGTGTGCTCTTCCTTCAGGATTTGCGTATTAAGTTTCCACGACGTGTCTCTTTGTCCCTGAATACCCGGGGAAATCTTGACCCAAACCAGGGAGTGGTCCGAAATGACTATAGGTTCGATACCTACTTGATGGGTACAACTCATTAAAGAAGAACTAATTAAAATATAGTCAATTCTTGACCAAGTTTGGTGTGCCTGGGAGTAAAAGGAATAGAGTCGATTGTCAGGGTTAAGGAGACACCAGGGGTCACACAGACCCAGCAGGTTTGTGAAATCAGAGAGGGCATGTTGTGCAGGGGACATCAGTTTAATTGGTCTATAGGTTTTGTCTAACTCACTGGAAGGAGCCACATTCCAGTCGCCCCCTAGGATGAGAAGGGAAGGCAGAAATCTGCTCAGGATATCTGCCTGGGACATTAAAAAGGACAGGTCACCTCCAACTGGAGCGTATATTGCCCCTAGAACCACACTACTATTATCAAGCTGGCCCTTGACCAATACGTATCTACCCTCGTGGTCAATAACACTGTCCTCTACTACGAATCTAATGTGATGTTTGATTATTATTGCTACCCCCTTACTAGCTTGCGAGCCGGAGGCAGTAAAAATTTGGGTAAACCCTAGCCTTCGTAATTTCTTGTCCTCTGAGGCAGCCAAGTGGGTTTCCTGCATGAAAACTATGTCTACGTTAAGAAGGGAACAGTTCAGAAACACCTGCTGTCTCTTAAGAGGGTCATTAATGCCTCTGACATTCCAATTTGCAATTTTAAACATTCTCAATGCCATGGTAGCTGACACAAGAGTAAACCAGACACAGGAACTTCAATCCCATCAGTACAGATAGTAATAAAGGAATTGCACCAAGTTTGCCAGACAATAATAATAATAACCATAGGGATTGAAACTCTCCGAGGCACCCTCCCTCCCCTAACTCCCTAATAGAATAACCCGAAAAAATGACCAAGTCACCAACAAACTTAAATGAAGCTGAGCACTGAGAGCCCCCAAACCAGGGAGATGAAACCAAAAGGTGACTGGACTAAAAATTAAGATATACCCCCCAACCCCACCCCCCAAAATGACAAAACCTATGAATAACCCTGTAATCACCCAAAAACTATTTACAACCCGTCCCTTCAAAACCAGAGAAGCATGTAAACACCAAATAAATATCCTGTAAAGGGATCGGTCCCCAGGACTAGCAGGCCCTCGACGAACTGTAAGAAATCCCTGAATGGAGTCCCCATTAACAAAATGCAACATAGGGCAGAGTAGCAAAAAGAAACAGGGTACTGCTGTCCCCCGCCCAAGTTCAGGATGCGAGACTGCATCTCAAGGCTCTCCATTCCCAGCCACCCCCCCAGCCAAAGGCAAATGCTAGACAGAGTCATTACATCTAACCCAAATAATCGTGCACTGCACCCAACTACGAAAACACAAAGGCTCACAGCTCCAGAAAGCTAAACGGAACCATCATGGCTTGAAAAAACTCACTGTGGTGAGAAAGGGATACACCAGCTGGTTGCTGCGTCATTCGCTCCATTCCGAGTGTGACAGCATCAGGAGCAGAATTAAAAGCAGTGAAGCGGAGCTCCAAACCCACTAGCTGGCCATCATCTAACCCAGAAAAGGAAGGGGAAGGGAAACTGGTAGGGACCCAGCCGGTCCGTCGGCGAAAACTATCCGCCTGAAAACCACAAGCGGGATTAAGGGTCCTACCCCCCCACCTCGGGCCATGAGGCAGAGGCTTCAGATGAAGAAAGCCTAGGCCTCAACCCTGACCAGACAAGCGAAATTGCCCCAACCCCCGCGGAAGGCTGGCCAGCCCCCAACCCAACTCGCCAGAAAAAACATAAATGCAGGCATATAATCAGACCAGAATCACTCAGCCGAGGTAAGCAAAATTAACACTGATATTTATACAGAACAGTCAGCCAGATTTGAAAAGGTCAGGAAGTCTCTGGGAAAGTTCACTTTTGGCTTGATCAGGATTCTCAAAGGTAAGCCAGACATTATCGAGTTGAACTTGCAGCCTGGCCGGATAATTCATGCGGAACTTGAACCCTGCAGCAATCATCTTAGTCACAATCAGATGAAATTCTCGTCTCCTCAGTCGGGTTTCAAGTGGTAGGTCTTGGGTTATTCTCAAGGTGTGATTCTCCCACAAGACTGCCTGTAGACTCTTGATTTTATACAGGATATGTTGCCTTTCGAGATAACTAAGCAGCTTGATTAGTATGGGTCTAGAAGAAGAGTCTGGCAGAGGTTTAGGCTTCAGAGATCTGTGGGCACGCTTGATGTGGTAGGAGGGATAGATGGGTGAGGGGCCAACAATTTTGGTTAGAAGTTTTTGCACAAAAGACAGAATATCAGGCCCTTCCTCCCACTCCGGTAAACCCAGCACCAGAATGTTGTTCCTCCTACTGCGTCCCTCGAGGTCCTCCGTCTTAAGTTTTAGTTTGGCAATTTGTTGCCTGAGCGTGATAATCTCGGGTTCACACTTGGCCTTCCAAGACTCCAGAGAACTAGTACGAGCCTCCGAGTCGCCCACTCGAGTAGTGAGAGAAGCTAGATCACTGCGCATGGATTTAAGCTTAGAGGAGATCTCCTGAAGAGTTTCACGGAATGGGATCAGCTCCTGAAGGAACCGATCCTCAGTGAGCGGGCTGGAGGAGACGTTAGAGGAGCCAGATTTAGCACCCGAACCCATAGGCAGGGTTCTCGACTTTAGCTGCTTTTCAGGAGTATTTGGCGCGTGCTCATTCTCGCGGTCTTCATCTCGGCCTCCATAATCTTCACCACACCTTGGCGTTAACTCGTTAGGAAATCACTCAAACACCAATATGAAGTGATGGTGGGTTGTAGAGAACTGCGATTAACGAGGAGCATGCTAAAAATAATATTCCCAAAGTCAGTAAATATAGGAATCAGCTGGTTGAGAGGGGAGAGCTGTGGATTAAGCTGCCATTAAGAGCGCTTCCCCACGTGACCTGCCCAAAGTGTCCCTAGTTCAAAAAAAACAATTTTTGTTTGTTCATATTCTGTAGAGAATGTTGATGTAGCTGGTACTTTGATTATGATTCCTAGTTTTTCTTTTGAAAAGTGAGAAACAGACTGCTCGCCATACTGGTGTTACCTCACAAAAACATGTTTGCTCATATTCTTTGGTCAACTCTCACTGCAACTTTAATGGATTTAGGACCACCCCAACACAGTTTAACAACTCATAATACAGTGGGATTAGAAGAGACTATTGCATCATGGAGGGCTACACTCATTTGGGGGGTGTTCCTCATGTTTATGAAATATGCAATAAGAATGGATCAAGAATTTGAAACAAAATGAGGTTGGGTATAACTACACATTAACATGTACTGTATTTCAGTTCTGCTAAGCAAGGAGGCAAATAAAACAACCAGCAACATCAATGAATTTTAGAGAAGATAAGCAATCATAAAATGTGGGTTCTAAACTAGAAATAATATGATGCAAAAAAGGTTGACAATGTTCCTTTAACGAAAATAATATATGCTTGCACTAGCTGACCACAGTTTCAAGACAGTATTAAGATTTATGGGCCTTTTTTTTTTAGTCTTTTGCAGACTGTTTAATTATATTATGCATGTAATTTCTTCATGCCAGTTGATGCTATTGGCCTAAAGTAGTGCGCTTGCTCATACCTCTCAACAGCTATGAATTTTTCTTAGTGCTGTAAATGTGACACTCAAATTTACCCTCGCTATGCAAAGGTTTACTGATGTTTCTCATGTTAGAGCAATATCTGGACACAAAAACTATTAAAACAATGAACTAACTTGATAGAACCATCCCTTAACACTAAACATATGGGGCCACTATTCATAGACATATTTTTCTTTAAAATAAGAAAGTGTGACACATTCTGGCCATTTGCTCTGAATTCTGAAGGCCAGTGCTATGCATTTTAATGCTAGGAAGTTGAGAAGTATGCACAGGTTTCCTCAGTATAATTATTTATTGTGTGCATAAAAGGATAAAAATTACCTGAATATACTAAAACTAACATACACTAGCACTACCACGGCACTCCTCGAATTCACCACACATATCCATCATGCACTTGATCAGGGTCAGTTGGTCGGCACCTCTTTTATTGACCTGACTAAGGCATTTGACACTGTCAATCACTCCATTCTCCTTGAAGAATTATCCCTCCTTGGTCTTTCAAGTGAAACTACCCTCTCGTTTCAAAGCTACCTCAGTAACTAGACCCAACAGGTCAGGATTGATGAATTCCTCTTGTCATCCCTACCAATCCACTCTGGAGTACCCCAAGGTTCTATCCTGGGTCCCTTGTTATTCAGCATGTTCCTGAACAATCTCCCTGCCTCCTGCCTTGACAAAATGTTACTGTATGCAGATGATGCAGTAATTTTCACTTGCCACACTGACCCCACCTCCCTTCAGTCTCAACTACAGAAACATTTCACAGAAGTGGAAGACTGATTTTGCTCACATAAACTCATCCTTAACCACAAAAAAACTAAAACAATGTTGTTCCATGGAAGCCTCAGCAAGTACAAGCTCCATGAGCTTATAATTAACAACCACAAAGGTGTCGCCTTTGAGCAGGTGGATATGTTTAAATATCTGGGCCTGACCCCTGACTGCTCCCTCATGTATACCAAACACATTGACAATATTGCTAAAACTGTGAACTCCCGCAGAGGGCTACTATACAAGCATAAACATTGCCTAATGGCTGAAGCCTTGAACTTCACTATCCAGAGTTCTGTTATCTCAACTATTGACTACGGGCTCAATATCTGTGGATCCGCTACTGATACTGCACTCTGGTGCATAGCTGTAGCCCTTAATAAGGCATGTAGACTCCTTATTTCAGCTGCCCGCCTTTTCTCACACATGTGACATTTATGAGCAGACTAACTGGCTCCAGCTATCTGGCAGGCTAAAGTACCAGACCTGCATCCTAGCTAAGAAGGCATCACTGGGCCTTATGCCCCCTGGAGTCCAATTAATATTGACCCTGCAGTGTGTCTGACACCTAACTAGAAGATCGGACAGTCTAACCTTTACAATACCTTGCTGCCAGACCTCTCAACCTCAGCATTCTTACCTTGTCAGAACCTCTGTCTGGTTCAACTTGCTACCTACAGAAATCTACAACGTTGCCACAATTGGTTCTTTTAAGTGTAAACTATGTCAACACCTCGTGGCTACTGCCTTCTGTAATTGCTTCTTATAATCCCCCTCCAGGCATACTACCCTCAAGCATCCCTCCTCACTGCCTCAGTTCCTCCTCCTCATCTCCTACCCCCCATTACTGGGTATAGGATGAATCTGTCTCCTTTTCCTTTTTATCCTCTCCATTCCTCCTCCCTTGCTATTTCCCATCTTCCACATACCTAATACAATGCCCCCCCTATTTCTTCCCTCCTCCCTCTCTCTCTCTCTCTCTCTCCCCATTCCACCCCTTCAACACCACTCTTCTTTCTTTTTTCCCCACAAACCCACTCCTAACAAAGCTTCACTGAGCTGCCTATGACTTGTACTGTATTATTAACTTGCAATACAATCCCTTGACAATGCCTTTGGCTGCTATTATTCTAACCTTACTTATCTTCTTTTTTGGTAAGTTCCATTGTAATGATCATGTTATGTTTTGTACCTTATTGTCCTCATTGTCTTGATGTCGAACCTTTGTAAAAGAGCCCTCGACTCAAAGGTGTCATCCAAAATACAAATAAATAAATAATTATACAAATTGTGACATTATTTGTCCCAGTCCTATTTTTCTAAAATATTGTGAGTACTGTATTGGTATTTAAAGGCCTTTGAAACCCAGTTTAGATAATTATTTAGAAATTAGGGGTCTAGCTCTAAATTTTATTAGAAACAGAGATCTCCGGTTTTATTGATAGTGTGTTTATTACAATTTTGACAACATTGTCCACTGATTCTTATGAAAGTGACTATATTTATGAGAAGTGGTAAACAGTTGCAAGCACAGAATAATTTTCAAGCTAAAGGGAAAAAATGCCCAGACATAATGGAATAGACAATCTTCTTCTGCCTCTGTAGTAGTTTTTTTTTTTTACAGAAAAGACAATCTCTCAAGACCTAAATATTCTAGTAGCAGAAAGAATAATGGAAGGGTTAGTAAATATTGAGCATTTCCCTGCTAAAAAAAAGTTATCAAAAGAAGATTTTGATTTTTTTGAGAATGAGCATCCTGTACACAAAAATCAACATGCTGCCACATGTTCTGATTATTAAAAGAAATATGTATTTTTTTTATCATTTCTATTTATTTACCTTCTTCACTTTGTATCTGATCTCCTTCGGGCCCTTACCTGCCCAGCTCGAGGTGCCACCCTATAAAGCAATGGTTTACCCCCCCCAAAGCAGGGATAAGGTGGAAGGCTACACCCTCAAACATTTCTATTTTCATCAGGTGGCAGTCTCAAAGGCTCAGGCAGGGAGATCTTGAGGTACAGTGGGAGACCATCATCATCAAGCACAGGTTGCAGCCTTTTTTCTGATTTTCTTTCCCCAGCCCACAGAAGCCACATGGGCAAGGGTTGCTAGTGTGAATGTATTCTAGGGTCACTTCGCCTGCAGCCAGCACAGCTCCTCCCAACCCTAATCTGGCCAAGCCCTACTGTCTACTGCATCCGGGGGGTTTATGGCAGTGGCAGACAGGCCCTCCCTCCTCAGTTAAGGAAAGTGTCCTCTGGGACACTGATCTTCCCCCCAGCTGCCCCCCCAATGACTTAGGCTCATTCCCAAAGCTGGGTCACTGGCATCATGAGCAATAGCCCTACTGCTATGCTGATGGTCCAGCATGAAAGGAATCTTTAACTATGAAAGATGCTTTTAATTTAAAAAGCAAGTTTAGAGGGCAAAAAAGAAAAACAAAATATTTTGATATCAGATCAGATACAAGAGTGCTCCAAACACCTCATATGCATGAGAGTGGTGCTATGAAACATTATATGTGCTAGTTAAATGAAACAAAAGTACCGTGTGTACCTGTCATTTTATATTTGTATTTTATTCTGAGAACAGTTGTCACGATGAGCCCTACTCCTGCACCACGAAGTAGGAAGAGGGGTGTTGTAGTTTTTACATGCTGACTGAGAGAACTACACACTCAAGCAGGGGCAGTACTATTCTATTAAATAGCACTTGTGTGCATTTTTATGATGTAAACAATGTCGTGGTATAGTTCTTGGGGCTTTAAACCTAACAAACAAATAGTTTAGTTGCAAGGGAGCAGTGACCACTACATTGCTTCTGGGTCACCTAAGTATTCTTAATCTGCCCTGCTGTTAGCAGAGCATTTGTTTGCTTGCATGGAGACGTGCTCAGAGACACGCACATATGCGCGTGTTATGCGTGTTGTGCGAGGGTAGAGGGAAAACACTAAGAGAAGAATATTGGACACTGGCTGTTAAACTCAATAAGTCACATACAACCTAATACAGCACTTAATACATGACTAAATTGTAGTAACCATGGAATTAATCCAGCTACTTAAAGACAAAATGGGGACACTTTGTGTTGGATGCGATATGTATTTGTTTACTGATGTACCAGTAGTTGAAATGCCATTTAACTGTTTGAAATGTAAACAGAATGAGGAGATGCAAATAGAGATCCCATTATTTAACACAAGATTAAAAGCACTGAAAATCAGCCAACAGGGATTAATACAGAAAATAAGTAGTGCAGAAACAAGATATGGTCACATTGTGGCCACTGAGGATCCAGCCCCAGATGCACATGATCTGAATCCAAATGTATTTCAAAACCCGCTCCTCCCTATCCAGATCAATTAGGAAGTTGAATGAAATATCAACATGGGACCCAATGCAACATCAAATAGAAAAAGAGTAAGGGAAAATGAAGCTCAGGAGAACCTAGATGTTGACTGGTTTGACATACAATCTAAAAGACCAGCCAAGAAAAAAAGGGAGAAAAGCTGAGGCTTTTACCTTACCACTCTATAATAGTTATGACATTAGCTGAAGAAGAAAGCACGACCATCTTTAGACCCTCTACCTTACCCCAAAAAAGTCTTGCTATTGAACCAGAAACCACTAATGTAATTAAGGATGATAGTATGACTATTTCTGGATCCCCCAGTAATGCCTTTGATAGAACCAGACCTAACAAATATGACACAAAAAATTGTTGTTGAGCTATAAGCTCCAAATGACATAAACAAGGACCAGTTAGATCACTATAATAGTCCTATAGATTTCCCATCGCAAAAAATCAATTTACCAGAGCAATTATTTATACTGGGGGACTCCATAACAAGGTTCACTGACAGATATACCACATGGGGGAACAAAGAAAATGTAATGAGTTGCATTTATGGTGGGGCAACCATAAAAGAGTTCACCCAATTACTTCTGGGCATACTACAAAATGTTTCAGAACCCAAAATTGTTATGCTACATGTTGGTATGAATAACTTTGGTAAGCAAGATGTGGGAGAAATTATACAAGACATGGAAGTAGCAATAAAAACCTTACAAGATCTAAATGTGAGTCCTATAATTTCAGAAGTTCTGCCAGTACCTAGTGCTAGTCACAAAAGAACTCAAAGCATTAAAAGCTTCAATAACTGGCTGCATAGATGGAGCCTCACAAATAATATACGGTGCATAAGAGCAAGGGACACATTTGAAAATAATTATTCTTTGTATGGATATGATGGGTTACATCTGAGTAGGCAAGGATCCTGGATCCTTGGCTATACCTTTTATAATGCACTGAATCAAGAACAAGAATAAACAAAAACCTAAAGAAAATGGGGCAAGGGGAATCTTTAAACATTGAAAAAAAAATCCACAAACAACCATTAACAAAATAAAAGTTAATAAAATCCCACACAACAAAAAAACAGGTCTGTTGTTCCTCCTAACTAACATTAGGAGCTTACATGGAACAAAAATAGATGAACTTCAAATAATACTCAATAAAGACAATATTGATATAGCATCAGTAACAGGAACCTGGTATAGTGTAAGGTGGAATGCTGTTCCGCATGGAAATCCATGCCTGGAACAATGTTGTTGTGCTGCACCCAGTACATCATGATCTTGTTGTGCTGCACCCAGTATGTCACTGGTGCAGCACAAGATCGAACGCATTCACACATACGTGATTGAGCGACCAATGGCGGCGCGGAAGTAAGCGCCGCCTGTCGCCCCAAGTAAGCCTTTATTTTTCTTGTACACTTGTTTGGGGATCACGGAACTGATTATGGTTGCCCATACACTATAACAGATTGTGTATGAGCAATTGTACACAGACAAGGCAGTTGAAAGATATCAAGGTTTCCGTGGTAACAGACCTCTCGAGCTGCACTCTTGAGGTCTCTGGTTACCACTGAAACCTCTCGATCATGACTGCCTTGTTCTGTATGATTGCTCATACACAATCCTCTATGGGATGACAACTCAGACTGGAATACAAACATACCAGGATATACTACCTATTATAAAAACAGAATAGCAAAAAAGGAGGTGGGGTGGCTTTATTTATAAAAAATAACATCAAGTTCAAACAAATTACCGATTTAACAGAGAACACTTCTTGTGAAATAACCTGGGTAGAGTTACTTAGGGAAAAACAACCTAAGCTACTTATTAGCCTCTGTTATAGGCCACCTGATACAGACCTAGTAGCCAATCAGGACATTCTAATAATATAAGCAGAAAATCTAACTATGATGAAACCATACTACTGGAAGATTTCAATTTCCCTAGCATAAATTGGAAAGATGCTGTGGGAGGTATAAACCAGGAGAACTCTTTCCTAGATGTATGCTCCACAAATGGTTTATAGCAACTAATTAACAAACCTACAAAGAAAAATAACATTCTAGATCTACTTTTGACTGATATCCCTGACAAAATTAGTAATATCCAGGTTAAAATACTGATTCAAAATAGTGACTACATGACCATAACCTCCAATATTAGTACACATACAAAGCCAATTTTGTACAGCTAAAATCAGACTTATTTGATTGGAGATGGGATGACAGGATAACTTCTCCAAATGAACTCTGGACCAGAGTCAAAAATAAAATCTTAGAAATTGAAGCAAAACATGTCCCAAACAAAATAATCTACAACAAAAAGAGAAAGATCACATCATGGGTAACACCTACTATAACTAAGCTAACAAAACAAAAAAAGACATATAGGATAACGAAAAGAGATACCAGTGACTTTAACAGATGGAGGTATTGGATGATTCTAAAGAAATGCAAAAATAAAATAAAAATGGAAAAAAAATAAGTTTGAATATAGAGTAGCAAATAGAAAAGATGGTGGTAAAAGTTTATATTCCTATATAAATAATAAAAAACAAACATTGAGGACCATTGGGCCCCTGACAATAAACACAAAAGAGATAATAGCCCCCCAGAAAATAATGGAAGAAATTAATAAATATTTCTGCTCTGTATTTAATATTAAAACTAAAACAAATGGTATACCCTCAGGTAATAAAGTTGAAGACTGTTGAGAAATTTCCAAAGTTGAGATCCTGGCAAAATTTAATAATATAAATAAAAATAAATCACCAGGGCCTGACAAATTGCATCCTAGACTTTTGAAGGAAATTAAGGACTGGTTAGTGGAACCACTCCACAAATTATTTAACATGTCTCTTTCATTTTATGCTATACCAAATGACTGGAAAACAGCTGTTGTCACATCAATTTATAAAAAGGACAATCATGCAGACATTTCCAACTATAGACCAATAAGCCTGACCAGTGTAATAGGAAAGATTTTTGAGTCCTTACTTAAAACTAGACTGGAAGAGGATCTAAATAATTTTATTTAGCTTTTGTTAACCGGGTAAGTGCACTAGCCATAAAATGACTATTTTCAGGCAAGACCCGGTAGAGTACAGACATGCAGAAATTTAACAGGATAACAAATTATAAGTGATTTACATACAATGAGTTAAACAGGATACAATATATCAGAGACATACAGAGTAGACCAGTCATAAGTTCATAGGTGCTTACCTATGCAATGAATAGAGAGGACCTTGGACAATAAATTACCATGTGACATATTATATGAACAGAACAAGGTACACAAAAACAAAAACAGGTAATACAAAAGGAAGAAATAACCATTGAGAGCAGGGTGTGTCATTAAGAAAAAATGTCAGTAAGTGAGGAAGAGGGGAGCAAGCCATGAAATTAGATTATATGAGTGTATGTAAGTGTAAGGGAGATGCCTGCAGTGCAAGATTGTATATGGGCAGGGAAAGGGAACTGAGACAGGCTGAGGCAGTAAGAGGGTTATATAGAGGTGAGGAAATACTATTGTATGGCCAGAGACATCAGTCATTAGGTAGGGTGAAAGCAGGAACAGGTAACAGCAATCAGCAGATTCGAGCACAGTTTTCTCTTAAAGCACATGTGGGAGCTAGAAAATCTAATGTCGAGGGAAGGGAATTCTACAGCTGTGGAGCTGCATGCTCAAATGTAACAGTTCCTTTCCTAGTGTGGCACCTCAGCAAATTCAGAAAGGATTTATCAGCTGATCGTAAACCATGGAGTGTGTCCTGAGGAACAAGCATAGCCGCAAGACACCTAGGGGTTTGATTTTGAATTATCAAATCAATAAGAGAGCCAAGGTAGTATTTCCTACTAGCTAACTAGCTAATAAGGGGTTAGTAGACCAAACACTGCTTGGATTCAAAAAAACAGATCCTGCCTGTCTAGAAATGTGGTCTTCTATAAGCACATTAGTAAAACCTTGAAAAACAATATACCAGTGGATGAGATCTACCTTGATTTTCGTAAGGCATTTGATAAAGTGCCCCATGACTGTTTAGTAAAGAAAATGAGAACACTAGGAATAAATAACATCATCACAAATTGGGTCAAAGAATGGCTGAATAATCTCACCCAGAGGGTATGTATTAGGGGACACATGTCTGAATTACAGTAAATTAGTGGTGGAGTGCCTTAGGAGTCAGTTCTGGGCCCAATATTATTTTCCATTTTTATATCAGATACGACTAAGAACATCAATAGTTTCGCTATTAAGTTTGTGGATGATACTAAAATAGCAGCCCAGCTAAAACATTAGAAGACAAGTTAAACCTTGCTAATGATTTGAAAAAACTCAAGGACTGGTTGGATAATAATCAAATGTCATTTAATACTAATAAATGTGTTATAATTACTGGCCACAATTTTTTTCCATACAAAAATCGAGTTATAATTTGCCGTTATAACTACCTCAGCCAGTTATAACGGCAAACAGGCGCCACTGTGCTCTAGAACACAGCGCGAGACACAAACAACCGCAGAGTGAAGAAAACAACTGAGTGACTCATGCTCTTGCAGCTCCAGGTGTCCCCACAGACTTCGCCCCTCGATCTTGGCGGTAAGTTGCTTTTCATGAAAAAAAAACTCTCCCTCTGACCCTGCAATAAAACAAAACAAAACAAAAAAACCGGAAACTTGGCAAGCACTGGAGAGCCATCTCAGCAATCATACGCCAGCTCACCACAACTGCTGCTGGGCAGTCAGTTTTGATTTTAACATAAAAAATGCATTTAATCAAAATTTTAAATGAAAAGTCCATTTCTTTATCCCTCGAATAAATGTACTGTAACTTGGGGACTGCACAGAAACCGGACGGCTCCACGGCTGCTGAATTTGCTTTCCGCATTTTCTTTGTTTTATTTTCTATAATTGCTGAGGCAAAAAGCGACGCCAGCAATTATAAAATAAATTGGGGTGGCTTAGGAAGCTCGATTTACATTAATATTCTCATTGTGGATGTTTCACAAATTGCCTCGGTTTATGTAGCATCCCACAACTTGGGTGTGTGTAAAATCTCGTTACACAGCCCACCCCATATATTATTCTCTATATTATGCATCTGGGAATTACTAACAAGCATAATCAGTACACATTAAATGGCCAAGCTTTAACCCCAATAGTGCAGCAAAACAACTTAGGTACAATAATTAGTTCAGATTTATCATTCCGTAGTCATTATAATCATGTCATAAGTCAGGCTAACAAACTTATAGGTTGTATTAAAAGGAGTTTCACTTCTTGGGACAGGGAAGCATTTTGCCGCTTTACAGGGCATATGTGAGACCACAGCTTGATTACTGTTCCCCCTTGTGAAGCCCTTACCTCAGGAGAGATATTAACAGAGTGAAGGGGGGTGCAGCGGAGAGTAACCAAACTTGTCACTAATATGCATGGCAAGGGTTACAAAGTAAGGTTGAAGGAACTAAACCTGTACTCTCTGGAACAAAGAAGAAAGAGAGGGGACCGCTTACTAATGCACAAAATCTCCACTGATAGTGAACTATTGACTCAGGAATGTCCTACAGCCAATGGGATTGTAATCTTAGAAGCCATAAATATCAACTGACACTAACATACCCCAGAACTCATAAAAGGAGAGCTTACTTCCCCTCAGAGAATTATACCCTTATGGAATACTCTTTCTAGTCCAATACTAGAAAATTCCAATCATACTAAATTCAAACAGAATCTTGACTATTATTTGGCATAAATACTGGGAAGATGAACCAGCCTGGCTGGAGATATACATAGATGGGCCTCGGCCTTCTGTATATCTACTTTTCTTAGTATGAAATCTTAGTATAAGAACCACTTCCAACATTTTTTGTAAGTAAAATAAAAAAAACAAAACGAGAGCAAGTTATGCAAGTAGAGGTACATCAGAGTAGCAGAATGAACTGTCCAGTTTTAACTGAGATTCACTCGAATTCATTAATTATTATTTATGATGAAACTCAAGCCCTTACAAAAAGTAGGATGGACCTCTTTAGTCCATTGAGCATAATTCAGATTTAAATTCATTGCTTTTGCAACAAGAGATACTCCAAAAAGATCAAAAGAGAACAAGTGATCAAGTAAATTCTAACATATGAAATGATTGCTCAGGCCCAGACTTTTCTAGATTCTTTAATTCTCCAGTGCCTGAAGGACTGTTGCTTGCTAATAGTAACTGCAATACAAATATATAGAGACATAGATTTTGACGCAGATAAGGAATGCTTGGCCCACCCAGTCTGTCCATTTCCCTACCTATTGTATAAGCTGCAGATCCTAGTTAACCAACAACCAATGATTCTGTTCTTGAGGAAGCACATGCTACATTTTCCTCAAAGTTTAGTGAAAGAACTAATATCTTCATTAGCAGTCCCTCATGTAGCACACATTCTCATTATGGAAACAGTTTTCTCCCTGAAGGAAGAGGTTGAACAAATTAAAGGCTTTCTGCAATCTTAATCTGATTTTATGAACTTAGTCCTGGTAAAATTGATCCCACGTCTAAAAATGTATCATTTTCTGAAATAAATATTCCCGTAAATCCTGGTCAGAAAAAAAAGACCAGGCTAAAAGCAAAAACAGAAGAAAATAAAAAAAAAAAGATAAAATTAAAGCCAAAGAGGGCACTACAGAGAATATGAGTAAAATACCCAAACATCAGATTATGGGTGCCAGACAACAAAAATAATGGAAGGGATCAAGTCATCATTGGGATACAGGGCAGTGCTGTAGCTGCAGGCAGGTAAGGACCCACTATCAGGCCCTCACATCAGTGTCATGCCAGGAGAGGCAATTTTTTCTATGTATGCCCTCCCAGAGCATGACTTGTCATGATGTCATGGCTGACACAGGCATCCATCATGCTCTCCCCTCTTGGTGCGAGCATCAGGCTGCGATATCTCTGGCTGTTGCCAGTGGTCAGGCCACCCTGATCCAGTCTGTCCCCTTCCCCCCAGAGGAGCTGAGCTATCCATTGGACACTGAGACCTCCTCCCCCTGACTGACACTCCGACTGCTGGGTCCGCTCCCAAACCTGGCTTGTCAGCATTGCAAGCAGAAATCCAACCACTGTGCCGATGGAGCCAGCTAACCCTAGAGAATCCTTGAGTACCTTTTTGTATTGACACCTGACAAAACAAAACAAAAAACTGTTACAATGAAGAAGAGAATTTATGCATAGATTCAATTCAAAGCTACCAAAAAATTATATCTTGGAACATAGCTGATACAGCTCTAAAAATGTCTGATGATTAATGGAATGAATATATTAGTGATTTTTGTAACAACTGTTTACAAGAGACCTGGTTTACTTCAGAATTGAATATCAAAGGGTATCAGGGCATTTTTTCCCAGTGTAAAGACATTTTCAAGATGTGTAAGACTGGTGGGAGGTCTTGCCATCTTAGTTAAAATTACTCCTGCTTTAAAGTCTATAATTGTAATTGAACAGAATGCTAACTTTCAAATAATCAAGATGAATGTAAATGACATTGGGCCCCAAAACTGCATGTAAAAATAGGGCCGGCTGGCTCTGGCACCATATTCAAACAGATAGCGTGATCCAAACTGGCCGCGCTATCTGTTTGAATATTGGACTCTGATAGCACAGCCCATAACAAAGCATTCACCATGTTTAGTGCAACTCTACCAGTGTGGGACTGAAGACCTCCCAGGGGGGTAAAGTGCGGCACAAACTGGATAGCACTGGCCTATGGGCGATATTCAGCCCAATATGCAGATAATCCCATTGGTCATTCATGGCACTAGCCAGCCATTTGCATGCTCATTATGGGTTCATCTGCATGCCAGTGCTGCCATGGAGTGCACTGGGCCAGGGCCCCCAGCCCGGATCCGTATAATAATGGAAAATCACCCGTATCTCTGGTAGTCTAGTGTCCTCCCCTCCCCAGCCATGATCTTAGTAGTATTAATAAAAACTCAATTTCATTGGCAGTAAAGTGATCCCCACTCCCTGAGCCCTGATCCTTGTAGTGATAGAAAAGCACACAGTCAACCACTGAGCATGTGCTGTATACTGTATGTGCTCCGATACAGTTCAGTCGATGGATGGCCATTGCAGTGTGAGGAGGGCTGTGCCAGTCGCTGGCTCCAGTTGGTTGGGGGGCAGTAAGGTGGTGGGTCACTGCTTACCATAGTGGGGGGGCTAGGGGTCCACTAGACTACCAGGGATATGGGGATTTTGTTATGCTAAATGGGATCAGGGCTGGGGAAGGGGGGACCACTAGACTACTAGGGATATGAATGATCTACTATTAATACAGGGCTTGGGGAAGGGGGACCACTAGACTACCAGGAATAAGTGTGCTTTTCTATCACTACACAGATCAGGGTTCTTTGAAGGGGGACCTCTCTATTACCAATGAAATGGGGCTTTTATTAATATTACCAGGATCGGGGCTGGGGAGGGGAGACCACTATACTACCAATGAAATGTGGTGTTTTAATTATTATAAGATCAAAGCTAGGGAGGGGCTGCTGAACTGCCAGGGTACCCAGCTCTTGACAGTGGGCAGACAAGTCAGTCCACTGTTAAGGGCTGAGTTTCATAAGTGTTAAACTGTGCTGCTGCTGGCAGTCATTTAGCGCTTCTGAAAACTTTCAATACTGTGTTGCTCTATATATGCATAAAGAAATCTTCATTTGCATAGGCACAGCACAATATTGTGTGCAATTGTGCTGTTTGGGGTGCGCTGCACATATATGCTCTTTGAATATGGGCATGCCACTGGCAGCTGGCACTATTCCCTGTTAGTGTGGCACAAACCCAGTTTTTGCCATGCTAACCTTTTGAAAATGGGGCCCATCGTGTTAACCTTGTTTAATGTCTACATTACACCAAGTTCTTCAACATATTATGATATAAATATATAGGATGTGCTTGAGGAAAGGATCACATACTCAATAGACAATAATTTTGGATATCCTTTGTTAATGATTGAAGGCTTTATATTTTGACTTCTGCTCATTGATGGTTTGTCTGTTCTATCTTTTGAAATACTACGTTATATTAATATTTGCAGAAATTCTGAGGACAAATGTGTTAGTGAAAATGGTAAAAGGTTAAAACTATTAGTTGAAACATGAAATGTGGTGTCATTCCTGGTAAAAAAAATATATATATTAAATGGTCACACTATCTTTGACCCCTTACGAAAATTCATGTACTTCACAAAATTGGGCAGAAGTGTTATTGATTTTGTTATCCCAACAATGTTTGACCTATAATTTTTTTTCACAATTTATAGATAAATATGCCAGCTGAAAGCAATCATGCAGCTAGAGTAATCATGGCTAATGTTTACAGCTCTATGGAGCATCACACACAAACTCATGTTCAAAACTCGTCACTAGAGATACAATAAATAAATGTATTTGTCTTAATCCTCTGTCACTAGAATCTTATGAATATGTACTCTTTAATGTAGAAAATGTAAAAAAATAGAAAATAATAAAAATGCTAGCCTCCCTTTTGATATATAATTATATATACAGTTGGAACTCCCAAATTGGACTGCACTATGTATTAGGGCATGACTGGAAAATAGAAGCCAGAGGGTATGTGTGAGGGGTAAATTCTCGGCCAAATCCTGTGTGACTAGTAGTGTCCCTCAGGGATCTGTGTTGGGACCCTGCCTTTTTAATCTTTATATATCAACAATGCAGGCTGACCAAGGGGTTTGGTTATCAAAATTTGCTGATGATGCTAGGTTAGGGGATTCAGTAAATAGTATAGCTGAACACGATATTTTACAATCAGCCCTTAATACATTGGACATTTGGGCCTCCCAAAAATAATCTGTATTTAACACAAGATAAATGCTGTTATGCATTTTGGTAATACTAATAAACTTTTTAAATACAATTTGGGAGGTACAGTATTAAAGGTCTCACAAGAAGAGAGAGATCAGGGGATTAACACCAGTAACAACCTAGATTTCAGTATGCATTGTAATAAGATTATGAACAAAACTAGTGGTATTGTACATTGTATAAAAAGACATATCAACTGTAAAGAAAGGAAAGTTGTAATCCCCTTTTATACTGCACTTGTGAGGCCCCATATGGAGTAGTGAGTGCAGTTTTGGGCACCCTGTAAAAGACAGGATGTGGGAACATTGGAGAGAGTTCAGAGGAGGGTCACAAAAACGGTTAGAGGATTGGAGGGACAGTGCTATGAGCAGAGGTTGAGTTCATTGTGGTTGCGTTCACTGGAGTATAGAAGGATGAGGGAGGATATGTGTCTGATCTCTAAGGCTCATACAGACTCTTTTCTTTGGGATAGTATGGGATTGGAGCATAGGGATCATAGGCATAATACAAGAGCACACAGCCATCAACTGATCAAAGAAAGAACAAATACAAATAAGAAGAGATACTAGATTAATAACAGGGTAACACAAACATGGAATGCATTGCCCTGTGAGGTGGTTGAAAGTAAAACTATATCTGAATTTAAATCGATGTTAGATCAATATTGTATCAGTAAAGGAATTAAAGGTTATTCGTAAGTTCTAAGTAGTGAGCTCATGGACTTCGGTCTTAAATTGCTCTGTAATGTCAATGAAATGAAATCAATATAATTGCCTGTTGAAACTGTTTGAGATCCTTGTCTCTTTGACATAAAAAAAAGAAAATGATACCCAGGAATGATACATGGTTTAATAACAACTGTAAAACAGTAAAGCATCAACTATCTGTGCTGGTTCATAAAGTAAAAAAAGATCCCTGCAGGGAAAATATGCTGAAACTTAATAGGGAATGGAAAAATACAATATGGTGCCAGACGTAGAAGGGAGGAAATACCAAGATAACATTTGGTTCATAATGTATGATTCCATAAGTAAACCAGATTCTATACTCTTTTGGAAACCTGTGGCAAAAGGAACAAACAGCTTTGAATCAGTTCCATGTGAAAATAGCAATCTCATAATCTCAACAAGCCAATAGGCAAGTATTTAATAGTGAGCGGTAATAACGTGACCTCACAGTATAGCGCCTTCAATTATAGCTCCCGCATGTTAATCATGAGCAGGCAGCCAACTACATATACTCACCCCCCCCCCCAAGACAAACACACTGCTGCTACATTACAGTACCTTGTTTCAAGTAATTCAGACAGCTTTCCTATTTTTGCAGGCCATGCATTTGTCTTAACAACTTCCAACAACTTCCTGGTTACCCCTGGTTTCCAGATTACCTCTGGTTGCATGGTTACTGCTCCCATAATTCTTTGCACAGTAGCTCTAAACATAATACTTAAATGGTGCATTGGTTGTATGCATCAGTTTCAGGAAGCACTTTGCAACTTGATGGAGTGCCGAAATGGAATTCGAATGGATAACTAGCCAGAAAGGTAGGCCACTCACAGTGTATGGAGGTTTTGTGTACAGAATGGACAAGGAATCAGCAGAAAAAATATATTGGTGCTGTATTGATTTCCACAAATATAGTTGCTTGGCAAGAATACACACTGTAGGCAACAAGGTTACAGCAGTAATCAAGGAACACACATGTACCTGATGTTGGGGGTGTTGGGGCTTTGAAAGTTAAGGCTGATATACGAGACCGTGCCAGAACCAGTGTTGAGACCACTTCTTGGGTAGTGTGCAGTGCACCACTAGTGCACCCAATGCATTAGCTAGTTGTTTTCCAGCTGTGCAGTTAATTAAATGAAATGTACAACACAGTAAGCAAGTTGAGCGAGGGTGCCCAGCCACTCCTGCCACAGTTCAGGAATTGATTATATCTCCTGAATTCACAGTAACAAATACAGGTGAACCTTTCTTAATTTTGATAGTGGCAAGGAACAAGACCCCTTTTGGATCTTTGCAACAGAGGCTAATTAAAAACTGTTGCAAAAGTGCTATGACTGGATGCTAGATGGGACTTTTAAGTCTTGTCCTGCTCTTTTTGAGCAATTGTACATAATGCATTGCCTGAAATCAGGTACTGTTGTAACAGCACTCTATGTGCTAATGTGCTCCAGAAAAACTAGTTCACATGCCAGAGTATTCATCAAGATGCAGAAACAGTGCTCAAGACTGAACCCTGTAACAGCTATAATGGATTTTGAAAAGTCATCTTGGAATGCGTTCAGCACAGCTTTACCAGGTCAGAGGCTGTTTTTTTCATTTTGACAAGCGGTCTGGCATTGAATCCAGAAATAGCAAGTTGTGCAAGAAAAATATTGCTCTGATCCTGATTTTGCCCTTCATTTAAGAATGCTTCTATCATTGACACTTGTGCCCACATGTGATGTGGTCAGTACTTTTGATGAAATGAGGGACTGGGAGTTGTTCACTGCTAATGAGGAGGTGCTGCTTCCTCTAATTAATTATTTTGAGTCTACCTGGGTTGGTAGACCAAGGGGATGTGCTGGTCAGAGAAGAGCTGCCTTTCCACCAGAGCACTGAAACTGTGATGATGCCACTTCTCAAGGTTTAGCTTGCACTAACAATGCAGTAGAAGGATGTTATTGTGGATTCAACAGCCACCTTGGTGCCTGTCATCCAGGCTTATAGAAACTAATACAATGGCTAAAAGAAGAACAAAGGATGATTGAGCTAAAAGTTGAGCAAATGGTGTCTGGGGCTAGAAGTGACTGTCTGAAAAGAAAGTATAAGGACATGAACCAGAGGATTGTGGCAATAGTCGGCCATTATGCAACAAGAAGCAAATATAAAATCACACTTGCCCACACAATGCAAAGCATCATGGGCTGCATATGCAAATCACCACAGAATGTTATGCTGGTTCAACTTTAAGCAGAATTGCATGGTGCCGAAAGGCCTCTCATACAGTTTGCAAAGGGTGCTAACAGATGACATAGACACGTGTTTTGTCCTACCAGGACTCATCAGTATGTCTCATCTGCTTGACACCCCAGTGGAATGAACCAGCTACCCTAAGACAGTCTGTCTGGGCTATATTGTGGTGAACCCATTAAAATAAAAAACTATGTAAAAGACAAAGAACCTCTGTGCGCAAACACTGAGGCAAGGGTTAACCCAAAGGGCATTTGGCTGGGAAGCCAAGTTTCAAGAAAATACAAAATCACACATGCCAACACAATACAAAGCATCATGGGCTGCATATGCAAATCACCACAGAATGTTATGCTGGTTCAACGTTAAGCAGAATTGCATGATGCCGAAAGGCCTCTCATACAGTTTGCAAAGGGTGCTAACAGATGACATAGACATGTGTTTTGTCCTACCAGGACTCATCAGTATGTCTCATCTGTTTGACACCCTAGTGGAATGAACCAGCTACCCTAAGACAGTCTGTCTGGGCTATATTGTGGTGAACCCATTAAAATAAAAAACTATTTAAAAGACAAAGAACCTCTGTGCGCAAACACTGAGGCAAGGCTTACCCCAAAGGGCAAATGCCTTTGGCTGGGAAGCCAAGAAGCAAATATGACTACTTCAGAGGATTGGCCTACAGTTTTCAATTTCAGGTTTAGGCCTATGAATCCTGGTTTCCTGGTGTTTGCCTTTTTTTTGTGTTTTGTTTTTTGAGAAAAAATTAAAAAAAATTTGAATTTTATTTTTGCGCAAGGAAAAGATCACAGTTGAAGTAGCAGTATGCTTAAGAAATAATGAAAACAGATGTCGCAATACTTGTGATAGTGATTTTTTTGGGGTTCCAGAGTCACTATTTTTACGCATACAGGAATACAGGTGTGTTACTATTTCAGTCCCTCTCATTATAATGGTTCTAGGTCTGCAGCTGATAGTCGCTATTTCAATCAGGCGCTATTTTTGTATGATGTATGGCAACTAGAATCGTGATTTTGATTCACTCGCTATTGTTCAGCAGTTGCTGTATTTAAAACCATGATTATTTATTGCTATATTGCACTTGCTATTATCCCATTGCAATTTTAATGGGATACCCTTTGAATCATGTCTTACGGCTTCCATTCCGGCTGATAGTTGGACTTTGTACTTTAGTAAAAAAGTTTATGACACCTTGTTTGAAGCAACAAATGCAACTGACATAAGAAACATTATAGAATATAAACCATCAGTTGTTACATTTTGTGAGGCAGAGGATGTGAGTAACTCATGCAAATTAAATAAAGCTCCTGGAATTGAATGACTTGCTGATGATATGTGACTATATGGTTACTACCGTAACAATTTTTTTAAACAAATGTTTTAAATATGATTATGTCCCAGAAAACTAGAGATCTATTGTAATAATTCCACTTTACAAAAAGGGGGTTCAAAAAACCCTAACACGTCAGATTAATAAGTCTTCTTAACTCTATTTCCAAAATGTTTTCAAAAATATTATTATTAAATAAATTACAGGAATATGCTATATCAAATTTATTACTATCTAATCTTAAAGCAGGATTTCATCAAGATTTCTCTACTAAAGATCATATTTATGTAATGGTTCATCTGATATGTGTTAATGAAATAAAGATTGAGCTTTACTCAGCATTTGTAGACTTCAGAGCTGCATTTGACTCCATAGATCATAACATTTTATGGGCAAAACTCTTAGCGTTGAAACTGGATTATTGTTTACTCAAACTGATTCATCAGCTTTTTTCCAATTCTTTGCAAAACAATGCCAATAATGCACCAGTTAGGGTAACTTAATGCCACAAAAGTAAAGAAATCTGGCTTTAGGGATTCCAACCCTAACTCCCCAATCCCACCCCCCATGCAGTAAAAGGAAGAAGCATTAGGGTTTTGGGTCTCCAGAGTCTTGGCAAATCAGTGGTGGTGTCTTCTTAGGGTTGTGAACCCTAATGCCTACCCCATTCCCTGTGCATACAATGTCACACATGATGTTCTTTCTTCACACAGGGTCTGCAAGGTACTATGTGAAGAAAGCTACAACAAACTGTGTTGGCAATATGTGATGAGAAATGCTTCTCTACATTTGAAGAGTGTATCACTATGAGGCAGTGGCTTGGACCTGTACCTTGTGCTTTGGACTGGAGGCTACAGGCTGAGGGGGGGGGAGCATTAGGGTTGACAACCCCATGGAAGACCCTCACCACTGATTCACCAAGACTGTAGAGACCCCAAATCCTTATGTTCTTTTCTTTTGTGGCTTGGGTGGTGGAGGTGAACCTTAATGCCACATTTCCCTACTTTTGTGGTAAGTTACCCTAACTGCCACATTAACAAAGTTTTTGCAAAGAATTTCCCTTCTTTTTGAAATAGTGGAATCATATCCTCATTCATAGAGATCATTTGTGACCTGTGTGAACAGATGCAGACATGCAGTACCCTCTGGGCTATGCACCAAGGGAACACTCTGTGTGCCTACAGAATTGCAGGGCCCTGCTGACCCTGCTCTTTGGTGCAGTGTTGTATGTCAAAAGTTACCAAACTTGTGAATGTGCATGGAAAAATGTCAACATATCTTCATAACTGTGTTGTTTTTTAATATTTTGACCCCAAATTTTCAAGACAGCCTTGTTACGCACCCATTGTATAAACCCAGTATTTCAAAATGTTCAAATCTCAGCCAAAGCATCATTATGCGGTACAGGTGCAAAAATGCATTTTGGCCCGGTTTTGAAAAATCGCAGTTGTTATATTCATGAGGTGATGTGAAACAATGGCAATGTTAAAAATCCAGGGTCAAAATATTTACATTTACCAAAGTTATGCATTTCAAAATGTCAACTTACACTCACAACTTTGTTGTTTTATAGTATTTTTACCCCACATTTTCAACATAGACATCTTATGACACCACCTCATCAACAAGGGTGGAGAGAATGCTCAAACCCCCTTCAAAAGGTGATTTCACACATCGACAGTGTCCTTCCATGCCATAGGTATGAAAACACATTTTGGCCAGGGTTTCAAAAATGATGTGAAAAAAATGGCTATGTTTAAACTTTGGGGTCAAAATATTTAAAATTACCAAAGTTATGAGCATGTGTTGCAAAATTTCAATGAACACTCTTAACTTTGCTATTTTTTAATATTTTTCCCCAGAATTTTATGCACAGCCTTCATACAACCCCACCTCATGAACAAAGGCAGTGAAATTTTTAAAATTCCACCCAAAAGTTGATTTTGCCAAGTAGTCATAAGTACAGGTAGATGTGATCTACCTGGACTTCCAAAAGGCATTCGATAAGGTCCCCCATTCCATATTAGTACACAAACTATACTCCCTGAGCATTGAGAGAAAGGTGGTAGAATGGATTAACAACTGGTTATGTGGGAGAAATCAAAAAGTTAGAGTGGGGAGGATATACTCAGATGGGGGCTCAGTCACTAGTGGGGTCCCACAGGGGTCAGTTCTGGGACTGGTACTCTTTTCACTGTTTATTAGTGACATAGATAAGGATGTTGATTGATGGGATGGCAAATTCGAAGATGATATTAAATTAGCAAGCCCTGTTAGTAGTGATGATGATAAAACTAAACTGCTAAACAACCTACAAAGGCTTGAGAACTGGGCAATGCATAACAAAATTGCCTTTAATATAGAAAAATGCTCCATATTACATTTGGGAAGAACTAATATTAAACAGGGGTATCAACTGAACAATAAGATAATTAAAGAAGTACACCATGAGAAAGACTTCGGAATATTCATCGATGGTGAGCTAAATTTTAACAAACACTATGCAAAATTAACCCAGAAAGCTAATTACTTGATAAACAGTGTTAAAAGATCTTTCAACACTCGTAGTAAGTAATGTATATTACAGGTATACAGAGCATATATAAGGACCCACATGGACTATGGAACCCACTTATGGAGCCTATATCTGTGGTAAGACGTGACCGGGTTGGAGAGGGTGCAGCAATCAATCAATCAATCAAGTCTTTATTTAACCAGGCGTTCATCGTTGAGCAGAAGCTCATTTGCAAGATGGACCTGGGTGGAGCATGAACAATCATATATACAGGTCAACTCAGGTATTTACAAGGCAATACAGATGATACTCTTTACAGAGAGGAAGAAAAAGAAGTTCATATGTACATAGAATTATACAGATATTGTACAGATTACACTGTATTTACATACATAGAAGTGTCTATAGGAAGATAAAGCAGGTTATCTAAGGTTGCAGGAGGAAGTAACGGAAGAAAAAAATAAAATAAAATATACACCAGGTAGAGGTGAAGGTAGGGGGGGAGGGAGGTGGGGGAGAAAGGCTAGGAGGGCACGGTGCACAGAGAGGAGTTGGTAAAATGGGATGTAGAGAAGGTGGATGGATAAAAGGAGTATGTGTGAGCCCCGGGATTGAATGCTATAAAGTACGAGGCATGGTAGGATGTCACAACCCAGGGTAGTGAGCTCCTATCTGAGGTTGGGAAAGGAAGAATAAGGGGATGGATGGGCCTAGTGTTGATAAGACAGGGGGATAAGAGAGAGAGAGAACAATTAGGCTGGTGAGGAGCAAGCTGGGGGGTCAGTACTTAAAATTGGGTCTAGGCGTGGCTATATACCAGTGCAGACACTGGTACTGGGTCTGAGTGGGTGAAGCAGTTACATACTTCTCTGATTGTATGGAAATAAAGCATCTTGAAGGCATTTATACCAATTAGAGTGCTTAATTTGAGTTTTTGTAGATCATTCCATAAGGTAGGTAGCACGAAGCTTATGGCTGCCCTGCCGAAGAGGGATTTTGCTTTGGGTACTTTAAGTGTAATAGCTGAGTAACTTCTTAACACGATTTCCCAATTATACTCAGGGAAGACAGCAGGAGATATAGTAAGGCAGCTTATTAGAGATGGCTCTATAGGTCCAGAGAGCGCTGCTTGTGTCGCCTGAACTTTAGTGATGTCCACCCCACTGCCGCATATAGGGTGCAGTGATGCATGTCGAAGGGGAGTCCCATTATAAACCTCAGTGCTCGATGGTAGAGTGTGTTCAGTTTAGCCATGTAGGAATTGGGGCATTGGCTGTAGAAGAAGTCAGCGTAATCAACCAATGATAGGAAAATGGATTCGACCAGTTGTTTCTTGGCATCTCTGGTGAGAAATTGGTTGATTCTAAAAAACAGTCCAAGCCTTTGCAGAAGTCATTTTAGGAAGTCCTCGATATGTTCAATGAAGGAGAGTCTTTGGTCTATCCAAACTCCCAGATACTTGAATTTTGTAACAAATTCTAGTTTTTCACCTAGAACTGTGGTAATTTGGGGAACTGTCCCACTGGACACAGGGTTAGCTGTACGGATAAAAGGGGAGAGGACCATCGCTTTAGTTTTTTTGGCATTAAGGAGTAGCTTTTTTTGGAGGAGTTGGCTTTGCAAAAGGTTGAATTCTGACTGTAGGTCATTGCAGGCAGCTTCAGGTGTTGGGCACTCACGAGAGAACTGTATCATCTGCAAACAGATGGATGTTGGCTTCTTTTATACAGTAGTCGATGTTATTACTGTAGATTGCAAAAAGTAAGGGCCCTAATATAGAACCTTGAGGTACCCCTCTTTGCAGAGTTTTTAAGGGGGACAGGCCTCCTTTGGCTTTAACTTGTTGAAGGTGCCCTGTAAGATAGTCAGTAAACCAACGCAGAGAGGAGGGGTCCACACCAATGATTTGAAGGGAGGAGAGGAGCAGACTATGGTCGACGGTGTCAAAAGCCTTGCTTAGATCAAGGAAAACAGCACAAATAAAATTTTTGCTCTCAAGATTACGCTGCCAGTCATTAGTAACTTTGGTGATGGCTGAGATAGTGCTATGTTTAGCTCTGAATCCGGAATGCATAGGATTTAGCATTTCCTAGACTCAAGGTGAGTTCTCAGCTGTGCATTTACAATTTTCTAGGAGCTTGGACAGGACCGGAAGGAGAGAATTAGCCTGTAGTTATTGAGATCGCCAGGTCACCTGATTTGAGCAGTGGTATGACATGTGCTGTCTTCCATATAGGTGGTAAGGTGCCCTGAGACAGGGATAAGTTAAAAAGGTGGGTGACGGGTATTGCTAGTACGTGGTAGGCAATTTTTAGGAAGTAAGGGTCAAGGGTGTTGGCCCCAGCACTTTTTCTAGTATCCAACTGAAGCAAGAGGTCCTCTACCTCTTTCAGTGGGGTAGGTTGAAGCAAGAAAGGCAGTGAAGCTATCAGAGTTTCAGGCAGTTGGCTGGCAGTCTGGGAGCGAAGTATGTTTGCACGGGAGTTATCAAATGCCATGCCTGCAGTAGCAAAGTGGTTATTGAATGCATCAAGTATATCCATCTTTTCGGTTATAGTCAAGTTGCTAGAGGTAATCTTGGTCGGGAGTGACTTTCCTGGGGAGTGGCCTAGCAGATCATTGATTGTGTTCCAGAGCTTGATTGGGCTCTTTGTGGCAGAGTCGAGTTCGGATTTGAAGAAGGTGGCCTTCGATTCTCTGATTGTTTTGGTACATAAATTTCATAGTCTCCTGAACTGGTTCCAATCCTCTGCAGTGTTCAGTCTGCGTGCTTTTTTCCAGAGCTTATCTCTTTCTAGAAGCAAGGACTTGATCTGAGGGGTGAACCATTTACAAGTTTTGGTCCTAGTTCGAACTTTAATCAGGGAGCATACTTATTAAGGGCCCTTGATAGAATGTTGTGGAAGATATTGTAAGCTGAGGTAATCATTTTGGCCAGGTAGAAATCTTGCCACTCAGGGGAGTACTTAAGCTCGTTTAGGTAGGCATGTTCATTGAAGTTGCGCCTGGATCTCTTCATAGAGAACTTGCTGATGGGTGCTGGGTTGTTGGTGGATCTTACTCCCGCAGTAAAACAATGGTCGCTGGCATCTGAGAAGAAGACATCAGTGTGGGAGAAGAGATGAGGTTTGCTCACCATTAGCACATCCAAAAGTGTACTTTTACTGGGGTTCTTCACGTTTGAGTGTGTTGGTTCAGTAATAAGTCGCGTCAGCCCATGTTCATCACAGAAAGATGCAAGGGGGGAAGCTGTGTTAGAGAGCCAGTCAAAGTTGAGGTCTCCTAAAATAATAGTTTCTGGCAGCCCCTGTCCCAACTTGTCACTTAGATATGACATAAGCTGTAGGCCAGCAGACGGTGGTCTGTAGCATCCTATTACGCAGAGTGCAGTTGTCTGTGTAATTTCCACTTTGAGAATTAGGCATTAGAATTCGCTGGCAATAGATGCCGAGGATAAGCAGAAGGCAGAAAATTTGTCTTTAACGTAGATAGCTACCCCTCCTCCTCCTCTGGCATGCCTATCAGCTCTGAACAAGGCATAGTTGGGTATGTTTACTTCTCTATCAGTGGTGCTGGGTCTAAGCCAAGTTTCGGAAATCACAAGTATGTCAGGAGAGGTATGATTTACCCTTGTTTGTATTAAGGTTATCTTTTTAAGGAGGCTACATATGTTAATATGCAAGAAGCTTATTCCTTTTAAATTTGCTAGTTCTGCTGGCAAAGCAATAGGTGCTGGGGGGTCAGGGTTGAGTTCTATGTTGCCTGAACATAGCAGGAGGATAAGTAGGATTTTTCTAAGAGCACTAATTATAAGCTTGTAATTCCTGCCTTTCTCCCGTCTAGTAGATCTGATGTTTTTAGGGACTTGAAAATAGCCACCATAGAAGAGCTGATCTGTTGTAGCAAGAGCTAGCACCCCTACCACAATAGGCGGGGAGGAGATAGAAGTCTGCGTGGTGGGAGGTGGGCCTTATGGTGGGGGAGTGTTATAAGTACTACTGGTATGTGTGGTCCAAGAGCAGAGTCCGAGGTATTGGTACTTGGAATCATGGAGGCAATTAAAGGATAAGTTGCCATGTGGTATACAGCACAAGGTGCCATTGTAGATCAAACATGATGGTAGTTCAGGTGTCCAATGCTGGGCAGCTGGTATCAGCAGAAGAAGGGGCAGTATAAGGGGCCATATAGGGCCCGACATGATGGTACCTCAAAAAAGGAGCCACTCAATTAGCCCAGGGGCCAGTGGGGTTGCTGGATTAATGCAGCTTATCAGTAGCTTTCCGATCCAGGTTGATCCAAATTTGATAGCATTAAAAATATTTAGTGGTGAAGGCACAGCCAAGGAGAGACCTATGCATTTTAGTAAGGCGAGGCCCTGAGAGTTGGATCCCTGAGGCTGGACAGAAGAGGGGATCACGAGCTAAGTCTCTATTGGTGGGGCACTGCGCCAGGGGATGTGGACTAATATTTTGGCAGGAGCTACTGTATTTAATAATCAGCGGAGGTGGGGAAGGGGGCAGTTGAAAAAGTTGTGGCAGTTGCCGTACCTTGTAGGGCCTTGGGTCCGTGTCTGTGGTCTCGAGCGTCGGCTAGAGGCGCGCCAACTGCCTGGTAGCCAGGAATCCCGCGGCTTAGGAGCTGGGAGCCTAGGCGACAGTTCCTCAGCTGAGGGAGAGTAGGAGAGTGAGGGTTAATAAAGGGGATTCACATAAAGGGTTAGACAGAACAGCAGGCAGTCCAAAATTTGCATAACAAAAGGACGTGTATTACTTTGGCACCCAAAAGTGTCTAGGGCCAGTGCACATATGCAGGGAAAGGGCTGTAAACACTAGATTTCTTTCCCAAACCACAAATCCAAATCAAGTCCTTTCAATTACAGACTGGGTTAACACTTTGGCTTTTTAACATTTGTCCCAACACAAACATTTTTAGAGCTTAAAATCAAAGAACAGAAGCCGGCTTCTGCCAGGGACCAATCAGAGCGTGGTCTGAAAGGGCGCTCACAATCCAGTTGGTTGCAGCAGTTACCGTACATTGTAGGACCTTGGGTCCATGTCTGCAGTCTTGAGCATCAGCTAGAGGGGTGCCGACCGCCCGGTAGCTGGGAATCCCGTGGCTTAGGAGCTGGGATCCTGGGTGGCAGTTCCTTGGCTGAATCTGTCCAGGGGTCAGTCGGGTGGTCTGTTAGCTGTGGCCTGCTCGGAGAGAGCCAAGGCCACAGGAGCAGCTTGGGAAGCCCACAGATAGGCTGTCTGAATCTGTCCGGGGGTCAGTCAGATGGTCTGTTAGCTGTGGCCTGCTTGGAGAGAGCCAAGACCACAGGAGCAGCTTGGGAAGCCCACAGATGGGCTGTCTGAATCTGTCCAGGGGTCAGTCGGGTGGTCTGTTAGTTGTGGCCTGCTTGGAGAGAGCCAAAGCCATAGGAGCAGCTTGGGAAGCCCACAGATGGGCTGTCTGAATCTGTCCAGGGGTCAGTCGGGTGGTCTGTTAGCTGTGGCCTGCTCGGAGAGAGCCAAGGCCACAGGAGCAGCTTGGGAAGCCCACAGATGGGCAAGGGTCAATTAAGCTGATACATGAAGTCTAAAACAAACCATACAAGGATAGACTGACTGATTTGGGACTGTACAGTCTGGAAGACTGACACAAAAGAGGAGGTCTACTAATGATGTACAGGATGGTAAATGATGTAGAACTACTCTCATTAATGGGTTTAGAACTACAAAATAAGCCAATGGATTTAAGATGCCATAAATATCAAATTAAACTTGACCAATGTAAAAATAATAAGAGATCAAATATGTATTCACAGAGAGCTGGTAGGACCTGGAACGCACTACCTGCTGAGACAGTTGCTAGTAAAAATGTACAGATCTTTAAAACTGAACTTGACAAACACTTGCTCTACAATGGAAATGCTTGACTCGTTCATACGAGTAGAGAGACTAGATGCCAAATTGCCTTCTTCTCTCTATACACCAGTATGATAACCACAAAATCACCTTTCAGGCCTAATTTGCATACTTCCACCACCAGGTGGGGTTCCAAAAAGGCCATGTTGAAAATTTGGGGTCAAAATATTTAAAATATGCAAAACTGATAAAGTTATGCATCAAAGTTCAAAACCCCCATTGAAATACAGTGAACTGCACTTACTGTACCTTAGTTTCTCATATTGCAGTTGCCGGTTCCAGTAGCAAGACGTGTCATTGATCAGAGAGTGGATGTATACCATGGCACATGTTCAGGTGTGTGAGTGTGTCTGTGGGGTGAGTTCTGGGTGCTAAGTGTGAGATTGGGGTAGTGGGGTAAGATCATTGATGGACTATTTTCTTTTTTACAGGATTTAAAAAAAATGATAGGCAGGTTTTTTTTTTTTACACAGGACTTATCCGACATGGGGGATTGGGCACTCCAGTGTCAGGTGACTGTTCAGTGGCACTGGGGGTGGGCACTCCAGTGCCACTATCTGTAAAATGAGAATGGGGCTGGGCAACCTGGAGAGGGGAGAACAAGCAGTACTGGGGTGGAAACTCTGGTCTACATACATAATATCTATGAAGGAATCTTTGCAAAGGGCAGGCAGGCAGGTGACCAGGAGGGGAGGAGGGAGAAAGAAGTTGTACTGGGGTGGGCACCTTGGTCCATTTAATAAATAAGTATGTATGTATGTAGGTAGGTAGGCAGGCAGGTAGACAGACAGACAGACAGACAGATAGATACAAGTTTGGGGATGGGCAGGGATGACAGTTTTTATCTTGGTCTCCAGCTGTCAGTTGTAAATGGGGGTGAAGGACAAGATCTATGTTTTCCCAACCAGTGGTGCAGCTGCACAGATTGACTACTTTGTCTAGGACGAGTCAAAAGAGTGAAAGAAATAGCATCAGGTGACAGTGTGAACTTACTGTGAGAAAATAGATACCCTTTCTGTCACTAAAATTAGTCTCACCTGAGATTCTCTGCTACTTTCCAATAAGGCTTGCATGTATGGCACTGCTGAAAGATACTTTCACTTTCCCAATTCTCATTCACCAACACTGAAACTTCTGGGCATGCTCTGCACATGTGGTACATTATTGCCAGTCCATTAAATGCAGCCTAACTCTGTAATGCCAAAACCCAAGTTTTCAAATGCATATATCTTAAAAACACAAACCTCCCAAACATCAACCCAGCTAGATAGTCCTTCCTAGTCAGTGACCACAGCCATTCAAAATTTCACTGTTTAAAGATTTATATATATTTTTCTCTACTCAAGAGCAAAAATTCAGAAAAAAACCCACTGAATCAAATGGAGAAATACTTTTTTTTAATATCTCTAAAAATACGAAACTGATTAACATGAAACTTTGAGGGATTGTAGATTCTGCAATGTACAATAAATCCTGAAAGTTTCATGTAAATCTGTCATTTTGCAAGCAGCAAACAAAAAATCAGGTTCAATATAGAAGTTGCAACGCACCCTAAATATAGGGGTGCCACCATGCCCCTAATAATAGTAGAACTTGCATTTGATTTAATTTAGAAGGTTCTGCTACATTTTTGTTTTTACATCAAACAAGGAGTTAAAGCATGGTTGTCTGCTGGCATCATTGCTAATTAACATCTGTATAAATGATATTCTTTTGAATTTGGAACCCAGTAATTTTCATTCACCAAATGGTCACATAGGACCACGTCTTGCATATTCAGATGACATGGTGCTGTTGTTCCTATCCCTAATGATATACAGTGAAAACTAAACCTTTTTTCTAAGATGTGTGCTCCCTGTGAGTTCATCATCATCATCATTTTATTGAAAGCAAATTGAGAGAAATCTTTCATTTACAACTGCATTCAATGGGGGTAAACACTAAGATATATAAGATCTACAAAACATACAAATTACATACGTATATACCAAGTCAGCATAAAACACGTTTGTTCTATACAGTTATGAAAACATCACATTGTGTATAAAATATTTCACCTCAAGTTCAAAACAGAGCAAAGGAAGGGAGGGTAATTATCTTATAATGTATGGTAAGTGCCTATTAACCACCAAAATCAGCAGTCACACAGCTTTGTTATGCACTGTTTAGAATTTTAAAAAGTTGTTAACCACACTTTGGAACTTCCAAACAGTGGCATAACAAAAAAAAAAAAAAATGCACCAGAGTTCCATAATTCTCACACATAGAATGCAAACATTGTTTTTTGACCATACACTATAAAAGATGATGGCTGGGGATCGGGTGACAACCACACCAAAATCACCTCTCGTGGTTGCTAGGGCTACAGTAAACGTCTCGAGCTGCGCTCTCGAGGTTTACCATGTTGCCCTAGCAACCACTCAAGGTGATTACAGCGTGGTTATCACCTGATCCCCAGCCATCATCCTCTATAAGATTTTGTTTTTGCAATACTCCCAGGTTTTGGGAACAGATACAGCTAAAGCAAAATCTCCCATCTTGGTTTTATACATAGGCACATAGTAAAGCCAATCTCTTAGACGAGCGAAGATAATGTTTTGATATGTTTTTACATTTCAGTATTTGTGACAAATATGTTGGTAGTTGATTTGTAATAAATTTGTATGCATACAGATACCAGTGCATGTCTCTCTGAGTGGCTAATGAAGTCCATTGTACTTGTTCTTACAATTTACAATGGTGTGTAGAGTATGGAAGTTTAGTAATACATCTCAAAGCACTATGGTATAGAGAATCTAAAGAACTTAATGTTGATAATGTAGTGTTTCCATAGATACAGTCCCCATAATCTAATACAGAAATAAATAAGTTACAATTAAATCTCAATAAAATAAAAGCACTTATATTTGAAGATAAGAAAGATAAGATAAGAAGATAAGAAAAAAATATTATTTTTTTATAGAAGGCAGTAAACTAGAAATAGCTAACAGGTACACTTTATTGGGAGTACATTTTTACCCCAAACAGTAAATGGACTGTGCATGTCAAAACTCAATCAGATAAAGTCAGATGATGTGTGCATTATTCAGATTGAAATTCAAGTATGCAGGATCAACTGTTCTGCCTTTTCTTTAGCTGCCAAAGCTAACTTAAATGCAATAATACTGAATGGGGCAGAAGTTTAGGGGTATTGTGCTCTACATCTGATAGGAATAACATTTTCTCTTTTTTTTAAATGAATACTGAAAGTGGGCAGGTACAACCCAGAGTGTTATGTAGGAGCATAACTGTGCAGATTACCAAAAGAAACTATAGTAAAACTAAATTAAATTATTGGTTATGTATTATGAATATTTTTGGCCAAAATGGTGTTTATGGAAAAAATAAAATAGTCAGGTTTACATAAAAATTCTATATGGTTATTTGCAGTTCAAACAACATTAACTGATATTGGCTTGTTCTGCCTATGGAATGAAGCACAGTTAAGTTCAAAATAAAGTTTGCATTTTGCTCATCACTTTTGTGTCTGCTGATGTTCTTCCATGTCATTGGCTACGCTTGACTCATCCAATTTACATTAATAAGTCACTGGAAAGTGGCACAATACCACTAGACTGGAAAAAGGCTGTGGTGGTACCCTTACATAAAAGTGGAAGCAGGGAAGAGCCTGAGAACTACTGCCCAGTCAGTCTGACCTCAGTGGTAGGCTAACTTATGGAAAGCCTGCTGAAAGACAGAATAGTGGATCATCCAAAAGAATCCGGAATGCTTGACCCCAAGCAATGTGGATTTCTGGCAGGAAAATCGTGCCTAACAAACATGATAGAATTCTTCGACTGGGTGATCAGAACAGTGGATCAGGAGAGGCAGTGGACGTGGTGTACTTAGACTTCAACAATGCCTTTGACACCGTACCCCACAGAAGGCTTATGAATAAGCTAGAGAATACAGAACTTAGTCAGAAGACAGTCAACTGGATTGCAAACTGGCTCAAGGATAGGACACAGAGGGTCTTAGTTAATGGAGCTCAGTCAGGGGAGGGCAAGGTGACCAGTGGAGTGCCACAGGGGTCAGTATTAGGCCCCATCCTCATCAACATTTTCATCAGCAACATCGCTGATGACCTGGAGGGGAAAGTATGCCTGTTTGTGGACAATACAAAACTATGCAACCAAGTGGACACCCAAGAGGGAGTCTTGAAGATGGAAAAGGATCTGAATGGGCTGGAAGAATGGTCCAAAAATTGGCAATTGAAGTTTGATGCCAAAATATGCAAGGTCATGTGTCTGGGTAAAAGAAACTCCAAGAAGGAATACATGATGCTAGGACACAAGCTTGCAGTAACACAGGTGGGGAGGGATCTTGGCGTAATCATTACAGATGACCTTAGGATGAGCAAGCAATGTGAAGGGCAGTGCAGAAAGTAAATGGCAACCTCATTGGATGCATTGCAAGGGGTAAAACTAGCAGAAAAAGAGAGGTGATAATGCCACTCTACAGATCACTGGTCAGGCCACACATGGAATATTGCATCCAGTTTTGGAGGCTGCACCTGAAGAAGGATATTGACAGACTGGAGGTGGTGCAGAGAAGGGCTGCAAAGATGGTGCAGGGTTTGCACCAGGAGCCATATGAAACCGGGCTGGCTGACTTTCAGCTGTACTCACTTGAACAGGAAAGAGTCAGGGTGGACATGATGGAAACATTTAAGTATATGAAGGGAATTAACACAGCATGGAAGGAAAACCTGTTTCAGATGAAATCAAAGAGTAGTATAAGAGGCCACAATCTACAACTGGCAGGAAGTAAATTTAGGGGAAACATCAGGAAGTACTTTTTTCTGAGAGGGTGGTCGACCCTTGGAATAGCCTACCACAAGAGGTAGTAACTCAGAAAATGTAAGAGAATTCAAACTTGCGTGGGATAATCACTACGTGCAAAAAAGGAAATAGTATAAGAGGTGGGGGGTAGGTATTCTGGGCAGACTACGTGGATCAAGAAGTCCTTTTCTGCTGACAAATTCTTATACAGCTACTTAACATTAATAATGCCATCATTAGTCACTGACAAAGTGAAACAGTCTACAACAACTAAGAGAAAACTGGGCAAAAGAACAAAATGAATGACTTGGGAAGCATCCAAACAAGAAAACAATAAGCCCCAAACCCTTGAATTAGAAAAACGTTGTACCTCCCTGCAAATGGTGACCTCCACGTACAGTAAGGCTGACTTTGTGGGGAGGAGCACTTGTATCTTGGTGCTGGTGTTCACTATAAGATATTGGATTTTTATCCTGCTTGCATCATGGCTTTCTTCAAAAGAGTCCAACAGTGATGGTGAAGCCGTGCTGCTATCTGCTCTGAGTGAGAACACTTTGTATTGGCTCCATTGCTTGCTTGCAGCCACCTGTCTCATTTGTTGCTATGTACAGTGAACAGTACACCAGTATACCACATGGCAGCCTTCCATATGGCACCACACAAACAACAAATATTTTAAAAGACACTAAGATAAACTGCTCCCAGGAGGTCATTACTGTGATTGGACTTATAATCGCAATAATGACCTGAGTTCAGTTCATTTCCCTGAGATTAATGACTAGCTGGGTGGGGTTATTATTTATTTTATCTATTTGAACAGCAGTTTGAAAACCTTTGAGCCAGAGGCTCATTTACAAAGGTACTTTGCCACAAAAAGACAGAACACAGCACAACAGTATGTTACAACAATAATGAATACAACAATGGGGGAATACAACAAGTTGGTTCAAACAGGATGATGCATACAATAAAATTGTTAGGCAGTCTAACTTCAATTGTCATAAGCAGCCAAACAGGAGGCTTTGTCATAACATTTGAGCAAGGCTAAAACTAGTAACAATTACAGCTTCGAGTATTAAGTAGGTGATTCCGTAGGGAGGTTTTGAAACAGGATATTGATGGGGCATCAGAGATAGAAGGGGGGCAGTGTGTTGAACCAGGATGGGGCTCTGTAGCAGTAGGCTCTTTGACCGTATGAGGTCCTGGCCCTGGGAATAGATAGGGTGGTTTTCCCAGAGGTACGAGTATGAACTTGAGATTTTGCATGGTGGATGGTGGCTGTCAGACCCGGTGGGGATAGCCCAAGGAGAGTTTTTTTTGTTATGATACAGGTCTGATATTGAAGGCGTTCATCCAGGTCAAGCAGCATGGCTTTTGCATATAGGTTGACCCTCAGCTGCACCTCAGGCCACCCTTCTCCCTCCTGCCAGTCAGTGCTCTCCAGGAAATGACCGACTCTTCGGTCATTATTGCTTAATTGTGACAAGACATGCCAGGAATATAACTTCATCAATTTCCATGAGCTACTTCTGCAGTAAGGGACAAAATGAAAACATATACCATATCCTCTTTGTATGCAGTCTGGAGATCAAAATTTCTCATAAATGATATGCTAATTTATAAAAACGCCTTACAGGCTGGTCTGTCAGTGCAGAGGTAGGGCGTCCATCTGTGACACTGACGATCCGGGTTTGGAAACACACTCGGGACATCGGAGGCCCAGCTGGGGGGAAAAGGACTGAGCATCCTAGGACTGCTTTCCTTCTCCAGGGGAGGGGGTAGAGTGTCTGGCATACCAGGGACCTCTGGCAGAGGCTGTGGGGATCCACTGTGACAGGGCTGTCACCTGAGGGGGCAGGATGGATGCAGGACATCATTGCACATCTCCAGGTGCTGCTGCAAATCACAAAAAATGTCCAGCCCCCGAGCATCATGCCCTGTTCTGCCTCTGTCACTGCTACAAATCATGTCTGTGGGGGGGGAGGGTCCCGCTCCCATGGCCCCACCCTGGGGGGTAAGCCAGGGCATTCTACGAAGGACCATGGGGAAGGGGTGCCCACCTGGTGGCCCTGCCCAGGGGATAAGCCTGGGCATGGGTGGCGGCGCGTGTGCAGGGCTGAGCTCCCTTCAGGGAGGGGTGGGCCAATCCTAAAAATAAAAAAATGCCTTACAGGGGTGTAAGGGTAGTATACACAGATGTGGAGAAGAAGAAGAAGATACTAATTAATCATTAGACAAGACTGATGCTAAAAACTTGGTGGAATTTTTCTGTGTAATATTAAGACAAAGAAAAAAGAATACAAAAGCATGGCCACTTCAGAATATGCAATGAAAGTTTGTATTTTTACACATAATGATGTAGGCATCTAAGATATTCTGCTGTTATGTTTATCTTTTGTAATATGATCTATTTGATCTTTGTAAAGACCTATAAATATGTTTTAAAAATCAATAAACTACCCAAACTGAATATAAAGCAAACAAACAAAAAATCCTCTGGTCGCCCATGAAAATGGGTCTTTGGCCTATGGACCTACCAGATTAAATAAACAAAACAAACAATGGGCCCTATGCATGAAGGTGTGGAGTGGGTACGCACCATGTAACCCTGGTACGTAGCCCACTCTGCACCCATCCAAGCCCCCTGTGCAGCATTCACAATTGTAAGTATGCTCCCCCTACACACCAGATCCCCAACAGAGTGCATGCTTATGCATGGGAGGTGGACCGGGGGAGGTGCAGGGGGTGTGCTGGCACTCCACGGGACGCACGACCATGCAGAGTGCTGGGTGCAGGTGTCGGTGCCTCCACTACGTTGGGGTAGCTGTAAAGGTGGGGACCAGTTATGTGGCCCCCCAGGAGTTACAGCCATGGGCGTCGGCGGTGTGGCGGGGTCATGAGTGCCCCCACCAAGGAAGCCCCAGCATGTGGGGTACAGTAGGAGACCAGTGGGTGGTTGACTAGGTAACCGACCCCAGCACCACTTGTGGTGCTTTCGCATTGGCAGCCAGCCCAGTGCCCATAGGTGCAAGTGATGCACTGTGGGTTCTGGGTCAGGCAGCTGATTGGCCACCCACTCAGTTCTGCAACTCTGCACCTGACCGCCCTGCAGACCTGCATGCCAGGGGTGGGGCCACATACGGAAGTTGCGTGGTGGCCACTGTTCATGCATGTGGTCACCTGCGGATCTCACACAGGTGCATAGCTGCGCTGGCATTGTATGCACCTCAGGCGCGTAATACCCACTCCTTTGTGCATAAGGGCCAATATAAGTAGTCAATTCCACCTGTATGCCATTCTTATGTACATTATGCTCTTTTCAGATATAAGCACATTTTTCCTCAGTCTTGCATCATTCCCTAGTCTATGCTGTTTATCTTTTTTTTTTGGTTGTATGCAATTGTTTTGCCTCTTTTCAAGATATTTTGACTTGGCTGAGGTGGTAAAAATTGCTCAGATTCTGAATGGGAATTGGGTACCAAATGATGCTGTTGTAACTTAAAATGCATGAGGATACCTTAAGAAAACCAAGAGAGCTGTGCTTTCCATTGAGCATGAAGCACAACTGCTTGATAAGCTTTCCCTGCCTTGAATAGACTGTTAAGCACTGTACTGATAAACGTGCCTTCTTGCAAGCTCTTGAAATGTAAAGTTCATTTTCTGGGTATGTGGAGCTCCAGATGTATGCGTACATTTTACTGTCATCAACAGTGTGCACACAAGAGTACTTGATTGTATTTACTTAGGATTTAGTGATGCAGGGCCTACAGAGCATGAGAGTGAAAGTGGTTGGGGAGGGGGCAACAACACACAGAGACACAAAAACCTGTCATCAAACAACAATACAGTATAGTAAGTGGCCTTTATTCAATGTACTTACATCTTCATCTCTTGTGCTGGTAATGGCAGCAAAGACCGTTACTGCTAGGGTATTTTTCATGCACACAACTTAATTCATCATCACATTGTATGACCTCTGCCATAGATCTTAAACCCAGTATACAAGCATTTAGTTCCCCCTGGGGACTGCAGAGAGATAGGTCCCACATTATTTCCGTTTTACTTTACCAGCCTTGTTTAAGTCTCAGGGGCACTAGTTACTGGAGAATACAAATCCTAACCCCATCAACCCCACCCTCTTCTGGGGCAAGCTTCAGCAAGGAACTCATGCACATGGACACTGTGCTGCACAATGTTCAAGTAAGCAATAAACCATGACAGGGTATGCATTTATAGGCATTTAATGCATGCCTGGGGTGCATTGTGAGGCATATCCTAGAGTGAGTTATTGCACTGATAACATGAGTCATGTCAAAAACATGGGAAAAACACATAGAAATTATGTTTTCTCATGTTTAAAGACCAGAAAAGGTAGTGTATCCTACCACCTTGCAAAACAGTCTGTAACAAATAATGCATATTACATTGCTCTTGTCCACATGTAAATGTCACACATATAGTACTGACACGATGTGTGACACTTCTTGTACATAATATGCTCTGCTACCCTACCTACCAGACTTCCTTTGGCAGCCCCCCCCCCCCAAAGACACATGCACAGAACTGTACTTGGGAGCAATCACATAAAGGACGTTTGACTGGGGAGTGGGGAGGTGTGAAAGAACTGCTACTGCACACTACTTTGCAACCCCCCCCAACACACACAGAGAGTCACAGAAAAACAATGCTCTTGAATGTCCCTCTACGTCTTTTTGTCACTCTGTCTCTCGTTAAAAAAACACTATGCCTCAAAAGGACAAACGGAACAGACACGCAGGTACAGCACCACAACTTCCTCTCACACCATTCACTCCTCCATTGTGATCTATCTCTGTTCATACTATACTTACACAGAAAACAGACGTATCCTGGTGACACTTCCCACTGTCTCCCAAACTGCCTCTTTCTTTTCCTGTCTCTCGCTGTCTCTTTCTCACTCACTATCGCACTGTTACCCAGCAAGCTTTACCGACAAGGGGACAATGCTACTCTGACTGCGTGGAGAGAGAGAGAGAGAGAAGATATATATATATATATATATACGTGTGTATATATATATATATATATATGTATGCAGGTAGTGCCACTCCCTCTGGGAATCTCTTCAGACAGACATCTCTCCTCCAACAGGAAGCTACATATGCTACTGCCAAAAGCCCCTCCCACCTTGGGTGCCATTGTTTTGTGATTGACAGGGGAGCTATTATAAGCTTACAGATAAACTTTTAGGTTCTAAAGTGAACTAGATACCAGCTATGAAGGATCAGATCAGATGACTCTCCAGGTTTTGATAAGCTAGAATCAAAATTCTGAAAACTGTAGCTCATAGATACATAGAAATTGACAGCAGATAAGGACCACTAGGCCCATCTAGTCTGCCCGTAAGCCCTATACTTCTATGCAGTCACTGACCCTAAGTAATCAATGCCTTTTCATCACTCCCTCCCAACCCAATGTTGCCTTGTGCCTGTCCCAGGCATGTTTAAACCCCTCCACTGTGCTTGACCCCCCCCCTCCACTTCTTGTGACAGACTGTGCCAAGCATCCACCACTCTCTCTGTGTAGAAAAACATCCTCACATGACTTCTTAATCCCCCCCCCCAATTTCATATCATGTCCCCACGTTCTGATATATTTTCTACATTGGAAAAGATCCCCCACCTGCACCTTGTTTATACCCTTAATGTACTTGAAAGTTTCTATCATGTCTCCCCTTTCTCTCCTCTCCTCTCCTCCAGTGGAGCACATATTGCGGTTTCTTAGCTCTCCTCATATGTTTTGTGATGCAAGCCATGCACCATCTTTGTCACCCTTCTCTGGGATAGCCTCTGTTTTGTCTATGACCTTATGCATGTGTGGTCTCCAGTACTGCACACAGTACTCCAGGTGAGGCCTTACCAGTGTTTTATACAATGGCATCACCACTGCTCATCTCCTGCTAGTAATGCCTCTGCCTATGCACCCCAGCATGCCACTGGCCCTTCCTGCAGCCTTTGCACACTGCTTTGATACCTTAAGGTCATCAGATAGGATAACCCCTAGGTCTTGTTCCTCTTTGGTGACAGTCAGCACCTCCCACCCCCATTATGTAGCTCTCCCCAGGATTCCTCCTACCCAGGTGCATTATCTTGCACCTTTTTGCATTAAATGTCAGTTGCCACTCCTCCGACTATCTTTCAAGCTTCTCCAGGTCCCTCTTCATTTTCTGCACCCCTTCTGGAGCACCCACCCATTTACAGATCTTGGTGTCATCTGTAAATAGGCATACCTTTCCTTCCAACCCCTCTGCAATGTCACTAATGAAGACATTGAACGGGACTGATCCCAGTACTGATCCCTGTGGTAATCCACTGGTCACCTCTTTCTCCCTGGATTGGATCCCATTTACCACCACCCTCTGTCTTCTGTCCATCAGCCAGTTCCTAACCCAATGTTTCACCTTATGCCCCATGCTCAGACTACTCATCTTGTTAACCAGCCTTCCGTGTGGTACGGTATCGAAGACTTTGCTGAAATCTAGGTAGGTGATGTCTACCGCCTCTCTCTGATTCACTTACCTAGTCACCCAATCAAAAAAATCTATCAGATTTGTTTGACAAGACCTTCCTGCTGTGAATCTGTGCTGCCTCAGATCCTGGACACCATTGGATTCCAGGTGTGCCACTATCTTTTCTTTCAGCAGTGTCTCCATGATCTTCCCCACCACTGAGGTGAGGCTGACTGATCTGTAGTTCCCTGCTTCCTCCCTACTTCTTCCCTACTGCCACTCCCTACAGCTCCTATAATCATGCCTCTCAGAAACCTATTTAACAAAATCCTTGCTACTGAGATCCTTTCTTATCAGATGGAAATACAGCCTTAGCGGTCCCCATCCACAAAGATGGTACTAAAGACACAGTTGAAAATTATCAACCCATATCTTTTCTTAGCACACTAGCAAACATTATAGAGAAGTTGGTGCATAAACAGCTCCAGGACTGCTTGGAGCTACACCATTCACTTTCAGATGAATACCATGGTTACCAGGGGAACTGGAGGCTCTGGAAAGATGGTCTAGAAAGTGGAAGCTGAGGTTCAATGCAGGGAAATGCAAGGTACTGCACTTGGGGGCCAGAAACCCAGGCCAAGTGTACACCCTGGGGGGGGGGGCTGGAATGCTACAAGTCTTGATGGCTGAGAGGGACCTGGGGGTGGTGGTGGATGTCAAGATGAAGAACTCGGAGACTTGTAGGAGGGCAGCAAGTCCAACAGGATGCTGGGATGCATCGCTGGGGGGATCACCTCCAGAAGGAGGGAAGTGATGCTCCCTCTGTATAACTGCTGGTGAGGCCACACCTCGAGTACTGAGTGCTGTTTTGGAGGCCACACTAAAGAGGGACATTAAACTCCTGGAGAGGGTCCAGAGGAGGGTAACCAAAATGATTTGGGGCTTGAGGGACATGACCTATGGGGAGAGGCTCTAAGAGCTAAATATGTACACATTGGAAGATAGAAGGGACCGGGGGGACATGATAGAGGTCTTCAGGTACATGAAGGGGGTAAATAGGGGAGGAGCAGTCAGGGTGCTTCGAAGGAAGGAGGAGGGGCAACTAGAGGGCATGGGTGGAAGCTGGAGGGGGAAGATTCAGGGAGAAAGGAGGAGGTGCTACTTCACTGAGAGGGTGGTGGAGCCATGGAATGCGCTGCCCAGGGGGCTAGTGGAGGCAGAGACGGTGGAGGGGTTCAAGAGGGGGTGGGACAGGTACAGGGGAAGGGTTCTGGAAGCAAAATCCAGTGCAGTGAGAATATCCAGAACTGGGAAGGGAGAAGCCAGAGAAGGTAAGGGGGAAGCAAGGTCAGCTCCCAGGGTGGGAGCTGACCAAACGAGCAGGCACGAAAGACCATTAGGCCTATTCTGCTGGCATTTTAGTATGTTAGAAGAAATTATCGTACAGACACTGCTCTTGTCTCTCTCACTTCAGATATACTTGGAGCTATGGACAGTGGGCTAGTGACAGGAGCCATATTCATAGACCTAACCAAGGTGTTTGACCTTGTAGATCATGATGTTCTTCTGTCCAAACTCAGACATATTTGTCTGGTTAGTCATGCATGCAACTGGTTCTGGCACTACCTAATGGATAGAAAGCAACTAGTGAAATGGAGGGGAGCAGTGTCTGACCTAAAGCCAGTAACTACAGGGGTACCCCAAGGCTGCATTCTGGGACCACTGTTCTTTTCAGTATTTATAAATGATATGTCTGACAATTGTGGGAGGAGGAGGGGTGCAATCTGCAATGTTATGCAGACAATGCCATACTGTATGGAAGTTTGACAGATGTTAACCAGATAAAGCTGGATCTCAACATTGATGTCAGGGAATTAGTGGGATGGCTATTAGACAACAAGCTTGTCCTAAACCTGAAAGAAAACAAAAGCTATGCTATTCAGTTCCAGGCACCTGAGTAAAGAGAGACATAATCTTCTCCAGCTATCTTCATTTACTGGTACTTGGCTGGAATGAATGACTGACTCTATGAAATACCTTAGGGGGTGTCTAGACCAGAAGATCATGCTGATACCACATGTTGAGGCTGTGACAGAGTCCTTGCATCAGAAGATTGGACTTCTATATAGACTTAGTGGGTATCTCAGTAGTGAAGTTCAGCTGGCCATTGCCTCCGGCACACTTCTATCTGTCTTACGTTATGGTGCCCCACTCCTACAACCTCTATGTGGTTCTGAGCTATACAGACTAAAGGTGTTATATATGTGTGTTTTTTACTGCATCGGAGATGAGGTGATTATTTGCCACATCAGCGGCCAAGGGAGGTGAGGGCCACATCGGTGGCAAGAGGAACAGGAGACTTTGCAGCGAAGGGAGTACTGAGCCACATCTGTGGTGCCAGCCAGCCAGTAGTTGAACTTATCTTTGGCTGGAGAGCCAATCAGAAACTGAGGCACGGCTTTTGAATTCAGTGGCTGGGCTATAAAGGGTCCAGCCACACACACAGAAGCCAGCCAGCAGTGGGACTTGTATTTTTGCTGCATCTGTGGCCAAGGTGATTCTTTACCGCATCGCCAGCCAGGGAAGGTGAGGGTCGCATCGGCAGCCAGAGGAACTGTTAGCCCCACATTACAAGTTGCGAATAATAGATAGGCTGGAAATTGATGCAGACTGTAAATTTTAGCTGGATATTTTGTTCCAGCATGCAAATTATCTATGTTTATAAAGTTGGTGTATCCCTAGTTCTCTAGGAGAACCCCTGAAAAATACATAGAAGCAATCCAGCATATTGGTAACACTGAAATTTAATACAAGGTGTGTCCATAATTTGTATTAATCTTAGATTGCAGGTAAAAGATTGTACAAATTGGGATTTTCCCATTTTAATGTTAGCTTAAAATTAACTAATTTAACTAATTTTCTTTCTTTCATACTGTGATTTCCTCCTCCCCCTTTCCTTCTCCCTCCCCCATCCTCTAATTTATCTGTTCATCTTCACTCTCCCTTTTTGATTGGTTTACACAAATATTATGTCTGGATTGGTTTATATAGTGTGATGTCACTTATGACAAATGTATTTAAAACGCTCAAGATTGCATTGTGGTACTATACCCCCTTGAAGGCACTCTGCCGAGGCGCTAGGGGTTCTCACATTTGCTGGAAATAAAAGCACAACAGTTTGTTGTATTCAAATTGCCATTTTCTTGTGGTTTATGAGTGCTACCTTTTTGGAGGTACATTCAGGTACAACAGGCAAACAATAAGAGCAGGAATAAGTAAAGGGCAACAGTCAGAACATGGTCAGTGCAACAACATCAGGGGACATTTACATAGCCAGTGGGAGGAAGATAATAACACAGTACAAAGGAGGCAGGCAGTCCAATATGTATCAGGTTGGAGCAACTTGAGGCAGAGGTAGGCAAACTAAGGGGGGAATTGAGATAAAGTGGAAGGACATGATGTGGCAAATACAACTGGAACAGCAGCAGGGAGCTGTATGGGCCTGCTGAAAGGGGAAGGGAAGGGGCTGGCTGGGAACATGGAGCAAAGAGACTGATCAGGTGGGTCAAGGAGAAATGGCTCTCAGAAAAGACGGTAGGGGGAGAAATGGCTGGCAGGAAGTAAGAAAGAGGACTGCAAGGGCTCAAGGAAAGGCACATACCTCAGCAGCAGGGAGAACAGAAACACATGGGGGGTATTACAGTGTTTAACAGATATGGACTTCTGGCAGATAGAATAGGGGAGGGAGTTCTGAAAGGATTAGGGGGAACAGAGAGGGAGGATCAGGGGTCAGGGATGAGCAGCAGGGAAGGGTGAAATGGAAGCAGGGGTAGGAAGGAGGAAAGGGGAAGGGGTGGAAGTGGGAGAGATGGACGGGTGGAGAGAAGGATAACAAGCACAGTGAAGGGAGCAGGGATAAATAAACAAGGAGGGAAATCAGAAGGTTCAGGGAAGGGAGATGGATGGCAAGAAGGGGAAGAAGGGGGCGGTAGCAGAGAGGGAGTCAGGAGACAAGCAAGGGGCACAGGAAATCAGGGAAGGTGAAGGAGATACAGGCAGGGGTCAGGAGGGGGGATTGGGAGTAAATGGGCCAGTATAGAAACATAGACTTTGATGGCAGATAAGGACCGCTTGGCCCACCTAGTCTGACCATTTCCCTACTTAGAGGATAAGCTGCAGATCCTTTTTAACCAACAGCCTATTTCTTCCTACCCCCCACAAAAATTGCCTTATGTCTGTCCCATGTATTCTTGAATTCTCTGACAGTTTTAGACCCCATAATCTCCTCACGAAGGCTGTTCCATGTGTCCACCACCCTCTCTGTGAAAAAATACTTCCTCACATTGCCTCTGAGCCGTCCCCCCTCTATCTTCAAATTGTGTCCCCTTGTTCTTGCACATCTCTTTTTCTGAAAGATGCTACTCTCTTGGACTTTGTTGATTCCACTGAGGTGCTTAAACATTTCTATACGCTTTCAAGAGTCTATACTCCCTATCATTCAAAGAAGTCTGCAATTGCTACTCCCGTCCTCGTCTTGGGCCTGTGTTTCCCATAGTACCTTATCCCGCCACGCACAGTACATTAACAAAAAAAACCTCTGGTACTGCCCACTGACCCTCTAAGACTTAATCTCTCCATCCCCTGTTCCCCACTTCTGCCCCATTCGCACCCTTCCTCCCACTCACTCTCTGTCTCCCACATTCGAGATAGAATCCACTTGTATCCTCTGGTTGAGACTATCTCCGTGTCCACTCCCTGGCTACCCTCCCTCTGTATCCCAAGCTATTTCCTCTAACCCCCAATTTCCTCTACTCTGCTTACCTGCTAATCTCTCTCTTCTCTTCCAACTATGCCCCTCCAGTCTGGTTCCTCCTCTTGCCTCCATGTTCTTCCCTTTCCTCTGTGTACAGACTATATATATGCATATGCCTTCCTTTTACACTGTTGCCTTAAATACTGTTGCTTATATGCTCCATTGTCTTCTGTGGACCTGTTTTCAATATATATTTTTTTTGTACTAATTCGCATTGCTTTGTTTTGTTATATCCACCTTATTCCACCCTGTCTCATCTCACATATATACACTGAATAATGATGCACATTTGGAAATTTAAAGAACTTGTTCAATGGATTGATATCACACTTGTAAATAATGTTTCTGCACACTTATCTACAATTGTCATATATTGTGTATATTTTTGCAGTCCTTAAACTTTTGTATTAACTTGTCTGGTTGTACATATATGTTGTAATAGCTTAACCTAACCAGGTCCATCTTGCAAATGAACTTGGCTCAATGATGTTTCACCTGGATAAATAAAGATTTTGATTGATTGATTGATTGATTGATGTCCCCCCTCTCCCTTCTTTCCTCAAGGGTACATATATTAAGCTCCTTTAGTCTCCCCTCGTATGGCTTCTCTTGCAGACCCTGCACCATTTTAGTTGCCCTGCTTTGAACTGCCTCCATCCTGTCTATGTCCTTGCAGAGATGGGGTCTCCAGAACTGGATGCAGTACTCCAGATGGGGTCTCACCCACAGGGGGATAACAACTTCCTGTTATCTGCTGGTGATGCCTCTCCCTATACATCCCAGTATCCCCCCAGCCCTCCCTACCACCTTCTCACATTGCTTGCCAACCTTAAGGTCATCTGATATGATTACCCCCAGGTCCCTTCCATTTTGGTTGCTGTTACTACCTCCCTTCCCCATTGTGTAATCTTCCTCTGGGTTTTTGTTTCCCCAGGTGCATTACTTTGCACTTCTTTGCATTGACTCCAAGCTGCCATACTTCAGACCATTCCTCCAACCTTGCCAAGTCCCTTCTCATCCTTTCCACACCTCCTTGTGTATCACCCTGTTGCAGATCCTTGTGTCATCTGCAAAGAGGCATACTTTTCCTTCCAGTCCCTCTGCAATGTCACTTATAAAGACATTAAAAAGGACTAGACCCAGTACTGAACCCTGTGGTACCCCACTAGTAACCCCTCTTTCTTCAGAGTGGACTCCATTTACAATTACCTTCTGTGTCCTGTTGTTCGCCAATGTTTTACTGAGGCTACCACCCTGGGACCCACTCCCAGGCTGGTTAATTTGACTACTAATCTTTTGTGTGGGACTGTGTCAAATGCCTTGCTAAAGTCTAGGTAGGCCATGTCCACAGCCCCTCCCTGGTCTACTACTTTGGTCACCTAGTCAAAGAAATCAATTAGATTCATGTGACATGACCTTCCCACTGTGAACCCATGCTGCCTTGGGTCCTGTGCCCCACTGACCTCTAGGTACTCAACAATTCTTTCCTTCAGAAGTGATTCCATCACTTTCCCTACCACAGAGGTCAAACTGACAGGTCTATAGTTCCCTGCCTCTGTCTTGGCCCACTTTTGTGAAGGGGAATCACATCAGCCTTCTTCCAGTCCTCAGGTACCACACCATCCTCTAAAGCTACCAACTGTCTGAGGCCTAAAACTGGGATGGTCCATCGTGACCATGAACCCCCCCCCCCCACTGTGTCACTCCCATGGGTACCACCGCAGATGACGCTGCACACAATCAATTAAATTGTGCTTCTTGATCTGTCCATGCCACCCCACAGTAACATCAGTAGCAAACATCCAGATTAAAACAATATATCATTCTGCTGCAGCAAGTTCCAAATCTTGATGTACAGAAAGTTCATTAGTAGCAAACCTGTGTTAAATTGAGATCAGACATTCGAGCTGCATGTATTGCTCCTCCTGACAGTCCCATCCAACCCGTTTATATTCACCTAATTTGCTGAGCAAACTTCACTTCAGTGACTCCTACAACCACACCAGATTGTTTTCGTACACTTCCCTACAGTTGATCAGGTCTGGGTACCTTAGTTCACTGCTGCCGTTCTCTTTTCTGTCTGGAGTCCCTCTCAGCTGCTGGCAGGTAGACGTCCACATGCACTTGTTTGCATTACTACCCAGTCCAATCTAACAGGAAGGAACATGCTTACTGTGTTCCCACTGATATGCTTGCGGTGCAACACAGGCACAGGGGTTGAAGTTGTAAACTGCTGTCCAGCTCGAGCAGTGCTACAGTGGTGCTGAAATAACTGTCACTTATGGATTAGCAGTCAGCAAAAAAGGGACACATCTGGGACAAGTAAGCAAAAACCAGGACAAAAGTGACATTTGGTAAAACTTGTGGGAACACTGGGACATGCTGCCTAGAATAGGGACTGTCCTGGGAAAATAGGGTCTGTTGGTAACTTTATCATCCTCCCATGATTTGTTAAAAAGGGTAGTCAGTGGTGTCACTAGTCCTCTTCTTAATTCTTTTAGAATTCTGGGGTGAATTCCACCGGGCCCCATTGCTTTGCCCACCTTCGGTTTTAGGAGTTCTTTCAGAATCCTTTCTTCTATGAAAGGATTGGGATCGAACCCCCTCTCCAGAATGCTTCTGTTAATTGGATTAGGCACCTCCCCCACTTCCTCTTTTGTGAATACTGAACAGAAGTATTCATTCAGCATCCCTGCTTTTTCACTGTCACTCTCTGCCCACCAAACACCCATTCTAGTCAGCCTCACTATCTCTCCCTTTGTCTTTCTACGCTCCTTGATATACCTATAAAAGGTTTTATCCCCCTTCTTAACCGAGTTGGGTATCTTTTCCTCAGTTTGTGCCTTTGCTATTCCGACTACTCTCCCTGCTTCCTTCTGCCTTAGCTAGTACAGTTCTCTGTCCTGCTCCTACTGTGTTTCCTTATACTTCCTAAATGTTATCTTTTTCTCCCTAACCTTCACTGCCACTTCTTTTGAGAACCATAGTGGCTTTTTCTTTCATTTTGATTTGTTTATTTGCTTCACACAAAGCCTTGTTGCCTCTGTGATGGCAGTGTTGATATTTCCCCATTGTTGCTCCACCCCTCCTTCTAGCCTGTTTGCTAGTGCTTTTCTAAGGCACTCTCCCATCTTGCCAAAGTCAGCCCTCCTGAAGTCCAGAACCCTCACTTTTGTATGGCTTGACTCTGTAGCTGAGTTTATCATGAACCACACTGTTTGGTGGTCACTTGTTCCCAAATGGCTACCCACTTCTAGATCTGAGATCCTCTCATTGTCCCCATTTAAGAGTACGAGGTCTAAGATTGCTCCCTCACGAATAGGTTCCAAAACTAGCTGTCTGAGGCATGCCACCTGAAGGGCATCAAGAATGGCCCTGCTTTTGGATGTGGCTGCAGCAAAGGTGCTCCAGTTAACATCTGGCATATTAAGGTCCCCCATCAACAGTATCTCCCCTTTCTCTGCCATCCTAAGTATGCCTTCTAGTATATCCTTGTCCATTCCCTCCCCCTGACATGGGGGTCTGTATACAACCCCTGTGCAGATTGTGGTGCCATTTCCAGTCTCTAAGGTGACCCACGGTGCCTCCTCTCCTCCCTGTTTACTCTTTTGTTCAGTTGCTTTTATCCCTTCCCTTACATAGACAGCTATTCCCCCCTTCTGCCCTCCCTGTCTCTCCTGTAGGTTGTGTACTCTGGTATGTTAACATCCCAGTCATGGTTCTCTATGAACCATGTTTCTGTGACTGCTATGATATCCAGGCATCCCCTCTTCCATCAAGGCCACCAGTTCAGGGAGCTTGTTGCCCAGACTACGGGTGTTGGTACTCATTACCCTCCATTTCTTGATGGCCTTACCCCTTTTTGCCCCATCCCTGTCCTAATTGCATTTGTCACATTCTCCATTTACCCCCTACGCTTTTCCCTATTGACATATCTATGTTGGTGTCTACCTCACTTAGTACCCTGATTTTTTTGGGGGGGCTAGGATTTCCATGCTCCTTTCCAGTGTCTCCCCCCTTGGCTAGTTTAAATGCTTGACAATGAAGTATTTAAACCTATCACTTAGGATCCTGGTTCCCCCTCCTTGACAGATGCAGACCATCACGCCAGTATAGGCCTGCATCCCTCCAGGTAGACCCCCAGTCCCCAATGAAGCCAAATCCCTGAGCTCTGCACCAGTTTTTCAACCACTGATTGAATCCCATGGTGTGGAGCACCCTAGTCTCACCCATGCCATAGACAGGCAGCACCTTTGAGAAGGTTACCAAGTGTGCTATTTGTCTAAGGTCCCTCCCCATCTCCACAAATGCTTCTTGCACTGCTCTGATCCCTTTCTTAGCCAGGTCATCTGTCCCTAGGTGGACAATGACATCCAGCTCCCTCCCCTGTGCAGCTGCTCCTGCGATCCTGAGGATTTGCTCCCTGTCCCTCCAAGCCATGGCGCCAGGCAGGCATCTTACCTCCCTCTCCATTTCCTCCCCCAGTTCTACCTTCCTAACAATGGAGTCCCCCACCAGGAGTTGTTTCCTTCCCCTGTGGGGGTCCCATGCCACCCTCATGTGGGTCTCCTTTGTGGAGGTTCCCAGCATCCTCCTTGGTCTCCACCACTGTGGGTGCCTCCATAGAGGAACCACACTTTTCCAGAATGGCATAGAAATTGTGGAGAGGTACAAATGGAGGGATGCACCTCTATTCCACCACCCTCACCCTCCCTGAGCCCACTGTGGTCCAACCGCTCCTCTTTCTTGGCAACCTGTGAGGCAATGGCAGTGACCCTGGTGGTCCCTGGGTGGGAAAGGAGGTCCCACAAATCCTGGCCAACTCAGCCTGAGCAACCTCCTCCCTCAGCCCAGAGAGGTGTCTGCAGATGGGACAACACTGCATCCTCCAGAATGTCTCCCGGAAGACTGCTGCTCCACAGCCACTGCACTGCACCACTTCCATCATGTCTTTTTTCTGGCCTCCTAGCTGCTGTTTGGAATACTTACTCTTTCCTCTGTTTGTTTTTTCTTTCTTCTCTCCCTACTTACTTACTACCTCTGAGCCCTTTTAGCTCTTGATCTTCCTGTTCCGAGACAAGAAGTTCCTATATTTCACAGTAGTCTCCTTACTTGCTCAGAGTCAGACCTCCAGCAGCTGGGGGGAGGACAGAGAGCTGCTCTTGCCCTTCTAGGATGCTGAGTCTTTGGTGGCTCTGTGATCACTCACTTCCTGCTTCCAAACAGGAAGTTCCTGTTGTCAGTTAAATCCTGTGTCTATAAAAGTAGAACTGATTTAGGGTGGGGGTGGAGGGAAGGGAAGGAGGGCAATATAGTCCCAGTAGAGAACTTCTAGTTATAACAGTAGCTCCTTCCTCCTGGTGTTCTGTCTGTTCTCTGGCAGAAGCTATCTAGAGCAGTGTTTAAATCTGGTTTTAACCTGGCTCTTTCTAGCTAAGCCACTCTCCCTACTTTGCAAATCTTTCTACACTTAGTTAATTTCACAGATAACAATTCCCTTCTGACACCTGTGACAAGCACCTAGATAAGTACACAGATAACACGGATAGCAGATAACACAGATAACAATTTACTTCAACTACTTCTGACAAACACACTCTTTTTGTACCCTAAATTTAAGGTCCCAGTACAAGAGTTTTAGTTCTTAGTCCCAGTAGAGAAGTTTTAGTTATACCAGTAGCTCCTTCCTCTTGGTGCTCTGTCTGTTCTCTGGCAGAAGCTATCTAGAGCAGGTTTAAATCTGGTTTTTAACCCGCCTCCTTCTAGCTAAGCCACCTGAAAGGATTAGGGGGAACATACAGTATATCAATAAGGGGAGAATAGGAGGGAAACCAGGGAAAGATCAGGAAGGTCAGGTAGGCAGTTCAAGGCAGGGCGATATGATTTGGAAGAAAAGCATACAAAGGAGGCTCCTGCAAGGAACCAGACCATATCCATTAGTTGTGGAGGTGCAAAATATCATGTTTTTTGGGGACTCCATGATTAAGGAGATGCATTGGATTAGGAGGGGTCCTACATACAGGCAGAGGTAGTTTTTTTGTGAACCAGGAATAAAGGTGGGGAGGGCAATGCAAAAAATCAGGGAGAAATGCTCAATTGGTGGGGAAACCACACCTTATCATTCATCTAGGAACAAATGATCTGGCAAATTATGAAGTGGAGGAGGTGCAGAGGAGGTTCAGGATACTAACGCAGGGATGCCTGGAGGAGGCTAAAGCCTTAGCTTTTACAGAGGTATTGCCAGTCCTCTGTGCCAAACTGTTAGACAGAGAAGAATCAGGGAATTCAATGAATGGCTACTGGCTAGGTGTGAAGAGGAAGGGTTTGCATGCATAGGAGAGTGGGGGGACACTTGCGAGGATGATGACTTATACTGGAAGGATAGGCTGCATCTGAGTTTGAGAGGGGCAAGAGTACTGAGAGGGGTCTACAAGGATATATTGATAAGGTTCTGGGGGTTCAACTGGTAAGGGGGGAGTACAAGGCTAGGATGCTCTCCAACATATTACCTCCACAAACCATATAAAAACTACAAACAGGTATCTGCCTCTATCTCTGAAATCAAACAAAGGGGCAGAGAACACTGCAGAGCAGAACACTGCAGCACAGGAGCTAGCACAACAAAACTCACCCAAAACGGGAACCAAAACAAAAAAAGCAAAAAGGAAATCCAAAAAACGTCTGCTCATAGGAGACTCCATGATTCAGGGAGTTGATACCTATCTCCAGCCTGGGGTAATGGTCAGATGTCTCCCAGGTACATCAGCATGGAGAGACACTGACCGCATAGCTAAAATTGTTCAGGAAGCAGGAGAAAACATTGACATCCTGGTACACATAGGGACTAATGATCTCACCAGCCAGTCAGTTGTGGAGACCAAGGAACACCTGACCAGGCTGGGTGACAAACTATTATCCATTTTGTCTGGCACCTCCTTCTTTGAGATTCTGCCAGTCTGGGAGAGGGGGCAGATGGACGGAAGGTCAGAGAAGGGGAGATAGGGGAGTTAAACATGTGGCTCAAGGACTGGTGCCAGGAAAAAGGACACAAATTTGTAGGGAACTGGCAACAGTTTTGGGAGCAAAAGTTCTTTAAATTTGATGGACTGCATCTGACTAAGGAGAAAGTCAGTGCATTGGGGCAGAAGTTTGATGTCTTTGCAGAATATTTAAACTAGCAAATGGGAAGAGGGGTGCAGCACCCCATACGTCAAATGGGAAGACCACCCTTCCCCCCTCAGCTAGTAGTCAAACAGGAGTTCAGAATGTTTGCAGTTCATTTGCATCACCAGGTAAGGAACAAGGTCCGGCTCCCCATACGACGCACAGGGGGCGACGCCAGACCTCACCCAACCACTAACACACAGAAATCTGGCCAATGGAAAATCATGTACACTAATGCTAACAGTCTGGGAAACAAGATCCCAGACCTGCAGGCAATAATGACAGAGGCTAAACTTGACATAGTAGCAATTAACTAAATGTGGTTTACCAGTAACCACACTTAGGAGACTTCAGTACTTTACTATGTACTTTTCAGAAGAGACTGCGGTGCAAAAAGGGGGGGAGTGCCTCTGTATGTCAATGAAAATATCAAAACTACAGAAATTCAGAATACACATAAAGAGCCAGAAGAACTGTGTGTCACCCTGGAAACAGGAAATGGGACAGCCATAAGAACTGGGGTTGTCTACAGGCCCTCAGACCAGGGGGAGGATATAGACACATTACTGTTATTCAACATGCCAGATACCGATTGGTCAATACCAGCAGGAACATCTGCCAGAACTAGGCACATGGTGGATTCCCTGCAGGGGGAGGCCCTCAAACAACTGGTAAATCAACCCACAAGAGACAGGGCTATCCTAGATCTAGTACTGACTAACAGAGAAAGGATCACAGATCTCCAGGTAGAAGATCACCTGGGGGCCAGTGACCATCACATGGTATGAATCAATTTGGCCACTACAACTAAATCATCCCATTCCAAGGCAAAAATATGGGACTTCAGAGGAGCTGACTTTGATAAGGTGGCTAACAGAGTTAAGCTAGCCCTGGCAAAAAGAAATACAGGTGAGGGGGTACAGGCAAAGTGAGCAAGCATTAAGGATGCAATACTTGAAGCAACATCCATTTTGTGTTATAGAGAAAAGGAAGTGCAAAAGAAGAAGGAAACCACTTTAGTTCTCAAAAAAAAGTAGCAGAAAAGATCAGAGCCAAAAGGCTGGCCTTCAGGAAATATAAGGGAACACAGTGGGATGAAGATAGGGAGGCATACCAAACTTCCCTAAGGGAAGCAGGGAAGGTAGTAAGGCAGGCAAAGGCCCAAACTGAGGAAACACTAGCATAAACAGTAAAAGAAGGTGACAAGACTTTCTATAGATACATTAGTGAAAGGAGAAAGTCCAGAGGGGGTATTGCTAAGATCAAAGGAGATAAGGGGGTGTGAGGAGGAGGACCATGTAAAAGCATCTATCCTAAATAGATACTTCTGCTCAGTATTTACTGAAGAGAAGGCAGGGCAGGGCCCACAGCTCAGCACCATGGACACAGGGGGGAGGGAGGTGAGCACTAGTCCCTTCACAAAAGAAAGGGTCCTACAAGAGCTCAATAAGCTCAGGGTGGACAAGGCAATGGGACCTGATGGCATACATCCTAGGGTACTAAAGGAGCTAAGGGTGGAACTAGTAGAGCCATTAGCAAAACTGTTTAGTGAGTCTCTGAGCACAGGAGAGGTCCCAGAAGACTGGAGAAGAGCTCATGTGATCCTGCTTCACAAAAGTGGTAGCAGGGAGGAAGCAGGGAACTACAGACCAGTCAGTCTTACCTCAGTAGTGGGCAAGATTATGGAGGCACTCCTTAAGGAAAGAATAGTGCAACACCTGGAATCCATAGGTACACAGGATCCAAGACAGCACTGGTTTACAAAAGGAAGGTCCTGTCAAACTAATCTCATAGATTTCTTTGACTGGGTAACCAGAGTGGTGGACCAAGGATGTAGCCTGCCTTGACTTCAGCAAAGCTTTCAATACTGTTCCACATAGAAGATTGATTAATAAGCTGGGTAGGCTCGGGTTGGGTCAGACATTGGTCAACTGGGTGGCAAACTGGTTGACGGGTAGAACACAGAGAGTGGTGGTAAATGGTATACAGTCAGAAGAGATGCAAGTCCCAACTGGGGTACCTCAGGGATCAGTCCTGGGGACAGTCCTCTTCAATATCTTCATCAGTGACATTGCAGATGGACTGGAGGGTAAGGTTTGTCTGTTTGCAGATGACACCAAGATCTGCAACAGAGTAGATGATCCAGATGGGCTGGGCAGAATGAGAAGAGATCTGGATAAACTAGCAAAATGGTCAGAAGAGTGGCAACTGGGGTTTAATGCAAAGAAGTGCAAGATCATGTACATAGGGAAGAGAAACCCTGAAGCCACCTATAGGTTGGGAGGGAAGTTGCTGGCAGTCACAAGGGAAGAAAGAGACTTGGGCATCATCATCATCGATGACCTGAAATCATCCAAGCAGATCACTGAAGCAGTAGGTAAGGCTAGAGGGATGTTAGGGTGTATTAGTAAGGGTATCACAAGTTGGAAGAGGGAGGTAATAATCCCTCTTTATACGACACTGGTTAGGCCCCATCTGGAGTACTGCCTGCAGTACTGGAGGCCACACCTTCACAAAGACATTAACCAAATTGAGGCAGTCCAGAGAAGGGCAAGCAAAATGGTGCAGGTCCTACATCAGAAAACATATGAGGACAGATTAACGGAGCTCAATATGTATACCCTACAGCAAAGGAGGGAGAGAGGTGATATGATCAAAACATTCAAACACCTTAAGGGCATTAACAAGGTGAAAGAGCCTAACATGTTTCAATATAAGAAAAACAGCAGGACAAGAGGACATAGCATGAGATTAGAGGGAGGCTGTTTAAGGGGTAATGTGAGGAAGTTCTTTTTCACAGAAAGGGTAGTGGATGTATGGAATGGCCTACCTCAGGAAGTGGTGGATATGAATACAGTGCAGGGCTTCAAACAGGCATGGGATAGGCATTAGGGAGCAATACAGATGAGTATGAATAGATAGGCCATTGACAGAGCAAAGACCGATGGCACATTTATAAGGTAGAAAAAGAAATGGGCAGACTGGATGGGCCTTGCAGTCCTTATCTGCCATCAACGTCTATGTTTCTATGGGAGTTGGGTCAACAAGAAGAGAAAAAGGACTAGCTAGCACTCCCCTGCAAAATGGAGAGGGGAACAGATCAGACACAGTAGGGAGGGAGCGTGGGGAAAAGGGAGAAAATTGGTGGAAAGGACTTTCCGCTAACGCAAGAAGCCTGGGGAGCAAGATGGCAGACTTAGAAGTTATAATGGAGGGTGAGGGCCTGGACATTGTTGTCATAACAGAGACCTGCTGATCAGAGTACCAGGCCTGGGAAGTAGAAGTACCAGGGTATAGGTTATTTAGGAGGGATAGGGCTGTCCGAAAGGAGGGGTGATTGCGCTGTATATAAAAGAGGGAATAAAGGCATCAGAGGGGCAGGAGGAGCAAGGGGAAGTAGAAATCTTATGGGCCACACTAGAGAAATGGGTTGGGACAGCTATAAGGCTGGGGGTGATGTACAGACCTCCAATCCAGAGTGAAGAAATGGACATACAGATGCTGCAAGCTGTTCAAAGGATGGCAATAAAGGGGGAAATTCTTCAGGTGGGCAACCTTAACCTCCCAGACATAGACTGGGATATACCAGCAGCTGGGTTGTCCAGGAGTAGGGAGATCCTCGAGTCCCTCCAGGGAGCCTTACTGCTGCAGCTGGTAAAAGAACCGACTGGGAGGGGGATTTTATTTGATGTGGTCCTCACCAATGGGGATAGTGTGGAGGGTGTAGAAGTGGGTCAGCCTAGGATCAAGCGACCACACCACTGTGGGATTCAGGGTTACAGCAGGGTATAAAGCAAATCAAACCATCACAAAGGTCCTAGACTAACTTCAGGTGGGCAGATTTTCCCAAAATGAGGGAGGTAGTCTGAAAGGAATTAGAAAGGATGGAGGGGATGGGGTGTTGAGGAAATATGGAATTGAATCAAGGAGGGGGGAATACTAAAGGCCATGGAGAACTGTATAAGAAAGGTGAGGAAGAGCAGAAAAAGAAGGAGACCGCTTTGGTTCAACAGGGAAGTGAAGGAGGCAATAGGGGAGAAAAAGAGCATTCAAAGCATATAAAAGGACACAGGGGATGGAGGACAGGGAACTATATAAGGAGAAGCTGAGGGTGGTAGGGCAGAAGATTAGGAAAGCAAAAGCAGAAACAGAGGAGAAAATTGCTAGGCAGGCCAAAAGGGGTGATACGATTTTCTTCCGGTACATAGGGGAAAAAAAGAAAAGCCAGGCAGGAGATAGATAGCATAAGGGGTGATGGGGAGAGCAAATGGAAGGGGACTTCTAGAAGGTGGAGGTGCTAAATAGATACTCTAGTTTGGTGTTCACAGTAGAGGGAGAAGGCAGGGGACCAGACTTAGAGGGGAAAGGAAGAGGGTATGTGGGGGTGGATCCTAGCCCAATCAATGAGGACAGGGTCAGGGAAGAATCGGGTAAGTTGAGGATAGATAAGGCTATAGGACCAGACGGCCTGCATCCTAGGGTGCTCCGGGAGCTAAGAGAGGAGCTGGCAACACCACTTGTGAGGCTATTTAACTTGTCTTTGGACACAAGGAAGGTTCCAGAGAACTGGAAGAGGGCAGATGTGGTGCCATTTCATAAAAGTGGCAGCAGGGAAGAGGCTGTCAATTATTGCCCCATTAGCCTCATTTCAGTGGTGGGTAAGATGATGGAGGTGATCTTGAAGGAAAGGATGGTTAGGTCCTTGAAGGACAGGGGGCTGCACACAGGGAAGGCCATGTCAGACAAATCTGATGGAGTTCTTCGATGAGGTGATGTGGGTAGTCAATTGGGAGGGAAGGGGCAGTGCACATGGCCAATCTTAACTTCGGGAAGGCTCTCGATGCTATGCCCCACAAAACACTGGTAAACAACCTGGAGAACTTGGGGCAGGACTGAAAATAACAAGGTAGGTGGAGAACTGGCTAATGGGTAGAACCCAGAGGGTGGTGGTGGTAAATGGGGTGCATGCAGGAGAGGTGAGGGTGACAAGCGGGTTCCCCCAGGGGTCAGTGCTGGGGCCCATCCTGTTCAATATCTACAACAGTGATATTGCGGAGTAACTACAGGGGAAGGTCTGCCTTTTGCAGATGATATAAAGATCTGCATTAGGGTAAATACCTCAGAGGGAGTGGAGGCTATGAGGGAGGATCTCAGGTTGCTGGAGGGGTGGTCAGTAACATGGCAGTTAAAATTCAATGCAAGGAAATGCACAGTGATGCACATAGGGAGAAATAATCCACGGGGAAAATACACACTAGGAAGGGAGGTAATAAAGTCATCTAAGCAGGAAAAGGATCTAGGTATCCTAATAACAGATACTTTAAAGGTAGGGACCCAATGCAGCAAGGTGGTAGGCAAAGCTAACAGAATGTTGGTGTGCATAGGAAGAGGGATAACCAGTAGAAGATGGAAGGTGCTGATGCCACTGTACAGTTGCATGGTGAGGCCCCACCTGGAGTATGGAGTTCAGTTCTGGAGACCTCATCTATGCAAAGACATAGATGCCATAGAAAGAGTACAGAGAAGGGCCACAAAGATGGTGCATGGGCTAAGGGAGAAGCCAAACGAAGAGAGGTTGAGGGTGTTGGATCTATACCCACTGGAAACCAGAAGGGAGAGTGGGGACATGATAAAATCATTCAAGTATGTGAAGGGGATCAATAAAGTGGGAGGGTATTTATTCACAGGGAAGGTGAGCACAAAAACTAGAGGGCATGGATTGAGGCTGGAGGGGGGGAAGGTTTAAGGGGAATGTGAGGGGACATTACTTTACTGAGAAGGTGGTGGTGCCCTAGAACAGTCTTCAGGTGGAGGTGGTAGAGGCAGGAATGCTGGAGGGATTCTATAGGGCTTGGGACAAACACAAGGGATTATCTAGGGTACAGAGTGGGGACTCTAAATTAATAGAAAAAGTGACGCTCGGTCGTGGCAGCTTGATGGCCATTTCAAGGGACTGCCTGCAACTGGGGGCACCACCACATAATACTGGATCCTGTGTCGGTGGGGGAGTATGTCTCTCTCTGCCTGCTGGGGCAAGCCGGGTAGATGGTGGTGGGGGCTTCACTAGGAGCCAGAGCAGAACTGGACGGCAGCCGGAGGCTAATGGATACCTGGATGTGAAATGCAGACCAGAGGCCACACAAGGTAAAAAGTATTAACAAAAAAAAAAATATAACAATTATGACCTCTACAGGTATGATAGGCTAATTAGAGGGGGAGATGTAGCCCTTTATATCAGAAATAACCTGGGTCAAGTAGAGATACTTTTTTCAGGAAATATCGATGGCATTGAGATAATGTTGGTCCATATAACTGGGGTGAAAATGTGTTTTGGAGCAATATATTCCTATCCAAGAATAAAAATATCAGGTTTTGAGGAGTCGGCTATAAGGCTAAATGAGTTGTTGGGGCAAAGAGAAGTAGTTTTGATTGGAGATTTTAATGCAGCATGGGGAGCAGAAAGAGGCCTCGAGCTTCAATCTGAATTTCAGTCCCTGGGTCTCAACCAAATTGTGAAAAACTCAACGTGTAGAAGTACCCATGCTAATACAGGGAATATTTTGGACTTACTGTTTATAACAAATGGCATACATTTGCTGGATTACAGGGTGGGCCCTTTGAATTTAGGAGATCACAGTTATCTTGAGTGTAATATAAAACAAAATCTCTGAAATATTGATATGCCAAAATGTAGGTATGTTAGAGACTTTACCCATTTAAAAAAAATACTTTTTCAGCTTCAAATGGAACAAGTGAATTGGGCATGTATAGATTTGATCCCAGAAGTAGATATGGCAGTTAGAGAGTTTACAAAGATCTACCTAGAAATATGTAATAAAAATGGCCCTTTTAAAGAATCTAAAGAAAGACATAAACATAATCCTTGGGTAAATGAAGCAATTAAAAAACAAATAAGATGGATGGATAGGGTATGAAAAGGGCAAATCGATCCTTAAAAGTAGAAGATTGGGAATTGTTTAAAAAGATTAGGAATAAAAGTAAAAGTATAATAAAAAAGGCAAGGAAAAGATATTATCAAAACAAAGTAAATCAAACAAAAAATCCAGCTCAGTACTGGAATTTAATAAACGATTTGGAAGGTAGGGAAAGGAAACATTTGAGTATAACATTTAAGAATGAGTCAGGAGGGGAGATGCCAATAAAGCAAATGGTAAATAGTTTGAACCCATATTTCTGCTATCTCCCGGACATAACAATGGAATAGGAAGATAGCGAACAGAAACATGTTATTCACCAAACTGCAAATTGAGAGACATCATAAGGGGGATATTCCATGCTTTTACTTTCGAGCAATTAAAATTAGTGAAGTAAAGAAACAAATAAGGCAATTAAATCCACAGAAAGCAATTGGTTTGGATAAAGTGGAGACAAGCTTCTTAAAAGCTTCAGTAGAGCAAATAAGCCCAATTCTGTCTAACCTTTTTAATTTCAGTTTACAGCAAAAAAGTTTCCCAGACTTTTAGAAAAACTCTAAAGTGATTCCTGTATTTAAAGGAGGGGATAAGGACAACCAATCAAATTATTGCCCAATAGCTTTGCTATTGATCGTATTGAAGGTCTTTGAGCATCATGTCTGTGCCCAGTTATATGAATACCTGGAGAAATATAAACTATTGACAGACTGTCAAGTAGGTTTAGACCTGGGAGGTCGACGGACACCACCCTGATGGACTTCACTGATACTGTGGCAAATGGGATAGAGGCGGGAGGGTCTGTCAGCGCAGTGTTCGTTGACCTCTCAAAGGCCTTCAATTTGGTTGATTTCAATATATTGTTAGGGACATTGGCTCAGATAGGCATGTCTAAACCTGTTCAAACTTGGTTGCTTTCCTATTTGACCGAGTGTACACAACAGATTTGTATAAACGGAATATTGTCAGATAGGGAAGGCATTTTCAGGGGTGTCCCTCAAGGTTCGATTTTGGGCCCCCTGTTGTTCCTGATATACATAAACCCCCCTCCAATCATATATTAAAAACAGCAAGATTTATTTGTATGCCGATGATATGGTTTTAATAGAAAAAGGCACACATATAGATAAGAGACAAAGAACCTCTGTACGCAAACACTGAGGCAAGGGTTACCCCAAAGGGCATTTGGCTGGGAAGCCAAGTTTCAAGAAAATACAAAATCACACATGCCCCCACAATGCAAAGCATCATGGGCTGCATATGCAAATCACCACAGAATGTTATGCTGGTCCAACTTTAAGCAGAATTGCATGGTGCCGAAAGGCCTCTCACACAGTTTGCAAAGGGTGCTAACAGAAGACATAGACACGTGTTTCATCCTACCAGGACTCATCAGTATGCCTCGTCTGTTTGACACCCCAGTGGAATGGACCAGCTACCCTTAAGGCAGTGTGCCTTGGATATATTGTGGTGAACCCATTAAAATAAAAAACTATTTAAAGACAAAGAACCTCTAGAGCAAACACTGAGGCAAGGGTTACCCTAAAGGGCATTTGGCTGGAAGCCAAGTTTCAAGAAAATATAAAATCACATATGCCCCCACAATGCAAAGCATCAAGGGCTGTATATGCAAATCACCACAGAATGTTATGCTGGTCCAACTTAAGCAGAATTGCATGGTACAAAGGCCTCACACAGTTTGCAAAGGGTGCTAACAGAAGACATAGACACGTGTTTTGTCCTACCAGGACCCACTCAGTATGCCTCGTCTGTTTGACACCCCAGTGGAATGGACCAGCTACCCTTAAGGCAGTGTGCCTTGGATATATTGTGGTGAACCCATTAAAATAAAAAACTATTTAAAAGACAAAGAACCTCTGTGTGCAAACACTGAGGCAAGGGTTACCCCAAAGGGCATTTGGCTGGGAAGCCAAGTTTCAAGAAAATACAAAATCACACAAATATAGATAGTTTCCAAAAAAACTCTTCAATCTGATTTTGATATTTTGCAATATTGGCTACTTCAATCAAAAAGTGGTTCTTAGTACAAAGAAAACTCAGGTAATGTTGTTTCATTCAATAGGTAAATCATCTCATAACCAGACATTAAATATACATACAGTAAGTGGACAAGTGTTAAAGCAAGTTCAGGTTTATAAGTATTTAGGAGTTCATATAGATAGCACTCTTACTTTTTCTGTACACATGCTGTTAAAAAGGTTAATTTCAGATTGGGTGTGCTTAGAAGGAAAACTTTGATTCTGCCGAGAGAATCAAGAAGTAGAGTGGCTGTTCAGTTACTTCTACCAACATTAGAATATGGCAGTGCAATATATCAATTTGCTTCAAAAACACTATTAAACTGTTTGGACAAAACATACTATAGAATGGCAAGATATGTGGCAAAATGTCCTCTTTTTACTTGTCATTGTACTCTGCTTCAAAATTTTGATTGGGATTCCCTTGCAATTCATAGAAAAAAATGATTAGGATATAAAGCTTATATGGAGTATGGTGGGGGGGGGCAGGCATGGAATGAACTCTTCTGATGTCTCTATCCCTCATAAGTCTAACTTGAGGGATTTGAAACATAGATGTTTAAAAATCCCTCTAGAAGCCAACATTTATAATAGAATGCAAAGAAGTTTTTATCTACCAAAAACATGGAATGAGATAGACCCAAAAATTAGGATTATTGATAACTTAGGTAAATTTAAACACTCTCTAGATTTAGTCTGGAGAGACAGATGTATTTGATATGGTGTTTTTGAGTGACATTTGTTTCTGTTTGCTCATTTAGATTGTAATTGTCCAAACTCCTGTGTTTTCTCATTTCTGGGTTGGGGTAATGTGGTTGTATTAAGGGATGAACCACTATAGCCCTAGATATTGTATGTGTTAGGTTCCACCCCCCCTTTCCCCTCCCCTCCTCTCTTTTGATGTTTCTTCTCCCCAACCTAAATCTTAGAAAATCTATTTTATATTAAAGTTCCTACACATTTCCTTGTCTATCAAATGGACAATACCCAATCTTAGAATAAGATTCTATACCTTGATTCTATGGCATATTGTGTGTTTATGTCTTTGTATGAATTGTATGAATTTATGTGAGTGTTGTATTTAAGATTGTTCCTGTAATATTTTATTACATGATGGTTTGCATTTGTGAAATGGTGATCTAAAACAGGACAACTTTGATAAACAGGGCCTGTTGGTCCTATAAGTTATTCTCCTGTCAAACAATAAAAGTTTTTATCTCTTTTTTATCTCATGTACTCTCAACTCTAAATTGGCCCTCCCTGGAGGCAAGACTAGCCTATCTAGCCCTCTCTCTAGACTTTAAGCTAACCAAAACTGCTGCCCCTCCCAGTCTCCATGGTATTCTCCAGGTCAAAACTCAGAAAATGGCACTTAGGTCCTTAATCTGACCACTGCTGGAGGTTCCAAGGTCCAGGACATGTGCATGTGACAGGTCTTTTGCTATTTCCGTGCCATCCCTGTGGAATAACTTACTGTTAGAGGTGTTAAACTGTCCTTCTGCTGCTGCTTTTAAAAATATCCTCAAGGGTCATTTGCTTGTTGGCAGTCATTGTAACTGTATTTGTTGACTCTGTCTGTGCCTCCTAATGATGTGTATGTGAATCTCTACATGATAACAGTGACTTGGGTTGGTGGATGCTAGAGTGCCAGCCATGCAGACACATATGCTAAAACCCTAATTCTTGTACCTGTTCTCATGTTGTGCAAAGGAACTTAAAGACTTGTTCTTGTATTATGATTCGTCTAATAATGTTGTCCATGCTTGTGCAATATTGTAACTTCATATCTGCTTTCTGTCTATTTTGTTCCTATATATGTTCTTTTCTGTTACTGTTTGTAATTAATTCTGGGTGACCACTGAAAAAGGGATATTTTGTTTCAGTGGTCCTACCCGGTCAATAAATTTCAATAAATAAATAAGTAAATAGATACCTGTTCTGGAATCCATGGGGATTTTGGGGATTACAGACCAAATAATGAGTCAGAGTATACCATCCTGGAAGAAAACACAGAAAAGCAGATCATCACTGGTGTAAAGACCATGCATGCCAACAATGTGAAGTCAGACCCCACTCTTATCAACCCTCCAGAAAGTTTCATTCCTACCTTCCCAGACTGCAGAGATACCCATTGCAGAAGAACTGAGCAGGGAGTATGTCCTGACCCCATTCAAAAGCATGTTCCCTCTTATTGGGAGTCTTAATGACTCAGTGTGTGACTTATTGGTTGAAAGAGAAGTCCAGGCTAAAGAGAGGAGAATGTGGTTGGAATATGGCAACAACATGTGTCCAGAAAGAAGAATCGCTGTGTACTGGCATTGTCTAAGCTCTGTCAAGCTGATAAAATCATTTAGAATGTCATAGAGGCCAGGTAGGGGTATGAATTTTTATCTGCACTAGTGGGCCTGCAGGAAGTGAAGGAAAAAGCATATGGAGCTGTTGCAGAAGACAATTGTGAGAACATTTCTGGGGGAACTCTGCTCCCAGAACCAGAAATCCTATAAGAATTCTCTTTCCAGCAGTGGCAACTAGATTCCTAACAAGTCGGAATAAGTATCTGGATGCATTAGGTAGTATACACAGATGTGGAGGAGAAGAAGAAGGAACATTACATCAGGATATTTGGACTGGCTGGCTACTCGGTAAGGAAGGCTCATCCTGACCACTGCAAATAAGTAGGGGCATCATCCAAAGATGCATTAGCCCTCTTGGAATAGGAACTTCTTTGTTAAGATTGCTCCTTTTTGGGAGTAGCAGCATTAGAGAAGAGGCAGCAGTCATTGGGAAGAAAGATGTGAAAGAGGAACCCAGGAGAGTACCCAGCAACTCTTCACACCATGTCATTTTTCAGAGGATCCCAGCCTGAACCCATTTATTCATGAACTGGGAGGACCTGGGGATGTGGACACACAGAAGGTACCCATAATTCTGAGTGGCCCAGCAGTCCAGTTTTCTTCAAAGTGGTGACTGTATAAATCTCTGTTAGAAAATGACTTCAATCAAACAAGCAATGTACAGTACTTGGTTAAAACAGGTCGCATGACTGCATTAATAAACGGTTCAAAGTTTACTTTCTCTTTTGTCGTATTTTTAACTTTTAAAACCATTATAAGTGCAATAACAACTCCTGGGTGTTTGGTAATGACATAAATTACTGCATTTTCCAGGTGTTCAAAGACACTTGGCTGCACCTCATGCCTCACAGTCAACTTGGGGCATACAGTAATTTAGCATTACTGAACACCCTGTTATGTGTTATTGCTTACTTAAATATGTGCAACCACAATTGCACCTTCTGCCTTCACTGGGTGCTAGCCCCAGGTGCTAGCTAAGGTGGGCATAGCCCAGGGAAACCCTCTGTGTCTATGTGTATAGATGATATATCACTTAAGGTGCCACTACTACAACACCCACAGGCATATATACCCCAGATGCCCAACCATGAGAAGGGTGCGGCTCTGACCTCTGTTCTGTCAGGAAAGGAAGCACTCAGACACAAATTAAGCAGCGTTCATGCTTTATTGAATTGCCAGCAATTATAGTCTGGAACTGCAGTTCCCAGTCATTCCCCTTGTTGGTACTGTAGAGGCAGGTACAGTCCTGAGGACACATAATAAGAATGTCACCACACCACACCACAGCTAAAACTGCAGTGCAAGTAATGAATTTTATTATTGATTAGAAACATCAAGTAAAGTTCAGTAAACTCACATAAAGCAGTCAAAGTGCAAAACTGCTAGGTGAATGCCAAGCCCAAGCTAGAGGCTGAGGTCCTCCAACTGTTTTCACACTGTTGCACATTCTCAGGCTATGATCCTGACCCAGGACACAGGCCAGCACCCTTGGGGTACATACTAAAAAGGCTGTGCCCCAAATACACTTGTGAAGCCAAATGGCTCCCTATATTACCATTTACATCTCAAATCCACACACCAGTTGATAAAGTAATACAGGGTTACTACTGTAATTGACAGAGGTTGACCTACTCTGGCAGTTCATTTGAACTCCCAGTATTCTAAGGCTTCTGCAGGTCTCAGTGGGTTTACCTGGTTACTAAAATCTAAATAAATAAATATACTTTGGTGCCATTTGTACCTGTTCTGCCATTGGTGCAGGAAGCTTCCACAGTTGGAGAATCAATTCCTTTTATTCTCCAAGCAGGTGAAACTATTTACCTATGACACCATGGTGTACTTCAGCTATGAGAACTGCTTCTTCCTAAAGCTGGAGTATCACAGAACATGACACCTCTTATTTTAGCAATCTGCTGTAAAATTGATCCATATCCCTTACCAGTCAGAATCTGCCCAACTGCCTTGGCCTTATCTCTGGAGGTGTGCAGTGGGCCAGGCATCCAGGTGATCTGTTCTCATTAGTCTGGATCAAGTACATCTTGTTGATGAGAAGCCCTAGCCTCCATAGGGTAATTCTCTTCAAGCGTACGCTGGCACCTTCCTTTCTAGCACTAAGCCCCTCCCACAAGGCTATGAAAGGTTACAGTCACTTTAAGAAGGTAGGTTCTGGGTGTGGCAGTGAAGTAATCAGCAGTTGCCCCAGGAGAGGTTGTAACACACACAAAAGCACACACACATACACACATACACGCTATCTCTGTAGTATTTATCACATAATTAAGAAAGGTTGTGTCGCTAATGAATTTATTTTTCTGTCAGCTTCTATTATCTGTTGACAGCCCACTCTTAAAATCACCCCCTTGATGATTAGTTTGCTGGTATGGTGATCTGACTTAATTTGTTTAAAAAAGAGCTATTCACCGGCCCACTGGCCCCGGGTTCAGAAGTGAATCCAGATGTTGGAGAGCCAGCCAAGGGAAGGAGGATTGAACGTCTGTAGGACTACTCTCCTCCTCCTCTGGTGGGGGGGTCAGAGCCTGCTGCTTGCCTTTCCCCTGGTGGAAGCTAGGGGAAAGGCAACCCAGGCCAGAAAATAAGGAAGTGTGGCAGACACATCATGTGGGAGTCCATGGCATGGGCCTAGATATCTTTGCATGCCACACCTCCCAGGAGATCAGAACAGGGAAAACGCCGGCTGCAGGATGATGGAGGGCACCCACAGATCCCACACTCGACTAGCGGGGCTTGCCAGACCAAACTGGATCTAGTCCTTGGCGGGGACTAGGGATTCCCACCGACCCAGCCAGGGGGCACAAGCCTTGAGAGAAGACAGCTGGTGGTAAGTCCCAGAGGAGGTCAGTGTGACGGGGTTGGGGCACCCTCCTGAAGGAGTGCCATCTGGGAGAAGGGGAGAGAGAGACAGAAAAAAAAGAGCTACTCTAGCCACAATTGATTGAGGAGTACATACACTGAAGAAACAATACTGTTGTTCCAAGGTATATTGCATCAATTATCATTACTCTTCCAGGAGGCATATCAACCAGTTTCTGTACTGCAACCCTAGACCCTTTCAGTAGTATTCCTATGTCATCACAGGTATCAATCCCTTGTGACCAAAAGGATGTCCCCAAACCCCATAATCTTTTATTCTGAGATTTTTTTGTGCAATGTTTTAAGCCTAGTGTCCTGTAGGAAACATATTTCTGGGCAACTTATCCAGAAATGAAAAAGTTGCAAGCCTTTTTTATATCCCCTTATATTGTTAACATTTAGGGTTATGGCCTTCCCACCTGTGTAGTGGTAGCACTACCACTGATCCTTGTGGGAGCTGAATGAGGGTGAGAGGGCTTGATTTTACAGCAGACTCTCTCACCTCCACCACAGCAGATCACCGCCATTGTACTTCGGCTGCAGTGTACAGTGGGACCACCAGTCAGGCAGACAAAAGTTCCAGGGTGGTGGAGCTGAGAGAATCTGCCTCTCTCCACACCAACAGAGAACCAGAGGGGCTACCAAGAGCAACCAGGAAGGCAGCAAGAGCTTCATAATGAAGAAACCACCTAGCGGCCCCCCCTGTGCAGTGCCCCCCCCACTAAGGAACACGTGACAAGGACAGCGATGAGTCGAATCTGCCTGGAGTCCTCCCAGAAGACAGCCCACAGCCAGGGATCCTGTTCATCAGAGCTCAGATAAGGACTATATTGCTGCAGAGTGACAAAGAGGTGTGTATGTTGGGGTGCGGACTTGTAAGATACTCGAGTCTGGGTAATACTATGTTTAAGGTACTAGGGACCAACTGGATAGTGCGGTTGTATAACTGAGTGTGCGAAGGCTTGCCAGTAAGTAACCCTAGAAAGTAGGGAGTGGGGAGAGATTTTCTAGAATATCCATTGAGAAACTGTAAATGCTGGGACAGGAAAATAGCAGTGCATGAGGGGCAAGGGTGCTTGCTGGAAAGTGTTGTGTGAGTGTGAGGGTGCAGACTGGCTGGTAAGTAATTCTGGGAAGCAGTGAGAGTGGGTATGTGCTGGAAATTGTTGTGTAACTGTGGGTGAGAAGATGAGCTAGAAATTCTTTGAGTAACAGTGAGTGAGGTGGGGGGCATGCTTGAAAGAGTTGTTGAGGAAGGGGGTAGTGCAGGGTTTGCTAGATATTCTTTTTAGGTGACAGGTGGGTGGCCTGCTGGCAACTGTTCAGTATGGGTTGGAGAGATGGGACACAGGTACCTAGAAATAGGTGAAACTCTCTATATAAGGTAAGGCAATAAAAGCAATTCAAATGGCTACAATTACAGAGAAAGTAGGAAGTATAGGGTGATGGGAGTAGTGCAGTGTAGTGGCTGTGGGGTGGCAATCTTCAGGGAGACCTTATGGAGGCTACGTTGTTGCCCCATATGCATGCACCTCTCTGGGTAAGGGAGGAGGTTGCCAGACTCAAGGCTGAGTTGGTTTGGGTTTGGAGGACCTACTCTCCCACTCAGGGACCACCTAGTTTGACTCTGCTGCCTCAAAAGGATGCCAAGCAGGAGTAACGACTGGACAACGGTGGGCCTAGGGAGGGTAAGGGTGGTGGAGCACAGGCTCCCCCATTTGTTAACACTTCAAAACTCCTACACCACACTGGCAAGGTAGAAATGCCCCACAGAGGCACCCAAACTAGTGACCAGGGTGGATATGGGGATCCTCCATAGTGGAGACACCAAGGGGGTGGCAGAGAACCCCACAAGAGGAGGAAGTAAATACTGGTGAGGGAATCCATAGTGAGGGGATACATTTGGGGGCAGGCAGAGATGAGGAGAGGGCGGTTCAGTGCCTTCCCGGTGCTACAGCTCGAAGGGATGCAAAGAGGATCCAAGGGATTGCTGGACATCATTATCTACCTGAGAACTAATAACCTGACTAGAAATGAGCCAGCAAAAGTTCAGGAGGAGTTCAGGGAATTGGGGAGGGGTCTTAAGCAATTAGTACAATCTGCGGCCTTTTCGTAAGTGCTACCTGTCTATGACAGAGGGGAGGACAGGATTCTCCACACCAGGAACTTCAACGCATGGTTGAAGGAATGGTGCAGAAAGGATGGATTTGGATTCACTTGGGACTGGGGCCCACCTGGAGGGATAAAGGCATGTACAGGGGTGATGGCCTGCATCCATCCAGGAGGGGAACCATAATCCTCAGTGGATGGCTTAAATGTTACATTGGCAAGCATTTAAACTAGCCGAGGGGGGAGGTGGAATGAGGCAGAGAGACATAAACTGGCCCCCTTCCCACAGGCCTACAAAGTCAGTAGTGGGAATCCAGAGGAAGAAAAATCTCCAAAAGAACTAACTAACATCAGAATCCAGGGGATAGAAGGAAAGGGAGATAGTAAGAAGAATAGTGGAGGAAATACGGGAGACCAAATGGGTAAAATTGGGGAGGAGGTGGCAGTACAATCTGGAGAGCCATGTGTGCAAATGCGCGAAGTCTGGGCAATAAGATGACAGTCTAGACCTAGAGGCCACCATGGCAGAAGCGGACTTGGACATAAGTGCTGTTACCGAGTCCTGGTACAATAAAAAAACAGGCCTGGGATGTAACCATACCAGGTTATGCTCTTTTCAGAAAGGACAGGGTAGGTAAAAAGGGGGGAGGAGTGGCTCTTCATGTGAGAGAAAACATAAATGCTATGCAAAAACAGGGGAGCAGGGAGTAGCAGAGGTACTGTGGGTCACCCTGGAGACATGGAAGGGGGCCACTGTTCTCACAGGGGTGACTTACAGACCTCCAGCACATGGGGTAGAGGTGGATAAGGATATGTTGGAAGAAATCCAAAGGATGGTAAGCAAGGGGGAGGTATTACTGATGGGGGACTTCAATCTACCAGACGTGAATTGGATCCTCCCAACTGTGGCAGCAGTTAGCAGTAGGGTCATCCTGGACTCCCTGCAGGAGGCATTCCTTAGGCAACTAGTTATCTAGTTAAGGGGGCAATACTGGACCTGGTTCTGAAAAATGGGGACAGTGTTGCTGATGTCATAGTGGGTAGCCTCCTGGGGGCCAATGATCATCATAAGGTGTGGTTCAATGTAAGAACTGGGCCAGAATCAGACCACACTAAAATGAGTGTCCTGGACTTCAGGAGGGCTGATTTTAAAAAATGGGAGAATGCCTCAGGGATGCCCTAGCAGGGATAGGGAAACAAGGTGGAGTTGAGGAACAGTGGGCTAAAATATAGGATGGCACTTAGAAGGCAACAAACCTCTGATTCAGGCAGGTTAACAAGGGCAAGAGGAAAAAGAGAATACTGTGGCTCTCTAAAGAAGTAGCAGAGAAAGTAAGGGCAAAAAGGCTAGCATTAGAAGGTACAAGAAGAGACAAAAGGAGGAGGATAGGGAGAGATATCAGGAGAAACCAAGGGAGACAGGGAAAGCAGTTAGGAGCACAAAGGTGCAGACAGAAGAGAATATTGCCAAGTCAGTAAAAAAGGGAGCTAAAACATTTTTTAGGTATATAAGTGAAAAGAGGAAGACAAAAGGAGGGATAGTAAGGCTAACAGGGATTTGTGTGGAAGAGGACCAGAAAAAGGCAGACATATTGAACAAATACTTTTGTTCAGTATTTACAGAGGAAGGGGTAGGTGACTACCCACAGATAAGGGACAAGGGCATTAAAGAAAGGGAAGTGGACACTAGTCCTTTTACAGAGGAGAGAGTTCTCAAGGAACTAGCACAACTAAAAGTGGACAAGGCAATGGGGCCTAATGAGGTAGACCATAGGATACCGAGAGAACTGAAGGAGGTGCTGATTGTGCCTCTGACAGCCCTGTTCAACCTATCACTAGATACCAGGGAAGTTCCAGGGGACTGGAGGAGGGCAGATGTTGTCCTACTTAACAAAAGTGGTAATAGGGAGGAGGCAGGAAATTACAGAGCTCAGCCTGACTTTGGTGTTGGGTAAAATAATAGAATTCAAGCAGCAAAAATACCAGCACCAGGGATTAGTACAAAGTCAAAATGTGTATTATAAATATAATTACAAAACATTACCTTGGAGGTAAAAACTGACAGCAGGACACGCTCCTGACCTGGATCCCTTGATAAAGCCTTTCAGGCAAAACCAGGTTGAGAGTGTGTCCTGCTGTTGGTTTGTACCACTAAGGTAATGTTTTGTAAATGTAATTATAATAAACTATTTGACTTTGTACTGAACCCTGGTGCAGGTATTTTTGCTTTTTGAATTACATGAATTTGATCTGGCAAAAGTGTTTTTGGAGTGGAATGGCAGCCTTCTGCTTGCTTAAGTAATGGAATCACTACTGAAGGAAAGTGTTGGGGAATACCTTGTGATCAGTGGAATACAAGCTCTGAGGCAGGATGGTTTCACAGGAATGAGATCTTGCATGATCGAGGTCTTTGAGTGGGTGACCAGGGAAGTGGATTAGGGTGGAGCAGTGGATGTGGTCTACCTGGATTTCAGTAAGGCCTTTGACACCGCTCTACACAGAAGACTGGTGAGCAAGCTGGACAACCTAGGAGTCGGTCCAAAAGTGGTAAAATGGGTAAGAAGCTGGCAAAGCAACAGGAGTCAGAGGGTAAATTGGGTTCACTCTGAAGAAGACAAGATGACCAGCTGGGTGCCACAGAGGTCAGAACTAGGCCCGATCCTCTTCAATGTCTTTATATAATGACATTGCAGGAGGGCTGGAAAGGAAAGTATTTCTGTGTGCAGATGACACAAAAATCTGCAACAGAGTGGACACACCGGCGGAGGGTGGGTGCGGGATAAAATGAGGGACAATCTGAAAAGCTAGAAGATGGGTCAAGGGTTTGGGAACTGGGTTTCACTGCAAAAAAGTGCAAAACCATGCACTTGGGGCACAGAAACCCTGGGGGTGGGGGAGGAACCTACCAATTGGGCAGGGAGGTATTGGCAACCACAAATCAGGAATGGGACCTTGGTATAATCATTTCTGATGACCTGAAGATAGCAAAGCAGTGTGATAAGGCAGTGGGGAAAGCTAGCAGGATGCTTGGGTGCATAGGGAAGGGTATCACCAGCAGAAAGGGGGAGGTATTGTTACCCCTGTATAGATCGATAGTGAGGCCCCACCTCAAGTACTGCATCCAGTTCTGGAGGCCCATCTCCGTAAGAACATAGATAGGATGGAGGCAGTACAGAAGAGGGCAACCAAAATAGTGCAGGGCCTGAATCAAAAGCCCTATGAGGAAAGACCCAAAGAATTAAATATGTTCTCGCTAGAGTAAAGGAGGGAATGGGGGAACATGATAGAAACATTCAAATACCTCACAGGTATTAATAAGATACATGAAGATAGCATTTTACATAGCAAAAGATGCATGTGGACAAGGGGTCATGATATGAAGCTAGAGTGGGGGAGACATGAGAAAATATTTCTTCATGGAAAGGGTGGTGGACACCTTGAACAGCCTCCCAGTGGAGGTGGTGGGGGCTAAAATGGTAACAGGTTTCAAGCATGCATGGGATAGATACTTGGGGACCTGAGAAATAAGGCAAGAGGGGAAGACTGAAGATCAAATAGGAACTGCGGTGACACAGTAGGTAGGGGAAAAAAAGGGCAGACTAGGTTGGCCAAGAGGTCTTTATCTGCTGACAACTTCTATGTTACTGCTCGTGAAGCCAATGACTCTGGGTTCAGGAACAAGCCTGGATTGTTGGAGGGCCGTGGGAAGGAGGATCAAGTATCCCATAAGATGCTTTCCTTCTCTGGAGAGGGAGAGGTATCGTGTCCCACTGCCTTGCCACCCCTGGGTGACCAAAGGTAGTGGTGCAGGGGATATGTGGGTGGATGGTGGACCCACTGGAGTGCACTTATGGAATGGTTGCATCAGGTCTTGCTGGCAGTCAATCCCAATGCACACTCCTGGGGGGAGAAAACAGAAAAGTAGAACACAGTGTTGGGCAGATCAAGCTTCTCAAGTGGCCCATCCTCACATCGGACCCTAGCTGTAACACTCCTCAGATTGATCCACATTATCACCTCTGCACTGGGTGGCCAGATTACTGCAGGGAAGAAATACTGAAGTGACTGAAGGCATACCCAGCCCTAGTAGGTAAGCTGGGGAGGCAGCACAGGGGGTGTGTCATGGGTGGCTGCGGGGACCAGGAGTAAGTTACAACAGGTCTCACTTAGAAAGGGAAGCATACTTGGAGAGAGCTGAAGGAAATCCTAGCCTGTGGCCAAGAAGGAGCATAAACAATATTTGAAAATATACCCAAAACATTTAGGGTTATGGGGTCAAGGCTGGATGTATGCACATTTAAGTGTGATGAGTTAAGAGGACACACAGGTCATGTTTGCCTTGAGTATGGCCTTGTTCTGCCCTTGGGTCATTTGGCTGTTGAGGTCTCAATTTGTATTTTCTTGGATGGTAGAAGGGAGAGAAGAAGCTTCTGAGTCACCACTGTCATCCTTCATATCACCCCACTTCCTCCTCCTATGCCATGCCAAGAATCTGTTTCTGGCTATAAATGTAGGCAGCTTATCAAGTTTGGGCTCATGTTTCCGCAAGTGGCCTCATTTCCTAAGAGAAACAAAGGACATATCTGTGGCCTCTGGGGGTGGGGGGAGGGGGCATTTTGTTTCGTTGACTAGCTATGGTATCTCTCTAGCTACTGATGGTGTTGTGACAACACTTCTGGTTAGCTGGGACAGCCTTCTGAAATGTGCTGTCCATGGGCACTATAGGTGATAGTGTCACTTTCCTGTTATATTTTGGGTGGGGGATTTGCTTCCCATGTCCTCAGTTGTAAGGGACAGGGTGTGCATGGAATGGATGAACAAAGTGAGTCTGCTACATCCTATACCTGTGGAACCTAGGCTGTGGTCAGTTCTTCCTGTCTGGGTGATGGTAGGTACATCTGGAGTGGGAGTGGGCTGTGTTTCTATAACTATTTCTGTAACTATTTACACATCTGTGACATCTTGGTGTCACTTCAGCTATGAGAACTGCTTCTTCCTGAAGCTGGAGTTTCATAGAGGATGGTTCACTAAGACAGAAACAGAACAGGTTCTATCTATGGGTGCCCTAATCCTGAGGGCATACAGTACATGCTCTGTGGCAGGTTAGTCATCCCTCTGGAACTGGCTGCTCAACTCTTTGGTGGGTGCCTCACTGCACAGTGTTAATTACAGGATGGGGCTGCTGGGTACCATATGACAGCATGCTTCAGCCTGCCCAGTGGCCATGGCTGGCCACTACCCCAGCCCATCTGCCAGCGGCAGCCACTGCAATACATTCCAGGCTTAGGAATAGCCCTCCCTCTCTGAATAAATGTACACATATTTCCTTCATTAGGTGCAGTCCTATCTCTCACTGGGGCTTTGTTCTTCTACAGCTCTTCTGGCAGCATTTTTGGGACATATACCCTCAAAACCCCTGGGAAAATCCTCTCTTCAGAGGAACCCCTTCTATGCTGCAAGGCTGCAAGGAACTTCTCTTGAGGGGAACCTTCTCAGGGTTCTTCCTTACACCCTCCCAGTGTATCCCCTTACATGACACTTCATATTTTAGTGATCTGCCATACAATTGCACCCAGATATCTTACCTGAGGATCTGCACTGCTGCCTTGGACCTGTCTCTGGAGGTGTCCTGAGGGCCGGACATTGAGATGGTCTGCTTTTCATAGTCTAGATCAAGTACAGCTGGTAGATGCAAGGTCCTTTCCTCCTTAGTGTAATTCTCCTCAAGGGCACATTGGCACATTCTTTACTAGCACTAAGCCCCTACCACAAGGCCATGAATGGTTAGTCACTACCAGAATGTAGGTTCTTGGTCTGGCAGTCAAGTAAACAGCCTTAGCCTCATACTGGCAGGAGAGGTTCTCTCTCTCTCTCTCTCTCTCTCTCTCTCTCTCTCTCTCTCTCTCTCTCTCTCTCTCTCTCTCTCTCTCTCTCTCTCTCTCTCTCTCTCTCTCTCTCTCTCTCTCTCTCTCTCTCTCTCTCTCTCTCTCTCTCTCTCTCTCTCTCTCTCTCTGTCTTCTCTCTCTCTCGCCCCTAACATGGTTATTATTATCCACTGTTTTTTTCTTTTGTTGGTTACTTTTATATCACTTCGGTTTGGCCTTTGGAAGTCATTACATGCTTTAAAGGCTGCTTGATAAAAATATGAAAAGCTAGAAAAACTCTTTAGTATAATATAAACATAAAAATGTTTTATACTCATAGCAGACCTTTTAGTTAGCTACCCAAAGCAAATTAGTAGAATGGTCTGAAATCGTGAAGCAGTGCATTTCATTTGCAGGTGCAGTGGGGCACAAGGAAACCACCCAGTAAGTAAATATGTTTGGCTGCAGAGCAGGCATAGCTTATTTGGTTTAAGCAATGTGATTTGCAAATGTGGTGATAAGAATGAACAAAGGTTAATATAGTTTGACAATAAACGCATGTATATAGCTTAACCTGGAGAAAAAGAGAAGGACAAGAATCTTATAGCTGGGCCTGGAATTCCTATAGCCGACAGGGAAAGTGAGAATACAGTCATATGGTTTCACAAAGATGCATGCAGATATGGAAATCATACTGCAAGTGCCAACAATAAATAGAAACATAGAAAAAGAGGACAGGTAAAGATCTGAACAGTCCAACCAGTCAATCCCCAAATTCCTTAACTCAGAATCCTCTAGAATCGTTTATTCCCTCCCAGTCACCCCTTACCTTCCAGCATTATCCTATCTGATAATTCCTTTAAATTAATCCACATTTTTCTTGAACCCCACTATAGCATTTTCTTCCACAACATTGTCTGGAGGCTTGCTCTACAACCCTTTCAGAAAAGCAATACTTTCTACTGTCTTTTTAAGCCACCAAGTCTAACTTAAATGCATGACTTCTGGTGGGCAAAGGTGACAGCATGGCTCAGTTCGTGGCACTTCCACCTCTGGACCAAAAGGTTGTGGGTTGTAGTTGTAACCCTGGCACCGGGTATCTAAAGGGCTGCTACCCCTGCCTTTCAGGCCTAACCAAGGTTGAGGGGCCTGGGTTCCTATTTTGATATTAACAACAGGTTCTTTCCCAATAGATAACATTATTGCGCAGTGCCTCCACCCAGAGTATAATTTTAAGTGGGTCATTACAATCCACTGGGATGCTGTACCCACCCATTTTACCACACTGTCACCCCACACATAGATTAACAATTAGCAAAACCCCACATACCACATTTCAGAATTATTGACTTACTCTAATAATATGCTCACGACACCAGACTTATAAAAATGGTTAACCAACATTTATTTACAAGGGGGGGATTAGGAAAGGTAAACTGGAAAAAGATTAAACAACAATAGATTAGCATTTTAAGCTGGCATGCTTGCCATTGCAACCAGCAAAATCATTCTGCATTTTGATTTAAACAGCTGTTACCATGGGCCACCCACCAACCTTCTGATGTATTCAGGATTAAGTTGCTATCTGAAAAAAGAAGAAGAAGGTACACTCAGTTAAGGTCAGGTGCCATAAAATATAAATATATGATTAAGTAAGAAACAACACTTCAGGCAAGAATTATCGATTAACCAAATTTATTAAATAAATTTATTTTTAAATGAAAGCAGAGATTTAAATACAGAATATTCAAATATTTCTTAAAGCACAATGTACAGGTTCACATACCATATCAGTGATAGCAGCTCAGCTCTTTGAGGCCACAAAGACCTGTCAGGGGTGTGGCACTGCTGTGAGGTACAAGTTTATATAGTGTTTAAACCACTAGGTGGCTGGCAGTATAGCCTAGAGGTTAGAGTAATAAGCTTGGTACATCAAGCAGAGAAGACCTGGGTTTGATTCTTGTAACCTCCACTTGCATACTGTGTGACTCTGAGCAAGTCACTTAACTGCCCAGTACTCCCAGGTCATCCCTGAAAACAGGCACTTGTGCCTAGTGGGCCTTACCTGGTTACCAAAGAATAAAATAAATAAACCAACAGGTGTTGGTCATTTCCCCATCACTTCATCAATGATCTCCATTAATTATGTGAGTTCCCATTAGTAAATTCATTTCATAATTGCACTTAGTGATGAGAAACTGACAGTAAAGTGCACAAAGCATATATTTGGTTTTATACAGTTTCAGTGATGACTAAAGTGCTAAATAATCGCCTCTTAAAATCAACCTTTGCAATCAAATCATGTCAAATTATATACTTCCAATTTCCCAGGGAGAAGAAGGAAGACATGTGTGTGTTAGGAGGCTCTCAATAGTGCACCCCTAATGCAGTTACAAAATTTAAAGGGGTATTCCTTAATTCTGTCATCTGGGTGCACTGCCTCCCACCATACATCCCTCCCCACTAAATCCATGGAATCGAAAAAACCTTTCCTGTGAACCAGGGTTGGAACAAGAAATAAAAAATAAAAAATATGTAAAAGAAACATACCAAAAAATGTTTCTCTCACAGTTTAAAAGAATCTTAACTTTTCAAAACAAATCAAATTTCAATACCTCCAGTAACCAATCTTTATAAACTACTCATAATCTCTATGTCTTTACATTTTTTGGTATGTTTCTTTTATATATTTTTTATTTCTTGTTCCAACCCTAGTTCACAGGAAAGGTTTCCAGTCCATGACATCATTAAATCCTGATGGCTTCAGAGTCTTAAGGCAAAAAATCCATTTTGATTCCTTTTGGTCTAGCACTCTACCCCTGTCCCCCATCCCTGGTGAGTGGTGGCACATAGTCAATACCCATGTAAGAGATAATGTGATCTCTTAGGTCTTCTATCAGACTCAAATGTTTTGCTATGGGGTGTTGTAAATTCTTCTGTCATAGTGCTGTAAAATGTTCTTGTACCCTCTCCTTAAGCTTACGCATTGTCTGTTCTACATAGATCCGACAAGAACACCAGATAGCATACACCATGTCACATTGTGTGGGAATAAACTTCAGATGAGGCAAATTTATAGGTTTAAAACACACCATGGTGTGATATTTATTTTCCAAAAGTTAGAAAAATAATAAATGAAAACAAAAAAATTGCAAAGAAAATCACTATTCGACATCAGTAGTTTCTCACATATGCAGTCTTGGATCTGCATTCAATGGCTTGTCTGCACAAACAGTAGAACCTCTCTTTCTCTCTCAGGGCTGAGCTCCACTGGACTGAAGTGAAGTGAACTCAGAGAAAAGGCTTTATATCTTTTGGTGGGATCACCTGACTGAGACCTTTCCATTTACATGTTTGGACATGTTGTTTCAAAACCAAGGGGGGGGGGGGTGTTTGTTCCAGGGGACTTCCTGGTTCACTTAAATGTACAGTGTATATCTCCACAGATATTGACTCTCTAAATCTCTTATTCATAATGACTAAACATTTTTATAAAGTATGCCATTCAGCCTCATACATAAAACCTTATACAGTATCAGGTTTATAGTGTGAATTTATGAAAATACCTTAAGGATTCTGTATAACTGTACTAATCATGAAATGATTGGTTTGCTATAGCTTCTGAATCATTTTTCTTTAAAAAGGCTTTATTAACTGTATTCATTCCTGCTATCTAAAATAGCCCTCATGTTTATTTTACACAAAATGCACTTACGCACTTTACACTATACCTCTCCAGGTGTTTGGCATCATTCCAGGGACTGGATGGATGGAAACAGAAAAAGAATGTAAAGAGATAACTAGTATGAAGTTTAGTAGGGACAGTAAAGAGCTACACTAGGTGGCGAACCTAGGGTATGGGGAAAAAGAAGAAAAGCAAAGAGAAAAGTGTTAACTGTTGCACAACAGAAGTTTACGTAGCTAGGAAATAAGGAGATAGAAAAGTGGTCCATCAGTCACAGTTGAGGGTGTAGCCTAACTCCACCACACACCTCCCTCCCTAAGAAAAAAACAGTTCTCAAAACTATACTGGTTTTTTTTCCAAGAACCCCTTCTCATCCATAAATACAGTATTCTACCAAAAGAGCAGAATGGAAGTTGGTTGAAACTTTCTCTCACCCACTATGACAGCTTCATCCCAAGGTCCCCTAATTCAGCTATTTTTAGCATTGTCCACCATACCAAGTTACTGCAATACGGCAATACTATCACAACATTGCCCTGGGGCTATCACACAATTCAGCACAGTATTCATCTACAGTATGCATTCAGTAAACAGTTTCAGTCTGTAATGACTATCTCTCCCTAACTATTTCACTCTGGTTACTACAACTCAGACATTTCATATGTAATATCAGGCAACCATCAATAAGCATCATTTCAGCACCCATCAATAAGCATCGTTTCAGCACCCATCACTTGGCATAGTTTCAGAACCCATCACTTGGCATTGATTCAGAACCCTGTGCACCCACTATAACTTCATCAGTACCTTAAAAAAGAGGAAGTAATACACAGCAGTTTTATGCTGACTTCTAGCTTCCTTCATCTAGCTATCAGGGCGGCTATACAGGCCTATACCACAACTTTCTCCAGGGTGAGTTGTACTGAGCTCTAACCCCATTCTAACACATTGTTTCCACTCAGGGGCCCAATCACAGGTTTCACCCCATACCTAGATCCTCCATGACCCTAGGTTCCTTATTTTATATCATACAGTATAGACATTTCTTTTATGTTATACATTTCTTGTAATCATTTCATGCATTTCATTTATCCATTTCCCTTTCATATATTTTTGGTAGACAAGGAACCTTCTTACACTGAACATCAACCAGGCAGTTCCTAATTCCCAAAACCTTTGGGGTTTCCTTTCAACCCTTATTTGTAACCTACCAAGGGTTTCCTTTTGACCCTTATTTGTAACATACCAGGAGTTTCCTTTCAACCCTCACTGTTCTGGTACCCTTAACTGACTGTACTCAGTACCAGCCTTAAAAGCTGTATTCCTTTTAAACATTACGTTTCATACATTTCATCCCATATCACACAGATCCCCAAGACCAATCTACCCCAATCAGTACTGTAAATACTGTTAATAGTTTCAGTTGTAAATGAACAAGAAAAGGTCTCTTCAGCCTCAACAGCTTCTTCTTTTTTGCTTGATGGTTTCCACCCCAATACAGTATCCCTAGCAGCAGTCTCACCTGGGGTCTCATCTTCCTGGTCACCATCCTGCACCAAGTAATAGCCCAGGAAAATGGTCAACAACAGGATCTCAAAAGTGGCTGGCAACAAAGGTTCCATGGGGGGGGGCTCCTCTCCTCTGGAGCCCAAGGATCCTGCTCCTCTGCTTCGGCCATGAAATCCTCCAGTTGGAAACCCTCCATCAGCACCTGGCAGTGGTGCTCTGCCTCTCTCCAGTGCTGACACACCTCCATGTTCCATCGAACTCCAATCCAGGCAACAGCTCCTCTCCTGTTCTCCTCACTTGGGCTCTGGTATGCACACCGGTAAGCCCCTCCTCCTTCAACAAATCCTTGGCATCCGTGAGACCCTGGAGGTATGCCATCTTGCTCTTTGCCCCTATGTCTGGATACCAGAGCTGGTATCTGGGTACTGGTCTCCCCCTTGTTTCTCTGGACAACCAGTACTATCCCACTTCTGCACCAAGTTTGCCACAGCATGTGGAAATAAACTTTAGACAAGGCAAACTTACAGGTTTAAAACATACCGTGGTGTGATATTTCTTTTTCAAAGTTAGAAAAATAATAAATGAAAACAACAAAAATTGCAAAGAAAATCACTACTTAACATCAGTAGTTTCTCACATAATATAGTCCTGGATCCTAGAGCTCCTAAGACCCTTCTCATCTGCATTCAACAGCTTGTTTGTACAAACAGTAGAACCTCCCTTCCCCTCTCAGGGATGAGCCCCACTGGACTGAACTGAAGTGGTGAACTCAGAGAAGAGGCTTTATATCTTTTGGTGGGGTCACCTGACTGAGCCCTTTCTGTTTACATGTTTGGACATGTTGTTTCAAAACCAAGGGAGGGGGGGTTGTTTGTTCCAGGGGACTTCCTGGTTCGCTTAAAGGTACAGTGTATATCTACATAGAAACACAGAAACATAGACTTTGATGGCAGATAAGGACCGCTAGGCCCATCTAGTCTGCCCATTTCCCTACCTACAGGATAGGCCACAGATCCTAGTTAACCAACAGCCTATATCTTCCTGCCCCCCACAAGAATTGCCTTATGTCTGTCCCATGCATTCTTGAATTCTCCCACAGTTTTAGACCCCACAACTTCCTCAGGAAGACTGTTCCATGCATCCACTACCCTCTCTGTGAAATAATACTTCCTCACATTGCCCCTGAACCGCCCTCCTTCTATCTTTAAATTGTGTCCCCTTGTTCTTTGCAAGTCTCTTTTCTGAAAGATGCTACCCTCTTGGACTTTGTTGATTCCCTTGAGGTACTTGAAAGTTTCTATCATGTCCCCCTCTCCTTCTTTCCTCAAGGGTATACATATTAAGCTCCTTTAGTCTCTCCTCATCAGGCTTCTCTTGCAGACCCTGCACCATTTTAGTTGCCCTCCTCTGGACTGCCTCTATCTTGTCCTATGTCCTTGCAGAGATGGGGTCTCCAGAACTGGACACAGTATTCCAGATGGGGTCTCACCAACTGTCTGTACAGAGGGATAACAACTTCCTGTTTTCTGCTGCTGATGCCTCTCCCTATACATCCCAGTATACCCCCAGCCCTCCCTACTTCCTTCTCACATTGCTTGCTAACCTCAAGGTCATCTGATATGATTACCCCCAGGTCCCTTTCCTGTTTTGTTGTTGTTACTACCTCCCACCCATTGTGTATTCTTCCCTGGTTCTTGTTTCCCAGGTGCATTATTTTGCACTTTTTGCATTGAATCCTAGCTGCCATACGTCTGACCATTCCTCCAACCTTGCCAAGTCCCTTTTCATCCTTTCCACGCCTCCTTGTGTATCAACCCTGTTGCAGATCTTGTGTCATCTGCAAAAAGCATACTTTTCCTTCAGTCCCTCTGCAATGTCACTGATGAAGACATTAAAAAGGACTGGACCCAATACTGAACCCTGCGGTACCCCACTAGTAACCGCCCTTTCTTCAGAGTGGACTCCATTTACAATTACCTTCTGTGTCCTGTCGTCCAGCCAATGTTTTACCCAGGCTACCACCCTGGGACCCACTCCCAGGCTGGTTAATTTGACTAATAATCTTTTGTGTGGGACTGTGTCAAATAACAGTGATTATTTGAGCCACATGATTTTTGGGCTCGTCCGGGATTTGAACCCAGGACCTCTTGCACCCAAACCGAGAATCATACCCCTAGACCAATGAGCCATCTACACAGAGATTGACTCTCTATATCTCCGATACATAATGAGTAAACATTTTTATAAAGCATACCATTCAGCCTCATACATAAAACCTTATACAGTAACAGGTTTATTTTATTTAGTTTCTGTTGACCGGGTAAGTGCACTAGACAAATCCAGCCTATTTTCAGGCACAACCCGGGGGAGAGGGATACCCATACCTTAATGATTTTGTATAACTGTACTAATCATGAAATTATTAGTTTGATATGGCTTCTGAATCATTTTTCTTTAAAAAATGCTTTATTAACTGTATTCATTTCTGCTATCTGAAATAGCCTTCATGTTTATTTTACACAAAATGCACTTACGCACTTTACGCAACACTTCTCCAGGTGTTTGGCATCATTCCAAGGACTGGATGGATGGAAATGGAAAAAAAATGTAACGAGAAAACTAGCAGGAAGTTTAGTAGGGATAATAAAGAGCTACGCTAGGTGGCCAATCTAGGGTAATGGGGAAAAGAAGAAAAGCAAAGAAAAAAGCGTTAACTGTCGTGCAACAGAGGTTTTAGTAGCTAGGAAATAAGGAGATAGAAAAGTGATCCATCAATCACAGCTGAGGGTGTAGCCTAACTCCACCACACACCACATACAGGGTGTTGCAAGTTATGAAGTGTTGGATGTTGATCTGTGCCATTCCTGTACTGCTGGGGTTGATGAGCACATGGCCGTGCCTTGCACTTATACATTTAATGCAATTATGACAAGGGAAACCCCCATGCGGTTTGGATGGTAACCAGTTTCCTACAGGCCTAGGTTCTTTATACTCACTGTGGACTAATAGGTCCTTTATATTTTTCCCCCATCTGAATGAGATAAGGGGTCCCTTCTAACTTACTTCCTTTAAATCCCTATCTATGCCAAAATGTACCAGTGTTGTTTAATCACAGAACGAACGTTCATGGACACAGACGAATAAGTTGTCACAAAACATACTTTTCCCTCAGTTTCCTTTTTGCTTTACTCCAGAAGATCTTTCCTGTCTACCTGATTATCTTTAACTAAGGCCTGTCTCAGGACCTGGTCTGAGTATCCCCTCTGACGTAATCTTTGAAATAATTCTTGACTAGCAATTTCAAAGTCACTTTCCCTTGTATTATTTCTTTTTAAGTACTGGGCATAGATAAGGATTTAAAGGAAGTAAGTGAGAAGGGACCGCTTATTTCATTCAGACAGGGAGAAAATATAAAGCACCTATTAGTCCACAGTGAGTATAAGGAACCTAGGCCTATAGGAAATTAATTACCACCCAAATTGCATGGGGTTTTCCCATGTCATAATTGCATTACATGCATGAGTGCAAGGCAGGGCAGTGTTTTCATCAATCCCAGCAGTACAGGAATGGCACAGGTCAACATCCAACACTTCATAGCTTGCAACACCTTGTATGTGGTGTGTGGTATCTGGTGTTCTTGTAGTCGGGTCTACATAGGACAGCCAATGCATAAGCTTAAGGAGAGGGTACAAGAACACTTTAGAGCACTATGACAGAATCATTTACAATACCCCATAGCAAAACATTTGAGTCTGATAGAAGACCAGAAGACCTAAGAGATCACAGTATCTCTTACATGGGTATTAACTATGGGCCACCACTGACCAGAGGAGGGGACAGGGGTAGAGTGCTAGACCAAAAGGAATCAAAATTGATTTTTTGCCTTAAGATTCTGAAGCCATCAGGATTTAATGATGTCATGGGCTGGAAACCTTTCCTGTGAACCAGGGTTGGAACAAGAAATAAAAAATAAAAAATATATAAAAGAAACATACCAGAAAATGTAAAAATATAGAGATTATGAGTAGTTTGTAAACATTGGTTACTGGATGTAGAGAAATTTGATTTGTTTTGAAAAGTTAAGATTCTTTTAAACTGTGAGAGAAACATGTTTTTAGTTTCCATGGATTTAGTGGGGAGGGATGTATGGTGGTACCCAGATGACAGAATTAAGGAATACCCCTTTAAATTTTGTAACTGCATTAGGGTGCATTGTTTGTGTGAAGAGGAGGAGAGAAATTACATTTTTATCACTTTTTCAGATTCCTTAGACACTTCCGGTACATCAAGTTGTTAAATTCTCAGTGTATATTGACATCAGTACATATCAGGCTACATGGTCTTAATTCCTTGGTGGTCCACGACTAGAGTTTTTGTTTGACACTAATACTGTCAATTTACATTTAAATTATCATTTATAAAGTCCTGTCACTATACTAGAGGTTTTCGAAGTTATGGGGCATGATATCTAGCTGGAGAGTACAGCTGGGTGATAGGTCCAGCTTAGTTTTACACATCATACAGTGTGCACCGATGTTTTTAAGACAACTTTACTGGTAATTTCTTGTCTGTAATGCATGTATTGAAACTTCTTTGAGTCCTAAGACAATCTTAGTATGTCTTTAATCTGATGGGGGTTGCTTTTCAGTAATCATATCCTTACACACATTGTGACACTCATAGCTTGATTTAAGAGTCATCTGCTCCAGCAGTGTTATCTTATGTCAATTAAATTTATATACAGTAGGATTCTTTGTATGTGATTTGCACCAAGCACCTTTGACCCTGGGACCCTCCTGGCTGAAGGTAATATGGTACTGTTAAACTTCTCTGACATCTTCTGTATTTTTTAAATGAGTATTTTAAACTAATGGGGATTTTTGGTTTTTTCTGCATGATCTAGCTGTTAAAAGTATTGTTTTTTTCTAAACAATAGCCATTAGGCTTCTGAAGAAGGACTGGTTGGTCCAAAAGCTAAAGCATATTGTTCTTGTTGTTACATCAATGTTGGTCCATTAAAAGGTATCAAATCATGTGCTTCTGGATCTGTTTTTTGCGAGGACCAATACGGCAAATACTAAATCTAGATCTCTTCTCCCTGGGAAATTGGAAGCATATAATTTAGTATGATTTGATTGCAAAGGTTGATTTTAAGAGGTGATTGTTTAGCACTTTAGTCATCACTGAATCTCTATAAAAACAAATTTATTTGTTTATTTATTATAAATATCAGAATTATGACCCTTTGTGTCAAGGACTCGTTTCCAAAGGTTCCATGTCAGTTCCAACAGTTTCAACACATAGATGGCAACAAAGGTGCAATACGATAATAGGAGGTTTCAGCAGTTTTGGTACATACCAAACAGCGAACAGCAAACAATATTCATATATTTGCAGGTGGCAATACAAACAACATAGAGTACAGAGCAATCCAGTGCCCAGATAAAATTACAGTTTACAATAGCAGTACAGAGGTCTATACAGTGTGGCTTAAGATAAGGCGATTGTCGTCATAAGTCTTGCAAAGGGCCCAGAGAGGGAGCGGGGGCACCTATGGGCTAGGATCCCACCTGTAGGACACATTTGCAGCTGTGGGTGGAGAAAATGAGGCTTTTGAGAGCTGCATTGAAAGGACCCATTTTAGTGAGTGAGGAGATCGAGGAGGGGAGGGTGTTGAACCACTGTGGTGCCCTGTAACAAAAGGATCTCTGGGTGAGTGACGTCTGTACCCTCTGGACTCTGAGAGCAGCCTTAGTGGAGCCACGAGTAGAGGCAGAGGGGGAAGCAGGGTGGAGGGAGGTGGACACCCTTGGGGGGGGAAGAGACCTAGAAGAATTATTTTAGCCAGGAGGCAGGTCTGATATTGTGACTGCTCTTCTAGATTGAGTATGTTGGCCATGGAATATAGATGCATGCATGAGTCCATTTGTCTGCACCAGTGAGGAGCCTGCAGGCCTTATTTAGGGATAGCTGGAGTCTCCTAAGGGTGGTGGCATCAGCAGCAGCGTAGACAGGGAGGCTGTAGTCTACAAGCGACAGGACAGAGGAGGAGGAGACAACCAATCTGAGGGCATCCGGTGGAAGGTAGTTTTTATGATGGTAGAGAAGGCCTATGCGCATGTTAGTTGCTGAGGTGAGCAGGTTGATATGCGAGTGAAAAGTGAGGGCAGAATCGAAGTTAATGCCCAGGTATTTGTAGCTGCTAACTTGTTCTAGTGGTTGGAGTGAGCTGGATAGTATATGGAGGGGTGAGTATTTTGATGGTGAGCAAACAAAATGGCTTTTGTTTTTTTAGTGTTAATGACCAGCCTGCAGTTGTTGAACCAGTTTCCAGTTTGGCTTAAAGAGTGCTGGAGGGGGGCCTGAAGAGAGGAGGGGTCAGGGTAGGAGGAGAGGAGAACAGCATCATCTGCATATAGCAGGACCTTGCTGGAGCAGGAGTTGGGTAGGGAATTTACATAGAGACTAAAAGGAAGAGGGCCCAAGATGGAGCCCTGTGGGACCCCGGAGTGAACGGGGTGGGTGCTAGACAGGGTGTTGTTTATTTTGACACACTGGGACCTTGAAGAGAGATAGCTAGAGTACCAATCCTGTGGGCCTTGGGAAAAGCCTAGTTGAAGGAGGGTGTCAAGTATGAGTGGGTGACAGACCATGTCAAAGGCCTTGGAGAGTTCGATGTAGACAGCCCCTGCAAGGTGGCCTTTGTCAAGGGTTTTGTGAAGGAAGTTTGAAAACTCCTTGAGAGCAGTGGTTGTACTATGACCTGGATGGAAGCCATGCTGCTCTCTGCATAGTAGATTGTGGGAGGCAAGATATTCAGATAATTGGTCTGCCACTATTTTTTCCAGGGCTTTAGAGAGAGGGGGGAAGACTAGAGATCGGCCAATAGTTGCCAGGGAAGGAGGTGTGACCACTTTTGAAGATGGGGGTGATCTCAGCCTTTTACCAAGCTAAGGGGAACTGGTCCAGGCAAAGGGAGCAGTTGAGTAAATCAGTCAGGGGGTTAAGTACTACATCAAGGACCTGCCGTAGGATCCTAGCACCCAGGGGGTCAGAAGAGGGGCTGGTAACACTGAGGGCTTTTGTTAGATAGTTCTAGGAGTTTTGTGGTGATATGGTCCTCAGGCAGAAAGGTGGGTGAGGGAGGGGCTGTGGCTGGGGGGGGAGGTAGGGTCAAATAAGTTACTAGGGAGAACTGCACTGAGATCTGAGAAGGCAGTATTAAGGCAGTCAGCAATATCAGCGGGATCAGTGATAGCGGTCCCATTAAAGTTGAGTAGAGATGGGGGCAGGGAGTGAGACTTCCCATTTAGCTCCTTTATGTTGTCCCAGAAGTCCTGGGCGGACCCCCAGAAGGAGGCTAATGTGGATCTGTAATACTCTGCTTTTGCCTTATGAATAGCCCATGTACATCTGGTGTGCTTAGTATTATAGGACTGCCTGTCCCCAGGCTTGCCTGAGGAAATGGCTCTATGCCAGAGATTGTCTCTGTGGTGGAGCTGTTTGAGCATCGATGGTGTAATCCATGGTGCACTACGTTGCTTAGTACGGGTTTTGACCAGTGGGGTAAAAATGTTGAAGACCTTATTTAAGGAGTGGGTAAAGTAGTCGAGTGCTTCGTCAATATTAGGGGCCCGGTTGATTGGTAACCAGTTCCCCTGGGCGAGGTACTGCTGAAGTCTAACGAGGTTACTGGTTGCATAAGTCATCGGGAGACCATGCTGGGCACAGGTCTTGGTAGTTGGCAGGACCACGTGAAACTTACTGGCGAGTGATCACTCAGGGAGTTAGGATGAACAGTGATGTCCACAATCCTGTGCGGGCAGTTGGTAAGGATGATGTCCGGTAACATATGAGAGCAGTTGGATGGGTTCAGAAGGGTAGGCTGGGTTACCAGCTGTGTTAGGTTCAGGGCTGCAAAAGCATCCTTGGCATGGGCAGATGAACGGGCAAGCTAGTTGGTGTTGAGGTCACCCACTAGTATCTGCTCGACTTTATGCAGGAGGCTGGAAAGGTAGTCAGTTAGGGACTGGATTGCTTGGGCCTGTTTCCATGGGGGAATGTAGGCTACTGAGATAATCAGAGGGGTCCTGGAGGGGTCTGGGGTGATCCTAAGCAAAATGGCTTGGGTACCATGGTTGAGCATGGGGATTTGTATAGCACGGCCCATTAAGTAGTCACACATATAGAAGGTGCAGCAACCCCCACGCTTACCGACTCTCTTCCTTAAAAAGGGAGTAGCCAGGGAGAGAGATGGCAGAGTCAGAGGTAGACTTAGACAGCTAGGTTTCCACGATTGCCAGTATGTTTTGTGCACTTTACTGTCAGTTTCTCATCACTAAGTGCAATTATGAAATTAATTTACTAATGGGAACTCACATAATTAATGGAGATCATTGATAAAGTGATGGGGAAATTACCAACATCTGGTGGTTAAAATACTATATAAACTTGTACTTCACAGCAATGCCACACCCCTGACGAAGAGGTCTTTGTGGCCTCAAAGTGCTGGGCAGCTATCACTGACATGGTATGTGAAACTGTACATTGTGCTTTAAGAAATATTTGAATACTCATAGAAACACAGAAGTTGATGGCAGATAAGGACTGCAAGGCCCATCCAGTCTGCCCATTTTTTCTACCTTATGAATGTGCCATATATTTTTACTCTGTCAATGGCCCATCTAGTCATACTCATCTGTATTGCTCTCTTGTGCCTATCCCATGCCTGTTTGAAGCTCTGCACTGTATTGATATCCACCACTTCCTGAGGTAGGCCATTCCATGCATCTACCACCCTTTCTGTGAAAAAGAACTTCCTCACATTACCCCTTAATCGGCCTCCCTCTAATCTCATGCTGTGTCCTCTTGTCCTGTTATTTTTCTTATATTGAAACATGTTAGACTCTTTCACCTTGTTAATGCCCTTAAATTGTTTGAATGTTTTGATCATATCACCTCTCTCACTCCTTTGCTCTAGGGTATACATACTGAGCTCTGTTAATCTGTCCTCATATGTTTTCTGATGCAGCCCCTGCACCATTTTGGTTGCTCTTCTCTGGACTGCCTTCATTTTGTTAATGTCCTTGTGAAGGTGTGGCCTCCAGTACTGCATGCAGTACTCCAGATGGGGCCTAACCAGTGTCTTGCAAAGAGGGATTATTACCACCCTCTTCCGACTTGTGATACCCCTACTAATGCACCCCATCATCCCTCTAGCCTTACTTACTGCTTTAGTGGTCTGCTTGGTTGATTTCAGGTCATCTGTGATGATGATGCCCAAGTCTCTTTCTTCTCTTGTGATTGCCACCAACTCCCCTCCCAACCTATAGGTGGCTTCAGGGTTTCTCTTCCCTATGTGCATGATCTTGCACTTCTTTGCGTTAAACCCCAGTTGCCACTCGTCTGACCATTTTGCCAGTTTATCCAGATCTCTTCTCATTCTGCCCAGCCCATCTGGATCATCTACTCTGTTGCAGATCTTGGTGTCATCTGCAAACAGACAAACCTTACCCTCCAGTCCATCTGCAATGTCACTGATGAAGATATTGAAGAGGACTGTCCCCAGGACTGATCCCTGAGGTACCCCAGTTGGGACTTGCATCTCTTCTGACTGTATACCATTTACCACCACTCTCTGTTTTCTGCCCACCAACCAGTTTGCCACCCAGTTGACCAACTTCTGACCCACACTGATCCTAACCAGCTTATTAATCAATCTTCTGTGTGGAACAGTATTGAAAGCTTTGCTGAAGTCAAGGCAGGCGACATCAACTGCACCCCAGTGGTCTACAACTCTGGTTACCCAGTCAAAGAAATCTATGAGATTAGTTTGACAGCACCTTCCTGTTGTAAATTCATGCTGTCTTGGATCCTGTGCTCCTATGGATTCCAGGTGTTGCACTAATCTTTCCTTAAGGAGTGCCTCCATAATCTTGCCCACTACTTAGATAAGACTGACTGGTCTGTAGTTCCCTGCCTCCTCTCTGCTACCACTCTTGTGGAACGAGATCACATGAGCCCTACTCCAGTCTTTTGGGACCTCTCCTGTGCTCAGAGGCTCACTAAACAGTTCTAATAATGGCTCTGCTAGTTCCACCCTTAGCTCCTTTAGTACCCTGGGACGTATGCCATCAGATCCTGTTGCCTTGTCCACCCTGAGCTTAGTGAGCTCTTGCAGGACCCTTTCTTTTGTGAAGGGACTTGTGCACACCTCTCTCCCCCCTGTGTCCATGGTGCTGAGCTGTGGGCCCTGCCCTACCTTCTCCTCAGTAAATAATGAGCAGAAGCATCTATTTAGGGTATATTCCTTTCCTTGGTCCTCCTCCACACACTCCCCTTTATCCCCTTTGATCTTAGCAATACCCCCTCTGTACTTTCTCCTTTCACTAATGTATCTATAGAAAGTCTTGTCCCCTTATTTTACTGTTCGTGCTAGTATTTCCTCAGTTTGGGCCTTTGTCTGCCTTACTGCCTTCCCTGCTTCCTTTAGGGAAGTTTGGTATGCCCCCCTATCTTCGTTCTGCTGTGTTCCCTTATATTTCCTGAAGGCCATCCTTTTGGCTCTGTCCTTTTCTGCTACTGTTTTGAGAACCAAAGTGGTTTCCTTCTTCATTTGCTCTTGCTTTTCTCCCTAACACAATGGAATGTTGCTTCAAGTATTGTATCCTTAATGATTGCCCACTTTGCCTGTACCCCTTCACCTGTATTTCTTCTTGCCAGGGCTAGCTTAACTCTGTTGGCCATCATATCAAAGTCATCTCCTCTGAAGTCCCATATTTTCTGTATTTAATTCCCTGTTTTCATTTAAAAATAAATTTATTTAATAAATTTGGTTAATCAGTAATGCTTGCCTGGAGTGCCGTTTCTTATTTAATCTTAAACTGATGTCTAGCTAGCTGGACTAGATGGTAAAACACATATGCCCCCAAATGGTACCAGTCCCCACTCTGTTATAGAACCCCACAATTCTAAACCTCTGGGTACCCAGCACGAAATATTAAGTTGCAGGCCTGATAAAGGTGCAGCTAGTTTGCTGGCATTGGGGCCCTTAAAGCAAAATTACTGTAGATTAGCCTTTCCTTTTCATGATTATTCTTTAAATCAAACTCTATAACAGACAGGTACTCCCCATGCTTAAGCAACTTGGGTTTTAGATTACTGAACTTGCCAAACACAGCTTTAACTATTTACAGTTCCCTCCTGTTGCAGAACTAGGTCTGCTTACTTATGGTTCTGAAGTTAGGCTTGTTGTAGGTGCAGGAGGATTCTCTCAAGTAAGCATGCAGCTGACATAATTTGGGTAGTTTGAATTCAGCTGAGGTGCAGGCAGGAGCTTTCTCTGATCCTTTTTTCTGGGAAGGCTCTTGCAGCTTGCAGGCTGTAACTTTCTTAGCATCTGTGCAGGTGCCCCTTTCTTGAGCTTGAAGTCACTCTGGTTTCTTTCTAAAATAGACCAGGCTGGGACCAGTGCCAGTATGCCTCAGACCTCCATGTCTAGGCTATGCCCCTCAGGGGAAAGCGCATATGGCAGTGCCTTGGCTATCATACTATTAGGCTAACTCCCAAGCTGATCTCAAATAGTCTCTTTGTCTCTTTTTTCAGCATTCGTTAGCTTTAACCATCTCACAGGTGTTTCAACCAGTTGGCCAGCATGACAGACATGGTTCTTTTTAACATTCAGGATACAGTCTCATCCATGGGTGCATCCCCATGAGCTAGGAAGGACCCAAATATAGCACAGTCCATTACAGTCACTAAATTCTCTTTCTCTTTTAAAGGCAACACAGGAGATTAAGGCATGACTTCTCACCAAGATAGATGAACAGAGCTTAAGGTATCACTCCCAACCACTTCAGACACTGTACTTGTCAGCAAGTTCCTTGCACAGATGCTTCTCAAAAACACATATACTGGCTTCTCAGAGCCAGATTACACTGCCCAGTCCCTTTTGACCAGCTGGTGGTTTGCAGCTCTAAACTGAACAATTACAAAGTCCTCACAGGCAACTTTAGGCAAAGCTCCGACCTCAGAATACTTTCCTTTCATTCCTGTAGGCACATTAAACAATCACATCAGTCATTTTACATACACAAGACCATCCATGGTCATTCTTGTATCAGATGTCCACCCTATCCTTGGCACTGATCAGACGCAGGGTGCAGACAGATATTGATAACCTCTGGCCTTCTTGGCCACAAGAAAGTCTCAGAGTCACTTGTACATTTTAGTAGAAGTTTAATCACTCAGGATCAATCAGCATGCAGCTTTCTATTTACTGAAGTCACAGAATTCATCAGCATTATCACCACTGAGGCAGAAGCATTCTTGCAGCCCTCTCACAACTGCAGGCAGACTTCTTACAGCTCTCTCACAGCTGAAGTTAACTCAGGATTCTTCCCACACATTCTTCAAATGTGGAAAAGCAAATCCCATCCCTGGGGGACAGACATCTGGCAACCCCCAGGCCAGTGACTTCAATTTCTTGCAGGCATATTTCTCTTAGTAGGGACCAGAGCCCCCCTCCTCATTGAGGGGCTCCCATGAACTGACTCAGACCATTCTCCTTTGAAGGGGCCAGAGCCCCCTCCCTATGTAGGGTCTCATACCGAACTGACTCCAGACTGAAAAGTCTCTGGGGTTTGGGGAGCTCTCTGCATCTCCTGATTGGCTAAATTAATATTCATCAGGCTCCCTTGATGCCTGATAGGCTCCTCATTTAGACACCAACATTTGTCCCTGTTTTTTCTGCCACAAGGCTTGGAACAGTCCCAAAAGTCTCTACTCAAAATTCTAGCTTGCTGATTGACTACATAAAGATCAAAGGCTGCAAACATGCTTGTGGGTCTCCACAGTCCCAAAGCAGCCCCTACATTGACCCATTTAAAAGTTTTGGTGCAGCCAGATTAAGTACTTCTTATTTACATTAGCCTCACAGTTCAAAAGCAGTTCATGTGCCCTCTTAAACGCTGTCATTGTTCAATATTTATCTGCAGCCCTTATCCTGTCACTAGCGCCAAAGTGTAATGACCCCAGGCACTAGCCAGACAACTCATTAATATTAATGAGCCTCATTAATATTCATGAGACTGGAAAACCAATGCCCACTGGCAATTCTTTATTTGAAATATTTGGCAGCTCCTTATGTGCTTGCCAAACAGTCTCTGGTCCCCTTACTGCCATCGGAAAACAGGACCCCACTAGAGGCTTTCACTTTACCAGAAACCGCGGTACAAACTGAAAGTGCACTATCATGCATGTGAGGGTCACCAACTGCTCTGGGGAGCAGAAAGAACACAGTGGCTCCTGATCCAACCCCTCTGGCCCCTACCCAGAGACTGCAGAGGAGAAGCAGGGGCCAGACGGAGGCTTCTGGGTTCAAATTGGGACCTGGGCTGTGGTGGTGGTGCAAACTAGGGGAAAATGGGCAAACACCAGACAAATGGGATGCAACAGGTGCAATTGGGAGAATGGGGGCAAATAAAGTAAGCCCCTACAGGGGACTTACATCATTCTACACCAGAACTGGGCTCAGACCATACATGCAGGCACCTGAGTGCAGCACTAAGGGGGCTCTATATTGTTGATATGGTTTTCTTTTAAACTTGGAAGTTTATTGACAATTCTTTAATGGTACAATAACATAATTACAACTGGGTCAAGCATGTTTCATGCAGAAGAAAATAAATAAATTCATTTTTAGGTTCTCTAATGTCCCTATTAAACAGTTTTTGGTTGACTGTCCATTTTGTAATGTTCATAGATAAAAAGGAGCAGTAACTGTTCATCCACCTAAAGTCAGTGCCTTAGTTCTTTGTTGGGGTAGACTTTCTTCTTTCTCTGTTTAGGAGATACAGTATCCTCTAATCTTTTCTGGAGCTCCTGGTGGGTGGCTTGAGTGACCCCAACCCCCACACTCCCTGAAAGTTTTGTTTTATACTTTTAATCTCCTTCTTATCCTAAAATGAAGCATTTCCTTTTCATCTCTTATTCATTACAAATACAGATTTGGAACTCTTTATGCAAGGAAACATGCAGACATGCATCATGCTTTAATTCATGCTGCATGTGGTGAATTCTTATTTAACTGTCATTTGCACCATGCAGTTTATCAATGTTCTTGTATGGAATAAGACCCCTTCTATAACTAATGGGTACTAATCACTGCCATAGCCTCTTCCGTTACTCATCCTCAGACCTGGAAGGTATGAGCATTTGATCATTATTGTGCATGTCTTAACAACAAAGGGCAGTCTCTCTCTCCCCATCCAGATTCAAGGTGGAAAGTAGTGTCCCTGAATGCAAAAAGTCTTGGAAACAAAATGGATGACCTGTAGGCACAGATGGCAGAAAGAGGAGTGGACATCATGGCAGTTACAGAGACACGCCTAATCATGACTGGGACCTCTCATTCCCTAGTTATAAATTATACAGGAGGGACAGGGAGGTGATAAAAGGGGTGGGGTGGTGGGGTACATCAGGGAGGGTACACCATGTATGAGGGAGGAGTCAGTGGAGGGGAGGGTGGAAGGAAAGTGGATACAGTTTCTGTCTAATAGGGGGAGGAAACAGATCACCCAAGCAGGGTGAGGAAAGAGACAGGGAATTGAACTCACAAGTACTGACTGCTGCAGGGAAGGGAGAGGCTGTACTAGTGTAAGACGTTACCTGCTCAAGGTGGATTGGAGGGTACCTGTTATAACCTGTGGTAGGAGTTAGGTGATCCTAGATGTGATGCAAAGTGGGTTCCTGGGCATCACAGAACCCACCAGGGAGGGGGCGATCCTTGATCTGGTGCTGATGAATGGGGACCGCATCCAGGGTATAAGGGTCAAGGAGTCCCTGAGTGGGGGTGACCATTGTACAGTGTGGTTCTGGTTGAACATGGGCAGGGAAAGGCCCCCATGAAGATTAAAATCCTGGATTTTAGAAAGGTGGACTTCAGAAAGTTGGACAAGCTGTTAAGGAGTCACCTGACAAGCACCTAAGAAGATATGGGGGTGGACCAAAAGTGGTTCATCATCAAGGAGGGAATAATGTTTGCTACAAGAGAGTGCATTGGGCTCAAAGGGAAGAACTCAAGGCCAAAGCACCCAGCTGGTTTAGTACTGAGGTTGCCCAAGCAGTAAGGAATAAGTGGTCAGCCTACAAGAAATTCAGGAGGACCCAGAGGAGGAAGACATGGAGGACTAACAGAAGATAGCTAGCATAAGAACATGTATTTGTTTAGTTTTTGTTGACCAGATAAGTGTACTAGACAAATTCTGCCAATTTTCAGGCATGACCCAGGGGAAGGTGATACAGATGAATGCCAGCTGACCTTGGTGGTATATTTAGTGAATGGGGAGAAATTTGGCCAGGGCACTGGGGAAATTCCCCTACTCTTCCAGTAGGGGGACCCATGATGGTCTGACAATCTGTCAGTGCATTGGTTGTGCACAGCAAGGAAGGACATGTGGGAGGTAAGGGAGCTGGTCTTCTCCCTAGCCTCAGACCTGGCAAGACCATGGAGGATGACGAACAACCAAAAAATGGTGTGGAGACTGCAGACACTGCAGCAGCAGCAAGAGAGGAGCAAGGAGATGAACAGAATGTACAAGCTGAAGTGGAGAAGAAGTAAACTGAAATGAAATGCTTTCCATGGAGACAGAGGGCAGCAATACAGTGCTGGTCACAGTGAGCAAACAAAAGTCTGGAAAAAAGCTCAAAGGAGGAAAAAGTTTGAAAGCAATGCATAATGTAAAGCCCAGAGTCAGTAAGCACATGAATAGTGCTGAAAAAATGTGAAACTGAGCATAAGTGTACAGTTAGGGCTGACTTGGCAGCTGGTCAGGAGGCTGTGTGTAATGCTGAGGAGGAAAATGACATTTCGTAGGAATTGGCAGATGAAACTGTAAAAGGAAAGGATGATTCCAGTTGGAAATGGCTTGTCCCAGGGAAAATAAATGAACAAAAACAAAAGTCTGAGGGAGATGGAAGGAATATAACTACACAACAGGAGGGACAAAAAGTGAATGGAAAAAGTGATACAGAGGGGTTTCAGGACTTTAAAGATACACCTGACTGGGTGAAAGATGCCCTAACAAAAGCAGAGTGGACACACAATGAGGATGATTCTGGGTGGGATCCAAATGGGGCCAGTATGTCAGGCCAAAAGGATACAATAATGAATGATCACAATAAAGACAATAATGACTTCCAGAATAAGGGGAACATGAATACTGATGATACTAGAGAAATAGAAGGGATGACAGAGTATGAGAGTGGGGAAACATCAATGGAAATGGAACAAAAAACAATGCAATCCAACAAAATTCAAAGTGAAGGGGAGATAGAACAAAAAGAAAGAGTATGGGGAGGAAATACAAAAGAAAAATGTTTTCCAGGGGAGGCAAGGCCATAACAGGCCAAAAGAAGAAACTCAGTTAGGCTGCATTTCAGAGGGGCAGCTGCAGATGACCCAGATAGGTTATTTATAGGAAAGCAGCTAATAAAGGAAAGTATGAAATTTTATCCCTCTGAGATATACGCTTTAATACATGTACCGGGGAGCAGTGAATATGACATCAGTTTTAAACACCCAGGAGGTCTTGACCAATTCTGGAAATAGTACCACCAAATGAAAAACACAGTGTTATGGAGAGAATTTATTGCTATTCCCCCTAACAAAACCGGCTTTTAAAATAGTTATGGTACTTTTTAGAAGTGAAGGGTGAATGTGATGGATATTTCCTTCTGGCTTAAACAAAGGTGTGTGGTACATGGGGCCCTGTAACCCACGCTAGATGAAGAATGTATATGGACAGGGGGATGGAAGTACAAAGTTACTCTGAAAAAACAAGATGGGGAAACACAACACATACTGAACTGCTCTTTTGGGGGGCAAGATAGAGGCATCATATTCTATGCAGGACAACCACGAGCATGTTATTGATGTGGGGAAAAAGCCATCTAAGTAATGCATGTGAAAAAATAAAGTATGGAATGTGTGGTGAACTAGGACATTATGGGGGAGAATGTAAAAACAAAAAGAAATGCGATTTATGTGAAGAAGAAGGACATATTTTTATGAATTGCCCCTAGGCCTCGAGCAACAGTCCAGATCCAAGTGAAAGGGCAGACCAAGATGTTTATTTAGCATTGGCCCAAAAAGAAAAAAATAAACAAGATAAAGTTGTGATGGATGCTCCAAATGAAGAAAGAGGTTATGTAGAAAATAGGACTGAACAGCCCCCCAAGAAAAAAGAGAGGACGGGACTGAAGAAAAGAATGACTGCCAGAGTAAGAAAATGCAAGAAACAAATGCGAAGAAAGGAAATAAAAGGGAAGGAGAAAAATTCACTATGGTAACAAGGTCTACAAAGAAAAAACAGGGAAAAGCCTGGAAAGGAAAGGAGAAAGACAGAGAGGTATTGGGAGATTATTCCAGAGTGCATAAAGGTTCAATTAAAAAAAAGATATATACGTTGTTACAAGATAAGGAGTGGGCAACACTGGATGAAGATTCAGACATAATAAGCCCAGATATATCGGAGGGGGAAGACTCATTAAATGGAGATACTACAAAGTGTACAAACTTGAAGCCTGGGCTAGCCTCTACTCTCCAGACATAATTGCCATCTCGGAAACCTGGCTAAAGCCCAATATTCTTCTGCCGGAGGTGGAATTACAGGGGTTCAATTCATTTAGGAAAGACAGGAAAGGGAATAAATGTGGAGGAGTTCTCCTCTATGTAAAATCCCAACTCAAAGCTACCCAGATGACTACCCCTGATCTTGAAAGAGAGGGCTGCGAAGCAGTGTTCACATAACTCCTAGTAGGGGGAACAAAGCCTCTTGTAATGGTGCGCCAAACTAAAGGGTGAAATAAAAGACAGCCTAGAAGGAGCTAAATTAACCTAACTAATAAGTAAACCCATAATACAGGAAACCATACCACCCTAGGCTGGGTGCTAGCATCCAATCCTGACAGAGCCAAAATAGTTGGAACATGCACAGACTCCCTCAGTGGCCACATGCTAGTCTTCCTGGTGTGGAAAAATAGCCACCCCAAACAACCACCAAGGACTTTCTGGTCCAGAAACTACCCTGCATTGCACAAAGGGGCCTTTTTGAAATCCCTGTCAGAAGTGGACTGGGCCCAGACTCTAGACACCCCAATCATAGATGAAGCCCTGGAGGGTTTTACCAAGCACTTCCTATCTGTGGCCAATAAACATGCACCCCTAAAAAAGATCAAGGTCAAGGGTCAGGACACCAGATGGCTTAACCCAGATCTGAAAGGCATCATGAAAGAAAGGGACAAACTATGAGGCAAATTTAAAGTTACAAATCTGCATCAGGACTGGGTTAAATACCAGGAAACCAGAAACATCTGCAAGAGGCAGCTCAAAAAAGCCAAAAAGAATTTACTTGCATGCTCTGCAATCCAGGAACCTGTCTGATCCAGAGAAATTCTGGGGTCATAGCAACTCGCTCCTAAATGGCAAAAAAAGTAGGGTGACAGGGGAAATAAAGGTCAACGGGACACCTCTCATCACCCCAAAAGACACTTCAAATGCCTTCAATGACTTCTTCTTGAACCTACAGCAGTACAAAACCAGCAATCCCAACCAAGGTCAAGGAAGCCCAGAGAATCAAGAGACCCCCCAGCAGGGCCCTGAATTCCACGTAAAACTTACATCAGTAGGAGAGGTACTGATGCTCCTCAAGGGCATAAAACCAGACAGTGCGGCAGGCCATGACAAACTCAAAACTAAACTGTTGAAGATTGCAGCCCCATCATTGCAATACTGATAACCCAGCTATTCAACAGGTCCCTGATGGAAGGGAGAGTACCCGCCCTATGAAAGGTGGCTCTTGTGACCGCAATTCCCAAAAGCGGGCCACAGAAGGACATGGAAAACTTCAGACCAATCTCCATTCTCTGCACCCTAAGCAAGTTACTTGAGAAGGTGGTCTACAAACAGGTCAATAAGTACCTGGGAATGCACAACCTGCAAACAGGCCAACAGCATGGTTTCAGAAAGAGATACGGCACTAATATGGCACTGGTAAGCTTCATCACTGATGTGCATAAAGCTCTGGACCAAAACAAACTCCTTTGAGCAGTCTTCATTGATCTAGCAAAGGCGTTTGACCTAGTCAACCACAAGGTGCTCTTAGGACACCTGGGTGGCCTAGGGTTTGACACACTGTCCCTAAAATGGCTTTCCAGTTACCTCCACGGCAGGATGCAAATGGTCTAGTGGAACAGTGCCAAATCAGATTAGTGTCCAGTGTTAGACAGAGTTCCACAGGGCTCTATCCTAGGCCCTCTGTTATTCTCCTTATTTATCAACAACCTACCCCTACACTGTGGTGGAGCAAAGGTCATGCTATACACAGATGAAGCAGTACTGTACAGAAACAGTAAGGACTTGGAATTACTAAACTCAGAGCTGCAACAGGATTTCTCAACACTAGAAGACTGGTTCCAGGCAAACAGGCTGGTTCTAAATAGCATAAAGACCAAAGCCATGCTCTTTGGCCCCAAAAAGCTTGGCCCACGCCGGGCTAATCATCTATCGCTCTCTACCTCAGATGGAACAGAGATAGAAGTGGTGGACAATATCAAGTATTTGGGAATGTTCATTGACCAGGAAATCTCTTTCAGGAAACACATAGACCACCTAACAACAATAGTAAACTGAAAACTTGGGTTCCTGCACAGACTAAGCTCCTAACAGACTAAAGAAACCAGGCTTGCAGTCAGCAATGGGACTATCATTCCCTTCCTGCTCTATGGTGCAACAATGCTTCAAGGACTGAGGGCAATGGAACATGCGCGTCTGAGTACGCTGTACCACAGAATCAGCCATTTCACTGGTGGGGCACAAAGAATGGAGCACCACTGCAATGTACTACAAGCGTTAAACTGGCCACACCTTGAAGTGAGACTCACCTATCTCTCCCTGTGCTTAGCTTTCAAATTGCAGCAACCTGATGCCCCACCAAGCCTAAGAAATCTACTAACCCCAAAAGCAAACAGGAGGGAGCTCAGGTCGACAAGCTACTAGAACCCCCATGAGCCAGATCAACTATGGGACAATGGTCACCTAGAATATCCTCCCCAAACTCTGGAATAATCTCCCAAGACAACTCCAGGACTGTCCCTTTCTTGTGAGGTACAAGAAAAGGTTAAAACTACACCTAAGTAGTGGGTCTCATTGCAGGTGCTGCAACCCATAAAGGCACCTCTGCTAAAGGGGGATGTCTCACATAAATGCAGACAAAAAGGGAGGGAGGAACAGTAAGGAAGGACATAATGTACTGAACTGCACTTACGTCTACTACCTACTCATGAATGTATGTAACTAACAAGGTTGTTCATACGTAAACTTGCCTATGTCATCTGTAGTAATGTATATCTCTTCGACATGTATACATGATTAATGTACCACATACTGTAGTACAGTCAAAAGCATTGGTTTTCTTTTCCCCTCTAGGTACATGTAACTAATCCCGGGTTACCCCTGAAAAAGGGACTGTCAAAGTCTCAGTGGGCCTACCCGGTTACCACATTTTGAATAAAATAAAATAAATAAGATACACAAGATTCAAAAAAAAAGGAAAAAATCTAGGGACACAGGATGAAGTGAAAAAGAAAACTTATAATAATGGACAAATTAAATTGTGTCATGTGTAAAGTGAATAGCATTAAGTCTAAGGTCAAAAGGTTAACAACCTTTAAAATACTGAGTGACCTGAAAAGTGATAGCATTATAATGAAAGATACATGGTTACATACCATACAGGAGTTACAACAAACTCAGAGAGATTGGAGATGGGGTCTTCCCTCTGGACAATAAGGGAAGAAAGATGTTCAGGGTTGGGGGTACCCTTTATGACAAGTAAGGTTCAGGTATGGAAGATGGTAGATTTAGTTACAGGGAGAGTATTTAATAAAGATATTGTAATAAAAGTAGTAGCTGTAAGGATTGTGGTACTGTATAATCCTCAAACTAAACTAGAAAGGACCCAGATTATGGAATTGTTAGAGCTATATTTACAAACCTCAAGGTTAGTGTTATGGGGGGGATTTTAACTGTAGTCTGACAAAGGAAGATTGGGGGAGGAAAACAGGTAAAATTATTAGTGATACTAACTGCCTAAAGAAAATTCTTGAGAAAGCAGGTATGGATGATACATATTCGATTAAAGGGAAAAAAGAGAGCATAACTTTTATAATGGGAAGTTATCAACACGAATAGATTTTGGATGCTTCAAAAGAAATCAAAACTAAAAGACATAGGGGTAATTCCAATAGAAACAACTGACCATATGGTAGTAAGTCTCACAATAGATTTAGGGAAAAATATGAACTTTGGTGTAGGGTATTGGAAAATGAATACAGACATGTTACAAGAAGAAAGGTGTACAGACAGAATTAAGGATTTGTTGGAGGCTAGAATGACAGTAGTAGATTTATATGATAGTAAGTTAAAATGGTGGGAAGATACAAAGTGGGATTTGAAAAAACTATGCAGGAAGAGGCAAGGAATAGAGAAGCAACAAACTATGGAAAATATTTAAGTCTAAGAGCTAAATTATATAAATTAATTACTGAGAGAAAGATGGAAAACAGATGTTGGGCAACAAATAGAAACAAAAGAAGAAATGAAAAAATATCAATATAATAGAATAAAATCATTCATTATGGAGCAAGAAAGTGGAACACGAGGTTCAAAAAAACAGACAAATCCATTTGATGGTAATAGGGAAAGAAAAGAAAAGAAGAAAGAGTGATGTATGAACTTAAAGATAAAAATGGAAAAGTATATATTGACATAAGAAATATTAAACATATAGTACAGGATTTTTTTAAACAAAAATACCAAAAACAAGGAGAGGAAAAGAAAAAAGCATTATTTGAAAAATCAAAACTTCCATGTTTAGAGGAAAATTAAATTAGAATTTTGAATGAAAATATTAGAGAGGGAGAGGCGAGAGAAGCAATTGGAACTTTATCTAATAACACAGTTCCTGGTGTAGATGGCATACCAAATGTATTTTATACAATTTTTGAGGAGGAAGTAGTACAAATGTTGACTTTAGAATTTAATGAAATAGAGAAGGAAAGGAAAATAATGGAAAGTATAAAAATGGGAATAACAATAGTTTTATATAAAAAGAAAGGGGAAAAACAAATGAAAAAAACTGGAGACCCATCAGTTTGTTAACAGCTGATTATAAAATGTAGGCAAAAATTATAAATAACAGAATGAAAGAGTTTGCTGGTCAACTTATTATGAAAACTCAGACATGTGCAGTGCCAGGGAGTGTCATAAGAGATAATTTAGTATATATAAGGGAAATAATGAATGAAGGTCAAGTAGGGAGAATAGAGGAATACTTACATATGTTGGACTAAGAAACAGCTTTTAATGTAATAAAGCATACCTATATGTGGGATATATCAAATGAATACAAATTTTCTGAAAAAATAATTAAAATAATTAAAGCTTTGTACACAGAAGCACAGGTTTATCCCCTTTTAAATGGACATTTGGGTATCTCAATGTATATTAAAAATGGGGTACATCAAGGGTGCGCTTTAAGCCCACTGTTGTATGTTTTAGGATTGGATCCAATTTTGAGAAGTTTGGAAAATAATACTAATATTCAATACATAGAATGGAATGGGCAAAAACTTAGGAAAACAAGTGCATATGCTGATGATTGTATTGCGATGGTTAAAGACCAGCAAGATGGGGAAGCAGTAATACAGATGTTAGATGCATATAAAGGATATACAGTAATACAAATAAACAAAGAAAAAAGCAAAATATTTTCATTAGGGAAAGAAAAGGGAGGAGAAATAGGGGATTTAGAAGTTGTGCAAGGGTGTTTAAAGATCTTGGGAGTTTGGTTTGGAGGGCAGGACCCTTAGGTTAAGAACTGGGAAGAAAAATATAAAATAGCAAAGGAAAAAATTAAAACATGGATGGAATGGAAGATGACAAGAGAAAAAAAGAATGCATTTGTTAAGGACTATTATAATCCCAATTTTTTTATATATAGCATGACCCAGATATTCAGACTGCACATGACAATGGCGCAAGCATGGATGCAGCGCATCCGGGATGCACCGGGCCCAGGACCAGGTGATATTCAACAGTGATGTGCCATTGCATAGCACCGTTGAATATGGCACAGACTACGCATGGCACAGTGGCACTGTGCCGACTCAAGTCACAGATCGGGAGCACGGGGATGCGCCAGTGCAAAAGCAGTTGTGCAGGCTCCAGCACCCGTGATATTCAGAAGAGGGCATGCAAATGAGACCATAATACATGCATGACACAGCCGGGGCCATTAGCATGTTGTTATGGCTTTATTTGCATGCCTTGTGCAGGGTAGCCCGGCGAATTGTGCCTGGCACCCTGCACAGCATGATGTGTAGACTGAAGAGGTCCCAGGGCATCCCCTGCCCTGTAGCCATGATCATGGGTATTCATGTGTAAAACACAATCCCTGGCAGTCTAGTGGTACCCATCCTCTCTCCCATTGCTGTGATCGCCGTTAAATTATAATTACTACATTCCCTGGTAGACTAGTGGTACCCCCCCACCCATAGCACCAATTGCCGGTAAAATGCCATAAATACATTCCTTGGTGATCCAGTGGCACCCCTGAGCCCTTCCGCCCACACAGGACGCATTGCCCACCCCAGTCCCCCCGTCATGGGTAGCGAGCGGCTGCAACCCACCCATATACACTTCAGTCAGCCTTCCTCAATGACAAGCTACAGTATGGGCTTACAGGGCATACTGTATTAGACAGTCACAAATATGTGAATTCATTCAACATATTTGTTACTATCTAGTACAGTATGCCCTGCAAGCCCATACTGTAAGCTGTCATTCGGAGAAAGTGCCAGACAGCGGTTGGTATGTGGTGGGTTGCTAATCAATAACAGGAGAGGAGCAGTGGGCAGGGGTCTACCAATGGAAAAATGAAGTACTGAATCCTAAAAATATTGCGGCATTACTGCGATCGAAACTGGGGTGAGGAACCACTCAGAAGATATGACGTGATGCTTCGCGATGATTACGCCGCAATGGGAGGAAGAGCACCACTGAACCCTGAGGAAGTGGTGATGTCATGGCAATCACGGCAACAGGAGAAGTACCACTAGACTACCAGGGACAATATGGGTGCCTATGGACAGTGTTCTGGGTGGGCAGGTGGCCACCCATGGCTGGTGGCTGCTGTATTGTGCCCTGCAATACAGAAGCCCACCTGTGGGTGGCCAGGATTTGTTCCTCCCATGGGCTTAGCTTTGAGCCCCCCTATGCGGTGCAATGCAGGGTTGTGCCAGCATATGCGCTGCACATCCCGGGCTGAATATCAGGATGTGCTGCATATGCATGGGCACGCCCCCGCCCCCTGCATTTGCGCCACATACATTACCATTGCACCCCAGCGCATCGAGATTTTCGCTGTGCCTGGCAGCCTTTTGAATATCCCACTCTGTTGCGGCATGTGCAACTCCTTTGAATATTTGGGCCCATATATTTTTTCAGATACTGCAGGTAATGCAAACAAAAATTTTGAGTTTATGTTTTCAACTGTAGATTAACTCCTGTAAAAAGAGGAATTACATATAGGCCAATAAAAGAAGGGGTTTAAATATGGTACAGCCGATAGTCTTCTTTATCAATATCTATGTGTATGCAAATATTCTGCCCATTTTAAAAGGGGAAGAGAAATTATGGATGCCATTTGTGAAGGGCTGGGAACAGGTTTTGATTCAAAATATAGGCATGAAAGGAAATATAAAAGGAAGGAAGTACATACCAAAGTATATGGAAATAAGTAGGAAATGCATGACAGTGGGGGGAGGTCACAGTGGATTTATTATTAAGGAAAAGTAGGGAGCAGTTATACAAGATAATTATGGAACAAAACTTTTATGAAACAACAGTTTTTAAAGTAGATAGTGAGATATATATAATGTGTTGGAAATAACATTAGAAAAAAGAATACCAAAAAAGATGAAAGAAAAGGTGTGGATGTATAGCCATGGAAAGCTGTATGTGAAAGGAAATCAAAAACAGAAATGATGGAGGAGAGAATTTCTGGAGAAGTACAGTGTGGATTACAAGAAGAAAGTATGAAGCACCTCTTTTTGAGTGTAGTTTTATAATTTTGTTTTGGGAAATGTTAGCTAAATGTTGGAATATGAAGTGTTTTAAAAATATGACATGATATTTTGGTATATGGGCAGTTAACTAAGGAATGGGAAGGAATGAATAAAAGTACAGTATATGTAGTTTTTGCAATACTTAAGTGGGCTATATGGCAGAATAGATGCCAGAGGATTTTTAAAGAATAAAGAAAAAACTGTACAAGATTTATTGTTTAGAATACAGGTAGACATTGATAAAGTGCAGGAAGAAGAATGTAGAGTATTTGGAGAAGAAAGAGCAAATGATTTGTGGAAAGAAATGACTGGAACCGGATAAAAATGTGAAACATTGAAGTATGTAAGTTGTCTGTTTTTGGTTGTAAATAAAAACTTCCCCTACTCTTTTCGAGAAGTGACATGGGATCTTTAACATCCACCTAAACTACCACCAGAACAGGCAGATGGGACCTCAGTTTAATGTCTCATCCGAAAGATGGCACCTCAGGAGTGCAGCAACCCCCTCATGCAGCATTACAGTAACATAAGAAAATAAGAAAAGTGTTGGCAGATGGGGACCATGTGATCCATCTAGTCCTTCCTAACTTGTCCTTTATGTCTGTCCCATGTGAGTTTGAAATCCCTGATTGTCTTTAATACTACCACCTCCTGGGGTAGGCTGTTCCATGGGTTTATCACTCTTTCTGTGAAGAAGTACTTCCTGAAATTGCTTTTGAACCTTCCTCCTACTAGTCTCATATCATGCATAACATTGATGTTCTACCCCCCTGGATCTCCTCCTCCTTTCCCTCTCATTTTCCGACACTCCTATTTCCCTCATCCTCTCTCCTCTCCCTCCCCTGTGTACCTCCTCCCTGTTTCCTTCCCTTTGTTTCCCACCTTCCTCCCACCCCACCCGCCTCTCTGCCCTGGCTTTCCCATGCCCTTCCACCCACCCCCTCTCTGTCTATAGTCATTCTTTGCCCCTCCCTCCCCTCTCCTCCCTCTCACTTTCTCTTTCTCCCCTCCCTCATTTCTCATTTCCCTGATCCTCCCCATCTCCTCAATTTTCTCTTGTTCACCATCTCCATCATTTTTACTTTTGTTCACCTCCCCCTCCCACCCTGGTAAATCACTGGCCACTATAGGATTCCGGATCTCTGCTTGTCACTTCTCACCCTGATAACATGGGCCTCCCTGCTGTCTATTCTTATTACCACTTCAGACAATAGAACTGATGCTTTAACATGTTCTAGCAACCTAGATAAGTGTTTTCATAACTTACCTAATTTTAGTTCTGACGCACACCGTGTTTCCTGACACATCCTATATTGCTAACTGCCTTATTTTCTTAACTGGGCCAAGTGACCTTGTCCTGGTTATACTACTGTGTGATAGCCTGACCCCAAAGCAACTGTCTATATCTGCAAAAGTGCATAACTTTATCAACTGAACCTGTTCTAGCATTTTCTGCTCAGTATTTTGTACTCATTGTTTGATACTTTTACTGTATGTAAAATTGCTTTACTGTAAACCGAACATTTGATGATCGTGTATATGTAACCTCTGTATTTGAATTTGTACATATGTGATTGCTATGATGTGGAACCTCTGTAAAAGAGCCTTTGGCTCAAAGGTACTTTCCTAGATAATAAATAAATAAAATTAAAAATGCCTTCTCGTGTGTGCTGCTGTGTTCTGTCGAAACAGATTGCCTGTCTGAGCTGTGTTAGATCCCTTCATGTACTTAAATGTTTCAATCATGTTCTCTCTGTTTCTTCTCTGCTCAAGGAAGTATAGGTGTAGCTCCCCGAGTCTTGCTTCATATGACCTGTGATGCAGTCCATGCACCATCTTAGTAGCCCTTTTCTGCACCATTTCCAAAAGGTCAATGTCCTTCTTGAGGTGAGGTCTCCAGAACTGAATGCAGTACTGTAAGTATGGCCTCACCAAGGACCTGTAGACAAGCATGATAACCTCCCTCTTTCTACTAGAAATACCTCTACGTATACATCCTAGGATACTATCCACTTTCTGTGCTGCTGTCTCACATTGTTTTCCTACCTTTAATTCATCAGTGATGATTTTGCCGAGCTCTTACTCCGTTTGTTTCCTCAAGTTGATGTCCTTCCAGTGTATACTTTTTTCTAGGGTTCCTCTTTCCAAAGTTCATTACCTTATCCTTTTTGGCATTAAATTGTAACTACCAGTCCCTGGACCAATCCTCTAGCCTTCTAAGGTCAGCTTCCATGTTGTCTGCTTCTTCCCTTGTGTTCACTCTGTTGCAGAGTTTTGTATCACCTGCGAACAGGCAAACCTTCCCTGTTAGTCCATGCACTATGTCTGCTATAAATATGTTAAAAAAGATCTGTCCCAGTACCAATCCCTGTGGGACATCATTGGTCACCCTACCCTCCCTTGACAATGATTCATTGGCTAGCACTCTCTGGGTCCTATCGTTCAGCCAGTTACTGACCCAGCTGACCATCTTCTGGCCAACTCCCGTATGTACCAGCTTGTTGGTTAGCCTTCTGTAAAGGACAGTGTCAAAGGCCTAGCTGAAATCTAGGTATACAACATCAACCGCCTCTCCCTTATCCAATGTTCTGGTGACCCAGTCAAAGAAGCTGATCAAGATGGTTTGACAAGTGTCCTGCTGTGAAGCCATGTTGCTTTGGGTCCATTTTTCCAGTGTCTGTTAGGCACACCACTATTTTATTTACTGAAATGTTTCACCAGGAGGGCACACCGAACAACAAGTTGCCTGCTCACGGTGCGACCTGGAGGGAGGGGTTACATAGGGTTGTGAAGGATGATCAGTTACAATAGTATGTGGGAAGTACAAACAAAACAACATTGCAAGATTGTGCAACAGTTGGAACACAATGTATTGTACAATAAACAGTAGTGGAACATTGAGTAAATTACAATGCATGTCCAAAATCATACAAAAGAACACATGAATGTACAAAACAGTAATAATGCTATAGAACCATTTATAGTGCATGAGTGTACCAGGAGCAGGCTCAAGGTAGTACGCAAGTGCTGTTGGAGTAAAAAGGATGGGGCTAGGTTGTGCAAACTGGTGACCCAGAAGGGCAGGTGGAGAAGGGGGGGGGGAGAGGCAAGAACTGAATATGAGGAGAAGGGGTAGCCATTTCCTGATTTTGCCCCCTTCAGGATGTTGAGAACCAGGGGCGTAGTTTGTTATTTTTACAGGGGGGCAAAGTAACAAAAAAGTCCTGATTTTCACATATCACGACAGTGAAGAGGGTGGGTGGCTTGCGTAATGCAAACAAATCAACCAGCATCAAATAATGCCCAAAAAACATTTAAGACTACAGCTGAATAACTCCTGGGAGGGACCAGCCCAGGCCAAGTCAGAGCACTTCCCAACCCCACCAGTTTTACTGCAGCCTGCTCTTGGCCCAACTCCTCCTGAGACCAGAGTTGAAAAACTGACCGAGATGTTTTGTATTCAGTTCTTCGTTCTTCTGCCTTGGGAGTGAGGACTTACTTGTAAAATTGAAAATATGTAAGGAACTTAACTTCCTTCTCAAGAGGACAGGACCTCCCCTCAGCTTCAATTCAAATCAGTCTTGACCTAATTTTGCCCCCACCTGAACCTCCAGGTGGATAGCTCACTAGTCTCTCACCCCTTGCTGCTTACATAACCCTTCCAAGTCCAGCCCTTATAGTGGATCCTGAACTTCTTGAAATGTCTGCTTGAGCTAGCCCTCCCACCCTTGAGGAGTGCAAAACGCGTGTTTCAAGGAAGTGCAGCAAATGGCTGTGCCACCTCAGTATACCTATAAATGTGGATGGTATGGGAAACATCCCAGCATGTGCATCCTCACAGCATGAGCCCTTATTTACAAAGATTACACAAAAAAATGCGATTATACAATGACAAGAATGAATGCTGGCCTCTGATTGGTCAGTCTTGGGCTAGACCCATGATGCTATCCCAGTACATCCGATTCATCACAGGTCTAGTTTCAGCCTCTCCATGAACCTCTTGATGATTGTTAGCATTAGTGTGGTTTTTTGTATCTTCTCTTAAAAATATTTTTCCACACCAAATAAAACATCTTTAAAATCATTTTTTTTAATTCTGTATAACAACACGCCATTGTATAATAGCAATAATGCCCTCCAAGTGTGTGTCATGGTAGGATAACGTCATGCCTTATGTATTGGATGCACTCATGCCCAACCACCTGAGGCGTGACGTTATCCCAGCATGACACACGCCCTGTCGGGCATTATTGCTTACTTGCACCCAGTGTTAACACTTTTCTTTGTTATAACCAAGTTAATTCATTAGTCTCCCATCCCATCCCATCCCATCTCATATTATTCAGTGTCACATGCCTGAATCTGGTTAGGTAAGGTAAGCGAAGAGGATAATGCTGTCCTCAAGCAAGCAAGCATTGCATACATAAGCATGGGACTTGCTGATATCCCTCAGGCGGTGCTCTTAACAAGCATGCTGATGTACCTGGGACAGTGCAACAGAACAATGTAAATCCCTAATTGTTCAAGATGATCATGGGCATGGTGTGGCCACACCACAACCCTACCACTCTCCTCCCCATGGGCTCCTTAAGGAATATGCATCTCTGTCCATGCCCAGGGTTACACAATCCCATCCAAGCAAACATGGACTGCCCTGGCACAAAAGTGGTCGCACCACATAACCTAAGAGAACAGACGCCACATGAAGTTTGCTGGAACAACGACTCCAGATACCTGTGCACAGCCTTGCAGGACCCACCCTGAAAGATGAGTACTTGGTTGGTGGTTTTTATTAGCATCACCTATGACAGTGTGTGATGGGCCGGTTGTGGTAGCCCAGGTTGCCGTGGATGCTCCCCCCCCCCCACAGACTACTTCCAAAATTGTCTCATCTGACAGTTTTGAAGGCACAAATGAAACATGGTTGCTTCAGTTTGATGTGGTTTAATACAGTTTTTTTTGTCTGAGCGTGTCTCTATTCTTCTACACACAGACACAGACAGACACACACACCCCCAAAAAATGAACTTTTTTTATACCATGTTTACATTCAGGATAGAGACAGGGTAAAGCAGGTCCAGGCAGTACAACATGGTAAATGAAACAATGCATTTTACAATGCCCAACAAACCACCAAAAGACCACAAAACAACAGACTTTCCCCCTGCCCTGGGGGGGGGGGATGGCTAAGTCACAGGTCAGGGTGCTAAATGAGGAGGAGAGACCACAGAACATCTTGTCGAACCTCACAGTAAGGTGAAACTACATAAACATGCACAATTTTTATACTGCAGGATTTCATACTTTCCAACAGTTCCTAATTTTGACACAGAAACTTATCTTTAAGTGCTCAAGTCCCTTGTACTGGGAGGTAAGCATGGCATGGACCCAGCAGACTGGCATACATGTTGAAAAAATATTTCTGTGCCAGTATTCCTGTCACCCCCTCCCCTCCTATCACCAGTGGCCAGAACCATTTTTTTCAGCATGTGTACCAGTCCACCCTGGTCAGCACAGCAGCACAAAGCTGGCAGGGCAGCAGAAGGCACAGCAAGCAACAGTGAATTAAATGTCCATGCAAAAAGCTACAGCCCATTTTCCCCACCCTAGACCTGCAAGGCCACTATCTCCACCCAGACTGGCCAGCTCAGCTATTCTCTGCACCCTGATGGACTTGCACAGCCACTCTCCACACTCTGTGTCCACCCCACCAGCACAGCCACTCTCCCCACCCCACCCAAGCAATACCATTTCCAGCTCATTTATCTGGTATCCGCTCCCAGGCATCCAGGTCTGTGCCTCCCCTATCACAGGCACACAAAATAAATAAACCACATTTTATACCGCATTTTGTTTATGTTTCTTTCTTTGTCTGGAAAGAGATGTTGAGCTACCAGTCAGCACAGTTTGCCTGGTATACAATTACAACCCACACCGACACAATGCCAGTGCCTCCACCCACCACACATAGTGCCCCACCACACCACACAATGCTTGTATCCCCAACCCACTCACACAAATGACCAGTATCCGAAACACCACACACACACACACGACCAGCAGTGTCCCCAACCCAACACACACGACCAGCAATGTCCCCAACCCCACACACACACGATCAGCAGTGTCTCCAACCACACACACACACACACACACACACAACCAGCAGTGTCCACAACCCCACCCACACACAAGACCAGTGTTGCAACCCCCCCAAAAAAAATCATGGCCAGTCAGTAGTCACTATAACAATAGCCAGGTAGTAGAATAATCATTTCTTTAGGGTGCATGTTTTAGTGTAATATTTTTTTTGCTAGTCTTGTAACACTGTACGGGGGAGAACACACAAAGCTACCCCTTTGGTTGTGTTTGCCAGGCAATGAAGACAGAGACAGCAAGGCCAAGGAATCTGTCTATTTCACCCCTCCACAGTGGACGATCGGAGAAATCAAAAAAAGTGAAAGATTACTTTTACAGCAAGGTAAAGGATGAGGGGGAAATAATGTTTCAATATTTACTAATGTTTGTATGCTAGCTGCAGGCACAGGTCAGTGAGATACATCCCTTGATAGGTAAAGGATGAGGTGGAAATTACGTTTTAACATTTACTTATGTTTATATGCTAACACTCAGTCAGCAAGCACAGAATGTCCCCCCTGCTAACCAACACGGACAGTCCACCAGAAACCCAGTCAGCAAACATGGACAGTCTCCCCCTTCACCCCACCAACAAGAACAGTCCCCCCAGACACCCGAACAGTCCCCCCTCCCCACCAGACACCAGGCCAGTGAGTATAAATTCCCCCTCCCAACCGACAAGGACAGTCCCACTAGACACCCAAGCAGCCAGCAAACATGGATGGTCACCCCATATCCCACCAAGGACAGTCCCCACCCTCGACACAGCTAGCAAACACAGAATTTCCCCGCCCCATCAACATGAACAATCCCCCAAACACCTGGCTAGCAAACACGGAGGTTCCCTCCCCAACAACATTGATAGTCCATCCTAGACACCTGATCAGCAATCACCGACATTCACCCCTTAAGCCAGCATGGAAAAGATCCCCAAAGACACCCGACCAGCAAATAGATCCCCCCTCCCACAAAGGCCTGTGAGGCAAACATGGACAGTCCTCCTTTTCACCATCATGGACAGTCCCCCCAGACAAATGGCAACAGCTAAGTCCACCAAACAATGGCTAGTGTCACCACCTACCATCACAGCCAGTGTCCACATCACCATGGCTATGCATCTCCACCCCACCAGACCCCAGAATAGAAAACAGGCTGTCCCCCACCCCACCAAACACTGACTGCCCTCCCAGTCCCAAACACTAACCACCCCAGCCCCAAACACTGATCGTCCCCCCAGTCCCACCAAATGCAGGCCCTCCCCCAGCACCAAACACTGACCATCCTCTCAGTGAGTCAGCCCCAAAACATACAAACTGTCTCCCCCGACTCCAACCCCACAACACAGACCATCCCCAGCCCCACAAGCCAGAGACTGTCCAGTGAGTTTTCCCAACAAACCCACCATACCAGTAGCACAGTAACTGGTGTCCCACCCACCAACATGACCAGTGTCACAACATACCAAAATAGGCTCCCCACCCACCCCACCAACATGGACAGCCTCAACAGCCAGCAATCCCTCACCCAAAAGAAACACAAGCTGACAGCAAACCTTCACCCGCCCCAGACACAGCATGGCCAAGAGACAACCCCCTCAAAAGACTCATTTCTAGGATGTGAATGGTATTAATTTCCAACAACCAGCACAGTTACTCACAAAATCAGTAAGGGCACAGACAGAGCAGCATGTAGTAGAGCACGGCAAGGCCAAGAAGGCAGGTCAGGTAGCCAAGTCTCTCCCAACAGTCCCATTCCTCTCCTGATTAATCCCCCGATGAGACAGTAACTCGTTTTTTCTGACACCAGATGAACGTGTCGCATTATGGGTCTGCTATAGCCTGCATGACCGCCGGCTTCCTCACTGTTCTGGTCCTGGCTGTTCACTGACCTGAATAATCCCTCTCGGTGGACCATGGGACTGGTGGGCAATGGGCATGGTGTGGGACTCACCGACAACACGGTAAATCTTTTCTGGCCTGCTGGACACAGGAGCTGGAGTGTGCAGGCAAGCCTGTGCGTGCCTTTGACTCACTGTAATTGTACTACTCGGCTCTCCGCCCCTGGTCTGTCCCGGTGGTAGAGCCTTGTGGCCTTGAGCCTCTAGGCTCTCGGGGATGGGAGGCTAGGTGGCAGTGGGAGGCCAGAGCACAGCTGGCTACACTGAGAAACAGAGTAGGTAGTCAGAGGACTCGGGTGAGGTATATTTAAACTAGGCTGTTTGGGACAGGAGGAGGGTGAGAACACTAGACTGACTGAGACACACAGGTGACACCTGACAGACAACCAACGACTGCTCGACATCCTCAGAATAGCTATCTCTCCTCAGCCCTACGCTATATGGATGCTGCTGCTGCTCCTCTTCATGGAAGGCACACAGACAACTAAATGGCGCCACTAGCAGAGTACTGCTCGCAGCGATGGCACCAGCTTGCAGCACTCTCTGATTGGCTGTAACATGCAGGCTTCTACTATGGTTGCAGGCTTGCAGCCAATCAGAAAGGGATGATTTTGTTTAGAGACCTGACACAACGCCACCTCCCCTCTCCCCCGGAAGTGCTGGCAGTCGGGCATAGCCCTGAGCCCATTCAATATTTAACAAAAAAAAAAAATGATAACCGGAGAATGGTGGCTGGGTTCCTAAAAAAGTCCTGGTCTAATTTCTCAGGGGTGGGGGCAGCTTGCCCCTCTGCCCCCCCGCAATCTATGCCTATGTTGAGAACCCTGTCCGGAGGGGTCATGGTAGGACAGCAGAAACTGGGGACAGGTATTAAGGTGGGTTAAAGCAGGAACAGCTGAGGGAAAGATAATTGTGTAGGGCAGAGGTAAGGGAGTAGTTGGAGGAGGAGTGACTTATTCCGGGGGAAGGGAATTCCAGATTTTAGGGAAATGATGGGCGAAACCAGTCTGACCGATGAGGGTGGAGCGGCAAAGGACTGTCAAGGTACAGGTTTCATTTGATCTGAAAGAGTGGGTGGGGGGAGGTGGAGTGGACAGAGAGGATGAGAGATAGTAGTGACTGCATCATTTTCCCCACAACTGAGGTCAAACTGACAGGGCAGTAATTTCCTGCCTCTTCCTTGTTTCTGCTCTTGTGCATAATGGTTGCCTGTTTCCAGTCCTGAGGTATTTTCCCACTGTCTAGTGACTTGTTGAAGAGCTCAGCCAGTGGTTTGGCCAGTTCCTCTCAGAGCTCCTTCAGTATCGTAGGGTGTATGCCATCCAGTCCCATAGCTTTTTCAATGTTCAGTTTATTAAGCTCTTTTAGGACCTTCTCCCTTGTGAAGGGGCTAGTATCTGCTTCCTGAGTATCTTCCTTTGTTCTGCTCAGTGTGAGACCTTTGCCATGGTCTTCTATGGTGAAGACAGAGCAAAAGAACTCGTTTGGCACTTCTGCCTTGTCCTCGTCACTCTCTGCCATCTTACCTTCCTTGGTTGCTAGTTGGACTATCCCTCCCTTAGTTTTTCTTTTTTCTCTTATGTATCTATAGAAGTTTTTGTCTCCCTCCTTAACACCCTGCGTTATTCTCTCTTCCATCTGTGTTTTTCCCTTCTAACAGCCTTCCCCTCCTCCTTTAATTTGTTCTTGTATTCTTCCATGTCTGCTTCATGTTTTGTTTGCTTGAATTATGTAAAAGCCTTTTTTTTTCTCTTTGATTGTGGATGCTACTTCGTGAGAGAACCAGAGAGCTCTTTTCCTTCTTTTGGACTTGCTGATATGCTCAGTGCATGCAGTTGTTATTGTGTGCAGAGCAGCCTTCAGAGTATTCCAGCAGTCCTCTACATCTCCTGTGATTCCTCCTTCTAGCATGGATGCGATCATAGTTCTCATTTTGAGGAAGTTGGCTTTTCTGAAATCTAGTACCTTGATTTTGGTGTGACTATTTTCCTCCATATTGTTCACAGTAAACCAGATTGAACTGTGATCACTGGTCCCTAGATTTGCTCCCTCCTCTGCTTCTGGGATCCTTGTGTTGTTTGTCAGCACTAGATTCAATATTGCTTTGTCTCTGGTGGGTGAGTTCACCAGTTGATGCAAACCTGTTCCCCTTAATGCAAAAAGGAACTCTTTGCTCCAGTCTGAGGATGCTGCGTATGAAGACCAATCCACATCTGGTAGATTGAGGTCCTCCACCAGCAACAATTCGCCCCTGTCTGCCATGATCGAGATGGTTTCCAAGAACTTCTTGTCTATGTCGGCCTCCTGGGATAGGGGTCTGTATATAATTCCTACCTGGATGGGGCTTTGTCCCCGGCATCTAGTGTAACCCAAAAGGCCTCTGCTTTACTGTGTTTTCCCTGGATTTCTGTTTTCATATGTCATCTTTGACATACAATGCTACCCCCCCTTTCTTTCCCTCGCAATCCTTCCGAAATAACACATACCCTAGGATGATGACATCCCAGGAGTGGTTCCCAGTGAACCATGTTTTCACAACAGTGACCCAGTCTAATTGTGCATCTGCCATTATGGCTGTGAGATCAGGAATTTTTGTTTGGCAGACTACGAGCATCGACTCACATTGCCTTCCATGCCCTTCTGTTTTGGTCATTTACATTTTTAATATGTTTTGGTTGTGTAATTTTGTTGAAATCCTTGGTCTGAGTACATTTTGTGAGATATTTGGTCCGAGTATGATTGGTGCATCCTTATGCTGAACTAGTTGGTGATGGGGAAGGGGCATTTAGCAACCCTTTTTGTGCTAGGGGTTCTTGTGCCACCTCTCCCATCCACTGGTTTAACTGACCGATGTGAACATCGAATTTTTGCCCTAGTGCTTGGGTCCCCTCCTTTGAGAAGTGTAGGCCATCGAATTTAAAGAACTCCCATTCCCAGAAGTCCTGCCATTTTCCAATAAATTGGTGACCTTTTTCCTCCTGGCACCAGTCCTTTAGCCAGGTGTTTAGCTCAGAGATGTCCCCTTCCCTGATCTTCTGCCTACTGTCTCCTTTTTTTCAGACTGGCAGAATTTCAGAGAAGGTGATAGTGGATGAAAGGGAAGCAAGCTTGTCGCCCAGACTGGTGAGGTTTTGTTTCGTTTCCTCTACTAACTTACTGGCTAGGTCATTCATACCTTTGTGGAAAATGACACGTGTGTCTCGATCAATGCATCTAATGATTTCCTCTATGCGACTGGTGTCCCTCCATGCCGGTGTTCTGGAGAGGCACCTTACCATAGTTAAATCATGGTCCTGTTGGAGGTGAGTCTTTACACCCCTAATCATTGAGTCACCAATTATTAGTACTAGTTTCTTTTTGTCCTTTTTAGTGGGTTTAGTTGTGTGCTGTACCTCCGGATAAAGTAGTCTGCCAGGCTAAAGCTCAGGAGGAACTGCAGCTAGCTGAAGGAATTAAGAAGGAGGAATTTCCTTTTTTCATTATATTAGCAAGAAAAGGGACAAGAAGGATTGGATTGTTAGGCTCAGGAAATGGGATAGATGGGTGAAAGAGAATGGGGGCAAAGCTGCAGTGCCACTAGAGGGAAGGAGAGGGGAAGAGGTGGGGGCACAGATGTTTTGATAGAGGTAGGTAGAGTGAGGACAGTACTACTGCTAGTGTAACCCTCCTATAAATGGGGGTTCCCAAAGTCTTCCTTGTGCTTAAATGCCCACTGCCAGGTGGGAGTTCTGTGTCTTTAGAGGTGTAAAAGTGCTTGCATACAAATGCCCTGTTAGCCTCCATGCCTGTCCCTTTAAGAGACATTATTTTTGTAGTGTATAATTAATCTGGGTAGGGGCCGAGTGTTTTCAGGCTTGAGTCCTGCCCGAACTGCAATAATATTGCTCTGTTCTGCCATCGCTAATAGTGCAGAGAAAGCTCTGTTAGAACTGGTAATTGTTTGCTGATTAGCTGCTCTAATAATAATGGTATTATAGTATGTCTAACCTGCCTTTCTTTGCAGTGTGGATATTTCTGTATTGCACCAATCAGTACATTTTGGGGACCTTAAAATGGAATCTATCCCCAGGGGTCTTGTGGGATTGAATTTCTGTAGGAATTGTAGTCTTTTCATTTTGGCACCTAAATGGACCTGGAGGGGGAGCCCTTGCTTTGACAGACAGATGAATCAACCAACCGCACCCTTTTTGGATTAGAAAGAAGTCCCAGTGTCGCCTGCAGCAGAAAGTCAGTCTGAGTTTGGAGCTGAGAGAGTGAACTTCTCAAGACATTTGAGCAACTGGAAACTGGTGGGAAGGCTGTGTCTGGCCTGCCTGCTTCATCTTCCCTTCTGCGGGATCTGATAGTGAAATTAATCAGATTGAATCCGAACTGGCTTGTGACCAGAAATATCAATTTGTGACTGCCCTGTTACCTGAAGAAGACTGAAGACTTAATTCACGCAATCGGCCTGTCAGGAAGTCTGAAACCACCACAGAGCATACGGTTTACGCAGAGACACTGTGAATTGCTGAGACTTAGCTCCCCTGTTAGTCCTACTATGTTCAAGACCCTGTATGCCAAAACATTTGTGGAGCACTGTAGCTGTTTCCACCGTTCCTAGTTGTCCAGCTGCCGTTTCCGCTCAATCTAAGTCCTTCCCGTTCAAGCTAAGTGTTCCCTTACCAAGAATACTCCCTCCTCCCTCTGTCCATTCTAGTCCCGCCGGTACTACCTGTTCACCTCAGTCCATTCCAGTCCTACCAGTACTATGTACTCACTGCAACACATCCCCCATTGCCCACTCTTATGCCCTGATACCACCTGCTTGGTATCCCAGAATCTTTCTGCCAGCGTCCCTACCTCCTACGCGTGTGCTTTTCCATATCCCAGGGACTCCTTTACAGACTATGAACATGTTATTAATGGATAGGATTATAAAGGCATCTCTGTATGTATTATTTACCTGTATTTCTACACTGTATATATTTTGTTGTGTATGTCTTGCTACTGTTGTTTTATGTATATTTTACTTGTACTCTATTCTGTACCCTCGTCCTTGCAAACTGCAGGTCCACCTTGTAAATGAGCTTGCTCAATGGTGATCGTCTAGGTAAAGATTTTGATTGATTGATTGATTGACTGATTGATTGCGACCAGACTGTTATCCAAACTGTGGTACTGCTTTTTATTTACTATAAGTGTGCTGAATGTTCTCAGTGGGTCGTGATTTGGTTCCCCACTTTCCAATTGTGTCGCATTTGCTGAAAGCTGAATCCAGTACTACTGGACTGCCATCCGAATTGTTCTCCTGGCTTGGGCTCTGCCACCTTGGCCCAGCCAGCTACTCATGCCACGGAGAAGACCATCGACGAGAGACCTGCCTGGGGATCAGCCCCCTGTTCAGTGTCATGAACAGGAATGACACCACGGTGAATCGTGTGAGCCCTGCTTCTCCTGGCAAACCAGCAAGCCATTCTGCAGTCTCCATTTCATCCATCCTGCGTCCTGTACTGGGTAGCGTGAGTAAACACCAGGGTAGCTCCCTGCAACATCTGCTAAATCAAAGTGTGTTATCTGATTTGATTGTTTTGTTTGATTATCACGAACTGAGCCATCTAGCTCCGGATTACAAATTGTAGGTTACTATGCATGACTCTTTATTCCCATGATTAGGGCCCTGACCAGCTGCGATGCTGGCCTACCCCAGGGAACGCATCAGGCCAGCCTGCATCAACAACTGGGTACCCAGAGTGTGTGTGTTACTGTGTTGAGGGACTCTAAAGTGCATGCCTTGTAGCCTGATTGAATCAGTTGCTGGAACAATCAACCTGATTACGCCCCTCCCTTGTTCAATCCCCTGAATAAATCAGATCTGACTCTTTTTGCACTTAAACTGTTTGTGGGGCATCTCTGTACTAATAGCACTGTATTGCTGTTGCTGGCTGTGTCTAATCTTATTTTACAGGGGGTCTCCAGGGTCAGACATGTGGAACCAGCCCTGGTGGTACGTGCAATCAGAGTGGGCACATATTTGTGGTTTGGGGGCTATTGTATCTGTGTATTCTGTTCATTGTTTAGGCCACTAGGGGGGAAAGGAGGAGTCACAGTGTCCTGGAGGGCTGTACCCAGGTCAGTTACACTACCATCAACCCTGTCCTCTGGGTGGAGGCACCCGTTTTCAGTACCTAGGCCTCTTAACCTGCAACTAGTCATGCAGGCAGAGGTAGTAGCCCTTGGGATAGCACCACCTAGGGATTACACTAGCATTGAGGGTAGATAAATCCCCAGGCCCAGATGACATACACCCAAGGGTGCTGAAGGAACTGTCGGAAGGGCTTGACATCCCCTGGCTGGCTTATTACAGTAGTTTACTGGAGTTGGGTGTAGTACTGCAGGACCGGAGAATGGCAAATGTAGTGCCCTTCCAAAACAGTGATCTTCAAGATGATCCAAGGAATTATCGATTGGTCAGTCTGACCCCAATCATGTGCAAGTTCATGGGGACAATACTTAAGGAAAAGTTAATAGAGTATCTGGATGAGCATGGTCTCCTGGATGAGAGGCTACACGGGTTTATGGGAGGGAGGTGGTGTCAAATAAATCTGATTGACATCTTTGACTGGGTCTCTAAAACAATGGACAGGGACCAAGCAGTGGACATCCTTTACCTGGACTTTGACTTTGTACCTCACAAAAAGTAGATCAGGAAGTTGTTGGATCTCAGAGCTGGAGAGAAGTTGACCAGATGGGTCGAAAACTGGCTGAGGGGCAGGACCCAGAACATGGTGGTGGTGGGTGAGCTGTCTAGCACCAGGGGGGTCACCAGTGAGGTCCCACAAGGCTGGGTGCTTGGATCGGTGTTGTTCAATGTCTTCACCAATGACACTGGGGCTGGCATTAAGGGCAAACTTTTCCTATTTGCAGATGACATCAAGCTCTGTGGCTCTGTGGGAGGGAGGGCCCAGCAGAAGAGATATACGACCTACAGGAGACTCTAGAAAAACTAGAGAAGTGGTCTGGGATTTTGCATCCTTGGTTTCAATTAAAAGAAATGCAAAGCTATGCCTGTTGGAGGCAAGAACCTGAGGACTGAGTACAACCTGACAGGGGTCTGAGTATCTGCATCATAGGAGTGGAAGGATCTAGGAGTGATGATCACTAGTGACCTGAAACACTCCATGCAATGTAGGAAAGCAGCAACAAAAGCAAATAAAATGTTGGGCTGCATTGGCAGAGGGCTCAGCAGCAGGTGAGAGGAGGTAATACTGCCCTTGTACAGGTCATTGATGAGGCCGCATCTAGGATACAGTGCACAGTACTGGTGCCTATACCTTTTTTTTTTTTTATTTATTATGCTTTTTGTCTGCTGGGGTCATCAGTAACTCAGCCCTAGGTTACGACCCCTCTGTACCCCCACCTCCGGTGATCACTGAGCTCTCCACAGTCACCTCTGGCTTGCCCCCCAGAGGGTGGGGTTGTGAAGCTGTTCCCCTACCAGCACCACACTACAAGTACCTGGTTGGGAGAGCTGGTACCAGAGGCAAATCGGGGCCTCAGAGGGAAGGGTGCTATGGAGATGAGCCCGCAGCATTTTTCCCTTGTAGGCAGGATGGGGACGTGCAATGATGGCCAGTGTCCACCCCACCCGTAAGTCTTGCTGGCGTTGGTGCATTGCAGTGAACCCAGCCTCCGCTGGGTGCTGCTCGTGCACTAAGCACTCAACCCCCCACCCTCATGGAGAAGGAGAGCAGTCCTGGGGATGCTCGATCCTTCCCTCCTCAGCCGGCCCTCCTACGACCTGGGTCTGTTCTCGAACCTGGGTCACCAGTGTCACAACTGGAAATCCCACCACTGTGCCCATGGGCCAGTGTAGTACTGGTGCCTATACTTTAAAAAGGACATTAACCTGCTGAAGATGGTCCAAAGGAGGGCAATGAAGATCATCATGGACCAGCAGGGTGGACATATGAGGAGAGGTTGGAGGTCCTGAACATGTACTCCCTGGAGGAGAAAAGAGAGAAAGGGGACATGATTGAGACCTTCAACTATTTTAAAGGAATAAATACGGTGGATAAGGAGGGTATTTTCAAGCTGGGTGAGCATTAAAACATGAGATTGCACAGTCTTAAGCTGGAAGGGAGGTTTAGGAGAGAGGTTAGGAGGCAATTCTTCATAGAGAGTGTGGTGACAAGTCGGAATGTGCTTCTGGAAGAGGTGGTTTCATTGAACATGGTAGGCAGCTTCAAGAGAGGCTGGGATAGAATTAACGGAAAAATAAGGGTCAAGGAAGGGGCAGATGAAGAGGGTGAGCAGATGGGGGCAGGGTTAGTAGTTTATGCTGAGGTCTTTACTCTGCAGTCAGACTAGATTGACCTAATAGCCTTATTCCGCTGGCTTCATCATATGCTCATATGTTACCCTAATTCAGTGATCCTTACACAGTATGCTGTATGTACCATGTGGCCATCAGGAGTGTCAAAAATACATTTTTGTTTATTCCCCATCCCAGGTTCAACTCCTCCCTCGACTAACCCTTAAACTAATAACGCTAGTTAGACGTATGTTCTTTTTGGACCATATCTGATTATATCAGGACCTTTAAATTCCTGTTGTCCATATAACAGTTGTTCTAAAATTAGTGTACCTTCCTTTTCTTTCCCTATGTTGTGGGAGCCATCTGGAATTGTGTTATTCTTTTTCTAGTCTCAGTGGGGATGTGATTTCTCCCATCTCCCTTATTCTGTCACAAATTCCCAACCAGTTTTTAACATCCATCAGTTTATCTGCTAACCATTTGTGGGTGATAGCCTTCCCAGCTACTGCATCCCACACATTAAAGATATATCTTTTATCCCCCTCTGAGCCCCTTTTGTGGGTACCTCCAGTATATTAATGAATATGATGAGGTCCCTTATATCGAAGGCCTCTGTCCAGATCTGCTTTACTGTGTCTCAGTATGCCTGCAGTGCCATGCATTTCCAGACAATAGGTGTTGGTGTCCCTCGCTGCTCACATTTTCTCAGCACAGTGTTTTGATTTATTCAGTGCAGTGAAAAACATAGCTGATGTCTTCCACTGAATCTCTCTCCAATTCCCTGCTGCAGTGGTTTTATGCACATTTGACCAATTTTGATCCCATTGTCTTACTTCTCTATATTCCCGGTTCAGTTTCCAATTTCTGTACCTCTGCCTTTGTTTTCTCCTCTCTGTCACAGCCAGGTTAGCTACTTAATTGAAATGTCTGCATGTTCCATCACCACCTTTCTACTTTTGTCTGGTTTTGTGAAGAAGTCTCTAATTTAAAAGTATCAACAGAGGTCGCAATCCATGAGATCATACTCAGCCTTCAGCTGTGCAAATTATTTAATCTCTCCCTATCTCATACACTGTGGGAAATACCCAAGTTCATTTCTATTCCATCTATTAAGAACTTGATCTATTCATACTGGCTGGAAGGCCAGACAGTGTTTTATTGAAACCCATTCCCATGGCTGTTCATTAGCCTCCTATCTTTTTAATTTTTAGCCATTGTGTAAGCAAATGTTTTGTCCACCAGCTTGTAAGAGATTTCATTTCACCTGATTCTATGATGATCCAGGGTAGCACTTTTACTGGGAGGGTAGGATGTAGCAACCTTTTCAATAGGACCCAACCCACTTTCTCGCTGTACCGTAACAAATCTACTATCTGTGCTATTTGGGACACATCATAATAACATACTGGGTAAGCACATGTATCCTTGTTCCCTTTTCATATTTACTATGTCCCTTTTAATCCTGGGCCTTTTACCTTTCCAAACAAAGTTGCTGATCTGGATGGACAATGGTAGTGTGGCACAAAGAAACATCAGTCTGGACAGGAAATTCATCTTTATGCCCTCTATTTTGCTCATAAACATAAATTGGAGTTCTGCCCATCTTGGCAGATCTGCATTTCTTGGTTAAGTTTTCCATAGTTTGCTTTATATAAATTTGAAATGTTTGTGGAAATATTAATCCCCAGATACTGCACAGAGTTGTTTACCCATTTAAAGGCCTGGATTGCAAAAATCTTTCTGGTGTCACTCCACTTATTGTTAAGACTTCTGTTTTTTCTTTGTTGATCTGGAAACCAACCATCTGGCTAAAGTTATCCAGGATATTTTTTAAGGGTGGGAGATATGTGTCAGGATTCTGTACATAAATTTAGCTATTGTCTGCATACAGGGGCATTTTATTTCCCATACCTGCTACTGTTATGCCCTGTATTAGGTCCTCCCTTCTTAATACTAACTATTGCCAATGGTTTCATATTAAGAGCATATGATTGTGCGGAATAATGGGCATCCCTGTTGGGTACCTCTTTTAATTCCTAGAGTTGCAGATAGTCCCATTGACTATAATTCTTGCTTTAGGGCTTTTACACAACTGCCCAATCCACCTCCTGAACCCTTCTCCAAAACCCATTCTTTCCAGTAAGACAACTTTTTTTTTTCCTTCTTTTTTTTTCTTTTTTTCTTTTGAGGGACAAAAGAAGGCGAAAGCCCATAGATATTGTCCTCCACATATGTGGATCATTGTCAATGGTTCCTATCTAGTTAACCATTTGTCTAGTTTAAGTTTAAAAGTCATAAAGGAAGGGGCGTCTACAATATCCTGGGGAAGTGTTCCATAATCTTGGGGTTCTTATGGAAAAGAAATTTTGTCTTTTGTTGGTTTTACATATGACTATATCCAGCTGTTTGTTATTCAACCTGGGTCCAGTTTTTCTAGTTGCAAAAGAAATACCACATTGCCTCATCAAAATTGGGTTTTGAATAATCTTGAAGAGTTGGAGTAAGTCCCGCTTGATCTTCTCATTTTGAGTGAGTGTAACCCTGTTTTATGTAGTCTAGTTTCGTAATCCACATGTGCCAAGAGGGGAATAGTTTTGGTGACTCTTCTCTGAATCCTCTCAAGCCTATCTGTGTCCCCGCAGAGGTACGGACTCCAAAACGGAGAACCATAATCAAGATATGGTCTAATGTGCGATCTGTACAGCGGAATAATACACTGCTCGGTTCTAGAAACAAAAGTACAGTTGATCTTTTGAAGAAGTGAATTTGTTTGGTTTGCTATTTTATTACAATGTGAAACTGGGGTCAGTTTATTATTAACTAGAATCCCTAAATCTTTTTCTAAACAAGAAACCTTAATGATGGTGTTATTCAATGTGTATACTTGTTGAGGGTTGTTTTTCCCAAAGTGCAGGTCGGCGCATTTGGATATGTTGAACTCCATTTTATAAATGAGGGCCCAGTGTTTGATAGATGAAAGGTCATTGAGTAGAATTTGTCTATTTGCAGCATTGTTAACAGCACCACCCAGCTTGGTATCATCGGCAAACTTTATGAGGATATTTGAAGAATGAATTTTCATGTCGTTAATGAAGATATTAAACAGAGTGGGTCCCAGGACAGAGCCCTGGGGAACTCCGCTCGTCACCTTGCCTATATCTGACAGATTGTCATTAACCCGTACCCTCTGAGATCTATCTGTCAACCAACTTTTTATCCATAACACAAGAAAAGCAGAAAAACCTAATTGAGTATGTTTGGAAATGAGAATGCTATGGGACACTTTATCGAAAGCCTTGCTATAGTCCAGCAAAATAACATCGGAGGGAATGTTTAAATCTAGGTTAGAACTAATGGGATTGTAGAAGGTCAATAAGTTAGTGGTGCATGAAAGGCCGGATCTGAATCCATGTTGAGAGATATCTGTAAGATTTAAGGATAGTATTTCCTTTTCCAAGAGTGCTTTAATAACTTTTTCAAGTAGTTTGTAGAGAATAGAAGTTAAACTAATGGGACGATAGTTATTAACTAGTGAATGAGAGCCTCGCTTGTAAATAGGAGTAACTATTGCTGTTAGCCAATCAGGTGAAACTGTAGATTCATGAAGTGATTTATTAAAGATAATTGTAAGTGGAAGAATGATTGTTTCTTTAGTGCCCAGGAGGAATTTTGAACATATACCATCCGGACCAGGACTAGTGGATTTCTTTAGGACTTATAGTAGATTGTAGGTGTCTTTCTGCTGGACCAGTTGCTCGTTGATGTTGATGGGTGGTATGGCTATTGTGGATTGTAAGGGATCTTGAGTAAATACTGATATGAAGTAGTTATTAAGTGTAGAGGCTACAACAAGATCGGAGGTTATTATATTATTGTTAAGCATAAGGGGACAGATTGATTTATTATTTCCTTTTTTACTGTTTAGGTAAGCATAGAGTGATTTGTGTGTGTCCTTAGTATGTGCTATGCGGAATTCAAGATTTCTTTTTGCTACTAGTATTGATTTTTTAAGTAATCTTACTGATTCTCTATACTGAATTATTAACTCGTCTTTGATACTTGTAGGTGACTTTTTTAGATGTATGAATAATTTGCGTTTACGTCGTATTTGCTTTTTAATGGATGAATTAAACCATGGTGAAATTTTTCCTTTGCTGTTGTGAGTACATTTATCAGGAACAAATTTATGCTCAACTAGGGATATTTGTGATTTTAAAAATTCCCATGCCTCGATGGTATTAAGGGGAGATAAGATGTTTGTCCAGTCAGTACTACTTAAGTGTTCATTTATGTTTTGAAAATCTGCCCTTTCATAATGTTTGATTGTTTTTTTATTTGGTACCGAACAGCGAGGTACAATAATCGTAAAGAATATTGATTTATGATCGCTATTGCCTGATATATGCAGATTGTTTACAGGAACATCTAAGCTAGCTATAACAAAATCTAAAATATTGTAACCCCGTGTAGGTTCTTTGACTAGTTGGTACAAACCCAGATCAATGATGGTAGTGAGAAAGTTGTTTTCATAGTTGTTAGAGCCCATTAAAGTATCCCAGTTAATAGTTGGGAGGTTGAAATCTCCTAAAAGAAGGACAGAACCCTTACTAGCAGACTAGGAAATTTCTTCTGTCAATTTTAAATTTTGAATACTGTCTAATGAAGGGGAACGGTTTCTGCATCGACAAACAGCTGCTGCCTTTGGATGTAGAGTTTGCACTAATTAAGCAATAAGGCATGACCAAGGGTTATGTTAATCATCTGTTAATCACCTTCTAGGGGTGTACTATGGCACAAGGTGTAGCCAAGTGCCACATGCCCCAAGAAGGTGATTAACTGACCGTTAACATAATCCCTGGGAGTGCCTTATTGCTATTATAATAAAAAAAATGTTTAAACAGTGTTAAACCTTGTTCAGCATATGGTTAAACTCTACATGTATGTTAATTAAGCAATAATACCCGAGAGGTGGGGCGGTATTGGGCAATACCGGACCACCCAGAGGCGTAATAAGGCCAGCGCGCGAAAGTCCTGGAAGGTCACGTATTGCCCTTACACCCTCCCGAGGGTATTATTTGCTTTAGAAAATGGGCAGTGTAAAAACATAAGTTAAATAAAAGAAAATTAATAAAAATAGTTTAAAGTCATTTTGTAAAAAATAGTTCCTCCGCCTGCATTAGAATGATGTTTTTTGGTTTTTGGGGCCCCTCTGAAGAGTGAAAAACATGCAGTTTGATTGTACTGTGCTTTATTTAAATGTGCCCCCAGTGGATTCAGAAGACCGAGCATGTCAAAGCCCTGCCAGTCAGGTAAACCCAGTGGACTCAGAGGACCGAGCATGTCAAAGCCCTGCCAGTCCGGTAAAAATACAGCCCAAAAGAAATGAAGAATACTTTTAAAAGTTAACAGCCAGCATATTTACGTTGGTAATGTTGCGCTTGTCGCCGCCCTGATGCCCAAGCCTTTCAGTTTGTCTTCGGGGTCGCCAGTCCGTAAAAAATACAGCCCGCAAAGAAATGAAGAATACTTTTAAAGTTAACAACCAGCATATTTACGGGTTGGTAATGTGCTGCTGTCGTCATCTCTGATGCCCAAGCCTTCAGTTTGTCTTCGGGTCTGCTGACATCCGTGGTTGTAACTGAAGCAAGGAAAGGAACGTAGCCCAGCAGAAGGAATGTGTTTGTGAGTGGAAAGACAGAGACAGAGCAGCAGTGGCAAGCCGCAAGTAAAACAAAAACGTTTTCTAAGCCACTGTGTGATGACAGGGATGAAAGGACATGTGGTGGGGGCAGAGCAGTTGCAGATGAGATCGGGACACAGGAAGAAAAGCGCGAGTCAGAAGCTGATCGGTCCTAACGGCTTTTTTTATTGCTTCGTTCCTTTTTTTTCTTCATGTAGGCAGACGTGAGTACCAGGAGGTAGGTGCGGTTCATGGTAGCTGGCACAAATTGGGCAGTGAGGGTGCAGGATCTCTCGCTAAGCAAGAGAAAAAATGGTGGTACATTTCTGAATTTCATATTATGATTCTAGCTAATTAGGAAGCATAGTGGGCACAGGAATAGTAGAATTGGTGAAGGGGCATTGTAGGCTGGCACTTTTTATTTGGTGGGCATCTATTGAAACTTAATGTACCCCTGTGGAATGGGTACCAGCCAATCAGATGCCTCCAAATAAAAGGCCCATTTTCTAATAAAAGATTAACATGAGGCTGTTAGAATGTTTGCAGCCAATCAGAAAGCTCCATTTCTCAGATACTTTTTATAATTATATTAAGGTGCCTCCTTAGAGGGTTCTGTTAGGGACAAACTGTCTGATCTGTCAGAATGCTTATTAGATGAGATGTTAAATTAAGATCTGCTTTTTCTGGTGGTTCTTCAGATGAATATTAAAGATCTCATGGTACTCCTCAGAGTATGGATATTTTTTATTAAAATTAAAATCAACAAAATACAAGATTATAAAACACAAACTAAGAAAAGTAAACATAATTCACATCCCATAACTAAAGTCAAAATTCCAGAAACTTATAAATCAAGTCCCATTAGTCTTCATATAGAACTCAGTAATACAAGATCATGACAATTAGAAAACAGTATGAAGAAATAGCCCGTCACCAAATATGATAAGGAAAAGATTATCAGTCTCTGGCTCCTTGAAATTATTCTAGTCAAGTGATCACTCCAGTAGTTTTTTAAACAGTTCTGAAGATAACGCAGCACATTCCCGGTCTCTGATAGCACTTAATTCAGACAGAACTATTTTCAACAAAACTTTTACTGAGATACCCTTTTTTGTAAACTGTATTAACAATGTGCTTGCCATTTGCAAAACATCAGGCGTGCAAAGAGAACTAGTATAGTACTATGAGACCATGCAGTCCATAAGCTGGCAGTGTCCCCAAGAACTAAATTTACAGTATGTATGTAATGTTCTGGAATTTAGGCACATTCCAGTGTACCACTAAATATGGTCAGAAAGGGGCAATATATCTGTACATGCATTTAAAATCCAAATGCTCTAATGTTTCTCTCTCCTGATTGCATGCAGGCCTAATACATCCTCTTTCTTCCACAGTCTTGTGTTTAGCATTCCCTTTCATAGTAAGCTTACTATATGCATGGAGCCACACAGTGTCCCATTTTTTTGATATCCTGCTTTCAGTTAGTTGTCTAACTATGGTAGCCTCAGGAATCCCAAACTGGAGGTTAAAAATTAGGCATGATAAAGAAATGTTCAGCCATTATACACTTATACAGTTGTCTCCCTGTATTTTCCCTTATTATAGTTACTGACAAATTCCATAACTTAATTTTTCTAATGCAATTTTGGACATACATTACATTTGGAAAGTTGGTCCCTTTCTATTTCTAAGTTTCTACTGTTCCCATATGACTATATAGGAGTCACAAACTAACTTGTATTATTGCAACCCAGAGGTCAAAACAGTGGAAAACAATGGCCTAACATTGAAACTGAAGAAAACACAATTAAAAACACCAAAACAAATGGGCTTATCATACTGACACCTACTCAAAAAGAATAGGGGATTTTTATTAAAAGAAATAAATTTAATTATGTATTTCTTTATTTCACACAAGATCCTCTAGGCAGGGTCTATTTTCAGAGGATCTAGAGTCAATCACAGAACAAGTAAGGAACTACAACAGTTGTTATATTTTAAAAGTTGAGGATGTGAGCTAGAGCAAGGTCATATACAATTTTGTGTACAATTATGTGTACAAACAGGATGTTTACATAAATGAAACATAGATTTCAATTACTAACCAAAGGAAAATAAATGATTACATGTACCAAACACCAATAAATAAATGTGTGAAAACAATATTATATACACTGTCATAAAACAGAAAAAACACAATCATTCACAATGTGAAAGAAAAGAAAGAAAAAGGGTGTCAACAGAAAAACATGTTTAAATTATTCTTTTAATGCATGTGTATGCTATTATGCCCCTTCTGAATAGTCTGCAGTCATCACTCTATGTACAGTAAGTATATTTTAATATTATAGAATCAATGAGAAATTGTTCTGGAGTGCTGTAGTCTAGAGCATTCTCCCAAACATAGGAGGAGGTCCTGAACAGGCACATTTTAAACAACTTTGTACTGTACCATTTCTGTTGTTACCTGTGGGGGAATATATTTTTGTTATATTGTAAGAGAGCATCTTGCCTGCCACAAATAGTATTTTTATACAGAAAAGAAAAACATACTTGTAAGGTGCTTTTCTTGGAATTTATCCTATGATCTATTCCAAGTACCACTATTTGGTAAGCACCTGTGTTAAACAGGGACTCTTTCCACAACCTGCTAAGACTTTCCCAAAAGGCCTTACTGTAAAGGCAGTCAAATATGAAATTATGTTGGGTTTTTGACAATCTTTTTAATTTCCTACATGGACATTCACTTTCTTCTATTGATTTGTGCTTTAGGGAATCCCTTACAGCCATTTTTCCATGCACTGCCATCCATAAAATATTCCAGAGATAGGCAGGAATTCTAGGATTCATCAGCTGACTAGTGGCCTCTATTAATTGACTGGTAGGGCACTTCTTGAACTCTAAAGGAGGGGATATTTTTGTTCAGTGCATAGTGCTTTTCAAGATTTGTCTGATACATCCCTCATGGCTATATTCCATTTCTGAATTTTAATCAGAGCATTTCTATTGTATCCGTGTATCATGCGAGACTGGTTTTACCTTGTGCTTGTTGTTTTACCTCATTCCCACTCTGGTATTATGGGATGTATCAGGAGAAATATATCTAGCAGACATAGGGCCAGATATTCAAAACTTTGTCCCGGGGCTAAATGAGCACTTCCCAGTGTGCTAATGTAGCCCAGAACCAATAGTCCACTATGTTCAAACAGGATAGCCCCAGTGCTAAACCTGCTGAATACAGCATGCTAAGGAAGCCGGGCAAACTGGGCTGGGAGTGCAGTGCAAAAATAGCCCAGGAATAAGACAGCTCTGAATATAGCAACCAGGATGTGCAAACCATAACAGCAAGGTAGAGGTGAACTTCCCTTGAGACTGATATCTTAATTTTAACCAAAACATGGTTAAATGCCAAAATATTGGATCCCTCCATCAATATCCCAGGCTACTCCATACTCAGGCAGGACAGAGCTGGCAGGGGAGGTGGCGTAGCCTTCTATATCTAATCCTCACTGCAGTTTACTACCATCCTCTCATCCACCTAACCATCCAGCTATGAAGCCCTAGTTGTAAATATCATATTGCCCTTCTCCTCCCCTATCTTTATTGCTGGAATCTATTGTCACCCTAGTATCAAGCTCTCTGCTACTTTGGACCTCATTACCTCTGTAACATCCCTTTCCCACAAAGGTGAATTATACTCATTAGGTGATGTAAACCTAAACTGGTTATCACCAACTACTTCCAAGATCCCAAACGACATCTCTGCCCTCAGTCTTTCTCAACTCATCCAAGAACTCACCCATCTGAATCACAAAACCCTAAATCACACATTATTAGACCGAGCCCTTGCCTCCCACCCTCACCGAGTCATTAAGTCAGGCATCCTCCCGGATGCCCTCAGTGATCACCATCCAATATTCATGGTCAGGAAGGTCCATAGACCAAAACCACCACACAAAACCCTGCCACTCCGATCTTTTGGCTTCCTAAACTTAAACCCCCTCCTCACTAAATTAACCAACACTGACTGGTCCCTAATAGTCTCTGCCTCATCTGTTGACCAAGCCCTCGATTACTTCAAGATTAAATTTCTAGTCATCTGGAACTCCTATGGCCCTCTCAAATGTACAAGAATTCATGGTAACCATCATCCCTGGATCACTCCCAAGTTAATGACCTGCCCCAGGGAGCGTGATAAAGCTTTGCAAAAACACAAGGCCTTCCAGCCTCCATCAGCCTATACTCTATACTGCAGGCTAAGAAATGCCTGTACAAAAGCCAAGTCTGAATATTTTCAATCCTCCTTCCTAAATAATATTACCTCCCCCTCAGACTTCTGGAAAGTGGTCCATTCTCTATTCTCCTCCCCCTTCACACCCCCTGCCCCTAACACTTAACATTAACAACACTTTAGTGTCTGAACCATATCTAGTAGCTCAGGAGTTTAACTCCTACTACACCTCCTGTACATCAACCGTTCTAAAGTCCCTTCCCTCAGAACCCTCTTCCCCACACCCTCCCTTCCCTATCTCACCTCCCTCCTGTGCCCACCCTTCCTTCTCCTTCTCTTCTGTCTCACCTGTGGAGACACTAACTGCCCTCCTCTCTCTCAATCCTTCCAAAGGCTTCTCACCCGAAAGATCTTGACCCAAAACATCTTTACCTCTCAGTGTCTGCTATTGCCTACCCAATCTCCCTAATTCTAAATCTCTCCTTTAAGACCTCCTCCATCCCCTCACCCTGGAAACATGTGGTGGTCCTCCCCCCCAAAGGGTGAGGACCCCTCCTCCCCTGCAAATTATCACCCAATCTTCTTCCTTCCTACTCTTGTCAAGCTCCAAGAACACTTGGCCCTCTCTCAACTAACTTCCTTTCTAGCTGACTCTTCCTTTTTCATTCCTTTCCAGTCTGGTTTTTCAGAAGAACCACTCTACCACCACCTCTCTCCTTAGTCTCATTGACTCCATCCTCACTGGGATGGACTTATTACCTCTGCTATCTTTGTCGACCTCACTAAGGCTTTTGACACTGCCTCCCATGCCCTTCTTATTGACTCCCCTATGGTTGCTGGTCTGTCTGCTCCTGCTCATTACTGGTTTAGAGCCTACCTCACAGTCAGAATGCAATCCGTCAAGATCCATGATAAAATCTCTCCCCTCTCCCAGTCTCAACAGGAGTCCCCCAGGGCTCAGTACTTGGTCCCATCCTCTTCTCTATCTTTCTAAATGACCTCCCAGCAGCCTGTTCCCCCTCATCTTCTATCCATAAGTACGCTGATGACACGGTCCTGTACACCTCTGGTAAATGCACATTGATGTAGCAACCATCCTTCAGCATGACTTCCACCAGGTCCAGCTATGGTTTGCCTCACATCAGCTATTCCTAAATGCCAAAAAGACAGTCTCCATGACCTTTGGCACAAGGCAGAATCTCTCTAGGCTTCCCCCTACCCTCTTTCCCTACCACTGTTAGGATAATCCTCGAGGACACCTCCTCTTTCAGATACCGTGGGGTCTGACTGGACCAACACCTCAGCTTCTCTGGACATATTGATGCCATTCTGAAAAAAACTGTGCCCCAAGCTTGGTGCCCTATTTAGAAACCGTAGTTGTGTCCCTCCTATGACATGGTGTGAACTAGTCCAGAAGATGATCCTCCCAATTTTTGACTACTGTGATGTAGTCTATGATGCCACTCCCAAATCCTCCCTGACCAGATTGGACTCTCCCTTTAACTCCTTCCGTAGTTTTGCTCTTGATGTTCCACCACGTACTCATATTATGACCTATACCATGCCTTGTCCTTTCCCCCTCTGGCTAACAGACACCTCGCTCACTGTGCCAAACTCACTTCTAAATTCTGGCTAGGGGAACCCCCCCACCTCTTATGCTCCATCTCCTCTCCCCCTCCTCCCTCCCACTCCCTCAGATCTACAGACACTCGTACTCTGCTGATCCCCCAAAGTACTACCCTTATCGGTCAATCAGGCTTTTCTCATCGCTTCCCTAAAATCTGGCACTCCCTCCCCCCCAAATACAACATTCTTCCTCCTCCATTCTCTAGCCTCTGCCATACATAACTTTCTGTCAACTGCTCCTGCTTTAACCCTCCCTAATTAAGTTCCCGTAACTAAATTCCCCTTCTTGCCTACTCTGATATTCATTCACCTTGTTTCCCCCTTTCTTTCTACTGCTACCTTCCCTCCCACATCTTTCTACCTCTAAGCCTACCGAGCTTCAGCCCCTGGTATGGTTGTCTATGTCCTTGAAGAGCTAGCTCTAGACCATTTCCCCCCACTTCCCTATTCCCCCTCTAACTCCTTACTTATCAGCACTTAAATAGGTATCAGTCTACTTACACCTGAGCAATTTATACTTCCAGTCCTGTCTGGGCAGTGCATCTCATTGTATGCATAAATTCTCAGTCATGTTAAAAATCTTAATTCTGTAATCCACTCTTCAAATGTATAAAATATGTGCCATTTCACCTGCTAATGTTTGTACTTTTACACATTGCTGTCAAATGCTATTGTATGTCAAATCCTTCACATCCTATTGTACCCTTCCCCCAGGTCGCACCAGGAGATGAGCAACTTGTTGTTCAATTATGCCTTCCTAGTGAAACATTTCAATAAATAAAATAAATAAAACTATGTGGCCAATGTGTATGCTAGCAAAGGAGTGGAGCCAGTAAAGCTGCAAGCATCAGCACATGTGAAATTACATTGTGTAGAAATGTACTCTACAATGTTTCTGAAATGTTTGCATAGCTTAAACATATCTGCGCAGGTTTAGCACAGAGCTAAGCCATTTGTCTAGCGCTATCACATTTGCCAGGGGCAAAACTTTGCTATATTCAAAAGTGACACGCAAATGAGCCTACTTAGGTAGTCTAGAAATGTAGAAACATAGAATTTGACAGTGGATAAGGACCGCTTGGCCAACCTAGTCTGCCCATTTCCCTACCTAATGGATAAGCTGCTGATCCTTGTTAACCAACAGCCTATTTCCTCCTGCCCCCCCACTAGAACATGCCTTATGTCTGTCCCATGCATTCTTGAATTCCCCCACTGTTTTTGACTCCACTACCTCCTCAGGAAGGCTGTTCCATGTATCCACAACCCTCTCCATGAAAAAATACTTCCTTACATTTCCTCTGAGCTGTCCCCCCTCTATCTTCAAATTGTGCCCCCTTGTTCTTGCACATCTCTTTTTCTGAAAGATGCTACTATCTTGGATTTTGCTGATTCCCTTGATGTACTTGAAAGTTTCTATCATGTCCCCCCTCTCCCTCCTCGAGGGTATATATATTAAGGTCCTTTTATCTCTCTTCATATGTCTTCTGGTGTAGACCTTGCACCATTTTAGTTGCCCTCCTCTGAACAGCCTCCATCCTGTCTATGTTTTTGTGGAGATTGGGTCTCCAAAGTCTGTGGGCAAACATCCAGATTAGCATCTCATTATGACCTGATTTGCATGCAGTTTGTCCAGTGCTATTGCAGGGTCCCACAACTCCATCTGTAGGTCAGTCTGGAAGTACAGGGGTTGGTTGGGTTTGCACACAGCTCCACCTGTAGGTCAGTCTGACCGTGCATGGTGGTAGCTGCAGGCTACATTTGTACAGTACAGCATAGAATATTGTGCCCCAGGGGAATACACAGCACAGGCACAGGTGGTGGTGCTGCATGCAATTGTCAAACTGTAGTTCATGCTACAGTGCACAGCAGATACTACAGTAGCAAGGAGGCCAGTAGTGTGAGGGACACAGCAATGCCTATGGTGTGTAGGGCAGTAATGGCCACTGCACTGTACACAGTGACAGGTTCAACTTGCAGGTGTTTACTGACAGTGGACAGTGCTGTTATGCTGTTGTACAAAAAGTTTTGAATATCTGCCCCATAGGGAGGTTGTTTTGCCCCCTTGACAGATCAAGACCACACTTGGATTACTGCTTGCAATTCTAGTCCCCATACCTAAAATGTGAAATCCATGAACTAGAAAGGGTCCAGAGGAGATTCACAAAATCTGTTTACAGATTGGAATGTATGGGGTTTGGACTGTAAAGACAGGATTAACAAACTAGTGCTCCATAGCCTAGAAAGGAAGCAGTTATGGGACGACCTCATTCTACTATACAATTTATGTAAGGAGGAAAACCTGCTCAATGAAATAGGCTTAGAAAATGAAATTAGCAATTTTAGTTCAAGACAATATAGTAAGCAGTTCTGGGGGAGTCCTGTAAAACAACCAAACAAGGTGCATACTTCACTCAGAGGGTAATAATAACAAATTATTGGAGTAGATTGCCCCAATGCATTATAAATACTACCAGTATCAATTGTTTTAAAAAGTTACTGGATGATCATATGAACTCTTAGGAGGTCACCTGGAATACCACTGTATAGTGGGGGTAGACTTGAAGCACCTTTGGTGTACATCTACCCTACCATACCATACCTAAGTACCTAAGTTCCTATTATTGGTATTATACAGTCTTCAATCAATGGGGCCAATGTTTTGTTGTACTCTATTGTACTAAGGTGAAATTGTTTGCCAAGAATATACAGTTGGAAAAAAAAATGAAAACAACCCAGGTTACCATATTTACCCCTCCTTGGGCTAATGATCTATAAGTAACATAGAAACATAAAATTTGATGGCAGATAAGGACCGCTTGTCCCACCTAATCTGCCCATTTCCCTACCTGATGGATAAACTGCAGATTCTAGTTAATCAACAGATTACTTCCTCCTGCCCCCACTAGAATTGCCTTATGTCTGTTCCATGCATTCTTGAATTCTCACACTGTTCCTGACTCCACAACCTCTTCCGGAAGGCTGTTCCATGCATCCACAACCCTCTCTGTGAAAAAAATACTTTCTAACATTATCTCTGAGCTGTCCCCCCTCTATCTTTAAATTGTGCCCCTTGTTTTTGCACATCTCTTCTTCTGAAAGATGCTACCCTCTTGTACTTTGTTAATTCCCTTGAGATACTTGAAAGTTTCTGTCATGTTCTGCCTCTCCCTTCTTTCCTCAAGAGTATACATATTAAGTTGCTTTAGTCTCTCCTCGTATGTCTTCTGGTGCAGACCCTGTACCATTTTGGTGGCCCTCCTCCGAACAGCCTCCACTCTGTCTATGTGTTTGTGGAGATGGGGTCTCCAGAATTGCACGCAGTACTCCAGATGGGGTCTTACCAACTGTCTGTACAGAGGGATAACAACTTCCTGTTTTCTACTGTTGATGCCTCTCCCTATGCATCCCGGTATCTCCCCAGTCCTCCTTACTGCCTTCTCACATTGCTTGCCTACCTTTAGGTCATCTGATACATCTTTCTTGATTGGGTTTAGTCTGGGACTCAAAAGGCCTTGAAAAACAAATACTGTATACATGTGGTTCTATCACCACTAGGGGGAAAATATGCTACTTTAAGAAAGGAGGCTTGGAAGTAATTAACGTTTTGACTAAGTAGACTGTTTTTTGTTTGGACAGATTTCTGTTTTTCCAAACTGACAATTTTTTTCCTGCAATTTGGAGCTTGTTCTGCCAGTTTATCAATACCTCCATTGGGTGGTTAAACAGCATCTCTACAATCCTAATGGATGTATCAGTAGCAGTTACTCTTGCTGATGTCATTCCTGTAAATGACTAAGAAGCATGCCTAATATATATTGAACTTTTATCATAGTTAATTCTTAAACCAGCTGTGTTAGAGGGTACTTCCAAAGTCCTTTGTGCTTCAAGTCCCCTCCAGACTGTTGGTCTTATAAAAGTATGTACAGATAATCAGCATAAAAGCCAAAGCTTTTACTTCCTAGGAATCTGGTGCCACTTTTGTGCCATGTATCAAACTGTTGCTCTGCATAAACCTTATTAATGGATCTAGGAAAACAATCTATAGCATAGTACTCAGTGGACGTCCTTGTTTGACCCTGCTTCTGATAGCTATAGGGGAACCTGACCAAGAGTTTACACATGGTGTCATTACCTCATTCTCATATAATATCTTAAAACATCGGATGGAAGTTTCTGGTATGCCTTATATAAGAATAACATTAAACAAATATTCATGGGTCACTGAAATGAATGCTTTTTCCCTGGTCAAGTGAGAGCAGGAAACGAGAGAAAGAACCAATTCAACCCCTTTCTAAAAATTCTCTGAGTGTAATAAGGTTGCCCTGTTTTTGACGTAGAGGTACAGCACATGCCAGAGAGGGTGAGGTCAACATTAGTGATACTAAAGACAATCTATTGGTAAATATCTTTAATAAGATTTTTTTGTCAGTATTTAAAAGGCATAAAGACCTCTAGTTCTGAAGCAGGGACCTATTCTTTCTCTTGCAGAGAAAGATCAATATTGCCTGATTCATAAATTGTGGGAGAGTACTGGTAGCCAAAATTTGGTTACAAATTATTTGTAGAATTGGGCTGAAATTGTCTATGAAAGTTTAATAGACTTTAGATAGTAGTCCATTTGTTCCGGGGGTAATGTTGTTTAAACTTTTAATTGCAGTTTCGATCTCAGACAACTGCATAGGTTGAACCATGTTTTTAAAAAGGTTCTTGGGGAAATTGGGAACTCCTAAGTCAGGCAAGCCTGAAATGTCTAGTTAATGAGTTGTGGACATGCTAAAGTTGTTTTCTACATACCCATGCACAATGTCCATAATACTTTGTATGTCTCTTTTAGGCTGTTCATTTTCATGCAGATATAGGCCTGGCATGGCCCTTTTATTTACTCTGTCCTGACATGCTGATTGCTGTCTAGTCTGTGTGCTGAATTTTAATTCTTTGGTCAAGGAAGAGACTTTATCATACTGGTATAGTTTCATCACATTTTTTATGTTGTTTATTTGGAAAAGAGCAGGGGAATTTTTTATTTATTATGAACATTTTTTATTTATTTATGTGAATATCAGAGTACCTTTGAGCTAAGTGCTCATTTGCAAAGGTTCCATGTCAAATGTTGTAAACATACATCTCTATCAACTCAACTAAGGACAGCTCCCCCGATGGCCTTGACTCTAAGCTGCTATACCTCTTTGCTCCTGCTATTTCCCTTCCTCTAGCTGATCTCTTCTACCCTGTCTTTCCACACTGTGACTATCCCTGAAGCCTGGCAACATGCTACAGTTCTCCCCCTACCAAAGGGAGGTGATCTCTCATCTCCCGGGAATTACCGCCCAATCTCGCTTCTACTCACCCTGGCTAAACTTCAGGAAAACCTTGTTCTCTCCCAAATCTCCTCCTTTCTTGATGACTCCTCCTTCTTCACTCCCTTCCAATCTGGTTTCTGGAAGAATCATTCCACAACCACCTTCCTACTTAGACTCACTGGCTCTATGCATTCTGTCATGGATAGAGGTCATATTACTTCTGCTATCTTTGTTGACCTTGCCAAGACTTTCAACACAGTCTCACACTCCCACCTCCTCAAAACTCTCTCATCAGCTGTCTTGTCTCTGTCTGCCTGCAACTGGTGCAGAGCCTACCTGGTAGGTAGAACTCAATCTGTTAAAATAGCTGACTCTATGTCCCCTCCACTACCCATCTCTACTGGTGTGCCTCAAGGCTCCATACTTGGCTCATTCTTATTCTTAATTTTTCTAAACGACCTACTGTACCATCAGTATGCTCCTCATCCTCTATTTATATGTATGCTGATATCATGGTCTTGTTCACCTCTAGCCAATCTCCCCTGTGGTGTGACTTCCAGACTATAGCTTGACTTTAATAATGCTCAATGCTGGTTAAGCTCACATCAACTGTTCCTCAATGCCAAGAAGACAGTCTCCATGACCTTTGGCACTAGGCAGAGACTCTCTAGGCTGCCCTCCCTTCCCTCCTTCTACACCCTTGATGGGAGAACACTAGAGGACACCACCTCTTTCAAATATCTGGGTGTCTGGCTTGACCAACACCTTAACTTTTCTCTACATATCGACGCCATTCTGAAAAAACTGCACACCTATCTCGATGCCGTTTACAAGAACTGTAGTTCCTTACCACTACCGGTTAGGCATGATATTGTTCTGAAAATGATACTCCCTATTTTTGACTATTGTGACATAGTCTACAGTGCTGCTCCTAAGTCTTCCCTTACCAGGTTGGATACTCTCTTCAATGCTTTCTGACGCTTTGCTCTTGATCCCCCTCCCACACACTTCACTGTACCTTGTAGAATTCTCTAGCTTTCCCCTCCCTTGCATGCAGGTGTCTCTCTCACTGCACCAAGTTCACTTTTAAATTCTGGTTTGGGACTCTCCCCTCCTACCTGTCCTTCTCAGTCTCTGCTCCACCTCCCTCCTCCTGCCCTCTCAGATCCACTGATGCATGCACTATAGCTATTCATCATTGCTCTACCTCCATAGGACAGGAAACTTTCTCTTACCACTGTCCAAAGCTTTGGAACTCACTGCCACCTCCTATCAGACTTTCCTCTTCCCCCATTTTTCAGTCTCCTTAGCCCTTCATAATTTCTATTCCCCTAATTGCACTTGTTCGTAGCCCCCCTTCAACCCTACTAACCCTGGTGCATTATCCTTTAGCTCTACTTTACTTCTATTCTCCTAACTGTACTTGTTACTAGCCCCCATTCGCAACCCTCCCCACCCTTGCACACTATCCCCTACTCCTCTATCCCTGACTTACCTCCTATCTTCTAACTGAATCCTTCCTGTAATTACTTCCTCATATGCTTATCACCTATTATATCCCCTCCTCCCACCCCCACAACCTACTGTGTCATTTTGACTCTTTACTACCATCCACAACCTACTGTGCTATTTTAACACTCTACTGCTGTCCTTCCCTCCATTATCTTCCCCACTGATACTCTCCCTTTTTCCATTCCTAGTTTACCCCTATTTGCTTCAGCTTTCCCATTCCTTATCCTTCTCCTCCACTCCTGTCACCAGCCACATTCCACTCCTCCTTCCTGCCTCCTTCTCTCTCTCCTCCTTTTCTGCCTAGTCCTGTCCTCCTTGCAGGGTTCTCTGTCATCCTGAAGGGGTACAGATCCTGGCTCCCTCTCTTCTACCCCCTTCTTTTCCCCCCACTTTTTAATCCTGACCCTTTACAGGGTTCTCTGCATCCTGAAGGAGTATAGATTGGCCCTCTCCCTTCCCCCCACTTTCAAATCCATCACCCGCCCACCTCCCTACTTCTGTATCCCTTTCCTCCCCTTCTGTTCCTCTGCTCTCTCTTCTCTACCTCCCTGCTCACTTTCTCTCTCCTCCCTTCCTGCCTGGTCCTGTATCCCTTGCAGGTTTCTCAGCATCCAGAAGGGGTTAGATCTTGGCTGGCCCTCTCTCTCTCTCTTTCTCTCTTCCATCCCCACCTTCTACCCTCGTCTGTCTACTTTCCTACTTGTCTTATAACTGCCCTTCCTTGCAGGGCTCAAAATTTGGTTTTACAACCACTAGCCAGCAGGGCTAGTGACTGGGAAATTCCGCTGGCCCCAAAAACATTTCCACTGGCCTATTTTGTGTACATACTGAAGTGTTGCCTTCTCCAGTACAATCCAGCAGGGCTAGTTAAATGAAATTCTTAGTAGCCCAATACAAAATCTACCAGCATTTGGCTAGTGGGCCAGCACCAATTTCGACCCCTTTCTTGGGTATACAATAGCACTTTGAATCGTGTGCTCACCCTACTATTTCTAGCACTTCAAATGTGTTATCCATCCTCTAACCTTTACCCTACTAGATCACCTGCTCTTGGGTTGTTGCAATGTACGTTATATCCCAACATGGTTTTGTTTACTCTAGCTGGTTGGTCTGGGCTATTTCTGCTCTGTAGTTGTACTACACAGTTTTGTTTTAATAACTGTACTTGTATTGTTCTGTTATTGCTATATGTTTGCCTGTTCTCACAATTCTTGTACCCCCTCCACCCAGGATGCTTCTGGAAACAAGCTGTTTACATGTTGTTTTTCCTTGTGAAACATTTTCCAAATAAAATAAATAAATAAATAAATACAAAGTAGTAAACATGCAACAAGGAGCAGTTGTAATTACATTCAGGTTACAAGTCAACTGTTTAAAAACACATATTTGTGTACAGGCAGAAAATCATTTATTTATACATTTTAATTATGAATATTACAGGCAACTCAGAAGAGCTTTGTCAGCACAATAAATCCCTCATATACTATGGGTTACAACCCCCAAGTGGACACAGTTGTCCAGTTTGGTTATAAGAGGAGTACTGGCATAGAGGTTGGTAGTCAGGGGGTGAGGATTATTGTGTAGGTTATTGTGTAGGGTTAGGGTAGGCATCTGCATGTGGAAGACTGGAGGAGTTCATTCTTGAGGGCTGTCTTGTACTGAGGTAGTTTTGGTAGATCAGAGATGGAGGTACAGTAGAAAGGTTGTTCAGCCAGTGTATAGCCTGGCAAGCAAAAACTCTTTGGCCCTGGCTGGTCCTTCATTTGGGGACCCTCAAAGCATGTCTTGCCATACTCCTGGTGGAATACTGATTATGTACTGGGTGGAGCAGGTCTACAAGTGCTTTTTTTGCCAGTAGAAGACTTTGGTACTGCATTCATGCATCCAAGGGAAGCCAGCCTGTGAGGGAATATAAGGTGCAGCAATGCGTAAGCCTATCAGAGCCAGTGACAAATCTGCAGGCCTTATTGAGCAAGAATCTTACCCTGTTCAAGACAGTGGGAGAGGCAGATCCATAAACTGCAAATCTGTAGTCAATCAGAGGGAAGACAGAGCTTGTTATGGCTAGACTCCAGGCTTCTTTGGTTAAGTTTAGCTGCTGTCTGAAAATGGCTTCCAGCTTTCTGTTTGCTGAGCTGACCATGTTGTCCACATGGTCAGTAAAGGTGAGGGGCTCATCTAATGTCACCCCCAGGAATCTAAAGGAGGACACTTGCTTGAGTGGTATGCCCCAATTGTTCAGGATGGTATGGGTACCGGTGAAGACCATTTTATTTTTGTAATTAAGGACAAGCTTGTTCTGCTTGAACCATTGTTTGAGGGATCCAAAACTAGCTTGTAGCTTCTTTGTGACTACCTCATGCCAAGGCCTGCTCTTGAAAATGACTGCATCATCTGCATAGAACAACATCTGTGTTTAGGGGTATGCACCTGGAAGACCATTTATGAACAGGCTGAGGAGAAGTGGTCCCAGAATTGACCCCTGGAGGACTCCAACAGAGACTTGCTTAGTGTCAGATATCACGCCATCAATTTTGACTCTGTGTGTGTGTCCAGCTAGGTAACAATGGAACCAAGAAACAGTCTTGTGGAGAGGCCAAGTTGCTAAAGTTTAGAGAGCAGCAGGGGTGATTTTCAAGGTCAAATGCTTTGGTAAGATCCACATATGAGGCACCTATTAGATGACCTTTGTCCAGGGCTTCATGTATATGGATTGTGAAATCTATGAGTGCAGTTATGGTATTATGAAGTTTCCTAAAGCCATGCTGCTGACTACACATCAGGTTGTAGCACTCAAGGTAGGTGGCCAGTTGATCAGCCACAATCCATTCCAGAGCCTTAGGGTTTGGGTAGGCATCTGCATGTGGAAGACTGGAGAAGCCAGCCACAATCTGCTGCAGAGCCTTAGAGAGAGGAGATGGGACACATTATTTTTATCCCCACCTTTATGAATGGGTGTGACTAGGGTGGACTTCCAGATCTTGGGGAATTGTCTGAACCAGAGAAAGATGTTGAATATCTTAGTCAGGAGTAATGCCACTTCTTCAAGGACTTGGTCAAGTAGTATCATGTCAGTCTTGTCACTCCCAAAAACAAGCTGAACAAACATCCATCAGTATACAGCTCATACAAAAACAAACCTCAAAGAACACACACAAAAAAAGGAAAGGATAAATTAACCCTAGTGCTGAAAGGAAAACATTAAAGTAAGTAGCAATGCAATCACTAGCTATGCTAAACACTCAAACAACCATTGCAAGTACATGTCAGGGAAAAGGAAAGGTGACCAGGCACTGGTGGTAGAGACACAATCACAGGTGCAGGAGGGTAGCAAAATAATGCCATCCCTGAAAGTACAGTTGCAATTTCAAAGAGTGTTTCACAGACCAATAAAAAATGAGTGATTCATTCTCTATCTCATGGAGCAGCTTCAGAAGAGTCAAATCCTGCCACTGAAAGATCAAGATACATCTGGAGTGCCACATATAATGTTTCACAACTGTAAAAATCAAATGTACAGTCCCACTTGTACAAGGATGCATACTTAGTAGACATCCCAGGACAATTGAGTCATATGAGAGATCAGCCCATGCTCAGTCCCCCCAGCATCGGGCTAAAGTACACCAAAAATGTTTGGCATATGAACAATCTACCAGGAAGTGTTCCATGGTCTTCAAGATCATCACCGAACCTGGTCCTGGGCAGAACCAGTCAGACACACTCTTGTGTTTGGCATTTGCCTTAACATTTAAATGTCTGTGACAGCAAAGCCACAGCACGTCCCACAGTTTTTCTGCAGTCCACTAATCTACTAAGTATAAATTAATTTTACCCTGATCTTGCAGAGAGATTCCTGGATAAATAACGGGGACAGAGAAGTTATAGCCCATAATATAAAGATACATATTTTTTCAAGATAAAAGATGAAATTCCGTATAAGGACATTTCAATCTCCAAATTGTCTCCTGAATAGTAACCAGGTAGGGTGGTGTTTGCTGTGACTTTTGGAGATGAGAAATTGAAAGCTGCCAAGCCATCAACATAGGGTCCAACCACCATGCCACACAAGGATGCCAATACTTTATAGTCCCAGACTATATATACTTATACTATATATTTATACTGACCTATAAAGACCTACACTACCAGGGACCCCACTACCAGAAAGATCTCCTTTGCCCCTCACCCCTCCCACCTGCTTCAATCCACCAACGAGGGATTGCTAGAGATTCCTAATGTGCATATGAAGACATCTAGGGCTTGGTCTTTTTCTTACATAGCCCCTACCCTGTGGAACTCTCTACCTCGTCGGTTGAGAGAGTGCCAGACCATCGAATGTTTTAAATTAACCTGTAAGCTACAGAGACACTTTCAGAACCCTAAGGTTATAAATTATTGCTATAAATGGAACATAGGACCATGCAACTTAATAACAAAATGAACTTGTCATTTTTTTAATGGTCCCTGTTTTATGCATTTATTTTTGCCCATCCATGTGTATTATTTTATTATGTACTCTGTGCTCTCTCTGTGGCATTGTCACTCTGTCCAGCCAGTGATTTGTGACAGTGGTGTTAGTGCTGCCATTGAACTGAAGGTCCCCTTTCTAAAACATTATACAGTACCTGGGCACTGTGAAGATAGTAAAAAAATATTTTGTACAGGTGTAACCCAGAACAAGATTCTCTATTTATTAATTTTTTATTAATGTGTTTGTTCATTTATTTGTCGGTTTCCCATTTATTTACTCAATAAAACATTGGAGGTAAAATTACACCACAAGTAATATCCCAGTTTAAATATTTTGGAATGCTCCTTGATCCTTGTTTGACCTTTTCTCCACAGGTAGCAGTGATGGTAAAAAAGGTAAATCAAAAGATTGGGGTACTATATAAATTTAAATCTTAGTTTTCTCAAGATACAAGTTTGGTTATTGCTACTGGGTCCCTTCTCCCTCATTACGATTATATATCTAGTTTATATTATAATATTGGGGTTAAGGATATGCAAGCTCTATCTGTTGTTTATAATATTTGCAGGTTCATTTTGGGTGCCCCTAACAGAACCAATCAGTGTCATCTCTACTCTCTACTTATCTGTGTTAGTTTTTCCCCAGTTGTCATTTGGAATTTTCAATTGGATGTTTTATGTTTAAAAGTCATAATTTTGGCTCTAGTTTTCCTCTCTCTAGCTTAGTTAAAACAAGAGAATTACTTTCCAGCCTGAGAGCATCTGGTGGTCCCATGTATCACATTCCCATGTTTTCTTTGAAGGCTTGTACTAGGGCATTCTCAGTTGCAGCACCAATTTATTGGAATATACTTCCTATATCGATCAGACTTGCCCCCTCTCCCCAAACTTTTAAATCTTGGTTGAAGTCTTCTTTGTTATTGAAATCTGTATGTAATTGTGATTTGTAAATTGTGTTCCCTGTTTGTTTTTTTACAAGTGTTGTCCATTAATGTTGTCTGTCTGGGTCAGGCCTGGAAAGGGACCTTTGGTCTAGTGCCTTTACCCAATTACCAAAGAATAAATGAAATGAAAAGAAATATCCCACAGTACTGTGGAACTAAGCAGTTTACCTTATAAATAATATTTTTCAAACACTGTAGTACAGCTCAGACTCATTACAGGAATAAGGTGACCACAATTTGCCCTTTGCTGGTTATCTACAGGCAGAAATAGACTATGAATGGGCTGAAAATAACACATTGGGTGGGGAACTGGCTATGGAAAACATAAAGGAAGCCAGTAAAGCCAGTGTGTGTGTCTACAAAAGAAAGAACCCTTGTACACTACCTCAGTTTATATGCTTGCTAGCCAAACACCAACCAACAGTATTCTTTGCTTAGACCCTATGACACTATGATCAGTAGTGATATTTTACTCTCAATACAGCACATACTAGCTACTGTAAATACAGTGACTTGCATTTAATTCTTAGAACCTACACTTGCATGCTGTTTGCCCATGGTCAAGTCACATAACCTCCCTGTGCTACTGCGATGTACCTGGAAATGAGCAACAGACACAAACAGCATATTGTAATTTTAGTTTTGTGATAGGTAATACCAGTTTTATTTACTAGAAGGTAAGGCGCATTTGCTGCTTTCCTTTTCCTTTTTTTCTTCTCTGTTATTGTCAGGGTTGGCATTTTGTCACTTGAGTAACATGCAGTGTAGTAAACATACTTTGTGGAGCTCTGCTACCACCCCCCCCCAACACAGTCACACACAGGACAGTAACTGTAAATGTCACTATCACCATACTACGCTACATACTGTTTATTAAAATATATTTCATTAGATTTTGATGTCCTGAAACTAAATCTGACTCTCTTCAATGCACAGTGTTAACTATGGTTTCATTAGTAATTTAACATTGCTAAGGTGTGGGGAAAGACTGTGTAAGTATTTTCAAACAGCACTCCCACCTCTTTGCTATAACAGCACTATGGCTACTCGCTTGAAAAAAATGGGCCACAGGGAGGGAGGACTGAGGAGGGAGGGAAGTGCAGTGACCATCTGAAAGTGATGGATGAGTACCACAGCACCAATACCATAATGCCAAAGTCACCCGGTTGCTCCAGACAGCTATAATCTCATTTACTGTAGGGTCCCCTAACTCACATATACTGTACAAGTAAATGTGAGAAACACAAAATCGATTAACAAAGGTGCAATTCTTAGGCTAGATTTGTTGGTAATTTATATATTGCAATATATTGCAATATGGTACCTCTATAATTAACTACTGTAACTGAACATTGTCCATATGATCCATTTATGAAAAGCTCCAAATTTAAAATGACACTGTGATGTTTTGAGAATGAATGAATGAATGAATGAATGAATGACATTTTGGCTTATAGTAAAACCTGATTGGCTGGGCCTCTGCCAGTCAAGTTTTGCTATAGGCAAAATGACATCCATTCACTCCTGCATTTATTCATTCATTCACCTGATACTAGCCAATGAGAGAGGACATCTTATTTGTGACCCATATTTAGTATGTATCATTAATAGTTATTAATAAGCCGCAAGGTATGTGATATGTGACTGAAAGGTAATACACATTTTTTTTTTACTGGAAGGTACAATGCATTTGCTGCTTTCGTGTTTCATTTTTTTTTCTTCTCTGTTGCTATCAGGGTTGGAATTTGATCACTTTAATAAAATGCAGTGTGGTAAACCCACTTTACGGAGCTCTGCTACCATGACCCCCCCAACACAGGTATGCAGAGGACTGTAAATGTCAGTATCATTATACTACACTACATACTGTATATTAAAATATATTTCATTAGATTTTGATGTCCCAAAATGAAATCTGACACACTTCACCACACACTGTTAACTATGCTTTTATTATTAATTTAACATTGCTAACATGTGGGGAGGGACTGTGTGTTTTCAAACAACACTACTACATCTTTGACACAACACTACCACTACTCTCTTTAATAAAATGAGGAGGGAGGACTGAGAAGGGAGGATGTGCAACAACCACCTGAAACAAATGGATTAATGCAGCCAGATATAAAAAATCAGTGATGAATAAACTGATCCATGACTGGTCATCGAAAAAAATGTTGTTAAATAACCAGACAGCAAAACTGCAGGTCAACCACAGTTTGCAGTCAGCTGCCTGTTTCTGTGCAGCACAAGTGTTTTCTTTGGGGGGCTTCACCCCCAATCCCCCGATGTGGGAGGCTGCACCCTCCGCACCCCTCACTTAAGATTCTCAACTCCAGGTTGGAGCTGATTAGGAGGGGGTGCAGGACCCCTGAGAGACACTGCCAGGTTCCAGCAGGTTCCCTACAGTGACATGGCACTGTTGTCGCTGTAGGGGACTCTGCTGTTGAAATGTTGCTGTTGGGTGTGCATACCCAAATAAACATACTAGCAGTGGCGGGTAGAAAGACTCAATGATAATATGTGGATGTGTCAGGATGCAGGGAGGGAAAACAGAGGAGGAAGTATACAATGAGTGGAACCTTCATGAAATTCAGCTATTTTACTATCATAAAACTACTAGATAGCTGCTGGAGGGAGCACCTAATGACATTAAGATCTGGGATTCTATACTGACTGGGTGTCACCGGCAGGTGTCATTCTACCAGATTGAATTGTCAGTGCAGCAGCTTGAAAATGGAATGTGTGGACTCTGGACATTACAAAAACAACTATGGAGTGACTGTACAGTATGTGGGGAAGGGAACTGAATCAATATGTCATGGTACAATGAAAATCCAAAGGTGACACATAGAGAACAACATACTGTAGAATGAATATGATTCACTTATAGCAATTGCGACTTTATAGCTCCTGATATGAACTGTGGACTTTGTGGACACCTACCGGAAAACTGACACCATTGACTTAAACAGGAAACAGCACCACCTGGCACATTTAAGCCTCTGCTGATGCCACTCCAGTCAGTTCAACTAATAAGAAACTCAGCAGCTGCATATCGCATTACTGTGTGGTAATGAGGTATTTTTCGGTACCACTCAGTGTGACGCTCGGTGGGTGGTACCCACCGAGAAATAACGTGTTACCAGTAAACTTATCTGTAGCAAGCATTGTATGTCCATTAATAAGAGGCACCATACTTACTGAAATATACAGAGTCTGTATCCAGGCACAAAACTGACAGGGAATACCATAATGGCATAATACCTCAAACATGTAAGAATGAGAAACTTTATCAAATGCTTTCCTTCTGTTCCAGGAAAAGCAGGTAGCCAGCAACCCTACGCTGCTCACCCAAATTAACTATGTCACATAATAGAAGTAGGTTATCCAGGATATTTCTGCTAGGAACTGAACATGACTGACACCCAGACAGAACATGAGTAGCAACATGTGCAAGTTGAGCTGTTAAAAGTTTCATGACAATTTTCACATTTGAATTGAGGAGGTGCGGAGGTCACCATTTTACAAATCAGACACACTACCCTTTTTAAAGACTAGGATCTGAAAAGCTTCACAAAATTCTGTAGAAATGTGCTAGTCAACTCCTAGTTAAAAACAGGAACCAATATGGGGCAAGGTCCTTAGAAAAATGGGTATAAATGGGTATAAAAACCCATTGTAAGGCCATCTGGGCCAGGGGCATTGTTAGTGTCAGTGTCAGTGGCTCTATAGGTAGCACACTCACCTCTAAGACTGGGAGATCAGAGGGCTGTGGGTTCATTTCCCACAACTGGCACTTGGGTTACTATCCCAATACTGATACTGCAGTGCAGCATGAGGGGGGTGCTGCACTTCTGAGGTGCCATCTTGGATGAGATGTTAAACCAAGGTCCCATCTGCCTGGATTGGTGGTAGTTCTGGTGGATGCTAAAGATCCCATGGCACTAAAAGAGTAGGGGAATTTCGATGATGTCCTGGCCCAGGTTTCTCCCATTCACTAACAATACCACCAACTGCTTACTCTGGTTCAATTTCAGTTGCTTACCATCTGTAGCCCCCCTCCCCCCGGTCGCCCCTGAAAAAGGGACTTCTAGGCCCAGTGGCCTTACTGGGTCAACAAAATTCAATAAATAAATAAAGGCTGCAACCGGGCAATAGCTAAAAGAACCTCTGCCATAAAAACTGGCTTAACCAAATCATATAAAATGTCCTTGGGTATAGAGGGAACTAACACAGAGCTCAGAAAGGTGCTAGCAGATGGCAGGGGATCAGGAACACCAATCTGCAGGTGTAAGTGATGTTGTTCTGTATCAAGCACTCTAGATGCCTCTGAAACCTTCTCACCTGTAGGAGTCAGTATGGAAGAAAGGTGTTGATGAACCACCCTAGCCCTGCAACTGTCAAACATATCATATTCCCACTCCCTGCTTGCCCTGGGTGCCACTATGATGTTCCATCAATAGGGACCTACCACTATCATACTGCAAGGCCCATGTGCAGCATTTCAGGGTTGAAAGTTGTGAACTATTGTCAACTGATCCAGAAAACTGGAGCATGACGGTGTGTAGTAAAAGTGGTCTAAGGTTCAAGTATTCTACATACACAGTGCAGTGTTGAGTGTGAGAGACTTAGAAGAATTTCTTCAGAACTAAATTAAGTTTCCATCCACCGGGTCCCCAAATACTTATCAGGGAGAGTCTATCCAGAATTAGTGTCTGAGTTCTATGTAGTATAGGTATGTAATCGAAAAGGGAATAGTTCAATTTCCAATACCCTGCACCAGGAGAAAGAAACTCTTTACCCCCAAAGGTACCACCCAATAAAAAGTGATCTGAAGTTTCAGTCAGAATGAGGGAGATACAATGAGGAGACAAGTGAGCAGAAAGAATCAAGAAAATCAATACGTTTAGCCAGTTGATTACAGTAGCATGTATAGACTCCCGTAGGGCACAAAGATCTATATGCATCCAAAAGGGAAGCATCCTTAAGCAATTGACACAAAAAGGTGGACCCACTAAACAATTTTATGGTTTTTGCACCCTGATCCCAAGCAGCTAAAGGGCAATTAACACCCCCCCCAAAAATGATGTGTTTAGCAGTATACAGAAATGGCTGGACCATCTTTAACAACTCATCCTAAGCCTTATTAGATCGAGGGGCATAAATGTTAACAAGACAAAAGAAAGAGTTCTGATAAGCAATGTCAAGTAACAATGCTCTGGCAGGCTGGATGTCCACCCATCTTTGCACTATAAGAGAGGAACCTTTAAAAAAGAAATCCCAGTGCTGGCCCAGTGGTGCTGAGGGTTGAGTCGCTGGACACCACACCTCAGACCGTGCTGGTGACCCAGGGTCAGGAGCCACCTTGGGTTGCCGGGGGTTGGCAGGGGAGGGAGAGGATTGAGCAGCAAAAGAACTGCTCTCCTCTCCTCTCCCAGGGAGGGGATGGTTGTCATCCTGCTTCTTGGCTGACCCCTAGTGGAGGCTGGAGGGCAGCACTGGAGGTCAGAAGACACAGAAGTGTGGTTACATGACATGTGCATGCTATACACACATACACACACACACACACATATATTCATGCCACGAAGGGAAGGGGGTGTACGGGGAAGAAAATGAAAAAAGAAATGGAAAAAGTAATATGGAAAAAAAAAGAAATCCCATCCCATAACATAAATCCAGCCAGAAAGACCAAAAGGATAGCCCCCAACACCATTGGCTCTGAGCCCTAGCAATGTCAAGTAGAGGCATCATTCTGGTTTCCTGTAAAAAGGAGATGTCAAAAGGCAAATCATGAAATAAAGAAAAGGAAATTATTTGTTTATAAACTGATTTGATGCTGTTGACATTGATAGTGGCCAGATGTAAGAAAGAAGCCATGCGAATGTAAAGTAAATGGAGGAAAGAAAAGACACAGATCAGGTAACAAACTCAGAATCGAAAGATTTAGAAATTATCGTGATCATCTTCTGCTTCTCCTGAGGCTTGGGCTTGGACAGTGTGGATGGAGAAGGTTTTGAGGGGGTCACTGTAGAGTCTGATGGAACACATTGTTCAATAGTTATAGAGGGAAGGAATCCAAGTCCTGGTTGTCCTCAGCTGCAGCAGCTGAGGGATCGAGTACAGCAAATCTGTTTGTAGTGGAAAGAGGGACAGAGGAGGCTGTATGAGTACCCACAGCATGGGCTCAAAGGGAGCACTTTTGGAACACCACAGTCATTACTGGTGATGGTTGTAGAGACCCCTGCTCTTATCGAGGCATAGAGTCATCCAGCGGAAGGTCATTAGGAGGGACAGATGGTCCTCTTGCAGCAAGTAGCATGGATGACATAGGGGATTCCACTTCCACAGGAGGGGTAGTGGCCAGCACTGGAGGGGGTGCCATATCAGCTGGAGGGTCCAGGGGAACATCTGAGTGAGCCAAATTGTGGGCCAGCTGCTTATGCAGATGCTGCTGGTGTGTTTGTTGGGTCTTGTTGAGCATAGCATCCTGAGAAGGGCAATCCTAATGATTGTGGGAGGCCCACGGATGGGATCTATATAAATGGCCACTGTCCCCACAGAGGTTGCAGCAGAAATCCTGAGTACAGTTGGAAGCAACATGGCCAAAGGACAAACACAGGTAACAATGAATCCTGTCACAAGCAGAACTAATGCAAGCAATCTCTGATTCAGGAAGGTGGTGGGGGGCACTGAATAAATACCACTGTAGACACTTACTTCAGATATTCAGATAACTTCTTTTTTATTGTAAATTCGGCACGTCTCAACGTTTCACCTACAGAGCAGGCTTTTTCAAGAGATGCCTTTTATAATCTTGAGCATTCAAAACTAGCATCTGGTGCAGTAAGACTGAAAGCTAACTGAGCCTGATGGGACTGCTTATGTGAATAAGTTAAAAAGTTAACAGCTGGAAATTCTGTGAAAGATAATGTGTGCATAATTGAGAATGATGATATGTTTAAATGAAAATAGAATTATATAATGAACCATTTGGTCTTTATATATAAGATTATAGAAGGCATCTCTTGAAAAAGCCTGCTCTGTAGGTGAAACATTGAGCCATGTGCCAAATTTACAATAAAAAAGAAGTTATCTGAACATCTGAAGCAACAGTGGTGTTTATTCAGCACCCCAACCCCCTTTTTGAATCAGAGATTGCTTGCATTATTTCCATATTGGGAGAGGCAGCTTTTAAACATCTCTAAAGAGGAAAGTTAATTTTCTGTGGATTTCTTTCTTCTTTTGGTCTAACACAAGCAGAACTGTGACAGGAATCAGCACCATAGCAGAAGCAGGTTTGGGGCTGAGCTGGATAGAAACAATGCACCCTATCACGACCAATAAAGAAAACACTCAGAAGATGGTTCAAACCTGAGGGACAATGTCTAAGTTGAATCTTAAATATCTTATTCCCAGTCCAGAAGTGCTCTGAGTCAATTATTGGTTCAGGATCTCCAAGTATGGAGCAATGCTGTTCCAACCAAAACCTAACGTCACTGACGTTGACCCGTTCATTTTTTTAACACAGTGGTTACTGTGCATAGTGCAGGCTTTGTTATTGGAATGGCCTGAAAAGAATTCTACAGGGAGGAGGATTTTAACAGGTTGAAAGAGGCCCAGCATTTATCCAGAAACATAAGTTGTCTTGAAGCTGAGGTCAAAGTAACCCTCCTTGGGGGAGTGGATAAGGGCAATCAAATCATTAGGTTAAAACTGCAGAGATTCTTTTAAGGATTACTAAGGAATGTATAGGAGCAAAAGAGCATTCCTGCACATTGTAGCCCCTGTCTTTCACCCATAAAAGTATAAAGTGGTGTTTGACATTATGAAGTGATCTAAATTATTTTTGAATGTTACTTTGTTATCACAAATGACCGTATCTGATGGAATTTGATTCCATGGCCTAATCACTTTTGAGAAAAGAAATAAGATCACTTTTCTGTTGGGAAGTTTTTCCTTTCAAGTTGAAGTGGGCGACCTCTAATGTTAAATTTTATTTGTTTAAAATCTAGACAAATTTCGACATGATGACTTGATCATGAAGCACTTCTCTTGTAAATGAGAGGTTGCACCTCATTCTTCTTTTCTTTAGTGACATTAAACCAAATTTGTTTAATCTTTCCTTGTATGAGAGAGAATAACATCCCTTAATGTATTTTGTTACCTTTCTTTGAATCTTTTCGATCCGAGCAATCTCTCTTTTTAGGGTTGTGGGTGGAGCCTACAGCCATTTTGGGGTCGACCGTAGCTTCTAAAAATGGCCAATCGTGGAACCTTCCATTGGACTTTTGGAAGTATCCTTCTAAAAGTCCAATGGAACTTGAAATCCTCCACCATGATCGGCCACTATGGAATAACAGCCACACTATTTCGGCTGTTACTTCTGCATTCTGGGGCATGAACTGTGCATGCGTGACTCATGTGCATGTGCAGTTCTGCTGACGCTGTCACATTGTGAATGGCAAAATGCCATTCACCACAACTATGTATGTGCAAGTGCTGCGTATGCACTGTTGCATCACTGCCACCAGCACCAGCAACAGCAACAAAGAAAATCGTCTCACACCCTTCCACTGCTGCTGTCCTCCCCGCTCCCTCCATTCCTCTCTCCATGCTGACATCAGGGTCCCCAATCCCCATGTCAGCATTATGTAGCCTCCCCAACTCATGTGGCACACTGGGAACCCACCCCAGTGTGCCCAAAACTATTTTTTTCTCCCCCCTGCAGACATCAGGGTGTCCAATCCCTGTGTCAGCATCATGTATCTCCACACTCACGTGGCACACTGGAAGTCCACCCCAGTGTACACGAATGTATTTTTTTGTTTCCTGTAAATAAAGAAAACTGTCTCCCATGTTTTTTTAATCTGTAAAAAAAGAAAATGGTCCCTCGTCATCTCCCCAGTCCCCATCCCACCTCCCACTGAGCACCCACCTCCCAACACCCCCCCTTTACCCCATACTTACTTCCGGAGGTCATCACTGTCATCTTCTCTGGACTGGGACATGTCTGCACTCTTCAAAGCTGAACTGCAAACTGAAGAATCAAAGGTAAGCGTGCTATAATGACATTCAATGGGGATTTCAACTTATGTTGATAAATTAGCCATTTCTTAGAATTTTGGCCCCAAATTTTGAACATGGGGTTCTTGGGACTCCACCTCATGAAATCTGTCACTGTCATTTAGTTACTCTGTCCCAATAGGTGATTTTGTGTTTGCGGCACAGAATCACCTTTCGGGACCGAGTCACAAAATGGTAGTGCCACTGTTCATGAGGTGGGTTCCCAAAATCCCATGCTGCAAATCTGGTGAAAAAAGTCCAAAAAATGACTGCATTATGAGCGTGCATTGTGCAGTTTCTACGCATGCTCCTAACTTTATCAATTTTTAATATTTTCGCTCCACATTTTCAGCATTGCCATTTTATTTTTATGTTTGCTTGAACGCATATGCAAGGAACGTCTTGCAACAGTGCATGTTTAGGAGGTGTGTGACCCTCCTCCCCAATGCCGATGATCAGTGTAGCAGGCACGACCCTAGGGGACCAATACATGCCGAGCTGTGTATGACATCAGTTTGGCTGTGTTGGTCTTCACATCAAACAAAAGGTCCACTGCAATCAGCAGTGGTAGTGTGTATGCAATTAGCATACATAGCCAAACTGCTGTCATGCACAGCTCAGCAATGCCTCCCACTTCCTCCCTCTGCTAATGTCCTCACCCTCCCTCCTTTTTTCCCCGGTCCCCACCTTGTGTGGCTGACAAGGGTGCCCAGTCCCCCATTGGCTGCAGCCCCCCAAAAAACAACCAGTTGGCACACCGGAAGCCCAACCCAGTGCGCTCATGCTCCCTCCAACACACACACACACACACACACACACTGTATGACTGGTAGGTTGCCCAATCCCTGCCAGCTCCACTCTTCCCCCTCCACAAAGAAGTAGGTGGCACTCTGGGAGCCCACCCCAGCGTGCCAAAAGAGTCCTTTGTATTTTTTTTATTCCTGTAAAACAAGAAAACAGTCCCTTGGTGAGAATTTGCCCCCTGACAACCCATGCCCACCATCAGTGCACTCATCTCCCCATACCCCCCTCACCCCATACTTACCTCTGGAGGCTGGCATGATGATCTTCAGTGGACCGGGAACACATCTGCACTCTTCAAAGCCGACTGCGAACTGAGGAAATGCCAGTAAGTGTATAATGGCATAAATAGGGTGTTTCCAACTTAGGTGGATATCTCAGCCATTTTTTTGACTTTTGGCACCACATTTTCAACATGGGGTTCTTGACACCCCTTTTCATGGATTCAGTCACTGTCATGGCATTATTCAGTCCTGAAAAGTGATTTTGCAGTCACTGCGTGGAATCACCTTTTGGGACCTTTTAACAAAACAACAGTGTCGGTGTTCATGAGGTGGACTCTCAAAAAGCCTATGTTGCAAATTTGGTGAAAAAACTCCAAAAAATGACTATTTTATGAGCATGCATTGCGCAGTTTCCACACACACTCGTACATTCATGAATTTGTAATATTTTCACTCCAGATTTTCAACACAGGCATATTTCCACACATCCTTATGAACAGTACAGCTGTCATTTTTCATATCCTGGCCAAAATGTGTTTTTGCGCTTCTGGCGCTGTTGGAAATCAGTGTTCACTACAGAGCAAAACAATCACAATGACACTGCTCATGAGCAGAGGTCCTAAAATACCTATGTTGAGAATTTGGTGGCAAAAGTCCTTAAAATGGCTGTGTAACGAGCGTGCATTGCACAGTTTCTACTCACACTCATAAGTTTGTGAATTTGTAATATTTCCACTCCAGATTTTCAACATTTCCATTTTCCCACATCTCTTTATGACCAGTACAGCTGTCATTTTTCACATCCTGGCCAAAATGTGTTTTCGCACTTCTGGCATACAATAGCATGGCCGCTGTGGGAAATCATGTTTGGTACACAGTAAGAAAATTACAGTGACACAGTCCATGAGCAGACATCCTAAAATGCCTATGTTGAAAATCTGGTGCAAAAATTCCAAACAATGACTGTTTTATGAGCGTGCATTGCACAGTTTCCACGCACACTCATAACTTCACAAATTTATCATATTTTCACTCCAGATTTCCAACATTTGCATTTTCCCACACCTCCTTGTGAACAGTTCAGCTGCCATTTTTCACATCCTAGCTGAAATGTGTTTTCACACTTTCGACGCAGTACAGTACAGTCGCTGTAGGAAATCAGTATTCAGTGCACAGTAAGAAAACCACAGTGACAGTGTTCATGACCAGAGGTGACAAAATGCCTATGTTGAAAATTTGGTGACATAATTCCACTGAATGACTGTGTTGCAAGTGTGGGCTGTGCAGTTTCCACACAGGATCATTCCTTTGAGTATGCCCAGAGCATTAGGGACAATTAAGAAGTATGAGGGTGAAATGTTGATCAGATGCAAGAGGAGTTGCAAAAAGGTACTCTGTTGGGATATGGATGCTAAAGGGACATGGATACAACTCGGGGGGGGCCTGCATAAATGACAAATGCTAATGCAAATACCTGCAAGCAAATGTTCAGCATTGACAAATGCTTGTTAACAGTACAGATGTCATTTTTCACATCCTGCCCGAAATGTGTTTTCACACCTGTGGCACAGAACGGTGCTTTCACTCTGCAAAATCACCTTTCGGGACAAGTGAACAAAATGACACTGATATTCTTCATGAAGATGGGTCCCAAAAAGGCCATGTTGAAAATTTGGCGCAACACCTCCAAAAAATGGCCAAGTTACACCCAGGTATTCAATAATTTATATGCACAAGTGTAAGTCTGGTCACTTGGCAGCTCATTACAGCCCTATCAGCTCTGGCTAGATCTTATTTTATATAGGGACCACAACTGAGAAGTGTAATCTAAGAAGGAATGGATGTAGGCCCTATATAATGAAAGAATTACTGATTGGTCCTTTGAATTAATATTATAGCTGATAGACCACCATACCCTGTTGGTGTTGTTAATGTTTGTGATTTGTTTATCAAAAGAAAGGTCCTTGGTAATTAAAATACCTAAGTCTTCTTCCTCTATAGATTTTTTTAGTGGTTGGTTGATGAGTATGTAATTATACCTGGGGTTATTGTTGCCAAAATGATTTACGCAACATTTATGTTGAAAGACATATCCCATGTTTTAGTCCAGTTACCTATTTTGTTTAGACCCTTTTGAAGTGAAGTGATTTCATTTGAATGACTGCAAGAGCTACAGATCTTGCAGTCTTCTGCATATTTAATTATCCAGCTGTCCAAGTTTGGTGTTAAATCCGCAATAAAGATTTGGAAAATTAGGGGGAACAATACTGAGCCTTGAGGGACTCCACTTGTTACTGACATCCAGTCGGATTGGTGACCATCTATAATTACTCACTGGAAGTGATCTTTTAATCAGTTTGCAATCCAAATGATATAGCAGGGATGTGTATTTGTTGTCATTAGTTTTTTTTATTAGCGCCCAATGAGGGACAGAATCAAATGCTTTTCTGAAGTCTAGATAAAGCACGTCACATGGAATTTTTGTGTCTAAGCATTTATTTATTTTTTCATAAAAGCTAATTAAATTAGTTGTGCAGGAACACCCCTTGACGAAACCATGTTGAGTGTTGTCAAAGATTTCAAGTGTTAAAGTTAGTCTGTCCTTAATTACCTTAACTACACTTTCCATAATTTTAAAGATGATTGGAGTGAGGCTAATAGGTCTGTAGTTGTCTGTATCCCCCTTTTTAAATAGTGGCATAAAATCTGAGGTTCTCCATTCAGTGGGTACATGACCTATCGGTATACTATTGTCAAATAATAATTTAATCGGGACAGCCAGGTGCTTTTTTATAATCCTAATCCTGTCCCCTGTTATACCATCTGGACCAGGAGATGCGCCTACTTTAACTGAATTGAGTTTTTCATTTATTTCTTCTATGGAGAAATCAACATTGATTGGGTTTTGAGTATTTTGTAGTTCTGGTGTTGTATTAGTGTGACTGAAAACACTATAGAAATGTGTATAGGAGAGTTTGCCATGTCTTTGGAGTTATTAACAATATGGTTTTGCATAGAGAGTGGTCCAACTTTACACTGGTGTTTTTTTAATGAGTTTAAGCAGCTGTAAAAGAGTTTGCTATTACCTTTAGATGCCTGATTTGCTAAGTTCTGTTCAGCTGCTTTTCTTGCATTTCTAATTTCCTGTTTATATTTTTTGAGAGTTTTTTGAGAGATTCAAGGTGATTCTATGATTTGGACACTTGATATTTTTTTTTTTAAATGTTTCCTTTTTTCAGTTTTTTTATCTTTTTGGATAGCCATTTTGGTTTTAATTGTGAGTTATTGTGTTTTGTAAAAGTAGGTATTCATTTGTTTTAGCTGGCATTTCCAGATGAATTTTAGATACTGGAAATATTCTGAGCATGCTGCTTCTTGATCTATCTATTGTATGTTTGCTTGGACTGTATTTTAAAATGTGCTTGTGATTTTGTGTATTGTATTGTGGAGATGGTTATTTATTTTTATGTACAGGTGCCTTGATCATTGGAAAGGTGCCTTTTTGCAAATAAAAGTGATCTGATTTGATTTACTAGCTATTTCTAGAATAGTGGATTTTAAGGTGTTCCACATACAGTACTTTTAACAGAACAATTTCTGAAGGTCTGGTTCCGGTCAAAAATTACTAAGAAATATTTTATTGATTTAGCATCAGCTCTATTATATGCATAAATTGTGGTGATGGATTTTGATTGGTTGGAACTTAGTGCTATATTAAATTTAACTGAATTGTGATCACTATTTCCCAGATGTGCTGATACATGGCAATTAGATATTGTAATATTTTCTGGGGCTAGTATAATGTTCAAAATGTTATCACCCCTTGCAGGCTTATCAACATGTTGTATTAGTGACAATTCCTCACATAATTCCAGGAATAATTTAGGCTGTAATTGATGCACATTATTTTGTATGCAATCTATAGCTCCAAAATTTAGGTCACCCATGAAGATGACCTTTCCTAATTCTGCAGCTGCTTCTAATTCTTTCATTATTTCATTTGTTAAGGTTTGTGGAGAATCTGGGGGTCAATAACAATCCTAAGAGAAATCCTTCAGAGTTGCCTGTATTAATTTTGATTCAAATGTTTTTTGTTAATGATGAAGATTTTATTTTGTGTGAGATTTCAGATGATTGGAGATTTGTGTTTATATATAATGTAACCCCGCCTCCTTTTTTTCATTTCTGCAGTGATAAAACAGGTCATATCCTGGGATGGTACGGCCCCAGTTTTCATTATGTGGCCACCAGGTTTCAGTCACACCTACACTATCTGGTTTTTCAGTATTACAGATAGTTTTTAGTTAATCTAACTTATAGTTCATAGGTTCATAGTAGAGTACGAGTTCTTAAAGACAATTTGCCTTTTAGTGAACTTGCCACCTTGTTGTCTTTAAAGGTGAAATATATATTTTCTATCTCCCATGTACTGGTCTAACCTATACTTGAATGTGGTAATGTTATTGCTGCCTACTATATGTCTAGGGAGTGTGTTTTAGATATTAATTATCCTTTGTGTAAAAACATTACAGCATTTTTTTTGATTGGTTGGTTTATCCTATTAATTTAAGACTATGGGATCTAGTAGTCCTTAATACATTTAGTTTCACTAGAACAATGATCTCCATGAGACTTTGATCTTTTATTGCCTTAAAAGTTAGGCAAAGGTCACCTCTAGTCTAGCTTGTAGAATATAACCCCAAATACTATAATCTTTCCTTATAGCTTTGGTGTTGTAGACCTGTGATTTTTTTATTTTTTTTATTTTCCTTTGTACTCCTTCTTTTAGTTTTTTGCCTTGAACTGTAGTAGGTGCACAAAACTGGGAACAGAATTCAAAATGTGGGTGAATTAGACTACTATACAGTGATAAAATCACCTCTGGTTCTCTACTTTTGATGTTTGACAAAATACAGCCTAAACTGTTTTGGCATTTTTTAACAGTTACCTTACTATGTTCATCAAAAGTGAGATTATTAGTAATTAATATCCAAAATCTCTTTCTTCAGAGGTGCTTTCTAGCACATGTTTGTCTAGTGTATAGGTCACGCTCAGATTTTTTAACCCAAAATGCACAACTCTACATTTTTTTATATAAAATGTCATTTTATTTATTTTAGCCCATTCGGATAGTTTTTCTAAATTTTCCTGAAGCTGTTTACCATCCGTTTGTGTTTGTACAAGGCCACCTAGTTTGCAGTCATATGTATGTTTACTAAGACATGCATTTTCAGATGTTAATAGTGTGGAAACCATTATGTTAAATAAAGTTGGCCCCAGTACGAGCCTTGTGGTATTCCACTTGTATCATGCCCCCAATCTGACTGGTGTCCTCTCATAGTTACTTTTTGTTTCCTGTTCTCTAGCCATGATGTTATTCAGTTTATTATATTTTAATGCAGCTTGATTTTATAAAGTTGTTCAATAAGTATTTTGTATGACACATTGTCAAAAACTTTGGCAAAGTCCAGGAAGATCATGTCAACTGGGATCCCTTTATCTAAGTGTAACCATCCAGTCCCCTGGGGTTACTAGAATTCCATCAGTGTCAGTGCTAGGCAGGAAAGGCAACTGGTGAATAACTGGTTAAATGGGTTTTTCACCTACTCTCTCTCTATTTACTTGGGCCGGGATATTCAAAGGGGTTTCGCCTGGCACAACAGAGTTGTGCCGGTGCAACCCCGCATTGCTCCTCAGTGGGATATTGAGAAGGCTGCCTGGTGCAGCACAAATCCCTATGTGCTGGGGTGCAAAGATAATGTATATGGTGCAGATGCAGGGGGTGTGCCCATGCATGTGCAACACATCCTGATATTCAGCCCTGGATGTGTGGTGCATATGTTGGTGCACTCCTGCACTACACCACATGGGGAGGGGCTCAAAGTTGAGCCCGTGCAGAGTAGGAACAAATCCTGGGCACCCACAGGCAGGCCACTGTATTGCAGGGTGCAACACAGCAGCCCAGTCATGGGTGGCCACCCGCCCACCCAGTACACTGTCCGCAAGCACTCACAACCCTGGAGGTCTAGTGAAACTCTCCCCCTGTAGCCATGATCACACGGAACATGGATAATGGGAAATCCCTGGTAGTCTAGTGGCCCCCCAGTCCCCAAATTCCCCGATCAGTATGATACATGACCATCCCTGGTGATCTAGTGGTACCCCTTCCCACCTGAGTCCCCAATTCCCAATAAATGACAATATGACTGTCCCTGGTGGTCTAGTGGAACCCCCCCACCTGTTGCCATGTTTGTAGTAAGCTTCTGTGATGTAATGCCCTGGTGATCCAGTGGCACTTCCACCCTTCCCACCCACAAAGAACCCGTTGCCCACCCCGCTCTTCCCCATCATCGGTGGGCAGCTGCATCTTGCCTGGCTGCCCACCTAATGACAGGTACAGTATGGGCTGTATGCCCATTAGTCCCCAGTGTGGATCAATGGTCTTGCAGGGCATACTGTACTAGACAGTCCCAAATATGAGAATGGAGTCATTCACATATTTGGGACTGTCCAGTACAGTATGCCCTGCAAGCTCATTGGTCCATACTGAGGACAACTCGACTTACAGTCCATACTGTACCAGTCATTCAGTGGGTGTCCAGGTGGTATACAGGTGGGATGCAGCTGCCACCCGATGACGGGGGCAGGGTGGAGCAAGGGGTTCTGTGTGGGTGGTAGGGGTGGGGGGGTGCCACTGGATCACCAGGGCATTGCATTATGTGAATTTACCATGATTGCAGCAACATGCGTGGGAGTCCACTAGATCACCAGGGATGGTCATATTGTCATTTATTGGGAAATTGGGGATCCGGGTGGGAGTGGGGACCACTAGACCACCAGGGATGGTCATGCATCATACTTATTGGGTATCGGGGACTGGGGGGACACTAGACTGCCAGGGATTTCTTTATATACATACATATACCATGTGATCATGGCTATGGGGTGGGGTATGCCCCGGGATCCCCACAGCACACATCATGCTGTGCAGGGTGCCAGGTGCAATTCACTGGGCTGCCCTGAGCATAGCATGCAAATGGGGCCATAATGACATGCAAATGGACCCATTTGTGCCTTGCATATATTATGGCCTCATTTGCATGCCTCCTGCTGAATATCATGGGTGATGCACCTAGTGCAACTGTACTTGTGCTGGTGCATCCCCGTGCTCCCTATATGTGGCTCATACCAGCACAGTGCCACTGCACCATGCGCAGTTTGTGCACTGCCCATGCCATATTCAATGGTGCTGCGCCATGGCACATCCCCGTGGAATATCACCTGGACCTGGACCTGGACCTGGCCCTGGCACAACACAGTTGCACTGTGCCCAGGCTTGCGCCACTGCCTGGGGCAGTCTGAATATCCCGGCCAAGGTCTCAGCTGAGATGAGCAAGATGATGTCATTTAGAATGCTCGCAGCAGCATAAGCCAAGGCAGCTGACTGTGAGTGGGGAAGTTTTAGAATCTTGAGTTAGTTGTTAGTTGGAGAGTAGTCAGCATTTGAAGGTGAGGAGGAGAACCTATTTTCTCACCCTAGTCCTGAAAGACATCTACCTGCCAAGAGAAGTGGTGGAAACTGTTGTCTACAGCAGGAGCTCCTGATGTTTCATCCCCAGTGAAATGGAAAGGATTGCTACAGGATGGATCTGAGGGGCAATCCCCTATTTGATCTGAGACCCTTTCGAAGCTGCCTGTTTGTTTTTCAACTGTGAGTAATCTGACTTTGTGCTTCCTGAGGAAAGTACCTGTCCTGGGTGTTTCTCTGACAAAGGGAATTATACACCAGTTCTCTTCTAAGTTGAGACTGTTCTCAAGTGTAAAGTTGGCTGACAATTGTGGGGTCCAGAGGGAGACTAATGCACATTGTTCAGGACTTTAGTTTCTACACTCAGGAGTAGTGTTTTCATATGCTGGATGTGAAAGTCATTCCAAGATGCATATTCCTAAATATTTTACCAGAAGTTCTGAGATGTAACTCTGAAAGAATGGCTGGGCATGGACTTGGAAGTGAAAGGTGGGCAGTCCATCATCTGGAGTGACCAGTTCAGCACTACAGGTTCCGTAAGGGTGCCTGGTTATTCAGGACATGGTGGCCAATGCCTGAAGAGAATGTTTACCTCCTGATGTGGCTTGTGCTACTTATGAGCACCAGTGTGCTCTGTTGTGGCCAGTTGCCACTTGCTGAAGTGTTAAAGTCCTATACCATATGGGAAATGTATGCTTAGTTGTGGCCCGTTCCACTAGAAGAAAGTGTGTTCAGCTGAGGCCATTGCTGCTGAAGAGAATTCAAGGTCCTGTGACATATGGGATAAGTAGAATTTCTGTCCAATACGGATTTCTGTTGTTCTGCCATTACCTTGTGCCATGATGTGTAAATCTTGGGGGTCCACCCTTGCTTTACAGTACCATCTTTGGAATAAAGTTACACTCTAAAACCCCAACCTCATTTGGACATTCATGTTACTGTTTCCTGTGTGAAATTACTGGGTACTCCTCTAGAAGTATAGTTCTAGCATTGCCCTAGCAAAAAGTTCTCTCCTCAGGACCTGGGTTATTGGTCATAATTGTATTTGCTTCTTACACCTCCACCCCTTTCTGACCTCTAGAAATAACAAGCCTGGTATACATTGTCAAAGCTAGGGATGGTACCGATTGTCCAACGTATGTTTGGGTGCCCAGTCAAGGGTACCAAGAGGTAGATAACTGTGCAAAGTAGCAGAATGGGGTGGTTACAATAAAAGGGTCTCATCTGAAGATGTTGTTTAATTTGGGGAGAGAACTGGAGATTTTTGCTGTGTGCATGGATAGTATCTGTCTGTCTGATAGTATGGTATCCCAAACAGAAAACAAAGCTTTGGACAAAAGGATTTTTATTTATATTATTTATTACAATTTTGGATAAATACCTTTGAGCCAATTGCCCTTTTACAAAGGTTCCACATCAGTATACAAAGAATAGACGTACAGTTTGTGTGAGATTAGCAGGCAAGCAATTTGAATACAAAATTCAGTACAGGATATACATGGTCTAAAAGCTACAGGTGATACAAATAATAGCTAGAACAACACAATCAGGCATACATTTAAGAATGATGAGTCACAACAAATATTTACATGAATTAAAGCTGCTAGAAGGGCATTGTCAAAGGGGAAACAAAGGGAAAGGTAGAGTGGAAAAACTGAGTTGCTGCCAATTGTGCCAGGTAGCGTAGGAAAGTGGAAGAGAGAGTGGGTGTAGAGGGGTAACTGGGAGGGAGGTAGAAGGAGAGGTTGGTGGGAAGCAAGGATCAGGGAATAAGTGCAATAGTTGGTGGGGTGAGCAGATTAGAAAAGGGAGTGAGGAAGGGAGTTGAAGGAGGGTAAGAGAGGAAGGTGGTGGACCAGGGCTAGGGAGAGAGGCAGGAGTAGATATGGGGAGGGGGAGGGTAGTGGCAGGCAGAGGTGGTGATAGTAGAGTGGTGGGAAGAACAGAAGTGACTAGGTTAGGAGAAACAGTCACAGGTGGCTCTGGACACAAGCATTTGATGTAGCTTGTGTTTGAATGAGCAGAGGGTGCCTAAGTTGGTGAGTTCACTGCCCAGTTAGTTAAACATCTTAGGGGTTCTACCTGTAAGAGACCAATGGCCTTGGGGAGGTGTGATAGCGGGGAACAGACAGAGAATAGTTGTCAGAGCTTCTTGTGTAATGGGGGTGGTTGGCTGTGCTTAAGAGAGAGATTGAACCCCAGAGGGCATGAGTCCCATCAATGACTTTTTTGCTAGTAGGCAGGTTTGAAAGTAATCCTTCCCTGAAGTTGTAGCCAGTTTGACTGTTCGTAGAGGTCACAGGTATGCATGCGGTGAGCAGTACCAGTAAGGAGTCTGCAGGCCTTATTCAGCACCTGTAATGATTCGCCTAGTGCTGTAGCTGTGGCGGCTCCATAGATAACAAGCCTATAATCGATGATGGAGACAATAGAGCTGTGTATTGCTAGCTTAAGGGCATCAGGTGTCAGGCAGTGTCTATGTTTATAGAGGCCTATACGGATATTTATGGATTTTGCAACTGAATTGATATGGCTAGAGAAGGACAGAGTAGGGTCCAGGGTTATACCAAGGTATTTGAAAGTCTGTGTCTGGTCCAGGGTCACACTCGAGCTGTTTTGATAGCCAACTGTTGGTGTTAATGTTTGTTATGTGTGCCATGGAACAGCATAGTCTTTTTTTTTTTAATTTAGCACTAGTTTCTTTGAGATGAACCAGGCTTCAACTTGTGTGAAACTTTCCTGCGGTTGTTTCTCCAAGAGGGAGGGGTCTGAATTCCTAGAGAAAATCACTGAGTCATCAACATACAGAATAATGTTTTCATCACAGGCAGAAGGGAGATTGTTCAGGAAGATGCTGAAAAGAAGGGGTCCCAATATTGACCCTTGGGGAACACAAGCCCGGATAGGTAGTTTGGAGGAGAGGGAGTCACCAATGTTAACTTGTTGTGACCAGTTAGAAAGATAACTGTTTAACCATTGTAAAGTATCATGACAGAGTCCTAAATTGGCAAGTTGTTCCAGTAGTAATGGATGGTTGACTGTATTGAAGGCTTTCAAGAGGTCTATAAAGGTGGCACCGGCAAGTTGTCCTTGGTCTACTGCTAGATGAATGTGGCTTGTAAATTCAAGAAAGGCAGAGGTGGTGCTATGTCCTTTGTGAAAGCCATGTTGCTGTGGGCATTGCAAGTTGTATTTCTCCAAGTAATCCACCAATTGGTCTGTGACAATTTTTCCAAGAGTTTTGGATAAAGGGGGTAGGATGGAGATGGGCCTGTAGTTACAGTGTAATGTCCTGTCCCCAGACTTGTGTATTGGGGACACCAGGGTGGACTTCCACTTGAGCGGGAACTGGGAGAGCATGAGGGATTGGATAATAATCTTGGCAAGAGGGTGCTGGACATCATCAAGGGTGAGGGTGATGAGCTTCAAGTCAAGTGTGTCCCCACTTGATCTGGATTTTCCAAGCACCTTGAGGAGGTATTTTTTGGCATCCCTTTCAGTAACTGTCTTGAAATAGAAATGTGGATGATTTGTATCCTGAGTCTGTTGATATTGGGAGGCCATGGTTTGGTTGCTGTCAAAGAAGTTAGAGGGAAGCACATGGCTAAGGTCAATGAATGCCAGATTAAAAGTACTGCCAATAGTGGTGGGGTCCAGGGTGTTGCTGCCATCAACTTTTAGCATATCAGGAGCTGCTTTGGACTTTTTCCCCTATAACTTCAGATAGACTTTGCCAGAATTTCCTTTCATCCGACCATGAGTTTGATAGGGTGCTCCTGTAGTAGCTGACTTTTTCAGTGCAGATAAGTCTGCTACAGGCATTCCTGGTGGCCCTGTATGCCTGAAAGAATGCTTGGTTGTCAGAGGCTGTAGCACAAGCCCATAGCAGGTCCTGAGCTTTTAGTTGGTCTAGGAGTTTTCCTGTGATCCAAGGGTTGTCAAGGCCTTTAATTTTGTGTTTCTTAAAGGGGGCATGGATATCACATGCTGCACTGAACTTTGAGATGAAGTATTGAAGTGCAGCATCAACATCCGGAACAGTGCCAATCAGGGAGCAGTCTTGTTGACACAGGAGAGCCTTAAGCAGTGCAAGGTGACCCTTGATTAGCATCAGATTGTTAATAGTTTTTCAAGGGGGGGTTATTGAATTTATTTGACCATATGCATTGGACTGGGGAATGGTCTCTAATGGCATCAGGGAGAACTGTAGTGTGGCTAATATGGTCAGGGTGATTTGAGAGCACCCAGTCCAGTAAGGTACTGGTACCTGTTCTATAGTTCATCCTAGTGGGTGAGGTAACTAGCTGTGTACAATCTGCAGCTGCCAAGGCATCCTTGTAGTTGCTTACGCTGGGGCAAGCCAGTTGACATTGAAATCCCCTAGCAATATAACTTCTGAGTTAAGCTTTAGACTACTGATGCAGGTAAGGAATGGGTTCATGCTTGTTGTTGTAAGTTTGGGTGGAATATATATGGAGGCTATCATCAGAGCTTTGTTATGGGCCCCAAGAATGACTTTAATAGCAAGGACCTGAAGCTCATCTCCATTAATGGTTAGGGTTAGGGCATGCCCTGTTATAGAATCTTTAAGATAAAGGGCACAGCCACCCCCTTTTTTGGATAATTGATCCTGCCAAAAGATAGTACACCCAGGTATTGCCACAGCAGTGTCAGGAATAATTGGAGACAACCAAGTTTCAACTACAGATAGTACATCTGGGCTATGCTGTGCTGTCCAGGCAGTGAGAGCATCTTATTTTTTGGTAAGTCTGCAAATGTTGATGCTAGCTAGTGAGAAGGTCCTTGGTCTATGTTGCTCCCTAGGGGGTAGCTGGGGTGGTCCAGGGTTGGAGTGAACATTGCCCAATATTAGCAGGATTAGCAGTATTAGTCTTTTTAGGAGTTCCTTAAGATATCAGCAGTAACTGCTACATGCACTTTTTCCCTTATACATATTCTTAGTGGTTGTCTGTAGTGACCTGACTCCCAATATAATGAACAGGGAGAAATAGTTTGATGGTAGGGTCAACTGTGGGCACAGTAGCATATTCATGTATCCTAGTATTTGAGAGAAGAGATGAGCGTTGTTACAGCTGAGACTATTGGTAACCATTCCACTTCTGTGCAATGAGCTATCAACCAGGTGATCAGAGGTTAGTTGCAGTGGGCATTTAAATATATTGGTGGTGTGGGGTGCCAGTAGGGTCAGAAGAAGCAAATGCAGCAGGAAAAGGCTAGGTTGCATTCTTGATGTAGTAATATTAAACCATGCAGATAGTCATATTCAGGGATATGTAGTATAGTAATCTTGTCCAAGGTACCAGGAGTCAGATGATGAAAAGTAATCAAATCCACACGAAATGGTGAACTACTGGGGTCAGTAAACTGTTGTTACTGTAGATCAAAGACCCAGAGTGTGATAAATTCCTGAAGGTGATGAACATTGGCCTGGGGCATATGCAGGATTTGAAAATCCTTTGTTAATATCTTCCCTTTGTTCTCCAAAATGGTTGTGAATAGACCTCAAAGACAAACACTCAGCCTTTAGGAACAAGTCAGATGGAAATGTGGATTCAGTGCAGCACTCCACAACTCAGAGCTTATATAACAGATTTACTGATCTTACTTTTGCTTTTGATGGCTTCCAAAAAAGTTGATTTATGATGAGAATGCCAATACCTGGTGGTGATGTTTTGCCCAGGAAAGTGCCATCCAAATGTACTGCTTGCGTACCTGCTAGTGCAGAAAGGAACAGAGTGTTGCTTGTATGTTTTGTCAACTTGCAATGGACAGTAAAGCCTTGAAGTGTATGTCCTAGTCTCTGCATCAACAAACGTTTACAGAACATTTTAACTTGCAATTTTCAAATGCCAAAAGTAGTGTGGAGTTTAGAAAACAGACTGAAGAATGTGCCCTGAAAGTTTCATTTGATCTGTATGTAAATTTGGGGAGTTGCTAGAGAAATTGCAAGAATATGTGGAGAAAATGGTCAAAATGGCACTCCTGCCATTGAAATGCAGCTGAGAAAAAAAGTTACAGTTTTTTGCAGTTTAAATTTGCTCCTGCTTGACGATTGCCATGAAGGAAGAGTGAGCGAAGAGAGAGAGAGAGAGAGAGTGAGAGAGAGAGGCACATTTGCAAGTCATCAAGAGATTGGTGTGACTGCAATCAGTCCTGCCCTCTAGCCAGCTTCTGTGTGCAGCCGAGTGTTCGAGGAGGAGCGAGAGAGTGGCGTGTGAGCTGGTTAGACCAGGATCAACCATCAAGGGGCTTGTTCTAATCTGTAGTAAACAGACTTTTGCTGTGTAATTTCAGGCTCAACCCATTGTCCGACTGACTGGAAAGTGACTGTGGTATTCGTGGCTATGACTGGTGGGACCACCAGCCCATTTCACCCCAGAGGCTTTCCCAGGATCAGCACCAGGCCAAAAATCTCTGTTGGAGGAAGCCAGCTACTGAATTCAATAAGTAAAACCCACTAACTGTGCAACAGACAGTGTGTGATTATCAAGCTATCTGAATTTGTGTGCAAGCAGTGTGATTGTTTTGCAAAGAAGGGCTGTGTGTTGTATCAGCAAGGCAACAAACAAAAATTCTGAGCATAGACTGTGAGTATCATAATGTATTCAGCAACAGAAATGTTTCTAAGCAAGAGAGGGACTGTGAGTTGTATATGGAAGATGCAGCAAACAGGCAGTCCTGTGCAATAGAAAAACTGTGGGGCTTGCAAGTGACTTTGAGCATGTGTAAATACCATAGTTCTTTGAACTTGATGCTGATCACAAAGTCAAGAAGAGTAGTGGAATTTCCCCGGTGTCCTGTCCAGATGTCCTCCATTCACTAAAATGCCACCAACAGCTTAACCTGGTTCAGTTTTAGTTGCCTTGCATCTTATCATCACCCCTCCCACTGAGGCAGTATTATCTAGCCCTCCTTTCCTGGTCAACATCAATCAATCAATCAATCAATCAATCAATAGTTTTATCAGATTAAATCAATTTATTGAGTCTACTCTACAAAACCCTTCATAAACTAGAAAGTCTCCATAATGTCTTCATCTCCCTTCTGTCCTAGCCTCTCATCATATTGTATGTCTTCCCTTGTTGTCTAAAGCGCATCTTTTTGGCCCTGTGCTGCACTGTCTCCAATCTGTTCCTATCCTTTCTTAATAATGGGTCCCAGAACTGCAAACAGTACCAGATGTTTGAGTGACTGATAAAGACTTTGGGCTGGATTTTCAAAGATTGTTCCAGAAACTATTGTTAAGTTGTCCACGCATCAAATCAGATGGTGTGTAACAATTTTAATAAATCTTACTGCATTACTGCTATGTATCATCTATTCCATGTCTACTGTTTTTGTGTGGAAACTTATTCTACATTAATGTGCCATTGAGTGTCTTACACCCCAAAGTTTTCTTACTGAAAATGACACTTGCAGCACCCATTCACTCCCCAAGGATGTGAGCCAACTTCACTCTCTTATAGCTACTCATCAAGACGAGGACCACATTTCAATTCTCGTTTTTAGTGTCCATCAAGGTTTTCACATGGTTTACCATGTAATTCCAGATGTTCCTTTGGAATGCTAGAATTTTATATCAGCTACTTCAGAACCAGGCATTGTTTCCATTAACCTTAATAGTTCTTTCAGTCACTCGCCATTCCCATCCTATTGTATTAATCTTATTGGATTGCTATACAAGTGTTATCTGGCAAAGTGGTTTATAATCAATTGATCTGCACCTCATTCTACTACCATCCAAAGTATAAATTACCATATACCAACAGAAGACTGCTCTCTAGTTTACTCTTAAAGGGATGATGCCATCAAATCCATTACAAACATTGGCCAATGCCAACGATGTTCACTTGTTGGTATTCACTGTATAGTTGTTGGACAAATATAGCGCAGCAGGTAAAATTAACAAATTAATAACGTCAGTTATAGTAGTGAAATAGTCATGACTGGGAAATGAAAAGATTCACACATAACATTGTTATTTTCTTAGACTGTGACACTGATTTTGTTTAAGATAGTATTTTTATGACCCCAGCATATGAACATGGCACTTGTCATTTTTGAAATGCCACTTGAAATCTAATTTTGCAGAATGACCACAAAAACAGGTTTGACAGGAGGATTTAAAAATTATGCTTGCCGGCTGCTACCATCCGAGACTGATCAACTATGCCAGAACTTCTGCAGCATGCTGTTACTGCCTTAGCGCAATCCATCTCAAGGATTTTTTTTTTGTGTAAAATTTTTATTTGCATTTTCCGAACATTTTCAACAGACAAATAAATGTATGCCTTATTCAGCCACTGGCAATATACAATAAAGGAGTCCACAAATACATTTCAACACAATACTTACACAGTGTGTGTTTAACCATTTAAACTAAGTTAGAAAATCAATTCTCCAGTGGCAAGGACCATTTCCAATTCTAAGGAAAAAAAAAAAAAAGGAAGATTTCATTTCTCTCCCCTTTCCCCTTTCCCCCCTAAACAAAAACCAAATTAATCAAGAAAGGTATAATCAACTATTTACAAAGATCCACATCTATTAATGCATATGGTCTGACAAACAATTAATTATGGTCACCACAAGGTTACAAAATCATTATAGATGGTAAGTGGTAGGCACAGTTCATTGGTGTTTCAGTGAAACTACTTAGGGCTGAAATCCGGGACACAAGCACCCATTGCACAATCCTCATTCTTCAAAGCCTCCCTTCTCAGAGCCCCACATCTTGCTGGGAGAGAGCCGAGAGGAGTGGGCTCCATATAATACCAAAGATCTCTGCTCTTTCCTGAATCTGATAGGCCCTCCTCTCCATAGCCAGAGCCGACACTGTCAATGTTTCCATTAGGAGAGAGGGATCTCTTGCGAAATTGAAGTGTTTAGGATACATTACCTGGCAATTGCTAAGGCCACCCTTAACCACTTCCCTGTCGTGCTCAATGGTCCCCAACCTCCCAATCAATTCCGAATAGGAGCTCTACGGATGAAGGATACCCTGGCCTCTGTCCTCTCATTTAAAAACTCCACCAATTCCTCCCAAAAGCTCTGTAGTCAGGGGCACTTCCAAAAACAATGTATATGTGCCCACATCCTTTTTACTAAGGGGGCATACTTCAAGAACCTCCGGATGGCTTTTATGAACCATCGCCGGGGGATAAAAAAGTCTATGAACAAACTTATAGGCCGACTCCTTATATCTGTTTGATAAAAGTAGGCCCATATGTGTTTCCAATATCAGCTCCCAGTTCGACTCTGAGATCAAGATCCCAAGGTCCCCTCTCCCATAGTGCTCTCCTACTCGAGCGTTCCTCCACCAAAACCTCTCTAAAAATACGCACTGCGGTACCTATTATCCCCTTAGGATTATGCTGGGCCTTACAAATTGTCAATTCCAGGCTCGACTGATACATGGGTTGAGAGCCTGGTTCACCCAAACTACGAGCAAAGTCTCTAGCCTGCAAGAATCTAAATGCGTGATTGCCTGGGATCCCCCATCTTGTCCTTAACTCCTCGAGGGAAGAGACATGCGGACCCTCATACAGGTCCTTCACACACTGTATACCTCTCTCATCCCATTCCCAGAATCCCTAGTCCTCCAGGCCAGGTAGAAAGAGGGGGTTACCACTCAGGGGAAGGAGTGACGTCTCCGCCTTACCGTCACTTACCCTTGCCCTTATCTGTTCCCACCCCTCTAAAGTCCATACTACCATCGGGCTGGGATGCGATTGGTGTGAGTATGCCCTTCTGCCTCCCTTCCTCAGATAGGCTGATAACCGGCCCTTCACTCCCTCCCCCTCCAGGTCCAGCCAGCTTGCTGCCTCTGGGCGCGCTACCCAGTCCTTAATTATCCTTGCCTGCGAGGCCAAAAAATAACTTTTGACGTCTGGGAAGCTTAACCCCCCTCTTCTCGTCTCCAGCTTCAGTCTTTGGAGGCTAATTCTAGGCTTCTTTCCTTGTCAGAGATAGCCAGAGAACCCCCTATCTAGTCTCTTCATATCCTTTTTGGTGACACCCAGGGGAAGCATCTGTAGGAAATACAAGATCCTGGGTAGGATATTCATTTTTATAATATTCATCCGGCCTAGCCAGGATACCGGATATGCCCTCCACCTTTTCATATCCCTTAACACTCCTTCAATCATTGGCGTATAGTTTAATCTGTATAGATCAGCCAGTGATCTTCCAATTCCTACCCCCAGATATTGCAGAGACTCTCCCACTTCCCGCAAACCCCATTTCCGTAGGTCCGCTGGCTGTCCCCCACCCAAACACATTGCCTCTGATTTCGCTAAGTTTATTTTGTAGCCAGAAAACAACGAGAAGCTCTCAATCAGGTCCAGCACAGCAGGAAGGGAATCTTCTATCTGACTCAGATACAGGATCATGTCGTCAGCATATAAAGATAATTTATGCTGCCGACCCCCCATTCCCAATACTCCCTTCACCCTCTCACATTGTCTAATAGCGGTAGCCAAGGGTTCCAAAGCGAGGTTAAACAAGAGAGGAGAGAGGGGGCATCCCTGCCTAGTCCCTCTAAACAGGTCAAAGACCCGTGAAAGGCCACCATTAACCACCACTGCAGCCTTTGGTGAACGGTATAGGACCCTCACCATATTAAGAAACCCCTGACCAATCCCAAATTGCCCTAAGGCCTCCATCATATATTCCCATTCGATCCGGTCAAAAGCCTTCTCGGCGTCCAGTGCCAAAACAAGAGTGGCCCCTGGGCGTCGAGAGGAAACGTGCACTACATTCAACAATCTCCGCACATTATGATAGGAATGCCTCCCTTTTATGAATCCAGTTTGATCTGGGTCCACTAGACTAGGCATCAAGATCTCAAGCCTACCAGCCAGAACCTTCGCATATATCTTGGCATCCACATTCAGTAATGAGATGGGGCGGTAGGCAGCACATTCTCTGGGGTCCTTACCCTGCTTGGGAATCACACATATGGTCGCCATTTCCATAGAGGGTGGCAGAGCGACTCCCTCCCTAGTGCCTCTGTATACTTCCCAGAGCAGGTCCACTACCTGGTCTCCCACTGCTTTATAAAATTCAATAGGGAGCCCATCCGGACCTGCCGCTCTGCCCGACCTAATACTCTTAATGGCCTTCCCTATTTCATCCTTAGTAATGCTGATCTCTAGGGCTTCCCTTTGCTGCTCAGTCAGCTGCTTCAACCTGATCCCATCAAGAAATTGCTTCATCCTGTCCATAGTCCCCTCCGCTTCTCTTTGATATAACGTACTATAAAATTCCCTAAATCTTTCCCTGATAGCCTGAGGATCCCTCGTTGCATTCCCTTGTCTATTCCTTATTTCCAACACCCTAGCTTTCCCTCTTCTACCTTTAATCAGGTTAACAAGAAGGGGGCCAGGCTTGTTCCCCCATTAGTAAAATCTCTGTTTCACTAACCACAGATGCCCCTTGCATTCCTCCAGCATGTTATTCAAGCTCCTCTAGCTGCTACAATCCTGGCCCACTAGCTTCGTCTCCTTTAAGTACCTGTCCCTCCAGTTCCTTAACCCTTTGGAGTAAAGTCTCATATTCCCTGTTTCTTTCTTTTTTATAACCCGATACGAAACCAATAATAGCCCCCCTTAGGTAAGCCTTCCCTGCGTCCCATAAAATCTGTGGGGAGGAGCCGTTTCCTTGTTCAACTCCACATATCTCTTCATCTGCTCATCTAGAAACACCCTAAACTTCTCATTCCCCATCAGGTATGAAGGAAAATGCCACATATTAAGCCTCTCCCTCAATCCTTCCAGTTCTACCATCAAGGTGACCATAGCATGATCAGATATGTGGATGGGTTCATGTTGCACCTCCACCACCTTTTGATACCACCCTCACTCAATGCAAATAAGTCTATCCTCGACCAGCTCTTATGAGGTTAGAAAAAAGGTGTATTCTCTTAATTTTGGGTTCTTGCGTCCTCCACACATCTATTAAATCTAAATCCAGCAATCCTTCCCTCCATTCCTTTAAAAATTTACCTTTCCCTACCCTTGAATGATCCATCACCGTGTCCAGTGCAATTAAATCCCCAAATTAACCCTTAAATTGTTCCTTCACCATTACTTCTATTAAATGCCTATAAAACTGGGGTTCAGTGACTGCAGGGGCATATACGCTGCCGAACGTGATCGAAGTTCCCCCAAGTACACCTTCCACAAACACATATCTTCCTTCTCTCTTGTCAGACACAACTCTAGATACCTGGAAAGGGAGATTCTTGTGGATAAGAACTGTGACCCCCCTCTTATGCGAGGAGAAGGAAGATGCATGTACGTCCCCAACCCAGTTCCTAACTAACTTTCTGTGCTCCGCTGGAGTCAAATGAGTTTCTTGTAAAAGGCCTACCTGTGTTCCAAGCTCCTTAGGGCAGTGAAGCAGAGTCCTCTTAACTGGGGATGACACTCCCCTGACATTCCATGACCACGACTTTTAGTTTTTCTTTTAGGCCATCAATCTTGTAAACTACTGCTTTTCCTTTTCCTTCCTTTCTCAACTCTTCCCTTAGCCCACTGTATCTAGTAACCTGGTGACTTTTCTTTTGAAATATGGATCGGACGTAACAATTTTAACATAACAAACCCCCAACCAACAATTAACCCCACAACTTATTTACAATGTACCCCAAGTCGAACCCATACAAGGCATACATACTTGCTGCAGTATGTTTCCCTCCCCAGATAGCAAAGTAGGGCTTGAACCATAGAAAAAATCTCTACGTTCAACCTCCCCCCCCAGGCAAGTCAGAAGCTTCTTTCCGCCATATGAATCCACTTCCCACAGTTAAGCACATATCAGTTCCCCCCTCCCTCCCTCGATACTGTGGGACAACACAAAAAAAAAAAAGAAAAAGTCTGGTGCATATCCTTGAATTCCCCCTTTAACTAATAAAATTAGGAGACCCACAGGTCCTCAAACCTCTTAATAGTCCACAATAGTTCCTTTTCCTTTTTCAGCGCCAGGCTCCACGTTAATCCTCCAAATCAGGCCCGCTCCACGAGGATCCCGGGCTGGGCGCGCACAAGATATCCACGCGGGCCCGGAGGCCCGGTATGCCTTTCTCCAGTAGAGTGAGCCAAAGTCCACAGATTCACAGTCAACCCCTTAAAATGGGGTAGGAACTAGTCATAAATGCATGAGTGTAGTATAGCTGACCCGAATGAACTCACAGTCAGGAAAATCAATCAACGGCCGTTGATTCTTCTTGCAGGATACTGCTAGACGTCACGAATTCTCATAGGCTTTAGAAATGTCCACCGGTCACTTCGCTAGTTACCCCATTTTCTTTTGGAGCTCCACGACAAAACATCGCACCTTCTCCACCTCCCAGAAACTGTAGGTAGCTCCTTCATGCTTGATTTTAAGTATGGCCGGGAACACAATGAACCGTTCCACTCCCAACTTCTGGCAGGTCACAATCACATCATTAAATTCTCTTCTTTTTCTCCCTATTCGGGACGAGTAGTCTTGGGACAGGAATAATCGACCCCCCTCGTACTGGAGCTCAGGGAGAGATTTGTATGCCCGCCACATCTCCTGCCTGTCCTGGTAATTATGAAACCATAGGATAATTTGTCTGGGCAGTTGTCCATTCTGTGGTTTGGGTAAAACAGCCCGGTGTGCCCTCTCGAGCTTCAGCCTCCCTCCCTTTAGCTGCATCCCAAGGACCGTAGGCAGTATTTTAGCACAGAAGCCCAGAATGTCAGGGCCTTCTTTCCCCTCCGGTAGCCCCCTCAGCCTCAAGTTATTTCTCCTCAAATAGTTCTCCTGGTATTGAGCACCTCTCATCTCCGCAACTTGCTTCTCCAGCGCTCAGTGACACGTCTGAGAGGGAGTCAGCGTGTCTTCTGCTGGGATTCGACCCTCCAACTCCTCAACCCTCTCATTCTGCCTCTCAGCCTGCGATTCAACCAAGGCGAGTCTCCCCTCGATTTTGTTCTCTAGGCTCTCCAGTTTGGGCTCGAGCACCGCCATAAGCTGATCTTTCAGCTCGCGACCCAAGGCCGACATCTCTGCCGCCGAGAGGGAGATGGGGCCTGCATAATTTGTTGCGGGGCCTGTCGAAGCCTTCCTGCTGTTTTCAGCCGGTGTTCTCTGCGATTTGCTTGCCGTGGTAACCACATAGTCATCCATTATGATTTCCTAGGGACACCAGTAGCACTATTCGGGTATTAATTAAAGATTCCAGGCATTTTTTCTTAATATTTCGAGCCCGAGGGAAGGAGCACTGAAAGGCACGTCTTTACTCCATCTTGCGGTGACGTGACCCCCGCCCATCTCAAGGATTTAAAAAGAAATCATGATCATACATTGAACATTTGGTGGTATTTAAAAATAAATTTGAGGGTATGACTGTCAGACTGTGAGTGTCAGAATCAGCCAACATGACGAGGAAAGCTTTGGCGGCTGTGACTACGGTACAGGAACAGGTGTTGATCAGAACATGATTGGAGCAGCTGAAAAATGTCACCTGGGCCTTCAATACATGCATATTGGGGGTTCTGGAGGACACTGAAGGGGTTGACACTGGGACTTTCCTGGAATTCTGACTCCCAGAGGTGCTGGTGCTGTGACACCTGCCACATGTTGTAAAAGCATACCATAATAATCCTGGGCAGATCTGAGCACAGTCAGAGAGACCATACACAATTTTAATGGTTGCTAGATTCAGCAAAGAGAGGGACCGACTACTCCAAGCTGCATGAGACCAAGCTCCCACCATTGATGGCAAAATGATCCTGTTCTTATCAGACTATGTATATGTGATCCACCTCAGACTGAAGGCCTTTGAAGGCATTACAACAAAACTCAGAGAAGCAGGTATTCAATACAGTGTGAAGCACACAATTAAGTATGGGGCTTAATGTTTAACTGTCGCCCCTTAAAGGGCACTTACAACATGCATTTTGCTAATTGTTGCACTGCATGGCAGTGCCATGTTATCCAGGGACAGTCTGCGAAACCCTTCAGTCTGAGGCATAGCCTCATGGTGTGCAGACATCTCCTGTTGCTAAATAAACAGTTTCTATTTTTATTTTATGCATCTGTCTCCATCATTTGGCCAGTCCAGCAAAACGACATCCACCAGAGCAGTGAGAGATGGGCATGGCAGACCTGAAGGGAAGGTAAGGGTCCTTGTGGCAGACCAACTCCAAAATGTCACAGCAGATTAAACTTCCCAGCAAGGCTACAGTTCATCATAGCTGAGAAATAGTACTATTTATAGATCCTAAAACTGCTGGTGCCTTTGCCAAGAAGCTAAACTGGAGACCAATCAACCAGGAGGAAGAATATTTGGAGATGATTGTGAACAGTAATGTACATTTGTTTTATTTCTTTGTTACATGCTATACAGTTTTGTTGGATTGAGTCAATATGAACAGTGAGTACAGCATGAAGAACTGTTTTAAATCTCTTCCTTCTCCAGGTGCTCAGTTATCTGGACTTTAATATCGGAGTATTATGCATGCAGGACTTATGAGGACTTTGATATTTATAAGTGCACCTGTCATGGATGGAAAATAGTATTGACATGGTTGAAAACAAAATGTTAATTGGATACTGTATAAGTACCGGTAATGGGGGGTTCCTTGTTTTATTGATAATGTGCATCTATTAAAGGGGAGATCTATTATAGTGCTGGTTGAAAGTTTGCTTACTGTACAGTTTACTTTGACTGCAGTTGTTTATGTTAAAAGCAGACTTATCTGATATACTTAGTTCAATACTCCCCAACATTAATACCTGCAATACCATCCTTTTTTATGGCTGAGTTTGTTTCAAGGCTTGTTAATAGGAAAAGGGGAAATTGTTTAAACAGGAAAGCTAGACTAAGCTGAAGCTTGTTTCCTGGTGTGATCTGGGAGCACAAGGAAGTTAAGTGACTTGCTCAGGGTCAGTATGCAAGTAGGGGCTAATAGATTTCAAACTGAGGTGTCCAGGTCTGTAGCTCAGTATCCTTAACCACTACAGTATGCTGCCTTCCTAATAGGAACAGCCTAGTATATAAGATGGTAGCCTTCATGATATGCCGCATGATAATCATGACTGAAGTATACTCTCGTGGTGCTGTTTTCTACTGCGATGATAGAAAGAAATCACAGGTAAGAGAAGGTGCAAATCTACATTTTTCTAGTGGCTGAATCCCCTTGTTCTGCCTCATAAGCATAATGACACTTGGTACTGCTTATATTAAGTTGTAGTGGAAAAATATACAAAACGTCTGCACAAGGAAAGATGGTGCTCCAGACAACGTGATTACGGTTAATGGTGGGCACTCAACAACCACATCCATAAAAAACATGGAAGCACCAAGTTTGGTTGACAGTAAATCTGTCGACCACCCACACAGTGACAGCACAATACCGACACAGGTGTTGTGCCACCCAAGTCCCCAGTGTTTTTTGTGGGGGGGCTCTGCGCCCCACACCCCCTGGACTTTAGGATTCTCAACTCCAGGTGGAGTTGGTTTGGGGAGGGCACTGGAAAGTGGGGAAAACGAAATGGACCATTACAGCGACTGTCACTGTAGTGGTCATTTCTGTGTTTCACCGTCAACAAAGAGACCCATCAAAAAAAACACATAGGCTTCAGTAATTCAAAAGAAGCATAGATTTGTTCAAAGACACATGGTCTGCATGCTTGATGCATTTGGGCAAGGTCCTTTATCAAAGCTTTGATAAAGGGCCTTTATCATTTATGTCAAACATGCATTCATATATATCTTTAGTATCATCTATCTTCTTAAATACCTGAAACCAATGTTTAATATGAATAATGGTTGGTGAGTGCCCACCTTTAACTGTAATCAGGTGCAGGGGACGTAGACATATGCCATATATACTCAAATGATTCAATAATGTATTTTGCTTTATATTTGAGCTTTACAGGAATCCTTTCTTTTTTTTTTTACAACTGCATAGCGGATCTATGCATGGTATCTTACTATTACACAGATAGAGAAGGAAGCTCCGGAAGCATGTCACCAGACTGAATGAAGCACACAATTTTGGAGCTGAAGCACAATCACTCACTACTTGAAACGCTCTGCTGTCTCCATTCAGTACTGCCTCCCCTAATCACTACTTGAGTAAGATATCAGATCGCATGTCAAAGCTTCTTAAACTGTTACTTTGATGCAATACAAATATCAAAAAGAAGAGCACAGGGTTCAAATCAGCAAGGCAAAACAAAAGCCTTGTTTAAGGTCATATACCAAATGCTTCTGTTTTCACCAATAATCCCCTATCATCAACAGTAAAACAAAACTTTTATTAAAAGAAAAAGGATTAATTAAAGAACACCATATTTATAGATACCAACTTACTTTTGTTTCCCTACCTGGTAATTCTGCTTGAGCTGCAGAAAATTATACGGTGTCAGGTATGTCAAGCAGCAGTATATAAAGAAAGCAGACAGCGGGTTCCCGTTTTCTGCTGCAGTGTTAGCATCTTTAATTTTAAAAGGAAAGGTAATATTTGTGAAAAAATTATGATTCTGATGTGTTTCTGCTAGCTGGGTGGTGTGACTGCCTCTGGTATGTGAAGCGCAATGGCCTCGGGGGTGGCTTCAGTGCAGTGTGTCTGAGGGAGGAGAAACTGCAGCTCAGAGTGATGAATGGCCTCTCACAGCAGCAATTTAAAGGGGTAGCAGTCCCCATTATAACCAATGCCAGCAGCAAATCCATCATTACACAAAATGCATGCTTTATATTATTAGGTTTCCCGACAATAGTCTGGGGTGCACGTATGTGTGAATGACAGGTTGCCAGTCAGAGGAAGTGGGCATGTGGGTGGGAATGAAGCAAGAGTCAAGAATCAAGTGTCAGAGATACTCATGCTGACAGCCTCAAAGGATTGCTATTCTGAGGAAATTTGACAGATTCTGTTACAAGTTTTATTTATTTATTCTTTGTTAACCTGGAAAGGCCCACTAGGCACAAGTGCCTGTTTTCAGGGGTGACCCAGGAGCTTTGGGCTGGTTAAGTGACTTGCTCAGAGTCACACAGTATGCATGCGGAGGTTGTGGGATTCAAAACCAGGTCAGCTGGATGTAACAAGGTCATTCACAGCTCAATCTTCTAACCTCTAGGCCATACTGCCAGGTTTGATCAAAGTATCGATCACTGAAAGTAATCATAATTTTAAACTCTCTCTCCTACTTTCAAGTGGCAAAATGTGCTGAAATAGATTTGCAGATAAGCTGCAGTGTACCAGAGCTCCAGATTCACTCAAGCCATTAGTTTGCAATCCTGAAAGACTGCGACACGCTTGTGGACGGAGTACATCCAAGGGTACTAAAGACACTGGCTGAGGAGCTGGCAGGGCCACTGACAGACCTATTTAATAGTTTATTAGAGTCAGGTGTGGCACCACAGGACTGGAGAACAGTACATGTAGTGCCCCTCAAGAAAGTGGTCCCAAGGATGACCCAGGGAATTACAGACCAGTCAGTCTGACCTCCATTGTGGGCAAGCTCATGGAGACCATACTAAAGGAAAGGTTGGTGGAATATCTAGATGAGCATGGTCTCTAGGATGCAAGGCAGCATGGGTTCATGGGGGGGAGGAGACTGTGTCATACAAATCTGATTGACTTCTTTGACTGTGTCACTAAGACAGTAGATAGGGGCCAAGTGGGAGACATCCTCTGTCTTGATTTCAGCAAGACCTTTGACTCTGTGCCTCACAAAAGGTTGATGAGGAAGTTGTTGGATCTCAGGGTCAGGTAAAAGATGGCCAGATGGGTGGAAAACTGGCTAAGGGACAGAACTCAGATGGTGGTTTGGGGGAGAGTTATCTGGCACCAGAGAGGTAACCAGTGGGGTCCCACAGGGCTCAGTGGTGGGCCAGTGTTGTTCAATGTCTTCATCAATAACATTGGGGATGACATTAAGGGCAAAATGTGCCTATTTGCAGATGACACTAAGCTCTGCGGGAAAGTGGACACAGCTGAAGGGATACAGGACCTACAGGAAGATCTGGAAAAAGCTTGGGAGGTGGTCCAGGATCTGTCAGCTTGGTCTCAATGCCAAGAAATGCAAAGTTATGCATATTGGAGCCAAGAATCCCAGGACAGAGTACTACCTGGGTGGAGTCCAATTATCTGCATCAGAAGAGGAGAAAAACCAGGGAGTGATGATCACTAGTGACATGAAGCACTTGACACAGTGCAAGAAAGCAGAAGAAAAGGCAAATAAGATGCTGGGATGCATATCTAGGTGGATCAGTAGTAGGAGAGAGGTTATACTGCCCTTGTGCAGGTCACTGGTAAGGCCTCATCTAGAGTATGGTGTTCAGTACTGGTGCCCACACCTCAGAAAGGACATTAACCTGCTGAAGAAGGTCCAGAGGAGGGCTACAAAGATGATAGCAGGTCAGTAGGGTAAGGCATATGAGGAGAGGTTGAGGGCACTGAACATGTACTCCCTGGAAGACAAGAGAGAGAGAAGGGACATGATTGGGACCTTCAAGTACTTGAAAGGGATAAATAAGGTTGATAAGGAGAGTCTCTTTAAGTTGAGTGGTAACCATGTCACAAGGGGCACAGTCTTAAGCTGGAGGATGGGAGATTTAGGAGGGAGGTCAGGAAGCACTTCTTCACATAGATGGTGGTGGTGGTGGGCACTTGGAATGCGCTTCCAGAAGAGGTCATCATATTGAAGACAGTGGGCATCTTTAAGAGAGGCTGAGACAGGCATAGGGACAGGTAAGAATCATGGGTAGGGAGGATGGGAGGAGTGGGGAGGGAGGACAGCGACATTACCTCAAGCTGTGAACCCTGCAATACAAGCAGACTCAATAGACCAAATGGCCTTCATCTGCTGTCTTCTGCATATGTTCGTATGTTTGTATATGTAACCCCCCAGGTGGCGCTATGCCAAGGGATACTACCCCTGCCTGTGTAACTGCTGACAGGTTGAGGGGCCCGGGTCCAATGGCAGGTGCCTCCACCCAGAGGTCAGGGTTAGAACAGTTGGGAATGACTTGGTCACAGCCCTCTGGGTCACTGCAACCTCCATTTTCTCCCACTAGTGGCCCTCAAATGTTACCAACAACACCTTTACAATATACACTTACCCCCAGGATTGGTTGATCAGCTTGACTCTGGGGACCCCCTGTAAAATAAAATGCAGTAACACAATAATCGCTGTACAGTATGTTTGCACACATGCACAGTTCAGACAGTATGTTTTGCAAAACAACCAATCTGATTTATTTAGGGAGGAAATAACAAGGGCAGGGGAAATCTAGTTAATTAGCTTAACACTCTAGTATTTCAGAGCACTGTGCACAGGCTAGCTTCCCTATTAGTCACTGTCACTGGGTACCCAGGCAATAAGGGGCTAGCCTATTTGATGCAGCTGGTTGGGGCCCTGAAGATGAAGACAACTGTTCAATACCCAAATTTGTCATCTGGAGCCAGCAGGCTCAGTTCTTGTGGCCAGCGAGATAAACAGACCAAACTTGCACTCAATAGAACATTTGACAGGGAGCTACCCTGCTTTTGTACTTACGACTCCTGTACCAGGATCCCTCTCATACCACCCCAGGACACAGGCCTGTGATCCAAACACTTCTCCACACATTTATATGTAAGACAGAGGGGTACCATACCAGGCAGCTGCTTTAAATCCCAACCTCATTCACTGTTTGACCGGGGAGTCGCAACACAGCTTCACTTTTCCTGACAGACCGAGAGCGATGAAGCAGATTCTCCAGTCCTCTACAGGGCGAGCCTTGTAGGTAGCTGCAACATATGCAGCCTCCTCTGCCTGCACACCACAGTGGATTCAGTCCGACTACTCTAGCGGTACAGCCGCCCGACTTATTGGCCTTCCACACATGCTTCCCGTGCGAAGACTCTACAGCACAGGAGCCCGGAGCTCTTTCCTTTCTCACGTCCACAACGACTCTGCCCTCTCGGCCGTTAAGCAGAGAGTCACAATTCGGGCACCATCTTACTCTATTGGAGGGCTTCAGATGCCAATCCCCTCTGCGTCCTTCTTTTGGTGCAAAAAAGGCGTCACCTTCTGGACTTCAGTTCCCAGACTCACGGACCACACCTTCCATTGGCAGCTGGCTCCCGAGAGAGTCCCAGCCCTAATTGACTGCTCAATACTTCCATTTTAAGTGCCCCTCCCTCCTGATTGGACACAAAAGGCAGTCCTGGTCCAAAATGGAGGGGGCGAGACATACAAAGTCCCAACTGCAAGGGAAAACAGGTTAGATAAACTACATTTTTCAATACTCCATCAACATATAGTACATCAACAATACAGCACAATAAGGTGCCCGCTTTGCCTGCCTAGCGACGGCAAAGACAGGGCATATAACCAGCGGCTCAAGCAGGACTTGAGTAGGAGAACCCACAGTCCCCTCCCTTTTTAGCAAACTGAATGGGTCAGCATGCTGGCAGCTCTTAAAGAGACATACTAGAGCTGTTTTAGTAAACCCCCATTTGTAAGGGGGTTACATATAGGTCTATGGTATGGGTGAGACTAGGGTACTCTAAACCATGGGATTCAATGAATGGCTGAAAAGCTGGTGCAGAGCACAGGGTTTTGGCTTCACTGGGGACTGGGGTTCCACCTGGAGGGATACAGGCCTATACTGGCACAATGGCCTGCATCTATCCGGGAGGGGAACTAGGCACCTAAGTGATAGTATTAAATGTTTCATTGGCAAGCTTTTAAACTAGCCAATGGGGGAGGCACTGACAAGAATCAGGGAATCACCAGCCCCCCCCCACGAAACAGGGTAGTTAGTGAGGTAAGCACTAAGGTAGAGAGGTCACTAGGGAGCAGGACAGGGGTAAATGGAGAAAAAGGCAAAGGCAGTAAGATCAGGGATGGGGCTAAAAGGGGTAAGGCCATCAAAAAATGGAGTGCGATGAGTACCAATGCTCGTAGTCTGGGTAACAAGTTTCCTGAACTAGTGGTCTTGATAGAGGAGGTACACCTGGATATTGTGGCAGTCATAGAAACATGGTACACGGAGAACCATGATTGAGATGTCAACATACCAGGGTGCACAATCTACAGGAGGGACAGGGAGGGTAAAAGAGGAGGAGAAGTAGCTCTCTACATAAAGGAAGCGATCAAAGCAATGGAACTAGAGGGTTAACGGGGAGGAGAGGAGGCACTGTGGGTCACCTTGGAGACAGGAAATGGCACCACAATCCTCACAGGGGTTGTATACAGACCCCCATCTTAGAAGGAGAAAATGGACAAGGAAATGATAGAAGGCATTCTTAGAATGTCAGAAAAAGGGGAGATCTTGTTGATGGGGGACCTGAATATGCCAGATGTTAATTGGAGTACATTTGCTGCAGCCACAGCCAAGAGTGAGGTCATTCTCAATGCCCTGCAGGGGGTATGCCTCAGACAGCTAGTGTTGGAACCCACTCAGGAGGGAGAAATCTTCGATCTGGTACTTTCAAATGGGGATGGAGAGAGGATCACTGATTTAGAAGTGGGGTAGCCATCTGGGACCAGTGACCACCAAATGGTGTGGTTCACAATAAACACAGCCATAGAGTCAAACCACACAAAAGTGAAGGTACTGGATTTCAGGAGGTCTGACTTTGGCAAAATGGGTGAGTGCCTAAGGAATGCACTAGCAAATGGGCAGGAAAGAGGGGTGGAAGAACAATGGGGAAAATCAAAACTGCCATCACAGGGGCAACAAGCCTTTGTGTGAAGCAAATAAAACAAAATGAAGTAGAAAACCACTATGGTTCTCAAAAGAGGTGGCAGGGGAAGGTTAGGGAGAAAAAGATAGCATTCAGGAAGCATAAGGAATTACAGAAGAAGCAGGACAGAGAACTGTATCAGTTAAAGCAGAAGGAAGTGGGGAAGACAGTCAGAATAGTGAAGACCCAAACCAAAGAAAAGATAGCCATCTCAGTTTAGAACGGGGGATAACATTTTTTATAGGTACATCAGAGAGTGATGAAAGACCAAGGGAGGGATAATGAGGCTTAATAAAGGGGAGGGAAAGTGGGTAGAAGGTGACAATGAAAGGGCAGAGATACTGAACAAATATCTTTGCTGAGTATTCACAAAAGAAGAAGGGGGGCACCTAAACCAAACAGTAGAATCGCTCTGGACAGTGGGCTCAATAGCAGTCCATTCACAGAAGAAAGGGTGCTGAAAGAACCCCTAAAACTCAAGGTGGCAAAACAATGGGGCCTGATGGGGATTCACCCCAGAATTCTGAAAGAACTAAGAGGATACCTAGTGACACCACTGACTACCCTTTTTAACAAATCATTGGAGGATGGTATGGTACCTGAGGACTGGAGGAGGGTGGATGTGATTCCCCTTCACAAAAGTGGGAGCAAGGTAGAGGCAGGAAACTACAGACCTGTTAGTTTGACCTCAGTGGTAGGGAAAATGATGGAATCACTTCTAAAAGAAAGAATTGTTGAATACCTAGAGGCCAGCAGGGCACAGAACCCAAGGCAGCATTGATTCACAGTGAGAAGGTCATAGCAGGCAAATCTAATAGATTTCTTTGACTGGGTGACTAAAGTAGTAGACCAGGGAGGGGCTGTGGATGTGGCCTTTCCTAAGTTTTAGTAAGGCATTTGACACAGTCCCACACAAAAGATTAATAAACAAGTTAGCCAGCCTAAGAGTGGGTCCCGGGGGGTAGCCTGGGTAACAAACTGTCTGGTCAACAGGACACAGAGGGTAATAGTAAATGGAGTACACTATGAAAAAAGGGTGGTTACTAGTGGGGTACCACAGGGTTCAGTACTGGGACTGGTCCTCTTTAATGTCTTTATAGGACACATTGCAGCGGGGCTGGAAGGAAAAATATGCCTCTTTGCAGACAACTAAAAGATCTGCAACAGGGTTGATACACAAGGGGGTGTGTGGAAAGGATGAGAAGGGACTTGGCAAGGTTGGAGGAATGGTCAAAAGTATGGCAGCTTAGATTCAATGCAAAGAAGTGCAAAGTAATGCAACTGGGAACAAAAACCCAGGGGGAAGAGTACATAATGGGGGCGGAGGTACTAACAACAACAAAAATGGAAAGGGACCTGGAGGTAGTCATTTCAGACAACCTTAAGGTAGGCAAGCAATGTGAAAAGGCAGTAAAGAGCACTGGGTGATACTGGGATGCATAGGGAGAGGCATCACCAGTATAAAACAGGAAGTTGTTATCCTTCTGTACAGACAGTTGGTGAGACCTCAACTGGAGTATTGCATGAAGTTCTGGAGATCCCATCTCTGCAAGGACATTGACAGGATGGAGGCAGTCCAGAGGAGGGCAACTAAAATGGTACAGGGTCTGGAACAGAAGCCATATGAGGAGAGACTAAAAGAGATTGGGGTACCACAGGGTTCAGTATTGGGTCCAGTCCTTTTTAATGTCTTCATCAGTGACATTGCAGAGGGACTGGAAGGAAAAGTATGCCTTTTTGCAGATGACACAAAGGTCTGCAACAGGGTTGATACACAAGGAGGTGTGGAAAGGATGAAAAGGGACTTGGCAAGGTTGAAGGAATGGTCAGAAGTATGGCAGCTAGGATTCAATGCAAAGAAGAGCAAAATAATACACCTGGGAAAGAAGAACCAAGGGGAAGAATACACAATGGGTGGGGAGGTAGTAACAACAACAAAAAAGGAAAGGGACCTGGGGGTAATCATATCAGATGACCTTAAGGTTAGCAAGCAATGTGAGAAGGCAGTAGGGAGGACTGGGGGTGTACTGGGATGTATAGGGAGAGGCATCAGCAGCAGAAAACAGGAAGTTGTTATCCCTCTGTACAGACAGTTGGTGAGACCCCATCTGGAGTACTGAGTCCAGTTCCTGGAGACCCCATCTCCGCAAGGACATAGACGGGATAGAGGTAGTCCAGAGGAGGGCAACCAAAATGGTGCAGGGTCTGCAAGAGAAGTCATATGAGGACAGACTAAAGGAGCTTAATATGTATACCCTTGAGGAAAGAAAGGAGAGGGGGACATGATAGAAACTTTTAAGTACCTCAGTGGAATCAACAAAGTCCAAGAGGTAGCATCTTTCAGAAAAGAGATATGCAAGAACAAGGGACACAATTTAAAGATAGAAGGAGGGTGGTTCAGGGCAATGTGAGGAAGTATTATTTCACAGAGAGGGTAGTGGATGCATGAACAGCCTTCCTGAGGAGGTTGTGTGGAGTCTAAAACTGTGGATAATTCAAGAATGCATGGGACAGATATAAGGCAATTCTTGTGGGGGGTAGGAAGAAATAGGCTGTTGGTTAACTAGGATCTGCGGCCTATCCTGTAGGTAGGGAAATGGGCAGACTAGATGGGCCAAGTGGTCCTTATCTGCCATCAAAGTCTATGTTTCTATGTTTCTTAATATGTATACCCTTGAAGAAAGGAGAGGGGGACATGATAGAAATTTTCAAGTACCTCAAGGAAATCAACAAAGTCCAAGAGAGGAGCATCTTTCAGAAAAAAGATGTGCAAGAACAAGGGGGTACAATTTGAAGATAGAGGGGATGGCTCTGGGGCAATGTGAGGAAGTATTTTTTCATGGAGAGGGTGGTGGACACATGGAATGGCCTTCCTGAGGAGGCTGTGGGGTCAAAAACAGTGGGGGAATTCAAGAATGCATGGAACAGACATAAGGCAATTATAGTGGGGGTAGCAGGAAGTAGGCTGTTGGTTAACTAGAATCTGCAGCTTATCCAATAGCTAGGGAAAGACTAGGTGGGCCAAGTGGTCCTTATTTGCCGTCAAAGTCTATGTTTCTATTTCTGTAATGCCCCATATTAGGGTTCAATGGTCACTTCTATGTTAAGTCAAACATTTTTCACTTTAATAACTTTACAACCCCTTTGACTAATTCGCCTGAAATTTTGCATGCACTGTCGGGGTCCAACTATCTCTTTATGCGGCAATTTTTGTTCCAATTGGATGTGCTGTTGCGGAGATGCAGAATGTCAAAAAGTGTGACAATTACCATTTTTGTGCAAATCCTTTGTCTTCCCATTTCTCAGAAACAGCTTGGGGGATTGGTCTGAACTTTTCAGGGTATATGGGGTTTGGGTCACATATGTGTCTCTTGAAGGTTTGGTGAAAAAAATATTAATCCGTTCAAATATTATTAAAGTTAAATTTTCCTATTATGAAATGGGCAAGTATAACACTGTAAGCTGATTGGCCAGATGGGCTTTACTCATGTGTAAATCTTACAGCAAATACAAGGATAAGGTCCCAGCTGACCAGATCACATTATAAAACATATAGATCAACTAAAAGAATGTTGGCAGCACTGAAAAACCACCATTTATTTTTTTTGGTCACAGAACCATTGCAAGGTAGTGCATTCTGTGGAAGAAGTGAATCATACAGCCATACTGGTGCCCAGAAAGCATTCATAAAATGGAAAATACCTTTTTTAACCTCTTTTGTGGGTCTGTGGAGGCACTCCTTGATGGCATTTGTGACAGTAACTGATTGCAAAGCTGATTCAGTGGCAGTGAACGAGCATTTTGACATCCATCCAGGACCGACACTGATGGACATTGTAGCACGGCAGCAGCCATACATTTTCAATATGAATATAAACCTAGCACATATTCAGTAAGTGAGCAGTCCAGCATGTAAGGAAGCCACTCTCCCTCTTCCTACAATGTCATCGGACGTCAGTGGTTGTGATACTGATGACACACAGCTGACTCTTCCCTCAGGCAGTGCCTCAAATGAACATAGTGAAAACAGTATCTGGTGAAAACCGCAAAAATAAAATATCATGGCAAATATTATCGCTGGTTTTACAGCATGTGTCACATTAGTGAGTGATTTCAGCACATCCTTTACTAAGTGCTACTTACAGACGATTGCAGCAAGAATTGTTTTCGTACATCCTGGCAAAGCATTTCTTCTCTAGTTTCAGTACGCCTGTGAAAATGGGGTGGTGCCTGAAATGTACATGCTCAAGGAATGTCAACTCTACCCTCAGCTGAAGTGTCAATGTACCATATGGAAAATGGGGTGGGCATTGAAATAAATATACAGGCAGCTCCTAGAATAAATCCACCTACTCAGGAAGTTTCCCTGTCATGGGCTGTAAATCAACATAACTGGGGGAACAATATTCTTAGTTCCCCAGATCTGAAAATGTTGAGGCACAGTAGCGTACCATGAAAATGTTTTCACACATATTTTACCTTCTTTTAAATATCAGAGCATTCTTTTCTCATTTATTTTATCAACAATTTTGTTCCTGGGTGTACAATGTTTTAATTATTCATCTTATAGCCATATTGATGGCACTATTTTATCATAGGTGGAAGAACAAATGTCTTGTACTTCTTGAAATTAATAAAAATATTATTTTGTTCTCAATGAAGAACAACTTTTGTTCTGTATTTCATTTTATAATTGCAATAATGCACTCCAGGGTGTGTTTTCTTGTGAGATCTACACATGCCTTGAGTGGTTTACAGCACTCGGCCTGTGGCCTCATGCCACACCATCCGCGAGGTGTGTGTAAATCTCACAACAACACACCCCCTGTCATGCATTATTGCTTAATTTATTTCCTATGGGAAAAATTAGATGTGCTGTATGAAAGTACTGTTTTGATGCTTCGAAAGTGGGTTTTGCTTTCGCAAAAGTGGATGTAGTGTCGAGATTCTGTATCTTGTTTTCAGTCAGTGACACAGAACAATTTAAATAATGCCCTTTGGTACCTAAATGGGGCCCAAGGAATCAGATTCTGGGCTTAGTTTGACTGAAAAGTGACTAGAAATATGCTTATTTTATTCAGCCCATTTTTGCTTTCGCAAATTGTGGCACTACTGCCACAATTTGTGAAAGTACTTTTGCAAAACATTTGCAAATTTCAGCACTATTTTGCAAAACTCTGGGGGTTATGCCACAAATTGTGACATTGTTTTGTGAAACAACTGGGATATTGTCACAATGTGTAACACTACTTTTCCAGATAAGTCTATTTCTTTGTCACTTCATTGCAAACAAACAGTTTGCACTTATGGGCTGAAATGTTCACAGTACAAAGAGCTTACCCCACAGATGTGCCTTTTGCTGGCTTGGTGAAAACATTTTCACCTGCTCCATAGTTATAAGAATTTGGAAATCATTAATTTCCCATAGGATAACATTGTAATGGTCAGGGTACCTTTTGGCAGCTATATCTTGAAAATGCTTTGCAATACGGGCTCACTGTGACTCACAGCTTGTTATGCATGTTTCCAGGCCTTGTTTACAGGTGCAGGGAAAAATGTTATGAATGGGGCTAAGGTGACTGTGATATTGTGCTATTATGGACTGATGGGAGTGCAGGGCCCTGAGGACTCTGCACTCCCACACATAAATGAGGGATGAATAGCATCAATGACTGAAGACAGTGCTCCCACAGGGAGATGAGGGTTAATTAAAATCTCTCTACACTTAGGGATATCTGGGAGTGCAGGGCCTGGAGGGCCCTGTGCTCCCATAAAGAACTATGGCTATTGTGATACTTTCACAAAAAGTAAGGAAATTCTCTGTAAAAAAATATTGATAATGGCCCTGGGCTCCCACATGTAAATGAGGCAGAATTACAATATGCATGCATGGGGGTACAGAGCCTGGAGGACTCTGTGCCCCACTTACACATATGGATACCATTATGGACTGATGGGATCCCAGGGTCTGGAGGGCTCTACATTCCTACATGTAAATGAGGGGTGGATAGCATTATGGACTGATGGCAGCACAGGGACAGAAGGGCCCTGTGCTCCTACAGGGAGATGAGGTTTAATTAGAATGTCTGTACTCTTATGGATACATGGGAGCACAGGGCCTGGAGAGTCCTGGGCTCCCATAAATAACTATGGCTATGGTTATACCTTCACAAAAGGTAAGGAAATTCTCTGCAAAAAACTTTGTCAATGGCCCTGCACTCCCACATACAAATGAGGGACAATTACAATAGGCATACATGGGAGCACATGTCCCAGAGGGTCCTGTGCTCCCAAATGCACATACGGATACCATTATTTTATTAATTTTTATTTTAAATTTGTTAACTGGGTAAGGACACTGGGCAAAAGCCCTTCTTCAGGACCAACCCAGACAATGAACAATACAAGAATAAAAACATCAACATATAAAGTCACATGTAACAATTACATACATCTAGGGACAATAAATAAGTTTTGAATTGTGTTTTAAACCCAGGCAAAGAGGTAATTGATTGTGAGGACAATGGCAGGTTATTCCATCAGCTTGGTATTACAGATACAAAGGAGCAAGAACCATACTTATTCTTAACTGTATTGACTTTTAAAATGATTTCCCTATTTGATCTCAAATTAACTGATGATTTGCTAATTACAACTAAATCTGGCAATGGAAAATAACTTTTGGGATATATCACTTGATGAACCAAACAACCCAAAGAATAAATACATTTTAACTGCAGAGATAACCAACTTAAAGAGCAATACAAAGTATAGTGATGAGTCATTAATGGGACACAGGGACAGCAAGTATAAAATGACAAATGTTATATGCCACACCCAGAACCTGACTCTCCCTCACACCTAAATTATGGTATAAGGAAGAGACATAGTACAGGTGTGGCAACAAAGTACCCAAAGCAATAGATCTTCATGAGTCATAAGTCAAAAATTGTTTGAATTTATAAAGCAAATCCAACTTCTGATTTATGGTCCTACTAACCATCTTAACTTGAGCTTAGAACGTCAAACCAGGATCAAGTAGAACCCCTAAGTATTTACATTCATTGACCTGCTCTAGTACTGTGCCAGAACAGTCATAAATTTGCAAACGGGGATTCTTCCTCAACCTAAATGTACTTGTAACCCCCCTGTTACTCGGGGTTACTAGCATCCCAGTAAGACCTAGTGGCAGGCAGGGAAGGCAGCTTGTGAAACTCCAGTTAAATGGATTTCACACTGTCTCACTCTGTTCTCACTCAGCTGAGACTGAGGGATGACATCATTTTAGAACTGTCGCAGCTGCATAAGCCACACTGGAATGTTGCAGTTGGAGGTTAGAGTAGAACGCTGGGGAATTTGAAGGCAGTCTATGTGCAGTCTGAGTGAGAGACTGTAGTGCAGCAGAGTGTGTGCAGGCTCTCAGAGCTTTAAGCTCTGTTACAGAGCTACTTTTGTTTTTGGTGTGTGTTTCCGCCTGAAGAGGAACACAGGAACTGATAATTGAAGTGGTGGAGACCACTTTCAATGGTTCAGAGCCCCATCCCTGAGGGGATGGGGGGGAAGGTGTCAGCCTGTTTTCCAGGGGCAACCCCCCTGGGTCCGGCTAAGGAAAGAAGCTGCCTGTCTGAGTTGTGCTGAGGCACCAGAAGCCCTGTAAGAGATTCCTTGAGGAAGAAACGCCTGTGGGGCACTTGCAACCAAAGGGCGAGTTCACTCTGAAAAAGGGCCAAGTGTTTTCACCTAAAACAGAAGGAAGCTAAAGGGACTGTTACTGTGGGGTCAGGAAAAGACAGCCAAGTACAGTTGGAAGATGTGGGGATTGGACTGCTTAACCTGTGGGGGGTCTAGAGTAATGGACAAAGCCACTTATAAGTATGTTCAAGGCTAGCACAAAATGGAAAGAAAGAATGTGGGGATTGGATTGCTTAACCTGGGGGGGGGTCTAGAGTAATGGACAATGCCACTTAATAAGTATGTTCAAGTCCAGCACAAATGGGAACCAAGACAAGTAGATTGAATGTGAAATACATTTAGCAAGAATCTACACAGCAAAGTGCTAAAAGATGAGGTGTTTACAGTCCAGAGAAGTGGCCAGGTATGAATTGTGGGAGCGAGAGGTGGGAGGCCCCACATCAGTAGTAACCAAATTCACCTCTCCGGATGTGCTCTGAGACACCTTTTGCTTTCCCTCAGGTACTTGGCCAGTGCCTGAGGAAAGTACCCAGATGTGGGATTAAAGAGGAGGATTTCCTGATGGAGTTGAGGTGCTCTTAGGTGGTTTAGGGAGCCACCACAAAATGTTTCCATGAAGTATGGAAGATGTCCAAGTGGCTGGCAAGGGAGTCGAGCCAGGGAAAACCCATAGCAGTGTACAAGTTCGGCCTGTGTAACCCAAAGCAGCATACAAGTCCGGGCTGTGTGCTCAGTGTGTGGTAGAGCCTGAGGGTTAAAGTGATGAGGATGTGTTCTGGTCTCTTAATCTGCATTACCAGGAGTGTAGCCCCATGCAGGTCCATCTATGCTTTGTTTATTCTGTTTGGATGTGAATAAAAACCACATTTTAGAATCCCACTTCTGGTATTGGACATTACAGTTATTGTTCCCTGTGTTCGGAATTAATTGGGTGCCCCTGTGCAGAGTAGCCAAACCTAGCCTATGTGCCAAGTGACGTATTCCTCCCCGAACCCAGCCCACTTGGTAGAGCTGTCAGATACAAACAGCATACCTGCCTGGGGTTACATACTACCAAATACCCTTGATTTGTTTTGTTTTTCACATTCATAACCATTATGTTAGTGGACAACCAGGAAAACAATAACTGAAAATCCTTTTCTAGAACAGTATTAAATTGATCAATAGTTTGATCTTTTTAAGACAATATAATATTATCTGTATAAAGAAGACATCTACTGGAACTGAAAATAGATGGAATATGATTTCTGAATAATGAAAACAATAAGGGTCTAACTATGGACCCCGTGGTACTCCGCATAAAATGTGACGTGAATTAGAAGACACTGAATCAATTGAAACACTCTGGGACCTATCCATCAGATAATCATTGATCCAAGCTACATCATTATCTGAAATGCCCATTTCATGATGTTTCTGACATATCAAGGAGTGATCAATCAAGCCAAAACTTGGTCAGGTCCACAGACACTGCCCCGTCAGGATATCCTTAACGCATCCTTGCAGGACAGTGTTTGTGAACCTGACCAGGGCTGTGCTATTCCCACAGTCTCATCTAAAACCATGTTGTTCGGCACACAGGACTTTGCTTGATTCCACAAAACTAACAAGTTGGTTAGCAACCAGCTTCTCAAGAATTTTATTTAATGTATTCATTCAAAATGGATATAGGGTGATAATCCTCAGCACCAACAGCATTGTGCTTTTGGGGCACTGGCACAACCCATGTGTCCTTCCAAACTATAGAAAGACCCCAGTTGCAAGGCATAGATTATAAATCAAACAAAGAGGACCTACAACAAAACTTATTTGGCAACAAATGTAATAACATCAAAACCTCAGAAGTGGTAACCTTATGAAAATAAAAGAGAGGTAACCACCGGACACGCCAAAGTCTTCTTGATTGCCACCAGCCAGTTCCTCTGCATCAGTACAATCATCCAAACCAGGAGCATTAGACACAAAACTAGACAAATCTGAAAACTTTTCATTTAGCAAATTAGCCATTTCAAACACATCCGTTCCCTCATCTAAAGATTGTAAGGAGGCAATAACCACCTTTTCTTTAGGGGACACCAGTGTAGTAATAGTGTCCCAGAATCCCTTGGGATCTGAAGACACAGCCTCTAATTTTTTCTGAAGTAATCAATTTTAGCCTGCTTTATATATTTTTTTAATTTGTATTTTTTATTACTTTCTCAGAGAACAGAGAACATGACAATTACAGGTATACAGCGATTGAAGACAGCAATTCTGGTTACATTTCATTCATATTACAGGTTACTGACATGCTGTATCTCAACAGACTTGCATGGCACTGTTCTGATATTTTATCAGATTTACACATATCTGGGTCCTCATGTTGGTATCAGAGCAAAGGGATTCTCTTCACTTTCCTCCTAGTCCAAATATCTACATTGAAATGGCTTTCAGTGGAGATTCATTACTTTCTAATCATATATATATATTTGATTTAGCAACTCTCTTTTTTTATTTTCCACTGTATGTCATTCTTTTTCTGTTCCTGGTATCAGGGTTTAATGCTTTGTCAGTTCGCTGCCTTCCTCCCGTCCTCCCCCCTTCCCTCCAGGTTGGCCTTTAGTTTATTCTTTATTTCCATTTATGTTATACTTCCATACTGGTGGGTTCTCTTATCAGACAGATAGCTGTAAGGGTTTACCTATCCTCTGTGCACTGGTGGACTACCTTACCTATGATGCTTTCCTTTCTGTTCTTAAGAGATTTAGTCAAATAATAAGTTACATACCTTCTGGGTTCTGATTATGGGGTTCATATGGTAGGTGTGTTGTTCTTACAAGATAGGGGATCCAGGTAGGACTAATTCTGTCATGCACTTACTTAACTATGGGGGGGGGAGGGTCACTGCCAGCAGCGAATCTAGAAAGCAAGCAAGCAATCATATCATTACACATTGAATGTATTGTTGACCTGTATTCACTGTTTTCCAAGGCAGGTTCCTTGTATTATTAACCAAGTAAAAACAACATAACAAACTGGTAGAGAAACACTAGAACTATTCACGTACATGGTCTCTCTCCTCTCTCTCTCTCTCTCTCTGGGGATGTGGTTATTTATTTATTTAGTAGTGTGTGCGAGTGGGGTCAACTGGGTGGGGGCAGACCTTGACTCAGGGAACAAAGCCCAAGTAAGTATCTAATTGATATAGGACCCATTTTCTCCAGCGTGTCTCAACGGCCAGGGTTCTATCTTGTATTTTTGCTGAGAGCCTCTCCATCGAATATACATCTTGGACGATTCCCCTCCAAATCTCCTTAGTGGGTGCTTTCACTGTATGCTATAATTGAGTAATGGCTTTTTTTGCTGCTAATATAAGGAGCAATGTCAGTTTGTGCTGGGGAGGTATTTATTCTTCTCCTTCCCAGGGGGATGGCTATCAGGGCTAGTGTTGATGTGACAATCACCGGGGCCTCAAAGATACATTCAATTTCCTGGGATACTTCCTGCCAGTACTGCTGTATTGCTGGGCATTCCCATAAAATGTGTGTCAAGTCTGCTAAGGGGTGGCCACACTGTCTCCAGCAAGCTCCTGCAGCTGGGGAGGAATATCCTATTACTGCTGGTGAGCAGAAACCTTTGTCCTACATTTCCATGCTTATTCTCTCTGATATGTAGCTGACACTGCTTTGTAGGAGGGTAGCGTGTATTTATGCCAAGTGTCCATATTTATCTTTGTGACTAGTTCCATGTTCCATTTATTTAGTATTGTTTTGGTGGAATCCCCTGAGATAGCCTGTAGTGCTTTATAGACATGACTTATAAGATGAGGTAGGGTATTTCCTTGTATTGATGCTTGCATTATTTGTATTATCTGGGATGTTTTTTCTTTTATTTGTACTAATGCTTCCTCACTGGGTTGCATGTATTATCTAAGTTGTAGGTATTTATAAAATTGGTTTTGGGGAAGCTTGTGAGTGGCTTGCAGGTAAAAGAACTCCAGATTCCGGTATTGCTCAGCAGTTGGTATGTGTATTGAATCCCATATTTCTGTTATTTCTTTAAGGCTCCATCTGTTTTGTTTGGTGGGAAAGCTGAGTTTCTACTTTTGACTTACCAAATTCTGAGAAAACCTATAAGCTTCTAACAAAGTGGGAGTCGGAGACTGTTTATATGCCATCCAGGCAGCATTCCTCTGCTTAATCAAGATCTTATGGTCTTTAGAAAACCATCTATTTTTATACCCCCTTACCCGTAGGGAACGTAGTGGAAACAATTTATCCTGTACTGCCAATAATTGCTGACAGAAAAAATCTATAGCACAATCAGGGTCTGAAATGGCTTCAATAAATGACCAGTAATTCACACCTTAAAATTTCATACTAAATCTTTTTAAAATTTCAGAATTGAATAGTCCAAGGTGGAATCCTGGGTCATTTGAAATTAAAGATACCATAAGTGACTTTTTGATTGCTTACAGAATCACCCAAAACACCCATATTCGATATAATATTAACCTTGTTAATAACTACCCGATCCAAAATGGAATGATTCTCTGATTGTAAACTAAGTCTGGTAGATTCGTTTATAAGTTGAAATAAATTAAAAGAATGCAAAAGATTCTCAAATCCTTGAGTAACTCTTTAACCGATCTAATTTAATGTCACCTAACAAAATAAAATCTTCGTTAAAAATGCAGGATGAAGCAATTTCCAAGATATCCTTTAGCCCAGATACTCCACACTTGGGGGATCATATAAGCAACCAACAGCCACATGCTTAGATCCTCCCAAAAGCAAACGTAATACCAACCAGTCATTTTATGCAATTCAGTATTCAGACTAGAAAACAATACAGAGACCTCTAAATGCTTTAATTAATACACTGCCACCCGTCCATCTTTCTTTTTACCTTTTCAGTCTGCACAAATTATTTTATACCCAGGGAGCAGACATGCAGCATCAGAAATGGAGGTCTTTAACCACAATTCAGATATTACAACCATGTTGGGTTTATACATAGGGATAGAAAATTAGCCAAACGTGGATGTGGGGTGGCTCTATATTACAAGGACTATCTCAGCATTTCTGAAGTTCCTGCCCCAGCCTCTCCCTCTGTGTACGAATCCATTCATACCACTTTGCAACTAGGTACAAAAAAACTGCACATTATCTGCATCTATAATCCTCCATTAGGGGATCAAGCTGGACTTCAGGATCTCCTTGACTATACAACCAGGGTGGTCAGTCATAATGAGCTCATAATTATTGGGGACCTTATCCTGAACCGGCTAGGTCCTTCTCACAGTTCCCTACTGTCATTAGTGCAGAGCTTTAACTTACACCAGATGATTACTGAGGCTACCAGAATGCCTACCCCACCTAAACCCGGCATCTTATTGGACTGGTACTCCCAAACTGTTTGTAGCATGTGTCTACATCAGGTATCCTGGCAGATGCGATAACTGATCATTCTCCAGTTTTCTGCATCTGGGCCTTGGGTGCCCCTCCATCCCCTCCACCTCATTTTGTAACCTTTACTAACTTCACAAACTTGAATGCAAATGTTTTCCTTTGTGATGTTGCGGACATTGATTGGTCAGGGATCTATTTTGCTAGTAGAATTATTGATGCATTGCATATCTTCTTAACTGAATTCACTGCTGTCCAGAGCAAACATACGCCGCAAGTTACTAGGTGAGTAAGAGGGAAGCAAACATGGTGGCTACACAAAGACCTTCTTGCTGAACTGTGACATAGGGATAAACTCTGGAAGAGCTATAAACCTTCTGGCCAGTTTGCTGATTTCAATACATACAAAGCTAAAAGAAATTACTACAAAAACCAAAAATGTAAAGCTAAAAGCAAGCATTGCAAGGACCTACTATCCAGCTCTGTCCGTGACCCACGGACATTCTGCGCCCAAATAAAGACTTTTCTTGGGGCCTCACAAGCCACTACACCTACAGATTTGGTACTCAATGGTGTTCACTGTAATGATCCTAATACCATTGTGAATGCTTTTAATAGTATGTTTTCTGATCTATCACTCTCTTCTTTTCTGTCCCTGGCCACATCGTTCCAACCTGTGAGCTCCAACAAGCAATTTGAACCCTCTGCATCTACATCATCCCTAGGGTTCACACAGCCTCTGCAGTTCTACTTCAAGGCTATAACTAGGGCAGAGGTCCCTAAACAATTGATTGCTATCTCAGACAATACAAGCCTAGGGTCTGATTCCCTGGAATCTCGTCTGCTGAAGCTGGCTGCACCACTCATTGTCTCACCTCTAGCTAAAATATACATGTTATCCCTTTGTTGTGGTGTGGTCCCAGACCTTTGGAAAATTGCTAGGATGGCTCCTGTTTTCAAAAAAGGTGATAGGAAGGATATAGAGGATAATGTCTGGGCATCGGTGGTTAACCACACTATGCTAGTATCGAGTGGTTCCCTTGGCAACTTAGGTAAACCTCGAGAGCGCAGCTCGAGAAGTTTACCACAGTTGCCATGGGAACCACGAGATAAGAGCACAGTGTGGTTGACCACCGATGCCCATACATTGTCTTTTATAGTGTACGGGCATCCTATGGACATCATTGTGACACATAGGGAAAAAAAAGCAGACCTGCTTCAATTAATAAAGCAAGTACTTGCCCCTACCTCGCCTAGATGCTCAGAAGCTGAGACGCTAATTCTGAAAGGGCTGACGGTCAGGCTGGCAGGCGGGGTTTGAAACAGATGGCTCTCCGCATGTCCTTAGATACGGCCACGCAACTGGATTCCATATTGTTAACCCATCGATGTGACGTAACATCGATGGGTTAACAACAGTTCTACATCACAACGATCGTAGAACAACCTTAGGAAATTATGATTTCCTAAGGTTAACAATGTTCTAACGTACACTGTATGAATTATTAGCTGCTCAAACACTTGACTTCCTAGTGAATTCCAATCTTCTCTGCATCTCCCAGCATGGCTTCAGGAAACATCATAGTACAACCACCTCATTACTAAAACTCACCTCAGATATACTCTCCAATATGGACTCTGGCCGACTTACAGGGGCTGTTTTTATTGACCTTACCAAGGCCTTCGATCTTGTGGATCATTCCCTGCTTCCATCTACCCTTCGACGCATGGGTTTCTCGACTCCTGTTGTAAACTGGTATTGTAGCTACTTATCAGATAGAACCCAAACAGTGAAATTCAACTCCGCTGTATCAGACAGTACTACATTTAACATTGGTGTTCCATGAGGGTCAATCCTGGGTCCACTCCTTTTCTCATTGTTTATAAACAACATTCCTGATGTCCTACAAACTTGCTCTCCTCTTTTATATGCAGACAATCTCATCATCTACACCAACTCAGCCTCAATCTATAGCCTGAACTCAACCCTTTCCACTGATTTTGGGAACATTCAAAACTGGTTACTGGACAGCAGACTAGTACTTAATGCTAAAAAAATGGACTGGAGGAGGGCAGATGTGATTCCCCTTCATAAAAGTGGGAGCAAGGCAGAAGCAGGAAACTACAGACCTGTTAGTTTAACCTCAGTGATAGGGAAAATGATGGAATCACTTCTGAAGGAAAGAATTGCTGAGTATCTAGAGGCCAGAGGGGCACAGGACCCAAGGCAGCATGGATTCACAGTGGGAAGGTCATGCCAGATGAATCTGATAGATTTCTTTGACTGGGTGACCAAAGTAGTAGATCAGGGAGGGGCTGTGGACATGGCCTACCTAGACTTTAGCAAGGCATTTGACACAGTCCCACACAAAAGATTAATATATAAGTTAGCCAGCCTGGGAGTGGGTCCCAAGATGACAGCCTGGGTAAAGAATTGGCTGGAGAATAGGACACAGAGAGTAATAGTAAATGGAGTCCACTGTGGAGAAAGGGGGGTTACTAGTGGGGTACCACAGGGTTCAGTATTAGGACCGGTCCTCTTCAATGTCTTTATAAGCGACATTGCAGAGGGACTGGAAGGAAAAGTATGTCTCTTTGCAGATGATACAAAGATCTGCAACAGAGTTGATGCACAAGGTGGGTGGAAAGGTTGAGAAGGGACTTTGCAAGGTTAGAGGAATGGTCAAATGTATGGCCGCTTAGATTCAGTGCTAAGAAGTGTAAGGTAATGCACCTGGGAAACAAAACCCAGGGAAGAGTACACAATGGGGTGAGATACTAAACAACAAAATGGAAAGGGACCTGGGGTGGTCATATCAGATGACCTAAAGGTGGGCAAGCAATGTGAGAGGGCAGCAAGGAGGGTTGGGGGATACTGGGATGCATAGGAGAGGCATCACCAGTAGAAAACAAGAAGTTATTATCCCTCTGTACAGACAGCTGGTGAGACCCCATCTGGAGTACTGCGTGTAGTTCTAGAGACCCAATCTCCGCAAAGACATAGGCAAGATGTAAGCTGTCCAGAGGAGGGCAACTAAAATGGTGCAGGGTCTGCACCGGAAGACATATGAAGAAAGACTTAAGGAGCTTAATATGTATAGCCTCGAGGAAAGGAGGGAGAGGGGGGACATGATAGAAACTTTCAATTACCTCAAGGGAATCAGCAAAGTCCAAGAGGGTAGCATCTTTCAAAAAAAGAGGTGTACAAGAACAAGGGGGCACAATTTGAAGACAGATGGGGGGGCGGCTCAGAGGTAATTTAATGAAGTATTTTTTCACAGAGAGGGTTGTGGATGCATGGAACGGCCTTCCGCAGGAGGTTGTGGAGTCAAAAACAGTAACAGAATTCAAGCATGCATGGGACAGTCATAAGGCAATTCTAGGGGTTGGGAGTAGGAAGAAGTAGGCTGCTGGTTAACTAGGATCTGCAGCTTATCCATTAGATAGGGAAATGGGCAGACTGGGTGGGCCAAGCGGTCCTTATCTGCCATCAAATTCTGTGTTTCTATGCTCCTAGGAGCTGCCCCAAAACTCAGAACTAGCACATCACCCCTAATGATCCAGGACCTTGAAGGGTCTAAGCATGAGACTGTCACTTGAGACTATCACATCTTTTAACTACCTTGGTGTTATGCTTGATCAATCTCTGGATCTAAACCTTCACATTCATTCCACCTGTAAAATAATCAATAGCAGACTGGGAGTTGCTTACAAGACTAGTTACATGCTAGCTCCATCCGCTAAGTTATCCATTGCCAGAGGGGTATTACTCCCTGCACTAACCTACTGCTCACCTATCCTTACTGCTACACATAAAACCTCACTACTGAAATGGGATGTTACATACAATAATATCTGTCAGTAGGCATCTTCATCCTCTCGACTGAAGCACCACTGACAACTCTACAGTGATCTGGGGTGGCTCTCTCCCTCTGCATCCAGACAATACTACCTTGGCTGCTTGTGTGACTCAGTCATCAAGCTTAACACCCTGGCATCCCCTGTAACACTACTTATTCCCTCCAACCCCTCCCATGGGCTATGATCTGCTGCCAATGCACTATTAAATGTTCCTAGGTGTCACACCTCAAAGGGTGCTGGTGGATTTAAGCATAGGACTCCTCAGTTTTGGAATACTCTTCCCTTAGATCTCAGTCTGCATCTCACAGTCACTTTAAAATAAAATTAGGAAGTTATCTATCCCAGTCAGACCCATGCACTTGTTTCAATCCAACTTTATCTCTACTAGGTCCTTCTTGTCTTTCTCCAATTCACCCTGCAGTCTAAAGTCTTCTGTTTTCCTGAGTATCTTGCTCTATATGTTGTTGCATTTTATGTGCTGTGGTCTATACCAAGCAATATGTATTGTGGTTAAGTACTGTAAAAATGTCATGTATATCATGTTCTTCTGGCCTGTAGTAAGTTATACTTTTTATTGTCTTGTACAAAGTTATACTTCAACTGTTAATGTACATGTGGAATGTCTGAGGTTATTGAGGCTTTATTTGACTTAAAGACAATGAAGAGTGGTGGCCCTGATGGACTGACCCCCTATCTACTAAAAATCTCAGCTTTAAAGATAGCTGTTCCCCTTACTTATTTGTATAATTGGTCTATTAATGAGGGAGTAATGCCCTCGGATTGGAAAATAGCTAGGGTTGTTCTGATCTTTAAGGAAGGGAGTCAGGATCAGTTCAATAATTACCAGCCAATTTCACTTCTGTCCCAGGTTTCTAAGTTGTTGGAAAGATCTGTGGCTAAACAACTGACTGATTTTCTGAATCAGAATGATTTATTTGATAAATATCAGTCAGGATTTCGTAAATTACATGATACAATCTCAGCCATGTTGAGGTTGAGGGTCTTGGATAATGTCAACAAAGCTATGGATAAAGGCCTTTTGACTGGTGCTATCTTTGTTGACCTCTCCAAGGCCTTCGACATGGTGGACCATCAAACTCTTCCCTTCAGTTTGAGGGATATTAGGTTATCGGGTGCTGCCCTTAAGTGGTTCACTTCTTATTTAGAGGGTAGGATGCAATCAACCATTGTCAATAAGATTGTTTCAACACCTTTGCCAGTAGTCCGAAGGGTCCCTCAAGGATCGGTGCTCGGACCCTTACTTTTTTTGATTTATCTGAAAGAGCTTGGATGCCATGTGAATAATATGGCCTACCAATTGTATGTGGATGATACTATAGTCTATACCTCTGCTCCTTCTGTGAATGAGATCCAAGTAAAATTACAGTTAAGTTTTGGTAGATTATATGGATATTTGATACAACGGAAGCTTAAAATAAATTTAAGTAAGACAAAATGTATGATATTTGGTTTTACTATGAAACTTAGAACTTGCACTAAATTATCAGTGTTTGATCCTGAGGGAACAAAATTAGATCACGTGATGACTTATAAGTACTTGGGTTACTGACCGAACCCCTCGGCTACTGGCAATTCGCATGTTGATGAGTTAGATTAGTGGGGAAAAGGGTGGGCCAACTTTATCGAAATAAAAATTGTTTGGATAGATATATGATAAAGAAAATTGTTGAATCACAGATTTTTCCTCTTTATGACTATGGAGATGTACTTTATGATTATTCTCACTCTGGAAAGTTATATATATTAGATGTACTTTATAATCGTCTGGCGAGACAGATTTTACAATGCTCTAGGGATACCCACCATTGCTTGATGTATCACAAATTAGGATGGATTTCTTTGCCAGATAGAAGACAATTACATAAATATCTTCTGGCATTTAAAAGCATCACAGCAGTGATTCCGGACTATCTGGCTGAAAGGTTAGAATTTAGGGATGTTACTCCCTCTTTAAGGAATGCGGCCTATCGAGAGTTGGTAATACCCAGATCAAAAACTGATCATTCTGGCTCTTTTTTCAGCCAGCTAGTTCCTAAATTCTGGAATATGATGCCCTTGAAATTTTGTTTGTACAATAGCAAAACCCCATCACAAAAAGTTGTGAAAGCCAGGTTCTTTGATTCAGTTTTTGCTCAAACTAAGGCTTGTTGTGGCTAACTTGTTATAGCAACATAATTATTGTATAAAATTGTATGTATTTTGTGTGTTACATATTGTATGTTTGTATTCATTGTAATTGTTGTAACTTTATTTTTGTTTAAATAAGGGTCACCATTTTAAATGAGTTTTACACAATGGTCTAACCCATTTAATAAAATTATGTTCTGTACTTTCCCAGGTCATGCCTGAAAATAGTCATCTTTTGGCTAGTGCATTAACCTGGTAAATGAAAACTAAATAAAGAAACAGATAAATAAATAGGAAGACATAAGGGCGTCTATATTTGCTAATTTTGGAAGCAAATCTCTAGCATTTACATGTAAGATTTTAAAGTCATGGGCATTAAACCAAGCAGGTACATGGCTAGTATTTAACTGGGGCATGGGACTAGGCAGTCCAGGATCTGACTCACTATCACCAGAAAGTGCAAGTAGTATCAGAACAAATATGACGTCCCTATAAGTCCAGATACATGCCAAAACCCTCTAAATATAACGGTATAGAAAACCAAGCAAGGGTAAATCTAATAATGTAATGAAGATTTTTCTATATAAAGAAGATAGAAAGCACCACCTCTTCCCTCCCCCAACAAACAGAGCAGACATACTGAACTTAGTTTTATTATAGTGACTTTGGTCACAATTCAATCCTTCTACTGTAGAGCCCATGTCATATAACAAGGACAAAATGCTCAACATAATAACCCACCCACAGGTACTATATATTATAGACATTGTGCTCCTCTATTTGGGCACTGCTCAACCAAAATACAATTGAACAGCCTTTCCTGCCCTGTCTTCCATATCTTCCTTGGACTCCTCAGACTCTGGTGAATTTTGCTGCACTTAGCCATGCTGGCTGCTGCTATAGATGCCACTGCATCTATACTGCACCCAGAATTTAACACCACAACCCCAAGACCAGAAGGGGAAGGAAGGAAACAGATTCAATTCAGTGCTTTAGAGTAACTGGTAATTGCTGTGAAAGCCAGAAGGGGAAGGAAGGAAACATATTCAATTCAGTGCTTTAGAGTAACTGGTAATTGCTATTTTTCTTTTAAACTTAGATTGTGAGCTTTTAGTGACACTGTACTTTCTTTGTTGGCTTTACTTAGAATTGTTCTTGGGCTGTTGAAAATTTAAAACGTAGTGGTGGTGTAATTCTGTGCTGTCTTTAATTGCTGAAAATTATATCTTGGCTTGTCTGACTGCCCTGTAGTTGGGTGAGGGGTGTTAATTGTCTGGCCTCTGACCTCAGCTACGTGATAACTGGAGGTGGGGCTTAGTCAGAGTTGAGGTAGCAAGTGAGTTTTATTTTCTCAGAAGAAGCCAGAAGGGGAAGGTAGGAAACATATTCAATTCAGTGCTTTAGAGTAACTGGTACTTGCTATTTTTCTTTTAAACTTAGATTGTGGGCTTTTAGTGACACTGTACTTTCTTTGTTGGCTTTACTTAGAATTGTTTCCCCCAACTCTTAATTATATGCCCCGTTAAATCTGATTGACAGAAGCTAAACACAGGGTATAGTAAGGGGTGTGAAGTAGGAGGGGCATAAGAGGGAAGAAGCCCACCCTCAGCTCGACAAGTGTTTTGACTCATTTATTAATTTATTGGTTTCTTTTTTTTTTTTAAGAAAATTATCTGAGGTCAGTGGCAGGATTTTTAGGACAGTAAATTAATAAAAAGGGAACTAGGACAGCTTCAGTAGCAGACAATTAGTGGAATAGCAGTATAATGTGGGGAGTGGTGCAACGCAGTGGCTGTGGGGCAGCCATATTCAGGCAGACCTTCTGGACACTGAGGTGCTGCCCTATCTGCATGCATCTTTCTGGACTGCAGGATGAGGTAGCCAGACTCTGAGCAGAAGTAAACTGGGTCAGGAGTACCATCACCCCTATCCAGAGACCACCCAGTCCAATGCAACTGCCTCAAAGGATGCCGAGAACGAGGAGCACTTGGATGACAGTGGGCTCAGGGAGGGTTAGAGCGGTCATGCAGAGGCACATCCCAGATCCTATTCCACTCAAGAACTCATATGCCACACTGGCAAACGAGGAAAACCAAATAGAGGTACCCAGAGAAGTGGAAGGAAAGGATGTGGAGGTTAGCCAAAGAGGTGACCTCAGCGGGGAAAGCAGTGGACCCCATAGGAGGAGGAAGCAAATCCTGGTGGGGGACTCCATCATAAGAGGGATCCAGCTAGGAACACAGGAGGGGGAGGACAGGGAGGTGAGGTGCCTACCAGGTGCCACGGCATGGAGAGATGGAAGGAAGATCCTGGGGATCACTGGGAAGGCAAGACGGGAGGGTGAGCTGGATGTCATTATCCACCTAGGTACTAATGACCTGGCAAATGGGGAGCCAAAGGAAGTTCAGGAAGAGTTTAGGAAATTGGGGAGGGGTCTCAAGCAAGTAGCTACTTCTGTCACTTTCTCAGAAGTACTTCCTGCAAGAGGCAAGGGAGAGCATAGGAGTGCATGCATCAGAAACTTTATCTCATGGTTGAAGAACTGGTGCTGTGAGGAAGGGTTTGAATTCATTGGTGACTGGGTACCCACTTGGAGGGATGGAGGTTTGTTCAAGCTTGACAGCCTGCATCCATCCTGGAGGGGAATCCAAGCACTCAATGATAATTTTAAATGCTACATTGACAAGAATTTAAACTAGCAAAGGGGGGTGGCAGGCCAGAAAGGAGGGTACCTACTTGCTCAACCCCCACAGCTAGCAGTGGAACCAGTGAACCAGAGGAGTGGCTATCTCTACAAAGCAGTGTGCAAAAGATGGAGATTAGTGCCCAAGAGGTGGATAGGCAGAAAAGGGAAAAATTCAGCAGAAGGGCAGACAGCAAGGAGAACCAGGGATAAAGGACAACCAAGGAAGGGGCTGGAGTAGAACAGTGAAACAGTCTAGGAGGTCAAATCATGGAAAGCCATGTGTGCAAATGCCAGGAGCCTTAGCAACAAGATGGAAGATCTGGAGGCTCTCATGGTGCAGTCAGACTGGACATTATGGCCATCACTGAAACCTGGTGTAATGATAACCATGACTGGGAGATGGCCATACCTAGCTACAACATATTCAGAAAAGACAGAGCAGGCAGGAAGGGAGGAGGAGTGGCACTATATGTGAAAAATGACATAAGGGCCACAGAGATCCAGGAGGAACAAAATGGGGGAGAGATACTGTGGGTTAAGCTGGAAAGGAAAATGGGGACAGCCATCCGCACAGGTGTGGTCTGTAGACCACCAGCCCAGGAGGAAGAAACAGATAGGGAGCTGATGCTAGCCATCCAAAGGATGGCAGACAAGGGTGAGGTAGTACTGGTTGGAGACTTCAATATTCCAGATGTGGACTGGAGCATCCCAGTAGCAACATCAACTAGGAGCAGATTTATCCTGGACTCCCTTCAGGGTGCCTTCCTCAAGCAACTGGTCATGGAACCAACTCGGCAGAAGGCAATACTGGACCTTGTGCTACAAACAGGGACAGTGTGATGGGGTAATAGTGGGGAGCACCTGGGAACAATGACCACCAGTCATTGTGGTTTGAAATCACAGAAAGAGCAGAACCAAACCACACAAAACACGATCCTGGATTTTAGGGGGCAGACTTTGGGAAATGGGGAGATACTTGAAAGAGGCATTAAGGGGATGGGGCAGGAATCAGGGGTTGAGGAACAGTGGGCAGTATTTAAAATGGGGATTACAAGAACAACAGAGTTATGCATTAAGCAGGTTAGCAAGAGGAAAAGGAAGAGGAGACCATTATGGTTTTCCAAAGATGTAGCAAAGAAAGTGAAAGCCAAAAAGATTGCATTCAGGTAATACAAAAAGACACAGGCAGAAGGGGATAGGGAGAAGTACCAGGAGAAGCAAAGGGAGGTCAGTAAGGGAAGCCAAAGCTCAGACAGAAGAACACATTGCAAAATCAGTGGGTAGAGGGGACAAAACCTTTTACAGGTACATAAGAGAAAAAAGAAAGACAAAGGGAGGGATAGTGAGACTGAAGAGGGAGGATGGAGGCCTCATGGAGGATGACAACAGTAAAGCTGACATATTGAAGAGGTATTTCTGATCAGTCTTTACTGAGGAAGAGGAGGGTAATGGGTCTGAAGGGAGTACAAGGGGTGAAAATGGTGCAGAAATGGACACAAGTCCCTTTACACGAGAAAGGGTCCTGGAGGAACTGGAAGTAATAAGAGTTGATAAAGCAATGGGGCCAGATGGGGTGCACCCAAGGGTCCTTAAAGAACTAAGAGAGGTGGTGGCTGAACCTGTGGCTATCTTGTTTAGCTGATCACTGGAAACAGGGGAGGTACCCAAAGACTGGAGGACAGCAGATGTAGTCCCCTTATACAAAAGTGGGAACAAAGAGGAAGCAGGGAACTACAGACCGGTCAGCCTCACCTCGGCAGTGGGAAGATCATGGAATCACTACTGAAGGAGAGATTGGTGAACATCTGGTTGTCAGTGGACTACAGGACCCAAGGCAGCATGGTTTCACCAGGGAGGTCATGTCAGACCTACCTCATTGAATTTTTGACTGGGTGACTAGGAGGTGGATCAGGGAGGGCAGTGGACATGGCCTATCTGGACTTCAGCAAGGCCTTTGACACTGTGCCACATAGAAGACTATTACACAAACTGGGGAATAGGGTGTGGGCAGGACAGTAGTGTGGTGGGTAGGTAACTGGCTGGGTGGCAGGACACAGAGGGTGGTGGTAAATGGCTGTCACTCCACAGAGGGAAGAGTGACCAGTGGGTACCACAGGGATCAGTGCTGGGACCGGGTCCTATTCAACATCTTCATCAGTGACATTACAGAGGACCTAGAAGGCAGAATTTCACTGTTCGCTGATGACGCAAAGCTCTGTAACAGAGTAGACACACCAGAGGGTGTAGACAGAATGAGAAGGACCTGCAGAAACTTGAAGAATGGTCAGGGGTTTGGCAGTTGAAATTGATGCAAGGAAGTGCAAGATAATGCATATGGGGCACAAAAACCGGGCACAATATATCAGTTAGGGGGTGAGGATATAGCATGCACCAAGCAGGAAAGGATCTTGAGTTATCATCTCTGATGACCTCAAGGTAGGGAAACAGTGTGACAAGGCAGCAGGTAAAGCAAATAGGATGCTGGGATGTATAGGCAGGGGCATCACCAGCAGGAAAAGGGAGGTCATAATTCCACTATACAAGACACTAGTGAGGCCCCACCTGGAGTACAGTGTACAGTTCTGGAGACCATACCTACGTAAGGACATAGACAGGGTAGAGAAGGTTCAGGGGAAGGCAACAAAGATGGTGCATGGATTGCATCACAAGTCCTATGAAGACTGGTTGGAGGAACTGAACATGTACTCTCTGGAGGAGAGGAGGGAGAGAGGGGATATGATAGAGACATACAAGTATCTTACAGGGAGGAACAGGGGCAGGAATACACTATTTTTAAGCCGAAAAGATGTTCCAGGACTAGAGGCATGGGATGAAGTTGGAGGGAGGATGATTCAGAGGAAACATGAGGAAGAATTTCTTCACAGAACGGGTGGTGGACAAGTGGAACACCCTGCCAGAGGAAGTGGTGGGGGCTGAAACAATCACGGGATTTACGAATGCATGGGATAGACATAAAGGAATTCTGGAGGTCAGGGGTAAGGGGCAACAGACTTCTAGGAAAACATAAACTGAACTTACGAGCTCAAATGGGCAGACTGGGTGGGCCATAGGCCCTTATCTGCCGACACTGTCTATGTATCTATGTATCTATGTAACCAGATTGGGCTGTCACCACCAGTCAGAATGGGGGGGAGCAATTAGGCAATGCACGAGGTAAGCAGCAAGGTGTACAGTTGCCAAGCAACGCTAAGTACAGCACTGATCAAGGATGAGCAGTTCAAGGGACTAGAGTAATTCAAAGGGCTGCAAATGTCTAATGCTAAGCACATTCACAAATTGTGTCTAGAAGCAGTTACAGCACAGTCAAAGCACAATTCAAGTATGCAGGTTAAAAGCAAATAAAATAGGTACCGTAGCTCTGCAGACTTTGATTTAAAACAGGAATGCAGCACTTAATCATCAGCAGCCAGGTTTCTTCCCATACAAAATCAACACAGCTGTAGTTAGCACCAAATTCCAAACAGCATGCAGAACCTGTACAGTACATAGATCAAGGGCAGATTTGAGTTAACAGCATAGAACATTAACCATCTTGCAGTATCTGTCCATAGTTCATGGCCACCCTTTACAGCAAAGAGACATATAGCAGTGCTGATGTTCACTGGGGAGTCGAGGGAGTCTGCCACACACCCTCTGACTCTGGTGCATTTTGCCACACTTAGCCATGCTGGCTGCTGCTATTGATGCCACTGCGTCTATGCTGCAATCAGAATTTAACACCACAACCCCAACCAGATTGGGCTGCCACCACCAATCAGAATGGGGTCAGAGCAGTTAGGCAATACATGAGGTGTACTGTTGCCAAGCAATGCAAAGTACAGTGCTGAATGAGGGAGGCTGAGCAGTTCAAGGGAGTGCAAATGTCTAACGCTAAGCACATGCACAGATCATGTCTAGCAGCAGTTCCAATACAGTTAAAGCACAATTCAAGTATGCAGGTTAAAAAGCAAATACAATAGGCAGTTCTGCAGATTTTGATTTAAAACAAGAATGTAGCAAATGACCAGCAGCAGCCAGGTTTCTTCCCATATAAAATCAACACAGCTGTAGTTAGCACCAAATTCCAAACAGCATGCAGAACCTGTACATAGATCATGAGCAGATTTGAGTTAGCAGCAAATAACATTAACCATCTTGCAGTATCTGTCTACAGTTCATGGCCACACTTTACAGCAGACAGACATATAGCACTGCAGCTTAGTGCAGGTGATCATTTATTCACTCATGGTCCTTTAAAGTTCTAAACAGCATATAGATGGCTCATGCTCACAATCCAGGGCTTGGCCTCCAATGTAGTTGATTCTGCTGGCACTGCCGAAGTTCACTCGGGAGTCAAGGGAGTCTGCCACACACCCTCAGAATCTGGTTGACTTTGTCACACTTAGCCATGCTGGCCACCACTATAGACGCTGCTGAGTCTATGCTGCACTCAGTATTTAACACCACAATCCCAATCAGATTGGGCTGCCACCACCAATCAGAGCAGGGGGAGCAGTTAGGGAATATACAAGGTAAGTGGCAAGGTGTACAGTTGCCAAGCAATGCTAAGCACAGTGCTGAGCGAGGGAGGCTGAGCAGTTCAAGGGACTAGAGTAATTATGAATTGTTGGGAGTGCATGGCCCAGAAGGCTCTGCGATACCACATATAAATGAGGGATGAATAGCATTATGGATGGATGGCAATACAGGGCCCAAAGGGCCCTTTGCTCCCACAGGGAGATGAAGGTTAATTACAATCATGGGCGTGCAGGGCCCATTACAACTACAGTTATGATGATACTTTCACAAAAAGTAAGGAAATGCTTTGCAAAACCTTTGTTAATGCACTATTAGGGTTCCTTATGATTATGCAGTCTCAAAAAGTAGGGAAATTCTATGCAAAAACCCTGTGTTAATGCACAATTAAGTTTCTAGTGTCAAAAATTGGGAAATGAGATCTTAGGGTTCCCAATACCCAAGTCCCCACCCTCACCCTTGGCTTCCAACCCTAAGACCCTACCCCCACCTTGCATGCAAGAACAGGTGTGAGGGGTGTGCCTTGGGGTTGCAAACCTTAATGCTCACCATATTCTCTTATTCTGAACCCATGTTAGCTTACTTAGTCTTGGAATGGGGTGAACAATAGTGTTCACAACTCCAAGTCACACCCCTCACATCTGTTCCTGCATTCAGGGTGGGGGTGGGGTCTTAGGGTTGGAAGCTGAGGGTGGGGTCTTAGGGTTGGGAACCCTAAAGATCTAATTTCCCAACTTTTGATGCAAGAACCCTAATGGTGCATTAATGCAGTTTTTTGAATAGAAGATGTATGTGTGTTATATATATATATATATATATATATATATATATATATACACACACACACACACATATATATTTATTTACAGTTGAACCCCTGTAGTTAACGTTGAACTGGGGTTTCTGTGTTAAACTCAAAAGTTTGCACTTTAACATCTTCACAACCATTTAACGGATTTGCACGACATCTTGAATGCCCAGTCTTGAGCGATAGATCTCTGAATGTACCAAGGTATGTTCTGGTTGGATGTGTGGATTCTGAGCTATGGATAGTGCAAAAAGTGATTTTTATGTAATTTTTTCCCCATTGGTTTGGATGGGATTTTCTTTGAATTTGGCTACAGCCCAAAGGGTTTGGAATTTTGGTCTGCAATTTTCATGGTAGAAAGGGGCAGCCTTTTGCTGGTTTGGTGAAAAAATACTAATCCATTCCAAAGTTGAGTTTAAACATTTTAAAAATTCATCTGAGCATGCTCAGTAAGGACCTCAACATAGCTGTATGAAATGAAAAAAAATCCTTTGTTTATATTGACGTCATTCTGTTTCGTTTCAGGAATCTCTTTTTTTGTTTGACCACCAACTTGTTTTCTGTTTTTTCTGAAAGTTCAAATTAAGAAACCCAGGAAAATGATTATTTGGGGAGGGACCAACAGATGTACCTTGCTTATTGGGACCTCCTTAGATAGATTCTGCACTTGTGTGTCATAAAATATCCTGAAAATATTTTTTTTAACTTTATAAATCTTGTTTCATATTGCGTAATATGAAACAAGATTTTATTTCATATAAAGAGATACAAAATAAGTTCTTTTTTTGTATGACTGTAATAAAGAAAATGGTCCCTCGATGCCTTTTTGTGCATTCCCCTGGCCAATCACTGTCCCTATCCCTGGTGTCTAGTGGCACCTGCCCTCCATGCATATCTTTCCTAGGTGTCTAGTGGCACCTCCCACCCTCTGCTTCCATTTATTTGTTTTTTATTAATTTATTTATTTCATTTCATTTTATTTATTTATTGCCAACATTGCGGTGCCCAATCCCCATGTCAGTATTTGAAGTCCCCCTATCACTGTGGGACACTGGGGAGCCCACTCCTAGTTTCCTGTAATATTTATTTAATTGTTGCTGACATCGGGGTGCCCAGTCCCCGTGTTAGTGTTTGAAGTCTCCCTAGCACTGTGGAACACTGGGGAGCCCACTCCCAGTGTCCTGTAATATTTATTTGGTTATTGTTGACATTGGAGTGCCCAATCCTCTTGTCAGCATTTGAAGCCTCCCAGCAGTGTGGGACACTGGGGAGCCCACTCCCAGTGTCCCATAATATTTATTTAATTATTGCCAACATCGGGTTGCGCAATCCCTGTGTCAGCATTTGAAGCCCCCCCCAGCACTGTGGGATGCTGGGAAGCTCACTTCCAGTGTCCTGAAATATTTATTTATTTTTAAGCTGCAAAGAAGAAAATCATCCCCAGACATCTTTGTTTCATTTAACCTGAAAAAAACAAAAAAATGGTTCCTCATCATCCCTGCTGTCCACCTCCCCCACCCTCCAACTGAGCAACCACCACTCCACATGCCCATTACTCTACACTTACCTCCAGAGGTCATCTGCTGTCATATTCTGTGGACCAGGACATGTCTGCACTCTTCAAAGCCAAACCACAAACTGAAGAAACAAGGTAAGTGTTGTATTATGTATTTTAATGGTGTTTAGAACTTGTGCTGATATCTTTGCTATTTTTAGGTCTTTTTTCACCAAATTTTCAACATTCACTTTTTGGGACCTCTCCCGCTCGCTCATGAACACTGTCACTGTCATTTCATTACTCAAGCCCGGAAGGTGATTTTGTGGTCATTGCACGAAATCACCTTTTGGGACCGATTAGCGAAATGACAGTGCCAGTGTTCATGAGGTGGGGTTCTAAAAAGCCCATGTTGAAAATTTACTGAAACAATTCCTTAAAATGGCAGTATTACGCACTGCCATTGAAATTTTTCTGCATACACACATAACTTTTGATAAGTTTTAATATTTTCACTCCAAATTTTCAACATCTCCATTTTTCCACACCACCTCATGAACTGTACAGCTGTCATTTTTCACATTCTGCCTGAAATGTGTTTTTGCACCTGTGGCATGGAATGATGTTCTGCCATGGATTTGAACATTTACACCTATGGGGTTTGTGAGGTGGGGTCATAAAGAAGACTATGTTCAAAATGTGGGGTCAAAATATGAAAAAATGCCAAAGTTATGACCATTTGTTACAATTCTGGTATGCCCGCTCATAACATTTGAAATTTTACACATTTTCACCCCAGGTTTTCAACATAGCCTTCTTATTACCAGACCTCATGTATGTCACAGCTGTCATTTTTCAAATCCTGTCCAAAATGTGTCTTTGCACCTGTGGAGCGGAATGGATGCAGTTCCACAGAATTATGTTTTGGCTGGGATTTCAAAATTTTCTCTACTGGGTATATGTGCTGAGGCAATAAGATGGTTGTGCTGATAATTTGGTCATGCATCTACAGAGAGATGGGCTCCCACAGTAAAATAAGGAAAATCACGGAGTGTGAAAGTGCAGGGTCCAAAGGACCCTGCACACCCACTGTGACATAAGGACAGTTATGGAGGGTGGCAGCATAGGGCCCTCCCACAGGCAAATAAGGATGCAAGTAAGCTATCTGAAAAAGTAAGGAAATTCATTGCAAAAAACTTAATAAATGCATAAGTTAGGGTTGTTAGTAAAATGACAAAAGTAGGGAAATGTGGCATTAGAGTTTTCAACCCTAACACCCACCCCCACCCTACAGACACCAACAGACATCAGGGGTGTGCCCTGGGGTTGTCAGCCCTATATATCATATTAACAATGTTAATGTGACTATGATCCCTGATCCCTGATGTCTATGGGTTTGGTGATAACATTTACATGCCTTCCATACTTACAACATTTCAAAGTTAAAAAATTTCCCCTAGGATAACATTGTGGGGGGTCCAGTACCTAGGGGCAGTTTAGCAAAATGGTATGCATAGGTGGGAGCTCGGGCCAAATCCCTCTGGGCCCTGTGCTCCCACCTACCCACAAGTAAAGACAACTGCACATGCCTAGAGACATTCCAAGTAACCCTTGTACTGCAAATGTGGCAATATCTCAGTAACCATGGTAACTTTGGAAAACATTTCTTTGCAGTTGTATTCATGACCTGGCCACCGCTATGCATGCTTAGTACACCGAAAGATGTACTAAGCTGTGCTTAGTGAAAATTCCGTATCTTGAATTGTTTTCGAGATATTGGTACTGAAGGGTGGTGCGGGTGCCACAATGTTATCCTATGGGAAATTCCAAAACCTTTGAATGCTGTAACTATGGAATTGGTGTAAATATTTTCAGCAAACCAGCGAAAGGCACATCTGTGGAGCAAGGGCTTGCCACCCTGAAAATGTCAGCCCAAAAGACCTAACTGTTTTTTTATCTATGAAGTGGCAAAGAAACTGGTTTTCTGGGTCTATTTACCTGTGGAACATTTGCAAAAGTTCTGTGGACTTTCGCGAATGAGCCATAAACTTTCGTGAAAGTACCATTGCTTTATGTGTGGGACATTTGGGTTCACAAGCCCAAAACAAACGCTTTATGCCTGTTTCTGCAGGCACAGTAGGGGTGTAGTCTTAGGCTTTGGAGCCCTAAGGTTGTATTTCCCTACTTTTGATGCTTCAACCCTAATAATGCATTAACAAAGTGTTTTACAATGAATATATATATATATATATATATATATATATATATATGAAAACAGAGAGTGGTGGTACACGGTATACAGTCAGAAGAGATGCAAGTCACAAGTGGGGTACCTAAGGGATCAGTCCTGGGGCCAGTCCTCTTCAATATCTTCATCAGTGACATTCCAGATGGACTGGAGGGTAAGGTTTGTCTGTTTGCAGATGACACCAAGATCTGCAACAGAGTAGATGATCCAGATGGGGTGGGCAGAATGAGAAGATATCTAGATAAACTAATAAAATGGTTGGAAGAGTGGCAAATGGGGTTTAATGCAAAAAAGAGCAAGATCATGCACATAGGGAAGAGAAATCCTGAAGCCACCTATAGGCTGGGAGGGGAGTTGCTGCTGGTCACAAGGGAAGAAAGAGACTTGGGTATCATCATCACTGATGACCTGAAATCATCCAAGCAGACCACTAAAGCAGTAGGTAAGGCTAGAGGGATGCTGTGGTGTATTAGTATGGGTATCACAAGTCAGAAGAATGAGGTAATAATCCCTCTTTAAAAGATACTGGTTAGGCCCCATCTGGACTACTGCGTGCAGTACTGGAGGCCACACCTTCACAAGGACATTAACCAAACTGAGGCAGTCCAGAGAAGGCAGGGAACCATAATGGTGCAAGGACTGCATCAGAAAACATATGAGGACAGATTAATGCAGCTCAATATGTATACCCTACAGCAAAGGAGGGAGAGAGGTGATTTGATCAAAACATTCAAACATCTTAAGGGCATAAACAAGGTAAAAGAGTCTAACATGTTTCAATAAAAGAAAAATAGCAGGACAAGAGAACACAGCATGAGATTAGAGGGAGGCCGATTAAGGGGTAATGTGAGGAAGTTCTTTTTCACAGAAAGGGTGGTGGTTGCATGGAATGGCCTACCTCAGGAAGTGGTATATATGAATACAGTGCAGGGCTTCAAACAGGCATGGGATAGGCATAAGGGAGCAATACAGATGAGTATGAATAGATAGGCCATTGACAGAGCAAAAGCCGATGGCACATTTATAAGGTAGAAAAAGAAATGGGCAGACTGGATGGGCCTTGCGGTCCTTAACTGCCATCAACTTCTATGTTTATATATATATATATATATATATATATATATATATTTATCTTCATTGCAAAAACTGCATTATTACATGAGTTAATGTTGAAAGCACAGTGACAAAGTTTGGAAATTTGACATTAGGGTTACCACCCCTACCACCCACCTCCACACACCAACAGACATCGGCGTGTGCCATGGGGTCACAAGGCCCAACTCTCACCCCATTCCATGTGTAAACAAGATGACATGCTACAACATACAAGAACGGGGTTAGAGTTAGGTCTGATGACCACATGGCACACCCCGATGTCTGTTGGTGTGTGGAGGTTGGGGGGTGGGACTGGGGTGGTAGAGGTGGTAACCCTAACATCGAATTTCCAAATTTTTGTTGCTGTGCTATCAACCATAACTGATGCATTAATGTAGGTTTTTTTTATGAATTTCCCTTCTTTTTGAGAAAGTGTAATGGAAGTGGTATGTGGTTATGGAAGCTGGCCCTCTGGGCCTGTGCTCCCTTCATGCTGTCCATTTTTGCATTATAGAAGACAATTGCGGGAGCATGGGCCCTGCGCTCCCACGTACTACTGTGTATATAACTGGTGTAAATTTTTTCACCAAAGCATCAAACCACATTGCTGAGGGGGAAGGGCTTGTCACCCTGTAAATTTATGGCCAAAGATCCTAACCATTTTTTTGGCTGTAAGGTGGCCTAGAAACTGTTAAATTGGGCCTGTGTACCAGCTTACTTTCATGAAAACACTTTGTACTTTCACAAAAGTACCTTTGGTTTACATGGGGGACTTCCACAAAAGTACTCTGTACTTTCGAGAAATTCCCTCATGTTAACCAATGGTTCATTAGCGAAAGTTTATTAATTTTGTTTATTGAAATCTAGGATTATAATACCTTTGAGTAAAAAAAGCTCATTTACAAAGGTCCTACATGAGTGGAGAAGGGTTACAAAGGTAATACAAATACAAGGTTGTAAGTATTAACAGTAAATACTAAGCCTGTCCAATGTACTCAATGTCTACCAACACAAGTATTTACATATATTATGTGATTAAACAATCTCAGATTATTATACCTTTGAAAAGAAAGCTCAGTTGCAAGGTAAACGTCATAGGGAGGGATGACAGGCAACTAAAGGAGGTGAAGACGTGTTATCAGCAAGTAAGTCACAATGGAAATAATCTGGAAGGGCAATGAGGCTATAACTAAGAGGTGGAACAAAGAAGAAGAGGGGAGTAAGAAGGCAGCCAGGGGACTTGTCATCCTAGATGACTTGTAGGGAGGCAGTAGAGGCAAGGGAGGAGGGGTGGGAGTATACAGGAGGGGAGAGGCAGCCAGAGGCCTTGTCAGTAGGAGGGGAGGGCAGAAGAAATGAGGTAGGAGGGAGAGGCAGAGCATTGCTTGGAGGAAACATAGAAACCGATTGCAAGGCCCATCCAGTTTGCCCATTTTTTCTACCTTATGAATGTGCCATAGGCCTTTATTCTGTGAATGGCCTATCTATTCATACTGATCTGCATTGCTCCCTTATGCCTATCCCATGCCTGTTTGAAGCCCTGCACTGTATTCATATACACCACTTCCTGAGGTAGGCCGTTCTATGCATCCACCACCCTTTCTGTGAAAAAAGAACTTCCTCACATTACCCCTTAATTGGCCTCCCTCTAATCTCATGCCTGTGTCCTCTTGTTCTGCTATTTTTCTTATAATGAAACATGTTAGACTCTTTCACCTTGTTAATGCCCTTAAGATGTTTGAATGTTTCGATCATATCACCTCTCTCCCTCCTTTGCTCTAGGGTATATATTGAGCTCAGTTAATCTGTCCTCATATGTTTTCTGATGCAGTCCCTGCACCATTTTGGTTGCCCTTCTCTGGACTGCCTCTATTTTGTTAATGTCCTTGTGCAGATGTGGCCTCCAGTACTGCACACAGTACTCCAGATGGGGCCTAACCAGTGTCTTGTAAAGAGGGATTATTACCTTCCTCTTACGACTTGTGATACCCCTACTAATACACCCCAAATCCCTCTAGCCTTACCTACTGCTTTAGTGGTCTGCTTGGATGATTTCAGATCATCTGCAATGATGATGCCCAAGTCTCTTTCTTCCCTTGTGATTGCCAGCAACTCCTCTCCCAACCTATAGGTGGCTTCAGGATTTCTCATCCTTATGTGCATGATCTTGCACTTCTTTGCATTAAACCCCAGTTGCCACCCTTCCGACCATTTTGCCAGTTTATCCAGATTTCTTCTCATTCTGCCCACCCCATCTAGATCATCTACTCTGTTGCAGATCTTGGTGTCATCTGCAAACAGACAAACCTTACCCTCCAGTCCATCTGCAATGTCACTGATGAAGATATTGAAGAGGACTGGCCCCAGGACTGATCCCTGAGGTACCCCACTTGTGACTTGCATCTCTTCTGACTGTATACCATTTACCACCATTCTCTGTTTTCTGCCCGCCAACCAGTTTGCCACCCAGTTGACCAACTTCTGACCCACCCTGAGTCTACCCAGCTTATTAATCAATCTTCTATGTGGAACAGGAGGTGAAGATTAGGCATAAAAGTCACAAGAGCTGTTAGAAGTAAGAAGTTGATGGACCATGCGTTTAAATGGTCCCACTTTAGGTTGGGTAGATATGTCCTGATGAAGTGCATTAAAGCATGCAGTTCTTTTGTGAAAGTACCATTGATTGACATGTGGAACTTTTACAAAATTATAAAGTATTTTCATGAAAGTACCCCATGTAAACTAATGGTACTTTTGCGAAAGTAAACTACCATTGGTTAACATGAGGGACATTTGAAAAAGTGCCCAGTACTTTTACAAAAGTCTCTCATGTAAACCAATGGCACTTTCATGAAAATGGGCAGTAGTTTTGCGAAAATGTTCCGTGCCATACATATATTTTTCCTCACAACCGATAATGGGGCGAACACTTGTTGGTGTGTGAAAGTAAAGGGGTATTGGGGGATGTGGTGCTATGGGTGGTAACCTTAACATTGAATTACCAAAGTTTTGTGTCTGTGGCATCAACCCTACCTGATGCATTAACAGATTTTTTGCAATGAATTTCCCTTCTTTTTGAAAAAGTGTAATATGACTGGTATATAGCTGTGGGATCGTGGGCCCTCTGGGCCCTGCACTCACTTCATGCTGCCCATTTTTTTGCCAGACAATATGCATATGTGGGAGGGTAGGCCCTCTGGGCCCTGGGGTCACACTTACACATAAGTACAGAGACATATAGCAGCCCCATAGTACTGAAAAGAAACCCTTGTAACACTTATTTGGCAATATCTCAGTAACCGTAGAAACCATTGGAAAAATTCCAATACAGTGGTAATCATGACTTCAAAACCTCCATGTGTGCTTAGTTCTAAGCTGCCCAGAGCAAAAAATTCATATCTGAAATTGCTTTTGAGTTACGAGCAGCAAAATGCACCACAGGAGCTGCAATGTTAGACTATACAAACTTTCTCAACTTCGGAATGCTGTAACTAAGGAAGCGTTAAATGGTATGGGACCAAACAAACAAAAAGGCACATCTGTGGGCCCAGGGCTTTCCATCCTGCAAATTTCAGCCCAAAAGCCCAAACTGTTTAGGTGCTGTGGAGTGACAAAGAATTCCTCTTTTTTCGACGTTGTAATGCCGAATTGCGACATTTTCACAAATAAAATGTGAAAGAACAGGCACAACACTGTTTTTCGAAAGTGTTGCATCTGTTCTGTTGTAATTTGTGACACAATGGGGGCTGCTCTCAGAAAAGGCATTTCTGGTGGGGTTACCCCCCCAAAAAAAAAAAAAGTTGTGCTATGTAGCTCAGGGCCAAACTAGGTAAACACACTGCCAGTGTTTTCCTAGGACCAGTCAAATTTGAACTCCAGCCATTTTTGTTCCTTACTAACTGAAAACAAGATGGTGGCAGCTTGATAACAAATTGGCATAGCTCAAAAGCAAATTTTCCTTTTGTGAAAGCTTTTAAAAGCTTTTGTGGTGCACATAAATTTATTTCCATAGGTTATAATGGGAAACTTTAAAGTTTATTAACTTTTGAATGGATTAATATTTTTTCACCAAATCTTCAAAAGGCACTTCCGTGACCCAGTCCACATATACCATGAACATTTCAGACCAGTCAGACAAACTGTTTGGGCTGTAGAGAGGAGCAAATAATTCAGAAAAGTTGAGGATTTTTCACACTTTTCAATGCTCTGCAGCTCCACAACTGAAATCCGACCAAAACAAAAATTTCCAGATCCAGAGATCTTTGGCACCACACCATGCATGCAAATGTTCAGGCAGATCAGACAAAAGTTCCAAAATTATTAAAGTGCAAATGTTGGAGTTTAACATAGAAGTGGCTGTGCAACCCTAATTATATCTGTTTTAGTGGCACAGTCACGCCACTATTGTTAGGGTTAAGTAGGCTGTTTCATGTTAAACGCCAGTCATTGTACTTTAAGAACTGAGTACCCATTCAAGGGATTTGCACTAACATTTTGCATGTGCCATCGGAAACACAAGGACTCTTGATGTGCCAAGTTTCATTCCAAACAGATGTGTGAATTCTGAGATCTAGACAATGCAAAATGTGCAATAATAATTTTTTTTAACTTTTTTGTTGGCCTCTAGCACCCAGATGGTTTGTCATTTGGTCTGAAATTTCTGGGTGTAAAAAGGCTTCACCCAGAGTAGTGCCTTTCGCTGGTTTGGTGAAAAAATAATAATCCATTCTAGAGTTATCAGGATTTGAAATTTTGGTTCTGAGCATGCTCAGTGGGCACTTTAGGATAGATGTTTGAAACAAAAAAAGAATTTTGCTATATGAAAAAGGATGCTTTCCATATGGGGCCAATTCTTTTTCATGAGGAACAAATCCTGTTTCATATGGCCCATTTTCTTTTTACTGCTTAAATTTACAAACATTTAAAGTACATAACTCATCCTGTGCCAAAGGTAGTGTACTATCAAGTGGGAAACAATTATAGCCAGGCACACCGTCAGGTGTGGGGGACAACTGGCCTGACCTGGGGGGTGGGGCTGCCTCCACCCAGAAATGTAGCGCTATTGCTGTGTTACATGTCCTGATCTTGGAAACAGTACATAATCATTACAGTATCTTACACATTGCCTATTTTACAACAAACTATTTGTTGTAAAATAAGCAATGTGTTAGATACTGTAGTGATCATGTATTATTCCATAGACTGGGATGTGAAGGCAATCTGTGATCTGCAAGGTGTGTGTGTGTTGCAGTGTGCTGGCACTGCATATTCATGTATGGAAAAAAAACTGATGCAAATTTCAGCTTTTGTCGGAGCTCTGTTGTCCAAATATATGTGTGAAACACAAAAACAAGTGTCAAGTGGTCCCCCCATCCCTGATCCCCTGCAGCTTAATATCTATCCTTCCCTGATGGTCTAGTGGACCCTCCCCCATCCCCTTGTTGTGCACAAGAGAACATCTTTACTGGTGGTCTAGCGGATTCCCCTCCCTATTCCCAATCCCTTTGTTGTGTATAATATAACATCTTCCCTGGTGGTCTAACAGACCCCCCCTCCCACCTAGGCAGGTAGTGCCCTACCACCCCATGCCGCTCCCCTCCCCTCTTCCTATCCCTGAGCTGATGACAGGGACAGTGCTCTGCTCAAATCCATGGCCAACCACTGACTGAGTTGTCAAGGAACGTATACTGTATACAGTTTAAAAGCATAATGTTACTTATACTGAGGTCATTAACAAATGGTCCAAAGTAAGCCATACTGTGCTACTGTTTGTAAGGAAGACTGCCCAGGCTCCTGGGAGCAATCGCTACTTGACCAGTGCAGCACGCCTCTTTCAGGAGAACCACCAATATGCCCCAACCGGAGCGAAACCGAGTAACAGATATCAAGTCTTAACCAAAAACCAAGGTCAGTGTTGCAAACTACTTAGTCCCAATCTGAATTAACAGACCACTATCATCTGACCCAAAATGAGACACCCTGTACTACCAGCCTGAAACCACCAACTCAGGGGAACCTAAAAGGACACCCTGCAGTGCATGTTGCTCCATATCCCATACATGACACCTAAGTTAAGCGTTATCAGCTGACCTGTACTTTGGGCCTCAAGGATCTAAAGACTGGGCCTATATTCCTGCATTTGGCCATTTTGTTTCATGCCCCCAACCCTAGCTTTGATAATGGGCCTGAGACCTAACTCAAATACACCCCCTCTGCAGGACTATAAATATCCTCTTCCTAGAGGTTTAATACCACCAATCCGCAATACACTCCAGTAGGCCTTCCCAGACATTCCCCCCTTCCCCCTTGGTGCACAAAGCCACTGCGGAGTAAAAGCCTTCTAATGCTACTTATAAATAACAGTTCTTTAGGTGCATTAAGATAAAATAGATTCCCAAAAACCTTCATCTTTTTTTTTTTTTTAGAACAGAAGAAGGCCAGAGCCCATCGAGACTGTTCCCCACACTATGTGGGCCATTATTTATCTATTATCCCTCAACCAAACATCTAATTTGTTTTTAAAGACAGTGGCACTAGTTGCCTCTACCAATTCTTGTGGCAATGTGTTCCATACAATGGATGCTCTTATTGGAAAAAAAGTTTCTCCTTTTGCTGGTTTTATAAGTTTTTACTTTAAGCTGTTTATTATGCAGTCTCAGAACATGTCTCCTTTTGAAAAGTGTTAGACCACATTTTTCCATTAGATCTGGTGAATTTATTCAATTAAAAACCATAAGCATATCACCTCGTAATCTTCTAGTCTGAAGACAGAAGAGACCAGTAGCTTTTAATCTGTTCTGATAATCCAAGTTTGTTAATCTTGGAATCATTCTAGTTACTCTCCTTTGAACCTGTTCAAGAATTGCTATGTCTTTTTTTTGGTTTGGATTCCAGAAAGGAGCCATAGTCTAGATACAGTCTAATGTATGCCCTATACAATGGAATAAGGCATTGTTCAGTCTGATTAACAAAAGCGCGTTTTATTTGCCTCAAAAGTCTGTTGGCCATGCAAACAGTTCGAACACAGTGATCATTTGCTGTAAGTTTATTATTAACATAGATCCCTAAATCTTTTTCACAGTTTGATGAGTGAAGTGGTAGTCCGTTTATATAATATATTGTTTTTGGATTATTTACACCGAAATGCACTACTAAACATTTGTCTTGATTAAACTGCATATGATTTTCATTTGCCCAAAGTGTTAATTTTTCCAAATCCTTCTTTAATGCAGAAATATTTTTTTGATTATTAACCTTGCCCCCCAATTTAGTATTGTCTGCAAATTTAACCATGAAGTTATTTGGCCCTGTTGGTAAATCACTGATAACGAGATTAAACAATGTTGGTCCCAAGACCGACCCCTGTGGTAGACCACTTGTCACACTACCCAAATCAGACAAGATATCATTAATTCTGACTCTCTGAGATCGATTTGTCAACCAGTTTAAAGTCCAGTTGACAATATCAAGTGACAAACCTAGATTGTGCATTTTAGTAATGTATTTTTCATATGAGACTTTATCGAAAGCTCTACACCGGACAGTTTCTTGTGTAAGGCATGTGATCAGTCGATTTCGGTTAGACCAAGATGGCTGCTGACCGCTCCACATGCTGAGGAGTAGCTGCAGAAGTAGGTTTGTTTGAAGGCACTTACTTACACTTATTACAGGTAAACCACCATTGCTTTAATTCAAGCTGCCTTTCCAGAACTTCTTGTGCCACGTGTTGGTGTGCCAGTACTGCTTGTGTGTGTGTCTCTGTGCCCACTAAGAAGAAGGCTGCCAAAATGTCAGTGGTGAAGCCAGATCAGGGAGATTTGAATGGAAGAGCTCCTTGGGAGGACTGCAAGCTCCCAATTAGTTCAGCACGGAGTTTTTCTCCTTGGATAGCAAGAAGTTATCACTACAGGACAAGTGCCGGAGATCCACTCAGGAGAGCCATTAACCCTTAAACTCTAGAAAAACCTTAAGGAGAGTCCCTATTTATTGTTTTTTATATATTCTTATTATGACATTTTGGGACATAACTGCATTGTATTTTTTTATCAGGGATTTGTCTTGCTAATTTTAAAATACAGATGTAAGTGTAGATTGCTTAAAGGGATTGGATCAAAGTGCAACAGGGCTGCTTGTTATTTTAGTTTTCTTATTACTGGCATTTTCTGTATTAAATTTTGGGTAATATTTTTTTTTGAGTTTGTGTCAGAGGCATCATGTGGTTTTTAGAGATACAGAGTGCACGAGCTGGTGTGCTATGATCATTCCTGTTCCCTGGATGGGTTTGAAATGGCAGCAACTCAGACGGAAGGATTTGAAGCACCTTTAAAATACCACCCTGTTGTCTTAGGGTGATGTAGATTTTGTTTTTGGTTCTCTGTTTGCACTGCTTTTCTCACATGTATTAAAAAGCAGCTTAGGCCAGCTTTAGATTTCAAAAGGAGATGCTTCAAACGGGTAAAAGTGTTACATAGATACATAGATACATAGACAGTGTCGGCAGATAAGGGCCTATGGCCCACCTAGTCTGCCCATTTGAGCTTGTAAGTTCAGTTTGTTTTCCTAGAAGTCTATTTCCCCTTACCCCTGACCTCTAGAATTCCTTTATGTCTATCCCATGCATTCTTAAATCCCATTGATTGTTTCAGCCCCCACCACTTCCTCTGGCAGGGTGTTCCACTTGTCCACCACCCGTTCTGTGAAGAAATTCTTTCTCATGTTTCCTCTGAATCGTCCTCCCTCCAACTTCATCCCATGCCCTCTAGTCCTGAAACATCTTTTTCGCTTAAAAATAGTGTTTTCCTGCACCCTGTTCCTCCCTGTAAGATACTTGTATGTCTCTATCATATCCCCTCTCTCCCTCCTCTCCTCCAGGGAGTACATGTTCAGTTCCTTCAACCTGTGTTTTGAATGTTGTACCTGCTAACCAGCAGGCATTTGCTCCTTTTTGTTAAAGAGTTTTTTTTTAACACAGGTTACAACCTGATTTTGTATGCTGCTAAAAATGTGGAGCAATCACTTTGTAAATGCACAGTTTTTAAGACACAATCTGGCTGACCTAGTACACAAATTTACCCCATATACTGTATGTATTATAATTTGTATCTAATTACTATTGCACTGGGAGCTAGGAGTAATATTAGCCGGCTTGCTGATGACTCCAAACTAGGCGTGGAGGTGGACAGTGAGGAGGGAAGGAGGACAGTCCAGGAAGACCTAGAAATACTGGAACAGTGGTCAGTCACATGGCAGCTGGGGTTTAACGTTAGGTAGTGCAGTGTACTTCACTTGGGAGCTAGGAATCCAGGGTACAGCTACAAACTGGGGGCAGAAGGAGTACAGTTAACAGTCTCAGAGGAAGAAAAAGATCTGGGAGTAGTTATCACTGGTAAAATGAATCACTCAGGACAATGCAGGAAAGCAACGGCTAAGACAAACAGAATGTTGGGGTGCATTGCTGGGGGGATCACTTTGAGAAGGGAGGAGGTAATTCTGCCACTGTACAAATCCTTGGTGAAGCTGCGCTTGGAGTACTGTGTGCAGTTCTGGTGCACTTACTTAAAGAAGGACATTATACTCCTGGAGGGGGTCCAGAGGAGGGTATCTAAGATGATCCTTAGAATGGGGGATAAGCCTATGTACTCCCTGGAAGATAGAATGGACAAAAGGGACATGATAAAGACTTTTAAGTACTTAAAAGGTATTAATAGGGTAAACACAGAGGGGGTGTTCACACTGAAGGGGGAAGGGACCACGAGGGGTCATAGCTTGAAACTGGTTGGTGGGAAGTATAGAAGAGACCTCAGAAAGAAGTACTTCATGGAAAGGGTGGTGATGCCTTGGAATGTGCTACCTGAGGAGTTGGTATCAAAGGAAATCAGTGGGAGGTTTTAAGAAAGGATGGGATAGATACACGTGTAGGGTACAGGTAGGGTGGGTAGAGACCAGGGGGACTCTGAATGGAAATCAGAGGAAGGATGGAAGGGGGGTGCAACAGCAGTTATCAAGATGTGAGCTGCATCTCAAGCAGATGCAATAGACTTCAAGGCCTAATCTGCTGGCATTTTCATATGTTCGTATATATAAGCAGCTGCCCTGTTGTATAGCTCATCTGAGCCAACTCTTTCATCTTTTAGGTTCTTAGAGTTTTTATATTTCAGATTACTTGTTCTAAGTTTTTTAGATTTTTATTTCTATTTTAACTATTTTTCTAGACTTGGCATGTTTGGTTGTTCTAATTGGAGTCTTAATTTCTTTAATTCACACATGACCAGTCAGGCACTCACCACCTCAAAGTAAAGTAGGCACCAGTCTTTAAGTCTTTTCATGGCTTAAAATGCCACTTATTTAGCAAATACACACAAACAGGCTGTGCTCATCTGATGCATTCTGGCTAAAATCCTTTATCAAAGCCAAAAACACATTATACGATGGCAAGAAAAAATCCTGGACTCTGATTGGTCAGTCTTGTGCTGAACCTGTGATGTTATCCCAGTACAACATCACGGGTCTAGTCTCAGCCTCACTGTGAACCTCTAGTTGATTTTTTGCTTTTGCTAGATTTGCTTTGTTTGATTGTTTCCATTGTCTCTTAAAAACCAAAAATATTTTTCCACGCAAAAACATCTTTAAAATGATTTTTTTTCTTCTGTATAACAAAAAGCCATTGTATAATAGCAATAATGCCCTCCAGGGTGTGTGTCATTTGGGATAATGTCACGTCTCAGTTGTTGGATGCACTTGGCCTGCGGCCCCGTGCCCAACCACCCGATGCGTGATGTTATCCCAGCACGACACACACCCTGTTGGGAATTATTGCTTAAGTAAAACTTGACATAGAGAAATAAAGTATGGGTCTGGATGTGTAACAAAGCATTTGCACACACCTGAGGGGTGTGATGCTACATAAACCTCGAGAGTGAAGCTCGAGGGGTTTATGCATAGTATCAGACCCCAAGGATGTGTGTAAATTCGCGTTTTCACACACCCAGACTCATATTTTATTTTATATAATTGTTGGGTTTCTCTTTTTCCCCTCAACAATTATATAAAATAAAAAAGGCTGCTATGCCACCGCAGTCCGATCACGTCATGACGTGCAGTCAGCTTTCACTTTTATTTTAAACATTTGTCCAACTATTGTGAGGGAGGTCGAGCCAGTAAAAATGAGGAACATCAAAAGTTTAATTGAAATTTTACTTACTGCTGAGTGTCAGTGCCAGTTTCTTTACATGTTAGGTCTGCAGTTGGGAAGGAGACGGCGATCGAGAATTGAGGAGCGCGAGGAGGCGCATGTGTAGAGTGGGGGAAACTGTGCGCATCTTTGCCGTTATAAATGCTCCTTTATAATAGCAAATTATGCCACGGTTTCCCTATGGGAAAAAGAGGAAGTCATTAATTATAGTTAAATAACACATATTGGTGACGTCATATGTTTGTTACTCATTAAAACATTTCAAATTCATTTGTCAAACCATTAAGAATGTAATCAAACTACTTACAGCTTTGAAGAGACATATCAAAACACATATACTTCACTACATTGTTGCTGCTAGTAAAATGGTACCGGGGGGGGGGATTGGGGCTGAGATAAATAAATGACAAGGAGCCTACAACGTTCAAAAACATCAGTAAAAGTATATAACAATAAAGAAACTTGACAGGGTGGGTGTTATGCTGGAATAACATCCCACCTTGGGTGGTTGGGGCTGAGGGCTTCCAACACCCGAGAAGGGATGTTATCCCTCATAACACCCACCCTGGAGGGCATTATTCCTATTATACAGTGGCTTGTAATACAAAAAAAGATGGAAAAGTACATTTAATGGTACAGTTTTTCTTTTTTTTAATGTGTAGGTTTACTTTCTGAAAAAGTAGTGCTGATTTATTGTTTTGGACAGTAGGTGGAGCTACTGTTATGGTGGCATTGGAGTTGTCCACACTAAGCTTTTTCTGTGTAGGCCATAGTTTGTGTCTTTTGCCTCCATCGCTCTTTATTTCTGTGGAATTGTGGCATCGTGTCTCTGCGTTCCCCCCACTTTACATGGTGTCATGCTTGCAGCCATTTTTATGTTTGCTTACGCATGTGCAAGAAACATTATGTGATAGCTTAGGAGAGAAGCTGGTTAGGGAGGCATGGCAGTGTAGTAGCCAAAGGAGGCACAGCATTTTGGGGCTTGGCCATGGTGCACCAATGGATGCACAGTGTGCTGATGACACTGGCTTCCAGAAGGTGCACCAACTTGTAACATTTTCACCGCAGCAATCAGGGGCTACCTCGTCATCGCAGTGTCAGCGATTCGCTGCAATGAGGGAGTGACCCATCTTTGCTGGGCAGAACGTTGCTGCTGTAATATTGTTTGTGAACATGGCGCCGAGTTGCCACCCTGTTCACGAACAATATTACTGTGGTCCCAGTGCTGAGGGAGTGCTCAATCCCCCTTGGCAGCATGTGCCCCCCCAAACGGTCTTTGTCTGCCGATGGGTGAGCCAACTCTCCATCAGCATGCTGTAACCCCCCTCGTTTTGTTGTCTGCCGACGGGGGAGCCCACTCCCCGTTGGCATGATGTCCCCCCATTTCCTTGTGTGTCGAAGGGGGTACCCAATCCCCCGTCGGCTACAGCTGCCCCCCAAAGACTCCCTTGGCATGCTGGGAGCCCACCCCAGTGTGCCAAATGCCTGTAAAGTAAAAACCATCCAGTGTTGTCTTTTTTTTTGTTTGTTTTGTACCTGAAAAGCAGAAAATGATCCTTTGCGGTCTCTGGGGCCCCCCTCCCACAATCCGCACCCACCCTCTGTGCACCCTGCCTCCACACACCCGCCCCCACCCCAAACTTACCTCCAGAGTCTGGTGCGATGATATTTGGTGGACTGGGAACACGTCTGCACTCTTCAAAGCCAACCGCGAACTGAGGAAATGCCGGCAAGCTGTATAATGGGATAGATAGGGTTTTTTTAACTTTGGTGTATATCTCGGGCATTTTTTGGAATTTTGGCACCACATTTTCAACATGGGGTTTTTGGGACCCTCCTCATGAATTCTGTCACTGTCATGATGTTAATCGGGCCCGAAGGGTGATTTCGCGATCACTGCGTGGAATCACCTTTCTGGACCGATTAAAGAAACGACAGTGCCAGTGTTCATGAGGGGTCTCTCAAAAAGCCTATGTTGCAAATTTGGTGAACAAATTCCTATAAATGACTGTTTTACGAGTGTGCATTGCGCAGTTCTTACGCACGCTCATAAGTATGAGAATTTGTAACACCTGCACTCCAGATTTTCAACATTGCCATTTTATCACACCTACTTATGAGCAGTATAGCTGTCATTTTTCACATCTCGCCCAGAATGTGTTTCCACGCATGTAGTGCACAATGGCGCAGTTGGTGTGTGAAATCAATGTTTGGGACAGATTAAGAAAATCACAGTGACACTGTTTGTGAGCAGAGGTATTAAAATGGCTATGTTGAAAATTTGGTGAAAAAATCCTAAAAATGACTGTGTTCTGAGCGTGCGTTGCACAATTCCTACTCATGTGAATTTGTAACATTTGCACTCCAGATTTTCAACATTGCCATTTTATCACACCTACTTATGAACAGTACAGCTGTCATTTTTCACATCTCGCCCAAAATGTGTTTCCGCATATGTAGCACACAATGACGCAGTCGGTGTGTGAAATCAATGTTTGGGACAGATTAAGAAAATCACAGTGACACTGTTCATTAGCAGAGGTCCTAAAATGCCTATGTTGCAAATTTTGTGATGAAAGTCCATAAAATGATTGTGATACAAGCATGCATTGCAGTTTCCACACACGCTTATAACTTTGCACATTTGTAATATTTTCACACCAGATTTTCAACATTGCCATTTTTCCATATCACCTTATGAACAGTACAGCTGTCATTTTTTACATCCTGGTCGAAATGTGTTTTTGCAGTTCCAGCGTAGAATACCGTGGTTGCTGTGGGAAATCAGTGTTCAGGACAAAGTAACAAAATCACAGTGACACTGTTCATGACCACAGCTCGTTAAATGCCTATGTTGAAAATTTGGTGATGAAAGTCCATAAAATGACTGTGTTACGCACATGCTTTGTGCGGTTTCCACGTATGCTCAGAAGTGCAAGCATTTTTAATATTCCCACTACACATTTTCAACATTGCCATCTCTTCATACCTCCCTATGGATGGTACAGCTGTGATTCTTCACATCCTGCCCGATCTGTGTTTTCTTACGTGTGGTGCAGAATGCCACTGTGACTGTTGGAAGTCAGTTTTCAGGACACATTGACAAAATCACACTGCCACTGTTCATGACAAGAGGTCCCAAATGCTTTCATGAGGTAGGTTCACAAAAAGGCCATGTTCAAAATTTGCACTGTGGATACCAACAAACGCCCAAGGCATTACAGTTTCTAGCCATAACGTCCTACCCTGTACAGACAGGCAGGCATCGGGGTGTGCCTTTGGATTACCAGTTGTACTGCTCATGCCATTCCACCTGCACCTCCCAGCCACTGACAGGCATCGAGGTTTACCTTGGACCCTTCATCCCAAGACTTCACCCCATTCTCCTATGCTGCACCCATTTCAAAGTATGTCCTTATGGAATCGGGTGACTGTAAAGCCAAACACCCTAAGGCACAGCTCAACACGTATTGGTGTCTGCAGAATAGGGTGAGGTAACATGGCTTGACTGTCATGGGTGATGACCCAAAAACTTACCCCAAATCCTGTCCGTCTCTACAGGATGGAGGTGGGGTTCATGTGAAGTTCAGTACTTCACTGCTATTCCTATTCTGCATCTGTCTAACTTCTACATTTCTAATGCTAATACCAGCAAGCAAACATTCGGCATTGACAAATGCTTGTTTTTTTACTATTGCAGTTGCACACAGGGGGAGAGAACACTGCTGAAAGAACTGAAGGGCGACAGTGGATAAGGAACTGAAGGAACTGAAGTGTGGTGTTATGGAGATGCTTAGTTACTATGACCGCTGAGAGTGCAAGGTGAGCGGGAGGTACTGCTGTGAAGCAAAAGGTAAGGACAGCTTTACAGTTGGCAGGGTGTAAATAGTGGGAGGGATTGGTTTTAATCTCTATGTGGCAGCTTTCATTGTGAGAACTTTTTTTTTAAAATAAAATAAAAAGTATGCAGGAAACAGTCTTCGAGCATGCATTTGAACACGTGTGCTCAGACAATGTGTTTAGGGGTGCCAGTGCCGAGCTGATCAGGGAACACTGAAGCCGGCTGCAGGGATGGCTGTGGAATGATTTTGTTTGTTTCTTAACAATTACTGTGGTCAAGAGTGTGTTGGGAGTTGAGCAGTGATGTTATGCTGGGATAACATCCCTGATGTCAGGTGTCAGCATGGCTCAGTTGGTAGCACATCTGCCTCTGGACCAGAAGGACATGGGTTCTCGTCCCACACCAGGATTGGACTTGCACCTAAAAATCACTGGCATCTGAGTGCAGTATTGGGTGGTGCTGTACTACTGGGGTGTGCTGTCCTTCGGATGAGATGTTAAACCGAGTTCCTTCTGTCCATCCTGGTGTTGTCCTGGTGGGTGTCCAGGTGAAAGTAAAAGAACCCAGGGCACTCTTCGCAAAGAGTAGGGAACATTCCCAGTGTCCTGGCCAACATTCCCCTTCCCATAAACTGGTTCATGCAATTATCCAGGCTGTGTGTGGGTGATGATGTGCAATATGGCTGCCACGACACATTCAGTCACTTCACTACCAGTCTAGCATTGCTTGTAAAGTGCTTTGGGATACACTGTGTATGAAAAGTGCTATATAAATGCTGATTCTTCTTCTGATCCAGTCACAATCCAACATTCTTTCTTGCTATTGTATAATACTAAACATTAAATGCTATAATGCCTATGTAAGCCCCCTTAAAAGAGGGGTTTATTCTCCCATTTAGGCATCCTTTTCCCTCTCCTACCCCTCCCAGAGCTAGAGAATGTGTTAGTGCTCTGAGCGATATTGGCTGCTGGATGCCTCAAGGTGGCAGCAGAGAGTAGGTTTTAGGGAGTATATAAGGGAGCAGACAGGAAGTATTTGGGCCTTTTCAGCCAGGGCATTAGGCCTGAGACTGAGGGGGTGGCTGGAGGCACAGAGTTAAGTGGGCAAGTACGGGAGCTCAGTGGTCCAGGAGGATCTGTGGGGAACCCCCCCCAAAGTACAGTCAGGGCGGCATTTTCAGCATTGTAGTCGACGAGGAGCTGGGGGAATGGAGCTCCATGGGGGATGTTTGGGTAGCCAGGTCCTGCATCATTTGGGGGCAGGGAAAGTAGGTGGCTTTGTAGGCCAGGAAAGATAGGAGTCCTTAGAGACCCCTGTGATCAGTATTCCAAGGTTGTCAGGACTGTGGGGTCTGTGGCAGGGCTCTCACAGGAGCGAAGCCAGTGACTGCCTTAGTATTCACCATTTCTGCTGCCTTACAATGTCCAGCCAGTTTGTGTTAAAAGTTGATTAGTCCCATGGAGCTGCTTTATTTATTTAGAATGAAGTGTGTGACCCCTGTATTGCTGGGAATCATTTGAGGTGCAGGAGCAAAATAAAGAAGTAAGTTTGGGAGGAAATAGCAGTGATGTGCCTTATTTAAACTGAGAGGTGGGATCTAATGAAATGAAATCCTTCTTTTCCCCTTTATGTTCTGTCAAATTAATTTCTCATGAGTTGCATTCCAGATAAAGTTTCATCTCGCCTGTGGTGGGGCCATGGGGCTCAGGGGGCTCCAGAGACAGTAGAGGTGCAGTGTGAAGTTCCTGGTCTGGTGTGCAGCCTTCCAGGCAAAAAAGAAACCAGATTCTAAGGGTGAAGGTGAGAGTGAATGGGTATTGAAGACACCAGAAAGGTAGGATTCAGCTTCCCCTGTCTTATTTGAAGTGCATTGGTCTCGTATGTTAGTACTTGAGGGTACCCCTCCTTATTGCCCCAGACCATCTGCGAAAGAAGTTAATGCCCCTAGAAAGGGGCATAAGGGGGGTAAACGTATTTTCAAATGTTTTATATTTCATTAGTTCACAAAAGTCACTATTGAGGTCTTTTCTTCTTTTTACAGCTGTGTAGGCGTAGCCTACAGCCGTTTTGCCATTTGGTGGCTCAAAAAAATGGCCGATCGTGGCACCTTCTGTTTTGGAGTGTCGGATGTGTAGCCTTCTGACACTCCAAAACAATGGAAACAGTCCACAACACCGATTGCAATGCATTTAGCAGGACCAAACTATTTGTTGTGCCATCCTCCACTTCCGCATTGCAAAGGAACTGAGCATGCGCGAGCATCATGCATGCGCACTTCTGCCATCTTTGGAATGGCATTTTGCACCACTAGGGGAATGTTAGATAGTCGAGTCAGTCTATTGCTGATGGTGAACAGGGAAAGACCTACTTGTGGAGTGTACTGTTTTCACACCAGAACTGAGAAGTGTAAGAAGGGATTACACTTAGGCTATCTTGGCTCTGTTGATGGAAGCAGAAGGCTGAATTATTGTGTTGAAGTAATCAATTGTTATTTTTATTTCTGCATTATTTTGTTATTTTTATTCATCAAAAAGAAATTGATAAATGCACTTGTGTGTTTTTTATGCACTTTACCTTTGGTTGCCCTGTCTTTGTATCCTGCACCAACACAGGGATCCTATTCCACTGATAACTGGGTGACTGGGGAGCTTAGCCAAAGATTTATGAATGTTTGGGAGCACAACTGTGATTAAAAAGTCCCTTGCCTTACTGTCTAAAAAAACAATGCCACTAGCAGCTTTAATAGTTTCATCAATTGAAATGTTGAAATTTCTAGTAGGATCTTTATTTAACTTTCTATAAAATTCCTGGTTCTCTAACTGTCTAACCACTTCAAGTACATAGACTTCTCTATCCATTATCAATATGCAACCCCCTTATTAGTTTTTTTAAAAATCAATTGCTTGTCTTGCTGTAGTGTCTCTATTGCTTCGCCCTTTTCATTCCGAGTAAGATTATTGAAAGTCGGTTTTGGTAGTTTATTAAGCAGTTTGGATAAATCTTTTTTTACCATTACCTTGAAGATGCTGATGGAGGTGCTGGGGGGGGGGGGGCAGAAGGTTGATGCTGGCTTAACACCTCGCTATATGTTTTTTTGTTAGAATTTTCTGTTACTGTTTTGATTTAAGACTCAGGTTCCTACATTCAACATATGTCTGGTATTTGTTTATTGACATCATCGGTACAAAACTAAGTCCTTTACTAAGTAAAGTAATTTCATGATGGTAGCACCCAACAATGTCGTGTGCTGGTAGGTTGAGGCAAGCAGAGTGGCTGCCAAAAGAGCGACAGTACTGTGTGGAAGAATGACAGTATAACAGCGAGAATGGCAGCCGCACTGCTACGGTGACTCCCCAAGCAGCACAATGGCAACAGGTGATGCCGACAAGCCCAGGCAGCAAGGAAGCAAGAGGTATGTGCGGGCCACAAGGAAGGTGGCCATCGGGAGACAGAGAACCTACTGGCCCCACGCAACAGCAGCAGTGGAGCAACCCCCCGACACAATCAGAGCACAGGCACTCACCTCATGGAGGGCAGCTGCACACCGACACAACAGGCGACATTCACAGGACCTGGGACATGATGGCTGACATAGCTGCCACCTGCTGTGCACAGCCCGTTGTCCTGCAATCTGTTCCCCTGCCAGATGTGGCACAGGGTCATTACCGTGCATGGCAGAATGTCATGAGGAAGAATCGCGTTGCGCGTTTTACCGAAATCTTTTTTTCTGTGGGGGGGCGAAGCCACCCACACCCTCTGTTATGGGGGGCTGCGCCCCTTAGACTCCCCACTAAGGATTCTAACTCAGGGGGGTCCAACACAGAGAGGAAATAGGTCCAGGGTTTGTGCATAATGCCGTACGCTATTAGGTGTACAACATTATGACCCAGTACTGCCACATGCCACTTGCTTCCATGTGGCATGCACACAGCAGGCAGCTCTTGTACCCAGCAGTGGAGCGGTGCCACCCAGCATGGGCACCCACTCATTTTCTGCATCCTGTGGAGTCACTCTTTTGACCCGAATGCCTGTCCCTCCCCTTGTGGCCACATGCCACCACAATGGATGGCCATGTTAGTGCCCTGTCGGCTGCCCAGCCTGCCCCACCCCATACATTGCCCCCTTGGGCTGGCTGGCCACCTTCTGTCACCCCGTACCACCTGTCTGTTCCCTTTCACCCATGTTCCTGGGCTCTGTGCACTGCATTGCACTCGGCACACCCTGTGCCATTCAACTGCCTGTGGTTGCCCTTATTCCTGGGCCCTATGCACTGCACCATGCTCAGCACACTCTGTGTCATTCACCCGCCTGTGGTCACCCTTGTTCCTGGGACTTTGGCTTGCTCATGCATGTTCACGTGCCCGCTTGCCTGTGCTCTCACCGTGTGTCACCATTCCAGACCCCTCGCTCCTCTAGTGGTCTGCCTCCTGTACATGCGCATTGGGGACTCTCGCAACTAGAGTCACCCATATCACATAAATCCTTTCATGATGAGTCAGCTTCATGATTTACCAGTGTCTGTTGTAGTGATACCATTGATTCCTGGTTCTCCCCCACTGACATGTATGTTGTCCCCTTCCTGCTTCATTATTGCCTCCTGCCCCATCTCATCCTCTTGTTTCTGTTTGATACAGTTCCATTGTTTGCTCCTGCAGTCTGGGACTCTGCTACAGTCTGTATGGTGGAATGACTTCCTGGTGCTGTCTCACTGAAAAGGCTGGTTGGTTACTTCATCAAGTTCTGATTCACTTGCCGTACTGAAGTTAAAGGAGACATGCCTCTGTCTCTTTAAAATACCTTTTCACCCCATTTTCTTCCTTGTATAGACTTGATCAAGTCTGTAATCATTTTTATCTCTTACAAATTTAGTTTGTTTTAAAAACTTTCAGTTCAATGTCCAATTTTTTAATAGAGACTTTTAATCTGTCATTCATAGCATCAAACTCAGCATGGTTTTGAAAATTAATTACATCTCTTTCTTTAAGTTTAATTTAAGACCGGGGCTGTTCTTCTCTTTCTTTGCTGAATTTAATGATTAACTTAATCAGTTTAAAGCTAGCTTTGGTCAGAATCTCCTCCTACTGTCTCATCAATTTGGGGTTATCTTGGCTATAAAAGTTTTTTTTGCAATTTTACAATGAATCCCTTCTTTAATAACATAATTTTTATAGTCATTTTATTGATGATGTATTTATTTTTTGGTGAGGAAACAGGGAAGAATTGGTGGAAATTGTAAAATTTTACACAGTACCAATGCACACAATAAGACAAATGGTAACTTGTGATACTAGTGGCATGATATGTTTAGCAGAATGCCAGTGTGGAGCATACTATGTGGGCAAGAGTAAAATAAATTTTAAAACAAGACTAGGAGAGCATATAAGAGCCATTGACAAAGGTGATCTTACATATATTATGGCAGCCCACATAGTAAAAACACAGAACCAAGGGGAACACAAGTTAAAATTTACAGGTATTGGCAAGGTGAATCTAAAGGCAAGAGGGGGAGATTTTAATGACCGCCTTTTAAAAAGGGAAGCATTTTGGAAGTGGACAATTAAAAGGTTTAGGAACCTTATCAATCGCCTCAGAGCAGAGCTCTTTTTTGGGAATGTTAAGGACAGCATCAGTTGAATATATTAACCCACCAGGTGGCTCTTCTGATATTCATCTACCTAAAGATCTGGCATCAGCTGTTCCTCATCAGTCATCATTGCAAGATGTCCTGAATTCAACATACGTTTTAATATATGTTATGATATATTTGAAAACGCTTTGAAGGCCTTTTGGGAGAGACTCCATGAAACTTAACACACGACATTTCTGTGCTTAATTCTCAGATCTGTCTAAGTTTACAGAATGGGTAAAAGTTATCATTGGACAAGTGAACTGGAACTTTTGAAGAGGAACCTATTCTGTTTTACTACATAATGACTTATTCATTAATGCAAGCATTTTTTGGTTTCTTGAGGAAGCCAAGTCTTCCAGATCAATTTATACAAAGTTTTTCTTGTGGGTATGTTAAACTCAAGCAGGTTCAAGATTTTACCTACTCACTGAGCATTATAGGGAGTTTTACACAACTGTCATCATTGACTCTTACATGAAACATAGTTCTACATCGATAATATTGTGCTTTATGTATTACATCAACTAGGATTATATTTATTGTATTACCAATTCCCATTTGATTTCTAGGATACCAAAGGATCATTGAAACAATGGATTTTGGTCTGAGGGATTGATATTAGAACAATTGGACTAGAGAGCTGTTCTTTTAAAGAGGAGTTATAGCATTTCTCATCCATCTCCAATGGCAAACATCAGAAGTGGGAAGATTTTGAACAAGAAAATGAACAAATATAATAATAGTTGTATTATTTTGCAGGAGATCTTAATTTAGCTACATCTACTCCTGTTGAAAATAAAAAGTTATTGAGCTTTGTAGAAGTATTAAAAATGAATGCTAGTAAGAATAAGCTAGTTGAGTTGGAAATTCCTTCCCCCCTCAAGAACTCGAACAGAGAACACGAAAATACTAAAAGCAAAATGAATGTATCCTTGGAATAAGAATACAAACAGGCTAGACAACAGTTAAATGCAAAACTGAAGATGTTAAAAGGTGTACAGAACATAAAAAAGCAAAAAAAAAAAAAAAGAAGGAAGAAAGAAAGGAAAAAATAAGAAGAAAAAACATATCTGGAAATTAATCAGTAGGAGATGTTCACAGATTTTTTTCTCACCCATTTTAATGAATAAATCAAAAAAGAGATTTTAGAAGAAAAGAGGAAGGGAGACATGATTAATTTACTTAGTCAATGTAGAGTACAGACAGAAATCATAAGCATCACTACTGAAGTGGCATCTGGATGCAAGAAACTGAACTGCAATTATTTAGCTCCCTAGAGTTGATGGTTAATTCTTGTGACTCATTAATCAGGGCTCCAGTGCTGGAACTATCAGAGTCAGTGGTGCTAATAACTTTATCAGGCTCTCCAAACACAGTCTTTGCACAGTTAGATATGGAAGTGTAACAAATAGAAAAAGAATCTAAAATTATTGAACAATGTCTAAAACATGTTTAATTGAATACATCCTAAAGGCCCTTGCCTGCCCAGTTATGACAAACATAGTTCTATTAGAGTCTTGCGATGATTTAAAGAGCAAATTTGAGAATTTGATAATGTTATGAATAGAGTTCAAAGGCAAATCAGTGACCTAAGCAAGAAAATTGATAAAATTGAATGCCAGGTGTATAATCAATAACTGTCTTTTTCTTCACTGATTATAGCTGAAACTCGAAAGAACAAAATGAAAAATATAAAAGAAGAGGCATAAGAAAGGGGAAAAAAGATAAAAAAAGAAAAAGAGAGGCAAAAGGATCCTGCTAAAAACACACAGAGCAATCAATCAAGCTAACAATGTCACCACCCTAGATGAAATTGTTTCAGAGCAAGAAATGACTGCCAACAAACACATAAACTTAAAAAAATACTTTGTTAGGTACTCAAGAAATGGGTATAAATATTATATATATACTCAAACTCAGGAAATACAGAAACAATTTCATATTACCCTAAAGCCTATCAAAAAACATGAAAGGAATATGTTAAATTAATATTTAATATAACAGTAAGGAACAAGAAGTTTTGGAGTAACATAATATAAAAATAGGGCAGCACCTGGATATTGACCTAACAGATGATGAGACCATAATAAGAATTCTTGGAATTGCATGGGGAAACTAATGCTTCCCTGAAGGAAATAATCATACATTTGATCCGAGCTGAAGTAGGGATAAACAAAGCTGAAGAAAACATACTAACTGTATACAGAGATATAAATGACACTTCACTTCCTACTGTAAATGAACTGCCAGTGGTTTTGGAACAACAAGCCGTTGGGAGAGAAATAAACATTGACAGTGACATCAAATGCATTTTGTTTATGCACGGGCAGTTACAGTACCTTTTGGGTTTTAGCAGACTCGAGGTAGGTGTAGGAAAGAATCTAACAAAGAACCCTACAGATATTAATGGGGGTTTTTACACATTATATATATACACTGACATTATCACACATGAAATAGTGGGTGACAGTCTAGTGCCTTTGCTGAGATGCGAACTGTCAGGGTCAAGACAATGAGATAGTGACCGGACCTACGATAAACCCCATTATCAAACAGTCAGTAAACATCAGATCGATACAGTCACTATTGAAATAAAGAATGATCAAAATGAACCTGTACCATTTCGATTTGGAAAGGTGATCATGAAGTTGCATTTTCGCCCTCAGAGAGTGCTCTAAAATTTAAACAAGGATGGTGATAGTTCGACATTATGGGGACACTGCCTTGTACAGAAGCTATTACAAGGCAGAGGCAGGATACGGTCTGCCCGGCTTTCATGGACTTCCTACTATGTATGGTTTTGGTATAGGAGGGATATTTCTTAGTCTGTTCAGAAAAGCAGTTCCATTTTTAAGAAGGGGGTTTGAAATTGCAAAACCACATCTACAGACAGCTGCTAAAAATGTTGCAAAGGATGTTGTGGGGCATGTGACTAGTGCTGTCGTTCAAAAGATGTCAGGGGGTGATAAGCCTACTCAGGTTGGATCATGGCTGATTGTATTCAAGAGAGGTAAAAGAGAAAGCGCAGAGTACACCCTTCACTTTATCGGCCCCCGGCTACTTTAAAAGAGGGGTTTCAAAACACAAAACTTCACATAAAAGAAAACGTTCAAAGGCAAAAGGATCTTTGAGGGGTCATAAAAAAGCAGAGACCTGTTCTAAAAAACATGGCTTTCGTGCACTGTGGTTCTGCAGAATGCACAAAATCAGAACTTGACTTGTTTGCCATTTCTCCCACACAGACAAGCATTGAAAAAAGCATTTATGTAGAGATACCACCTCTGGCTGCCCTTTCAGAAAACTCACCGATTGAATTTTATATAGCAGGGAATGGTGAAGACTATTTGGATCTAAACAACATGCTTCTTTATCTGGTTTGCAAAATCACTGAAGTGGATGGTAGTGATATACCTGCAGCGGCCAAAGTGGGCCTTATAAACTACCCAGTGGCCACCATTTTCAGTCAGCTGGATGTGACTGTCGGTGATCGGCTGATCAGTCAGAGCAATAACTGTTACCCCTACAGGGCTGTCATAGAATCTGTGCTGAACTTCAGTGAAGAGACCCTTTCTACCCAATTTACCGCAGGGTTATTTTACAAAGACACCCCGGGGAAACATGAAATCACAGACAGAGATGGTGATAATGTAGGTTTTAATAAAAGAAGCTCCTTCACACATCTCAGTAGAGGGTTAGAGCTGCTGGGACACTTGCACACAGACTTGTTTTTTCAAGAGAAACTGATGCTGAATGGCGTGGATATTAAAATTAAACTGACACTTAACAGGGACAGCTTTTGCCTGATGAGTGGAGATGCTGAGCCTTATACTGTACATATATAATGGTTTCAAGTATGAGCTTTGCTAAACAGGTATAGTTTAAACAGAGAAGGCTGGAATGTTTAGTCTTAGAAATACTGTAGCTGTGCAGGTAACCTGACAAATAATAAAAAGGAGAGTATTTAATACAAGGCAACTAAGAACTACTTTGAAAACAGAACCGTTTCAATATGCCCTCACTATTTTGAAATGGTATTTTACCTCATGTACATACACAGGTCAGGAGACAAAGCATGATAATCACAACATTCTGTCAATTTTTGGTATTGAAAGACTCTATAAAGGAAACAATACTGTTTTTGCATCATTTATTGTTTCATTATTAACTGGGGTTTTAAATCATAATATTAGTAAAAATTATTTTCATTACGTTAGGAGAGTTTATGAAAAGGGAATTGGGGATCAGATTGATATATATGCCAAATCTCCTGAGCTAGTACAGCAAATAATAGAAAAGGCAAATAGAGTTGCTCATGTTAACACTCTCATAGTGGACATTTATAACATGGGTGCCAATTGTGTCACATCCCCTATTTATACCTGACTATCTGAAGGTTGTGAGGACACTGAAGCATTTAATGAGACTATGGAAATGGCGGCTGACAGGGCTAACTTTCTCTTTTGGAATGTGCCAAGACTTGCATGCAAACTATTGGATAAAGAATGGTACTCTTCTGTTTCTGCATTTACGGTTATAGTTTCCAGGAAACATGGGTGGAGGATGTGGTTGATATAAATGGTTATAAAGTGATCAGTTCACCAGCAAGCAAACTAAAGCAAATTTCAGAGAGGAATAGGGGGATTGGCCATTTACATTAAGATAAGAAAGGGGATAAAGATCATTGACATCTTTAAAGCTGAAAAAAATGACATTATAGTAGTTATGAAATGGAATGACCAGGTGTTTATAATAAAAAATTATTTCTACATCCCTCCCAAAAATAGAGCACATATTCAAATGACATCTGGACCAGTCTCAGTATGGACATAGATGTTATCTCTGATAAATTTCCTAACAGTGTGCTTTTGATTGCTGGTGACTAAGGCCAGTATTATGGATTTTTATAATATTGAATTATTAAAAATTTACATGGAGGTGGGAGACACTGGAAAATGTAATAGCAAGGATAACTTTACAAATGAATATGGGAGAAAATTACATAATTTTATAAATGATAACACATTGCTTACTCTAAATGGCAGGTTAAGAGGTGATGAAACTGGAAGCACTATTTATTTTGGTCCAAATGGACAAAGCACCATAGGTTGTATAATTTGTAATGCTGAATGCTACTATGTATATGATAGCTTAAAGATAAATATGAGAGCAAAAAGTGATCATGCACCCCTTTCCCTGAAAGTTATTACCCAAGAAAAGAATACATCTTTTGATAACATAATATATCCTTTGTTATTAGCCTCTATATTTGGAAGACAAAGACTATGTATTACTGGACCAGTGATGGATTCCGTTAATAATATCTTATATGGCCCTGAAGCAAAAGAGCTTATAGATAAAATCAACAAAACAACACATGCAGCAATTATAGACAGTAATTTGAAATCTTTATTTGCATTAATATGAACAAAAATATATATTACTAATAACAATAAAATGAATAGAAATAGTACTTCATTTAATGAATGCTTTATATGAGCTAAAAAGAAACTTATGACCATAGTTAGATGGACCATAAGGCATGAGAACAATATAATGGTAACTTAAAGATGAAGATAGTGGAATTCCAGGAAAAACAATGGGCTGAGATGCATCAGGTAACTGAAAAAAAAGATCAGAACAGTTTCTGGACCATGGTAGCAAAAGGCACAAATACATTTCAGTCTTCCTTAGCTGTTTACGTACCAAAATAAACTAGGGTTATGCATTTCAAAGCAATTTTCACAAGAGTGGCTTCTCTAGAGAAAGATAACAACATTCCACATTTGTTGTTAGAGCCTACTTACCTCCTCTTTAGTATTTACATTTACTGAAGTAGAGGAAGCTATACTCAATTTAGCAAATAAATAAAGCTCCCAGGTTAGATGCCATACCTGGCAAGATTTATAAGGACAATGTGAACTTCTGGATCTCAGTCATGACAAACTTTTTATGTTGGCGTGCTTGCGCAGCCAACGTCTTGCGGTAGTGCAGATTTGGTGGCGAGGTCACTGTTAGGCGAATGCAGGGCATGAATCAGTAGGTGCATCCCTCATTCCCCAATCAGCCTGCATGCCAGCGCCACACAGTGCATACTTAATGTGGTGATGAGATCAAACAAAAGGTCCACTGTAATGCGAGCTAAGCTCGTTATTTACAACGGACCTCCCAATGTGTTTTTCCTGGTGCTGAAAAATAAAATTCACATGGTGGCACATTGCCTGCCATACTGCCAACTTCAGGGGTGTCCAATCCCCCATCAGCATGCCCTGGTCCAATGTGTGTGCCGATGGGGGAGCCCACTCCCTGCCAGCATAGTGCATCCCCCCATTTGTTATGTGCTGAGGGGGGAGCCCAATCCCCCCTCGGCTCTTGCCCCTGCTTTCATTGTGTGCAGACAGGGGTGCCCAATCCCCCATTGGCTATAGCATCCCCCCAGAAAACACTTAGGTGGCATGCTGGGAGCCCACCCCAGTGTGCCAAAGCCCATGCAAAAAAGAAAATGTCCCTCAATGTTTTTTTTTTAACCTGCAAAAAAGAAAATGGTCCCTGCCCGCCTCCCACAACCTGCACCCACCCACTGTGCACCCTGCCTCCCCACAACCCCCTCACCCATAATTACCTCTGGAGTCTGGTGCATCAATCTTTAGTGGACTGTGAACATGTCTGCACTCTTCAAAGCTGACCGCGAACTGAGGAAATGCCGGTAAGCTGTATAATGGAATAAATAGGTTTTTTTCAACTTTGATGCATATCTCATGCATGTTTTGGAATTTTGGCACCAAATTTTCAACATGGGGTTTTTGGGACCCCTCCTCACTAATTCTGGCACTGTCATGGTGTTGATCGGTCACTGCAGGAAATCACCTTTCAGGACTGAGTAATGAAATGACAGTGCCACTGTTCATGGTGGGGGGCGCTCTCAAAAAGCCTATGTTGTAAATTTGGTGGGAAAAATTTTATGAGCACGCATTGCGCTGTTTCCACGCATGCTTGTAACTTCATGAATTTGTAATATTTTCACTCCAGATTTTCAGAATTGGCATTTTTCCACACCTCTTGATGAACATTACAGCTGTCATTTTACATATCCTGGCCAAAATGTCTTTTCACTCATCTGGCGCAGAATAGAGCAGTCACTGTGCGAAATCACTGTTCGGGACAGTTTGAGGAAATGACGGTGACACTGTTCATGAGCAGAGGTCCTAAATGCCTATATTGAAAATTTGCTGCCGAAAGTCCATAAAATGACTGTGTTGCAAGCGTGCATTGTGCAGTTTCCATGCACCCTTGTAACTTCGCAAATTTGCAATATTTCCATGCCAGATTTTCAACACTGGCATTTTTTCACACCTCCTTATGAACAGTACAGCTGTCATTTTTCACATCCTGCCCAAAATGTGTTTCCGCACCTGTGGCGCACAATGGCGTGGTCACTGTGGGAAATTAACTTTTGGGACAGATTAACAAAATCGCAGCACCACTGTTCATAGCAGGAAGTCCTAAAACACCTATGTTACAAATGTGGCTAACAAACTTCCGAAAATAATTAGGTTATAGACGTGTGTTACGCAGTTTGTATGTACGCTCATTGCTTCACCAATATTTCATATTGTCACTCCAGATTTTCAACGTTGCCATTTTTTATGCCTCCTCATGAACAATACAGTTGTCATTCTCCACATTCTGCCCAAAAATGTGTTTTTGTCCCTCTGTCGCCAAAGGGCACAGCCACTGTACAAAACCACCTTTCAGCTAACAAAGTGATTGTGCCACTTTTCATGAGGTGGCCTGACAAGCAGCCTATGTTGAAAATGTTGAGTGAAACTACCACCACACGCCTATGATGTTAGGGTTTCCAACTGTAGCACCCCACCCAGTACAGACTGACAGGCATCAGGGGTGTGACTTGGGATCATCGGAATTAATGCTCATGCCATTCCACCCCAACCCCCACCCTGCAGCCACTGACAGGCAACATGGTGTGCATTGCACTGTTTGGCCACAAAGTTCACCCCATGTTCCTATACTGCACCCATGTCAGCATATTTCCTTATGGCATGGAGTAAGTATAACACCCAAAGACCCCAAACTACACCTCGACATTTGTCAGTGTCTACAGGGTAGGTTGAGGTACAATGGCATGAGCATTATAGCTGACAACCCAAAGGCACACCCCAATGCCTGTCGCTCTCTACAGGGTGGGGGGTGGGATTGGCGTCACTTCAGTACTTCACTGCCATTCCTATTATGCGTCTCTAGCTCCAGCACTGCCAATGCCAATGCCAGTGCGACAGCATTCACCATTGATAAATGCTTTTTTAATGCTTGCCTCAAACAGAAATATATTCCCAGCTCATGGAAGACAAGCAAAATTATTTCAATACATAAAACAGGTTCTGTTTATGACCTTAGTAACTTTTGACCTATTAGTTTACTACACAGTATATCAAAAATATTTACTAGAATATTATTAAACAGAATAACAAAATGGGTAGGTAATAACAGCTTCTGTCTTTGTTTCAGGTAGGTTTAAGACCCAGATTCTCCACAACAGACAACAGTTTTTGTTTCTCGCATATACTAGAAAAATATGTTCAACTGAAAAAAATGAAACTTTATGCACTGTTTGTATACTTCTTCACCACCTTTGACTCTACAAATTTATTGTGGGAAATCTTAATTCAGAAAGGAATAGATTATTCTCTGCTCATATCCTTTTACCAGTTATATTCAGATATGAAAACAATAGTTAGATATAACACTAAAGGTAGTTACATGGATCCCTTTTTTACTAATCAGAGAGTAAAGCAAGGATTTTGTTGGCCACTATACTATTTAATATTTATATTAATGCCTTGTTACATTTTAATGATGATATCCAATACTGTATGTTACCCTCAAAATAAATGAGATCCCTGTCATCTTCTTTCGTATGCTGATGATATTGTTCTATTTCCTCTCTCCCGCAAAGAACTACAAGAAAAGATTAATAAGTTTAAAAAACAATGTTATATACTCAAGCTATGGGGAAATCTTAATAAACCAAAAAATATGATTTTTGTCTCTAACCAGCTCAATACTTCTTTTTTCTTAGATAAGAAAAAATAGAAGTAGTAAAAGAGTACTGTACATGTTTCTTGAAACTAAGGTTACCTCCAATACAAAATGGGTTCAAACAACAGATTATAAAGCCTAAACACGCTGCTAAGGTGCTTCCTAAATTTAATTACACTAATGGGGGAACCACATTAGGTGCAGCCCTCAAGGGCTTCCCTGAAACAATTTACCATATGACCATTCAATGCCCATTGTATACAAAACTAAGGAGCAGGTACCTTAAGAGCTTTTTGACTCGATATGCTAATATTAAATATGATACAATGTTTATTCTCCTTCACCCAATCACTAAAGAGGATGCTGAAATTGTAGCCAAGTTTTTTTCACCAGTAATTAAAATCAGAAAGAAAAGAGGGAATACATGAATGTGTGATGTCTAGAAAGCTGGGGTGCTGTGTAATGGTATTCTCAGGAAATGAATCTAGATTTTTGGTAGAAACTATCTCCAAATGGGAGAAAGGGGGTATTGCTGAAGGTTTTTAAAGCTTGATATAATTTCTTTACCGGTCATTGGAGTCAATATTCTTGGGCATCAAGCAACAGAATGTACTCACCATTGTCTTTGCTCACTTGCTTTTTCAATACTAAGAAAGCACTAGTTATTTATATTTAATGACTATTTATTTTATGTATGTTGTACTACTATGTATTCTTTTTAGCATTTTGTAAAGGCTATAATGATTTTATTGTAACCACCCAGTCCTCTGGGGTTACTTGAATCCTAATAGAGTTAGTGTTAAGCAGGTAGCAGGCAGCTGGTAGGGAGCTCATTAGGGGATTCTTACACACTGACATCATTGTTTACTCAGTTAGCCTGAGAGAGGAATGATTATGTCATTTGAAACTCTCACAGCAGCATAACCCTTTCCTGTGTACAACTACTCTGGGGAGCTTGGAATGTTCAGTTAGTTTGGTGTGAGATTAATTGTGGAGGTGAGAGTAGCAGGAGGTCTGCCAGTGGGTTCTGAGTTGAGAGCCCAGAACTTCTCACCCTAGAGTAGATTACAATTTCCAGCTTCCAGTAAAGTGGTAGAGACTTTTCTACAGCAGGATTTCCTGATTTCTACTCCAAGAGACATGGAAGGAATTGTTTTTCCTCAGTGGGTCCAAGGAGCAATCCTCTGAAGATCCTTGTTTGTTTTCAGCTGCCTTTGGAAAGAACTTGTGAGTGACTGTTTCTGACATACTTCCCAGGAAGGTGTTGTTTAGTTGCTCCCTGCCCAGTGGAAGGAGCAACTGGTCAGTAAGTACTTTTTTAAGGAGACAAGTTCTCCATAATTTAGGGGATTCATTTCTGGTGTGTGTGTGCCCTTAGAGAATGCTAGCTCACACCCTTTAACGCCCCTAGTTTACCGAAGTGTATGAAGAAGTGTTTAATGTCCATCCAGGTGCATGAAAGAAATATCTAGTTCACCCCAGTGCATGAAAGGGATTTAGTGCTTCCCCCCAGTGTGTGAAGAAAGTGCTTCATGTTCACCCCGTGTGTGAAGAAATGTTTAATGTCCATCCAGGTGCATGGAAGAAATACCTAGTTCACCCCAGTGGATGAAAGGAATTTAGTGCTTCACCGCATTGAGTGAAGAAAGTGCTTCATGTTCACCCCAGTGCATGAAGAAGTGTTTAATGTCCACCCAAGTGAGTGGGAGAAATGCCTAGTTCACCCAAGTGTGTGAAGAAAATGTTCACTGTTCACCCATGAGAGTGAAATGTTTGGTTATATGGCTAGACCACATATGTACACCAGTTTGAGAATGGTAAGATGTTTTTGTTTCTCGAACTGTACTGCATGCAAGGAGAGTTTGGGACTGTTGTACCTGTTTTTGCCTTGACCAATCCGTGGGGGTCTACTCTTGCGTTTAAGTTTGCCATCTGTAAAATAAAGTCATACTGCACAATCCCAGTTCCTGTTCTGGACATTCTGATTCTTGCTTCTGGTGTGAAATTACTGGGGTCCCCTCAGCAGTTTAGATCTAGCATATGCCTTGCAACCTCTCCCCGGACTTGGTTGTAATTTAAAAAGGTCCATGGGCCAAATTGTTAAAGGCCATAGAATGTTGCAGAGTGCTTGCATCAAAAACAACTGACGCAAGGAGCAGGATGCGTCAAACCTTGCACCAATTCTGATTTTCAAATGGTGTTTGTGACAAAAACAGGTCTGCATGCACCAGAGTGGCTTGCCCCATGCTTGCACCAAAAAAATGCCTGCACCATGTTGGAAGGAATGCCTGTGTCACTGAAATGATGCACCATCCCCTTATTTGGGATATTCAAAGAATGCAAGTCCTGTCCTTGTGATTAAGATGACTGTTGCTGTTAGACCAGCCAGAGCTGGTCTAAGGGACACTAGAGCATATAAAGAGACCCAAAGCAGGTGGTCAGACATGAATTTGCTACTATTAAGGGCCAGTATTCTTCTGCAGGACTAGTTTAGAACATTTTGAGAGCTTAGTTTTGGCCATTTCATCTGCCGTTTTGTTTTACTTAGCTTGCATCATTCTCGTCCTTTGCATCCTTTTTTACTCAACTTGCACCATTTTTGTTACTCAGCTTGTACCATATTTACTCACTTTGCACCATATTTGTACTCAGTTTGTGTCATTTTTGTACCTTGAGTCATTTTTTTGACTGAACTTGCACCATTTATTTTGGTGCAGCTTGCGTCATTCTCATCCCTCACGCCATTTTGTTTGTGCAGTGGACCTCTTTCATCAGTTTGGGGGACTTTGTCACAAAGAACACTTTTCTTGCAAGATATGGCAAGCGGTATTTGGTGCACCTAGATCTGGCTCAAGCTGGTTGTTTGACACAGCTTGCATGGATCTAAGAGCCCTTAGAAAATCTGGCCCCATGTGTTTTGTTCTTGTACCCCCACCGCTCTTCCTCTAGAAATGAGCCTGGTATACATCCTAATGCCAAGGGTAGTATCAACCTTTGAAGTTTTCTGCTGAAAGTAAAGGTATGCCATATGTGGGTGCTAGTGGCAGATTTTATGGGGGATGTCCTAACTTGGGGGTTACATTATTGTTATGATCACTCGAATAAACTTGAAACTTGAAAACTTCATCAATTGTTCACCTCGACCCCCAAAGCAAAGTTTTGTAGTCAACTTCTAGGCCCCTATGAGTGTTACAAAACCTGGCCATGTTTCGTTATTAATTCCAAGGTTCTTGACTCTGTTTTACGTGTAAATAATACTTTAAAGCAAGTTGTGACCAGGACCAAGAGGCCTGTCCACAAGGCTTCCTCATGTCAACAAACAACACTTAGCTGGATTTAAGCTTGCATACGTAACATAACACTTTCTATATCAGTGAAAAGCTATCTAACATACTTATGTAGCTTTTTCGGTTTAACTACATCCAGCACCTGGAAATTTTAATCATCTAGAGGGAACCCAGTTTAGACAATATCTCTTTAGCCACTGGTACACAAATAGACTATCTCTCATCAAAGCAGACAGGGCTTAAAGATCCTCTAGAGCTAAAATGAGTAACTGCCTGGCTTAGGCAACATCAAACATAGGGTCACCATGTCAACCATATGTATCCTCTCTGCATGGCTCATAAATGTAAAATGATTAAAACTGCATTATTCAGATGTAAATGGAGCACAGCGGCTTATATCATGTTAATTGCTACTATCCATACAAGCAAAATATTTAACTATGGAAGGTTAACAGGCCACGAGCACTAAACTTCCCAGACGGTTAATATCAAATTAAAATCAGGAATATATTTTCTGTGTTGGTGGTTGATGGTTGTTGATGTTCCTTACACTATAGCTGTTAGACCAGGGCTCATACATGAACCTTACAACACAATCTAAAATGAGTAACACAGTAAATTACCTGATATAAATTGATGTCTCTAAAGCTTACATCAGGTAGATAAAATTAGATTACAAAAAAGGTTGGCTTGAGAGCCCCAAGGACTCCCAGTATCAGTTGTTGATCTATATTATACATCAAGGAGCAGAACTTAAGTGTTCACCATTGAGGCATGAAAAACTTGAATAATCTAATTAGTCTTTATAAGCGGAGTCTTATAAATTAACAGTTTTAGCCTCATGGGTTTTTGCTTAATTGTCAAATTTATTGTCAGGCAAAATTAGAGTCTGTAAAGGAAGTCCCGTAAACTGGGACTGAGTTTTTGCATACGTTTCTTCTTTCCTCAGTGAAGTGTAAACCTTCCAAGAAGTGAAGTAAAACATCCATTAGTTCACCTTTAATAGCTCCTTCAGATTTAAGACCTGTTTCAAATTTAAAAATATAAAACCAAACTATCCTAACGTTTTTGGTGCCAACAAAATGGGAAATGCATTTGTACGGATCAAATAATAGGTTTGATCATGCATCTAGAAATTATGAAAAGATGAAATGCCATTTAGCTCCTGTTAGCACCAACTAATTCTTAGACAGTTTTAAAAAATACTTAGAAGCAACAAACACTTATCTATAGCTGGAAATGAGTCAATAGCATCAAATTAATGTCTGAAGTTTTTCAGAGTGGGCATTTCCTTAGCTATGGCTTCAGATACACAAACATATTTATAGCAAGAGCCAGCAAAATTATGCCAATGTTCATAGCTTGTTAAATGTTCCCCATGCTCTAAGAGGCCCTATCCCAGTCTTGTGTAGGCCCATACTGATATCCTAGGCCTTTTGGTCCTGATTTATAAAAGGAAACATTTTATCTTCATACTAGGAGCCTATGTAATCCATCAGCCTTTAAGGACACCTAAAGTAAGGGGAGCAATTAAAAGTCCAACAGCTTCATACCCAGATTCTTGATCCAGCTCCTTAAACATCTCTCATACCATGTTCAGGGAAAACAGTGAATCACTATAATAATCCTTATACTCTGACTTCTAATAATTTTGTCTCCACTTCTCCACCCCATATCTCTCAAATGTCTCCAGAGCCAGGTAGATCTCCTTTCATCTCCTTTCTGGATTCCTTTTTCTGTGGATTATCCTGTAAATTCTGTCACTTTCTCAGAAGTACTACCTGTGAGAGGCAAGGGAGAGCATAGGAGTGCATGCACCAGGAACTTTAACTCATGGTTGAAGAACTGGTGCTGTGAGGAAGGGTTTGGATTCATTGGTGACTGGGGACCCACCTGGAGGGATGGAGGTTTGTTCAAGCCTGACGGCCTGCATCCATCCTGGAGGGGAATCCAAGCACTCAATGATAAGTTTAAATGCTACATTGACAAGCATTTAAACTAGCAAAGGGGGGTGGCAGGCCAGCAAGGAGGGTACCTACTTGCTCACCCCCCACAGCTAGCAGTAGAACCAGTGAACCAGAGGAGTGGCTATCTCTGCAAAGCAGTGTGCAAAAGATGGAGATTAGTGCCCAAGAGGTGGATAAGCAGAAAAGAGGCAAAATTCAGCAGACGGGCAGACAGCAAGGAGAACCAGGGATAAATGACAACCAAGGAAGGGGCTGGAGTAGAACAGTGAGACAGTCTAGGGAGGTCAAATCATGGAAAGCCATGTGTGCAAATCCCAGGAGCCTTAGCAACAAGATGGAAGATGTGGAGGCTGTCATGGTGCAGTCAGACCTGGACATTGTGGCCATCACTGAAACCTGGTGTAATGATAACCACGACTGGGAGATGGCCATACCTGGCTACAACATATTTAGAAGAGACAGAGCAGGCAGGAAGGGAGAAGGAGTGGCACTCTATGTGAAAAATGACATAAGGGCCACAGAGATCCAGGAGGAACAAAATGGGGAGAGAGATACTGTGGGTTAAGCTGGAAAGGAAAATGGGGACAGCCATCCGCACAGGTGTGGTCTATAGACCACCAGCCCAGGAGGAAGAAACAGATAGGGAGTTGATGCTAGCCATCCAAAGGATGGTAGACAAGGTGAAGTAGTACTGGTGAGACTTCAATATTCCAGATGTGGACTGGAGCATCCCAGCAGCAGCATCAACTAGGGGCAGATTTATCCTGGACTCTTTCAGGGTGCCTTCCTCAAGCAACTGGTCATGGAACCAACTCGCAGAAGGCAATACTGGACCTTGTGCTCACAAACAGGGACAGTGTGATGGAGGTAACAGTGGGGAGCACCTGGGAAACAGTGACCACCAGTCATTGTGGTTTGAAATCACAGAAAGAGCAGAACCAAACCACACAAAACACATATCCTGGATTTTAGGGGGCAGACTTGGGAAAATGGGAGATACTTGAAAGAGGCATTAAGGAGAATGGGACAGCAATCAGGGGTTGAGGAACAGTGGGCAGTATTTAAAATGGGGATTACAAGAACAACAGAATTATGTATTAAGCAGGTTAGCAAGAGGAAAAGGAAGAGGAGACCATTATGGTTTTCCAAAGATGTAGCAAAGAAAGTGAAAGCCAAAAAGATTGCATTCAGGCAATACAAAAAGACACAAGCAGAAGGGGATAGGGAGAAGTACCAGGAGAAACAAAGGGAGGCAGGGAGGTCAGTAAGGGAAGCCAAAGCTCAGACAGAAGAACACATTGCAAAATCAGTGGGTAGAGGGGACAAAACCTTTTACAGGTACATAAGTGAAAAAGAAAGACAAAGGAGGATAGTGAGACTGAAGAGGGAGGATGGGGCGCGTGGAGGATGACAACAGTAAAGCTGACATACTGAACAGGTATTTCTGCTCAGTCTTTACTGAGAAAGAAGAGGGTAATGGGTCTGAAGGGAGTACAAGGGGTGAGAATGGTGCAGAAATGGACACAAGTCCCTTTGCACAAGATAGGGTCCTGAAGGAACAGGAAGAAATAAGAGTTGATAAAGCAATGGGGCCAGATGGGGTGCACCCCAGGGTCCTTAAAGAACTAAGAGAGGTGGTGGCTGAACCTCTGGCTATCCTGTTTAGCTGATCACTGGAAACAGGGGAGGTACCCAAAGACTGGAGGACAGCAGATGTAGTCCCCTTATACAAAAGTGGGAACTAAGAGGAAGCAGGGAACTACAGACCAGTCAGCCTCACCTCGGTAGTGGGGAAGATCATGGAAGCACTACTGAAGGAGAGATTGGTGGAACATCTGGTTGTCAATGGACTACAGGACCCAAGGCAGGATGGTTTCACCAGGGGGAGGTCATGTCAGACCAACCTCATTGAATTTTTGACTGGGTGACTAGGGAGGTGGATCAGGGGAGGGCAGTGGACATGGCCTATCTGGACTTCAGCAAGACCTTTGACACTGTGCCACATAGAAGACTATTACACAAATTGGGGAATATGGGTGGGCAGGACAGTAGTGTGGTGGGTAGGTAACTGGCTGGGTGGCAGGACACAGAGGGTGGTGGTAAATGGCTGTCACCCACAGAGGGAAGAGTGACCAGTGGGGTACCACAGGATCAGTGCTGGGACCGGTCCTATTCAACATCTTCATCAGTGACATGGCGTAGGACCTAGAAGGCAGAATTTCACTGTTCGCTGATGACACAAAGCTCTGTAACAGAGTAGACACACCAGAGGGTGTAGACAGAATGAGAAGCGACCTGAAGAAACTTGAAGAATGGTCAGGGGTTTGGCAGTTGAAATTAATGCAAAGAAGTGCAAGATAATGCATATGGGCACAATAACCCTGGCACAATATATCAGTTGGGGGTGAGGATATAGCATGCACCAAGCAGGAAAGGGATCTTGGGGTTATCATCTCTGATGACCTCAAGGTAGGGAAACAGTGTGACAAGGCAGCAGGTAAAGAAAATAGGATGCTGGGATGTATAGGCAGGGGCATTACCAGCAGGAAAAGGGAGGTCATAATTCCGCTATAGAAGACAGTAGTGAGGCCCCACCTGGAGTACAGTGTACAGTTCTGGAGACCATACCTACGTAAGGACATAGACAGGGTAGATAAGGTTCAGAGGAGGGCAACAAAGATGATGCATGGATTGCATCACAAGTCCTATGAAGACAGGTTGAAGGAACTGAACATGTACTCCCTGGAGGAGAGGAGGGAGAGAGGGGATATGATAGAAACATACAAGTATCTTACAGGGAGGAACAGGGTGCAGGAAAACACTATTTTAAGTGAAAAGATGTTCCAGGACTAGAGGCATGGGATGAAGTTGGAGGAGGACGATTCAGAGGAAACATGAGAAAGAATTTCTTCACAGAATGGGTGGTGGATAAGTGGAACACCCTGCCAGAGGAAGTGGTGGGGGCTGAAATAATCACGGGATTTAAGAATGCATGGGATAGACATAAAGGAATTCTGGAGGTCAGGGGTAAGGTACAACAGACTTCTAGGAAAACAAACTGAACTTACAAGCTCAAATGGGCAGACTGGGTGGGCCATAGGCCCTTATCTGCCGACACTGTCTATGTATCTATGTATGTATGTATGTATCTAAATTAAGGAATCACTCTGCTGAGCGTAGCATTTTTCTATCAGAAATCAAGAACTAGAGTCCCACAGCTCAAGGCATTGCTGACACACCTGTTTTTAGATTAAAATGAGCCTGTCAGCACTTATATAGTGATTTCCAAGTCCTTCTAGCAGCTTTTGCTGGGGTTACCCATCGCCATCTGGCTATCCAACTGAGGACTTTCCCAGTCTGGTGCTGATACCCTTCCAGTTTCTGAGTCCAGAAAATCTCTCTGTGCTGCATGGTATTAATGAATCCCCAGACTTCACAGATGTCAGCCAGCAGCCTGGTCTCACTAGAGAAATGTCTAAAGTGATATTTCAGTGTCCCACTAACATGCCATTCAAATGGGCATTCGTCTGTGGACATCACTAGCACGCATGACTGAACTGTTCCCCAGGCTCGATCAGCTTGTAGTTTTCTGGGTGTTCCTTGTCTTCCCCATTATGAAGTGGAACCACATCAGCAGACCTCCAGCCCCTTTGCAGTACCCCCATTTCCAGTGAACATTCAAACAGTTCTTCCAGGGGATCTGACAGTTATAAATCTAATTCTCTGTGCACCCTCGCAGTTAAGCCACCCGGTCCCAGTGCCTCCTCTTCTTTAAGGGCTGCAAACAAGTTTCTAATTTTCTCAACCCTGACCTCTATCCATCTAATTTCTTGTATTTCCCTGTGGAAGCCTTTATACCACTTTCCAGTACTGGGCCTTCATTGTCCACCGTGAATACTGAGCAGAAGTAATTGTTTAATACATTTTATTTCTGTCTCTCATCATTTACTAACCTCTCTTCCTCAGACAACTTAACAATTTCTCGTTTTGCCTTCCTTTTTTCCTTAATGTATACTGTACCTAAAAGTATTTAATCCCTCCTTGTAACCAGCCTTTCTCCTCAGTTGGCTTGAGGCAGGTTACATCCAAACCCTGAGAGCTGTTCTCTAGAGTGGGTGTGTGTGTGTTGGGGGGGGGGGATTGGCCAGAGACAGGATGGCTGCATGTTCAAGCTGTCTGTGGCTTATCTTAGCTAACAGCGGGAAACTATAGCATGAATATGCATGGTTCTGCCCTTCCCCTGAAATTCTATATAAGAGGAAGGCATAAAGGCATTGGGGAGTGGCCTGGAAAGAGTGGGGTGGAGGGTGGAGAAAGAGAGAGAGAGAGAGAGAGAGAGAGAGGGGAGCAGTCCAGCCTCTCTGGCTGCAACTAGGTTGACGAGGCCTGTGGTCCCAGGGATGGTGGCAAGGTCTCTGGGGTTGAGTAGCACTGGTCCCCTCAGGCCTGGTCTTTAGAAAAGAATAACCTAGAGGGATGGAGGCTCTGGTATTCGCCTCAAGAGGACCAAGACCAATAGCCCCGACAGGCACAATTGGGAGAGTGGTGAGCTACCCCTCAAGGGAGGTCACTGGAATACTTTAAGGTTAATTTCCTGCAGTAGAGAAAAAATGGGAGAAGTCAGTGTTCTGAGCAAACTGAGAGTTAACTTTACTAAATGAAATGTTCACTGAGAGTGAAAAGTCCTAAGCAGTTCATTTGTTTTTAATTCGATTTTTATTTGGTAAGTGCATGCATAGGTCACAGTACATAGTGTAACTGTTAAGACGATGTAGAGATTGGTACAGTACCGATCAGGTTCAAACTATAATAGTGTCAGTGGTAATGGCAACAGTTCCAGTATACTGAATTTCATCTAGTTAAAAGTACAGTTTAGGTTTTATTACTGAGTGCATTTTAATATTATTGTTCTATTAATTCACTCTATGCACTTTCATTTCCTTAATAATCCATTTAAGGACAACACCAGAGTCCTGCTTCAACCCACACTGATTCAGACAATGAACTTTGAACTATGCCTTTACACTCTGTATCATGGTACAAATTAAACTTTTTTGCCAATCATATATAATACCCATCTGTTCCATCTACTGTTAAATAAATCCATTTGATTACGTACTTCATGAGTTATTTTTTCCATTTGATAACCCATAATCATTCTGTCTCTCCACTGGTCATTATAGCCTTTTAGCTGTTGTTATTGTTATCTTTAATAAATATTTTTGGTACTTGTTAAAAAGTTTAGTTGGATCATCTAAAAATAACTCAATATTTGATGTCAAAACTGGAAAGCAAGGAAATAACTAATGCAACTCCACAATTACAGTCAATCAGAAGTGTCTTAGAAAGGGACATAGCCAGAACGTATGAGGGGGGTGGGTGTTAGCATGCCGACACTGCCTCCAGCAATCCACCCAATGGTTGGCATTGAACTTTGCCATAATTTGGGGTGTTCTAAAGTAGAGTGCTACTGTTTTCAAAACAAACTCTTTCCAAGAGTTTGAGGATGAGACCTGGGGCTCAATTTTCAAAGGCTGACGCAGGGCTTGCATCAAGCCCTACATCAACCCTGTTCTGTGGCGCAGCTGTGCCAAACCTCTGCAGTGCAACTTCACCTGATTTTAGTACATCGGGTGCAGTTATGACACTTTACACACTTTACGGTGGCTTGCGCCAAATATTTGGTGCAAGCCCCAGAAAAAAAAGTCAGCACCATGCTGCAAGTTAGACCAGGGGTTAGCTGGTGTAACTTGCAGTATTTGGCACATGAGAGTGAAAATCCCAACCAGTGGTGGGAGAATGCCTCAAGCCCCATGCGCAGTATGATCAGCGTACCAGGGGCCAGCAGCATTCTCGAGCTTGTGAAAATCAAGCCGCTTATGTTGTTTTAAATAAATGCCATTTGTTTGGTGGAATATGCATCTCTAACCATGTTTCCCACTTTTGTTCATTTTTTTTATTAGTCACCTCAGGGGGCTCAGCCAATGCCTTGCTCACCTGAGACATAAAGTCTAAGGGCATCCCCTGATTCTGGGTAGTTAATAATGTGATCAGTAGGTGATGATCAACATAGTCTGTGAGGCTCTCCAGTTTAGTGGTCAAAAAAATGCCAAATCTGTAGAAAATATGTAGCGATCTGACACCATGTGGGCATAACACTGTTGCAACTGCATAAAGGAGTGTGGGACACCTTTCTTATATAACTGGTAAAGATGGATCAGGCCCTGCAATTCCTATTGCTTAAAATGTGTATCTAATTGTGCAGGTATAAAGGTGAGCTCATATAGTATTGCTACAAAAGGGAAATGAGTCTCTGTAGATGTTTACTCACTAATACATCATTCCAAACCCACAAGATGTTTCTGGTGAACGTTTTCCACTAAATTATCAGAAGATAATGGGGGATTAGCAAATAAGGTCCTAGTGATGGATTACTGTAAATCATTGATCTCCAGTGCTTTCCAGTGGGTTGCATAACTAGTGTCAAGCTATGCTGCTGTGTGGCGAAAGGGCGCTCCCCAAAAGTTGTTAAGCAAATCTAGAAGGACCATTCCCCCTTGCACGTTTGGTAGCTGAAGTCTGTGAAAGACTATTCAGGGCTGTGCACCTGACAATATAAATCTAGATATACATTTATTCCATTTGTTAAATGTCACCCAGAGGGGGTAACAGGCAAAGTTTGAAACAGCTATAATAACCTAGGTAAGATGTTCATCCTTATTGTCTCAGTTCCCAGATTTCAATGGCCTACACATCCAGTTTAGTGCTATGCTTGTGCAATTGTGTTACTTTGGCCATTCATACTCTCTATTCCATGAGGAATTACCACCTTGTAGGGGTGTCAAAGGCAAGGAACCCTCAAAGAGCGTTCCATCCCTAGAGGTGCTGTGGGAAGTTTCCCTTGGCTAACGGTACCTTAGGAAGAATTCCAGTTGGAGAGAGGTGAGCCATTGGATGAGGAGGGGAGGATGGTGGGGCAAAGAAAAAAGTGCTTTAGAAAGAGGCTGGGAGGAACTGCTTATATAGCTCAGGAAGGCGGGGTGGCTGGCAGCTTGACAATTGAACTACAGGTGTAGCCTTTAAATTCAATGGCCTACACATCCAGTTTAGTGTTATGCTTGTGCAACTGTGTTACTTTGGCCATTCACACTCTTTATTCCATGAGGAATTACCACCCTGTAGGGGTGCTAAAGGCAAGGAACCCTTGAAGAGTGTTCTATCCCTAATGGTGCTGTGGGAAGTTTCCCTTGGCTAAAGGTACCTTAGGAAGAATCCCCAAAAGAAACTGTAGCAGTTCCAAAGGAACATTAGCGATTGGTGGCCATGGAGCAGAGAGCAGAGAGCAGAGTAACAGCAACAGGCAACTTGATAAACATGCCTGATATATGCAGATTGGCAGAATTGCATGGGTACAATGGATTGCCTTGATGACTGCGGGGAGCTTCCTAAGGAGAGAGGGAATGGAAGTTGGGACACCATCAACCTCCATCCAATAGTGGAACCTACCTAAGTAAACCAGGGAATACTAACTAAGGCTAACTAATTATTATGACTAGAGACATAGAGGAGAGAAAAAAAAACTTTGAGGAGGTAATCTCTGGGGATCCAAGGCCGAGGTCACCTTCCATCCAGGCAAGGGATAGTTTGCTTAGTGATGGCTCTGTTGCTGCAGTTTGACAACTCAATCAAAGGGGGTGGTGGAAAATATTCCAGTTTGGAGGAAGGCTGTCACACTACCCCTCTAACGGTAAGCCGTGAAGGGTTGCAAGCGAACTCTGCAACACAGCTCCTCCAAGGCAGAAAGAGGAGAGTGATGACTGCTGAGGCACTCAGCTGGCTTACTGATCTAAAAAAAAAAAACAAGTGAACCAGAGGCAGTCATGGCGAGAATAGCATAGAAGGTGCCTTAAGCAGCTGGTGCTGCAACTAAAGTATAGCAATATATCCTCCCTTTGCAGCTTAGTCAAAATTCGACATCAAGAGGTGCCACTTTGCATAAGTGGCTAAAACTCAACCTGGAGTGAGGACATTCCCACTATAGGCCTAAGGGAAGACCCCACACCAGGCATCACATGTTCAGGATGCGGACTAGGGTGCAGAGCGAGACCATCGGCTGCGAGTGAGCTCGATCCAAATCGATGGCCATGATTAGCTAATCTCATGTAACAATGGAGCAGACCACACAAGACACTGGAAAGAATATCAGGTACTAAACAGCAAAGAAACACAGTAGGTATGGTACAGGCAGCAATGAGTAGCATGATACACATGTGTAACAATGGAAGCGCTGAGTATTGGAGACCATCACATAGGTCATATATGTTTTAAAGCAAGCTTCAGCTCAAGGTAACCTGGGCCCTTAGCAGAGCAAGGCTAGCCAACCAGCCCATCAATGAGTACCAAATAAAGGTGACAAATACTCAGAGGATTTTAGTGGTGCAGGCAGTAGCCGAACATGAGGTATTTTGGTCACATGGGGCCATGACACTTCACTATGACTCCCCAGTCCCCTGCCATAGGAAAAACAAGGAAGCAACAGTCAAGCGCTATGACACACATGCAGATTTCAAACTAGTTTACAGCAACAGCTGTAGCAGGGCTGACCTTCAGAGTATAAAGAAGCAATATACAAAAGTAGGTGAGCAGCATCCAGCAGTAATTAGCTACAGTTTCCAAAAGACTAAAAGAAAATCCAGCAAATTATAGGCCAGTAAGTTTGACATCTATACTGTGTAAAGTATTGGAGGTATAATTAAGGAGTTCCTGGACAACTTTATAAAGGAGAACAATTTAGAAGACGACATGCAGCATGGCTTTAGAAAAAAAAGGTCATGCCAGACAAATATGCGTCAATTCTATGGTAAAGTCAGCAAGGCACTGGATAGTAAAAAAATCAGTTGTAGTATTTCTGGATTTTACTAAAGCATTCGATAAACTGCCTCACTTAGAATTGATTAAAACTCTAAGAAAATGAGGCTTCCATGAAAATATCATTAGATGGATTAATTCATGGTTGACAGAGCGTAAACAAAGGGTTTTTATCAGAGGAGAGATGTCTGATTGGAGTGAGGTGACGAGCGGTGTACCACAGGGGTCAGGCTTGGGCCCAAGCTTTTTTAACATCTATGTGAGGTCACTTAAAGGAGAAGTCTCCCATAGTTTCACACCCATATTTTCCCAACTCCTTATGTGTAACTGTTGTGTTCCTCCTCTAGTTGCCAGCAGTCCTATTGCTGTCCAGATCTTGATTATAAATAAAAATATACAGCCCCCAGAAGTTATCAATGTGTTTGTCCTCCATTTTACCATCAATGCTGCTGAAGGATGATGTCATCAGAGCAACAGATAATGGTGCTGCACTAAATGCTGTTCCACCAGTAAACAGAACTCACGATGTTTGGTCCCCCACAAGAGTAATGGAGGAACTCTTTAAGTGCTGTGCACATCCTGAAGTGCAGGTCTAATAGGGACTAGGACCATATGAATGTGATTCAGCACTGATTTGACATGTATATACAGTATACCTTTAAGGAAGTGCCTGTATGAGTTGTGTTAATGTTTCTATTGGCAAAAACAGTTTACCCAATAAATGACTCTGGGTACAACAAGAGTAAGTGGCATTATATAGTTGTTTTATTATGTTCTGTGTGTGTTAGCATTCACTGTTTTGATTGACACCAGCAGTGAGACACAATCTTGTAAAACTCCCCCTTTCCCTTTGTAACTAGGCAGTCAGTGATTGGATGGCAGATGTAAGGCAATAAAGAGTTCAGCTATAACATGGAATAGTTACCAGGACATCAGCTGCAGCATATGGAATAACAGTAATCTAGTGGTTAAAGCACAGGCACAAGAACTGGGAAACTCTGGTTCAAATCCTACTAAAGTCCCTTACTCTCTAACCCTTAACAAGTTCCCCTAACCTCCTTGGGAACTGTGATGGTCCCTCAGGTCCATGACTTTAACAGTGCCCCCATTCCCATTATAAATCATTAGCAGTGATGTGAGAGCTACAGCACTTCACTTTGAAGGTACTGAAAACAAGCTGTGGCAGCCCCCCGCCTTTGTAATGTCAGCATTTGAAGTAGGATGTCCCTCACAAATCAGATGCTACACTTGAGCTGTTGTAAGTAAACAAACTAATCAGTCTCAGTGTTTGTAGTGCCCTGTATTTGCTTAGCTCATTCCTCCCATGTCATATGCATTCTGTGTCTTGGTATTTCCAGTCAGAACCCAGATATAAGGAGCATTTAAAATGTAAAACAATACACTTTATAAAGTAAGTGATCTAGCTCTCCACTCTCAGGCTGCTGAAAGAGGAGTGTATAATTTGTGCAAAGGAAGAATTCAGTCTTCTGTGATCCTTTGGGAAGCTGCTCAAGCCTACCTTGTAAATGAATCCTCTCAAGGGTGTTCACCTGGTTCACTACAGAGTGACTGACTGACTGTTCGATTGATTGATTGGTTGGTTGGTTGATTGGTTGATTAACTGATTCAGTCTACTGCTTTCCACAACATGTTGCAACTGTCTCACAGAGAGAAATGAGCAGTACATAGGAACAGCTTTTGTTTCCTGAGAATGCAATACTATTGGATATATTATTTGCTCTACATATGCAGTATTAAGGCTGCAAGTACCACTCCCTGTGTGAGTTGCATGACAGAACTGTCTTAAACCATTGCAAACTTAAACTAAAATCATGATCGACAGCATTGATACCTTTATGTTTTGTTCTGCACTCTTGCTACAGTGACATCAAGGAATGGGAGGGGCTGTATTACAAGTGACTCATTTTTATGTAAACGGAGGCTTGCTTGACATTTTACTACCTTGTGTCACAGCCTCAAACTCTAGATATGTGTTGCAACATAAGAAGTGGCTGATCTCTTATTGACATATGTACAGTACTTGATTTAATGTATAAAAAATACATCAGACATATCCAAATCATAAATATACAGGAGCCTTCTTTAAGTGTGAGCAAAACTATGTCTGAATGACTAAATTCACAGATGATTGTCGACTGGGGGCAGAAATACAAGAAAATGGGGCACTACAGGATGCACTAAACCATATTTGGGATTGGTGCGAACTGTATAAGCACCCGTTAAATGGGGACAAATGTACTATTATGCACTTGGGAAATAAAAATATAGGCTGTACATATTACATAGGTAACACACCCTTAAGGGTGGTCAGTGAGGAAATGGATTTGGGTATTACAATTACAAATGACCTTCAGTTTAAAACCCATTGTAGGACGGTAGAAGGAAGAGCAAATGGTGTCCTAAACTGTATTCTCAAGCATATTGCTAGCAGACATAGGGAGGTGATTATCCCATTGTATGGGGCACTGGTGAGACTGCTAATGGAGTATGGGGTTGGAGTATGGTCACCGCAGCAGAAGAAAGAAAAACAACTACTGGAGAGGGTGCAGAAAAAGGCTACATGATCCATTAGAGGGATGGAACATAAAAATCATGAGACTAGACTGGAGGAGCTGGATGTTTTCCCTGGAGTATAGTGTAATGCCCCAGAGTTGGGGCACCACAGTAAATAAAAGTCTAGGGGTTTACAGGTGCTCAGGGTGTCTGTGGTAGGAGTGGGCAGCAAGGCACAATAAAAAAGGGGCCCCTGTGAGCAAAGTTTCACCTCCTTGTAAGGGAAACGCTGTAAATAATAGAGAAAGTGCCTTGTGCACTTAAAATATGGTCAAAAAATATATTTTAATGCACGCTGTAAAGACAATGGCTTGGATGGAATGCTGTGCTGAGCTGCTCATGCACAGCATTCCAGTCCAAACAAACCAGAATGAGATGTTTGGATTTTAAAAAGTTAACAGTTTTCTTAGCCAGTTCCTGCCAGGCTGTGGAGAAGAGAGGACACCACAAAGTAAGGCGAAACCTGTTGTGGGCTTACCTGGTGGTTGAAACATAGAAACATAGAAACATAGAAGTTGACGGCAGATAAGGACCGCAAGGCCCATCCAGTCTGCCCATTTCTTTTTCTACCTTATAAATGTGCCATTGGCCTTTGCTCTGTCAGTGACCTATCTATTCATAGTCATTTGTATTGCTCTCTTATGCCTATCCCATGCCTGTTTGAAGCCCTGCACTGTATTCATAGCCACCACTTCTTGTGGTAAGCCATTCCATGCATCTACCACCCTTTCTGTGAAAAAGAATTTCCTCACATTCCCCCTTAATCGGCCTCCTCTAATCTCATGCTGTGTCCTCTTGTCCTGCTATTTTTCTATATTTAAACATGTTAGACTCTTTCACCTTGTTTATGCCCTTAAGGTGTTTAAATGTCTCGATCATATCACCTCTCTCCTCCTTTGCTCAAGGGTATACATATTGAGCTCCGCTAATCTGTCCTCATATGTCTTCTGATGTAGTCCCTGCACCATTTTGGTTGCCCTTCTCTGGACTGCCTCAATTTGGTTAATGTCCTTGTGAAGGTGTGGCTCCAATACTGCACGCAGTACTCCAGATGGGGCCTAACCAATGTCTTGTACAGAGGATTATTACCTCCCTCACGACTTGTGATACCCCTACTAATACACCCTAACACCCCCTAGCCTACCTACTGCTTTAGAGGTCTGCTTGGATGATTTTAGGTCATCAGTGATGATGATGCCCAAGTCTCTTTCTTCCTTTGTGACTGCCAGCAACTCCCTACCAGCCTATAAGTGGCTTCAGGTTTCTCTTCCCTATGTGCATGATTTTGCACTTCTTTGCATTAAATCCCAGTTGCCACTCTTCTGACCATTTTGCTAGTTTATCCAGATCTCTTCTCATTCTGCCCACCCCATCTGGATCATCTACTCTGTTGCAGATCTTGGTGTCATCTGCAAACAGACAAGCCTTACCTTCTAGTCCATCTCTTGCGAGGTCACTAATGAAGATGTTGAATAGGACTGGCCCCAGGCTGATCCTGAGGTACCCCACTTGTGACTTGCATCTCTTCTGACTGTATACCATTTACCACCACTCTCTGTTTTCTGCCAGTCAACCAGTTTGCCACCCAGTTGACCAACTTCTGACCCACCCCGAGCCTACCTAGCTTATTTATCAATCTTCTATGTGGAACAGTGTCAAAAGCTTTGCTGAAGTCAAGGTAGGCGACATCAACTGCCCCTTGGTCCACCACTCTGGTTACCCAGTCAAAGAAATCTATGAGATTAGTTTGACAGGACCTTCCTTTGTAAACCCATGCTGTCTTGGATCCTGTGCCCTATGGATTCCAGGTGTTGCACTATCCTTTCCTTAAGGAGTGCCTCCATAATCTTGCCCACTACTGAGGTAAGACTGACTGGTCTGTAGTTCCCCGCCTCCTCCCTGCTACCACTCTTGTGGAGCGGGATCACATGAGCCCTTCTCCAGTCTTCTGGGACCTCTCCTGTGCTCAGAGACTCACTAAACAATTCTGCTAATGGCTCTGCTAGTTCCTCCTTTAGCTCCTTAAGTACCCTGGGATGTATGCCATCAGGTCCCATTGCCTTATCTACCCTGAGCTTAGCAAGCTCTTGTAGGACCCTTTCTTTTGTGAAGGGAGTAGTGCTCACCTCCTTCCCCCCTGTGTCCATGATGCTGAGCTGAGTTGAAGCCATTTCCCTGAGGGTTTGGTGGTGTGCCTGCTCTGGGCTCCAGCCAGTGAAGACCCCGTAAAGCTTTGTTCAGTCCGTGGTGCCATCGGGGCACCGAAAGCAAAGAAAAGGGCCATTTGCCATTGTTTGGGCTGGTGACCCCGGTCATTTTATTATTTTGACCCCCCCCGAGTATTTCAAAAGTTAAATTAGGTCCCACGTTGGCAGCATAGAAGAGCCGCATCGTGACCATTTTGCTGTCGACCGTCCGAGGCCCCCAGTTGTCCTCCCAGCTGCCTGCGTGTTTCCTCCCACTGCCAGAGCACCTCCCGCCTCCCGACTGCAGTTACCTTCACCCCAGCTGGGGCGGTGAAGCAGATGGCAGCACAGAGAAGCGTGCTGGCCATCCAAATTTAAGGAGAGACATTGTTTTACTTTAATTGTCAGTGCGGTAGGCACTTGGGGAAAGCAGCCACGTGCTGCAGGGCAGTCGGGTCAGAAGGACCCTGAATTAATATTTAAGAGTGGGCAGGGAGTAGCAACGCCCATGGGGAGGGGCTAGTTAAGCCAGGGCATACGGAAGCCACTTAAATATTCATAAGGGGGTGGAATAAGGTGGAACAGAGTGGGACTGAGTGACAGCTCTCAGAAAGCTGCAGATTTAAAGGGGCCCTGACACTCTTGGGCGAATAAATTTTAAAAAGGGCTACCAGGCCCATGGGGAAAGAGGGCTACAAGGCCCAAAATAAAGTAGGGCTACCAGACCCATGATGTTAAGAGGGCTACCAGGCCCATGGAATTAAAGAGGGCTACAAGGCACAGAATAAAAAAGGGCTACCAGGCTGAGGTAAAGTGGGCACCAGGCCCACTGTAGTAAAGGGCACCAGGCCCAAGTAAAGTAAGGGCACCAGGCCCACTGTAGTAAAGGGCACCAAGCCTCAGTAAAGGAAGGGCACCAGGCCCACTGTAGTAAAGGGCACCAGACCCCAGTAAAGAAAGGGCACCAAGCCCATAGTTGTAAAGGGCACCAGATCCACAGTAGTAAAGGGCGCCAGGCTCAGTAAAGGAAGGGCACCAGGCCCACAGTAGTAAAGGGCACCAGGCCCCAGTAAAGGTAGGGCATCCCAGCCCATAGGGAATAGGGCAGCAGGTTTTTGGGCAATTAGCAGAACCAGGCTAAATAGCTGAGGCAAATACATTAGCGTGCTCAGGGGTAGCCAGATCCTAATGAAGACAGACCCACAGTGGAAAGGGTCCAACTAAGGGGTGCACAACCTGTTACAAAGTAATTATCACCTGTTGTATTGGTTCTACAAACTGTTGTGTTTTTGCATGAAGCACCTAGACTGTGTTGTATAAGATTAGGATTGTGGTCATTTGCCCCTGACAGTGAACAGTTGCCCAGAAGTGAACAATTGCCCCGGATTGTTGCAATTTGCCCCTGACTGTGAACAATTGCCCTGGAAGTGAACAGTTGCCCCAGATTGTTGCAATTTGCCCCTGACTATGAACAATTGCCCCTGAAGTGAGCAAGTGCCCTGGATTGTTGCAATTTTTCCCTGTTCCAGGAAAGTTGCCCCTGCCAGTGAACAATTGCCCCGGATTGTTGTAATTTGCCCCTACTCCAGGCAAATTGCCCCTGAAAGTAAATATTCCAGTATAATGTGCTAACAGAAGTACCATTGTGCAGAAACAGGTTCTGATTGACTCTTCAGCCTCCAGTAGCTCTTCACCATAGCAATCTTCAGCTTCCAGTAGCTCTTCACCATAGCATCTTCAGTCTTCATCAGTTATTCACCATAGCAATCTTCAGTCTTCATCAGCTCTGCACCATAGCAATCTTCAGTCAGCAGAAGACTTCAGCGATTTCTTGTCCTTTCGTCCACCAAAGTTGATATCAACGTCCTTTGAGTAGTTGTGGCTGCTGGTTCCTGATCAGCTTGAAAGAAGGACGACTGTAAAGTTTCTCGTCTATCCCTCACAGATGTCCGCCGGTAGACAAGTCCATCATAGCCAAGTGTGTTCATGGCCGCCGTTTCTTATTTTGTTCTCCATCTGTGTGGAATCCTAACCTTCACCTTTCACCTCTTCTTGCCTGTGTCATCCTGCATCGCCAGAGCAATCATCAGGGTAGCAGCTCGAGTCTGGTGGTTCTTCAAGTGGATCTGTCACCAAAAGCATCCCAGCAGTTCTTCTTCTTCATCTTTGGTAGTCCTTCTTCTGGATTCTTCACCAAGTTTGGTGTTCATTTGGCAGCCCTAGTCGAGGGTAGGTGCCAGGGAAACCGCAGCAGTTCTTCTTCATCCTTGGTGACTCTGGTCAAGGATTAGTGCCGAGGAGAAAGCAGCAAATTTCTTCTTCCGTGGCAATCCCGCAGATGGATCCCTTGCCACGTTTTGGTTCTTCAACCTTGGCAGCCCAGTTTGAGGGTTTTTGTGCCAAGAAAAGAGCATTTCCTCAGTTAGTCTGTTCACGCTCTTGTTTTCTGGTAACCCTGGAGAGTGGGTTGGCTGATGCCTAGGGTCTGTTTACCAATCTCTCCATTCCCTGTTTGCGACTTCTCATAGGTCTCCTAGTGAGCTTGGTGCCAAGCAAGAGTTTTCCCCTTCCTCTTGACCCCTATTCTTCAGTTGTGCACGAAGACAATGGACATCTTCATCCTCATCTTATGGACTAATTGACACTGTGAGACTGTTTGCTGATTGTATTTGGTATACTTATCACATGGTATGATAAAGTATAAGGTTCTCTTAACACATAGAGCTCTGAGTAGGGAGTTGACAGAGTTATAGATAAGAATACTGTAGAGTGATCTTAGGTTGATGTACATATAGAGAAATAGAGTGGCAATTGTTAGCTATTATCTATAAGTTAGAGTTATTCCCTGACTTTCCCTTTTGACCGGGTCTACCTTTCCCTGGTGCAAACAAAAGCCTGCTGGGCATCAAACTTCAGATTGTCTCCTGCCTCTCCTTAAAGGGCATTTCTTGGCACCCAACCTAATTCGGACCACAGGGTTGTCTCGCCATTCTACCTGCTTGAGGCGATGCTGGGTGTGCAGCTGAGACAGGAGTTCTTCTAGGATAGAATCCCAGTTGATAAGAGCTCCGCACCGTTATGTCATCACCATCGTAGCACATCACAATAGGAGACTTAGTGGGGACATGTGCCTACTGCATAAAGCATGTTCAGATGAGAAACTTCAGGAAGAATTGGGATTAAGACTCAACAAATCAATGTATAGCACTAGATCACACTACCTCCAGCTTAGGGGAGATAAATGTAATACCTGGAGGCGTAAATGATGGTTTACTGAGAGAGTGATATCACCCTGGAATTCACTGCCTGAAAATGTAATTACTCAAACGTCGATAGAAAATTTTAAACATAGCCTAGATGCGTTACACACAAAGGGGCATAGTTATGTTCATGGGGAGCAAAATGGACTAACCATCTTTAAAAGCTCTGTACTGACCTATGAGACCTATAAGACCTATGAAAAGAAACAAACAAGGCAAACACAAGGACAGGAGCAGGAAGGAAAGCAGAACACAGAGAAGCAGGGAGCAGCTGGAGGCCAGCAATACAAACCAAAACAGGAGAGCAGAAAACAGAAGTCCAGCACAAACCATGCAGAGTCCAAGCAAGCACATAGGGCGGGTGGGGGCAAAACCCCAGCAGGCCCCAGGAGTGAAGACAGACTGACAGAGCCTCCGGCTGCAAAGAAAAAAGTGCATCAGAAAGAGGCTGGGAGGAACTGCTTATATAGCTCAGGAAGGGGGAGTGGCTGGCTGCTTGGCCATTGAACTACATGCATAACCTTTCAAAAAATAAGGAGGCAATACTGACCATTTATTGAGCTCTGAATATGGCTTAGTTAATATGGGTGGGTAATTGTGCTGATTTAGAGTGGATAACTTGACTAGTATGTGACCCCTAGATATTTGACTTGGAGTTGATCCCATTTGAACTGGCAGTGTTCACGGATCTCTGATGGAGGGTAGTAGTGGACATGGAGGCAGTTGTCTTGTCAGTATTGAGTTTATACCCTGACAGCTCACTGTATTGATGAAGGGTTGTCCATAAGGAACCCAAGGAATTAGTTGGGCTGGTCAAATAAATTAGAAAGTCATCAACGCAGAACGTTTACTTGTGTTCTTTACTTTGATGTGCAGTACCTATATTATCTTGATGTTGCCTTATGGTTTGTGCTAGAGGCTCCATGGTCAATATGAATAATATTGCAAATAATAATGGGGACATTGGGCAGCCCTGATGTGTTCCCATAAACAAGCCCAATCTGGAAGTTAGCCTGAAGCATGGCTTGGGGGCTGTGATATAGCTCTCTGATAGGTGCTATGAATTGTGTGCAAAAGCCAAAACAGTGGAAGGCACAATATGGAAACTTACACAGCACCTAGTAAGAAGCTTTATCCGCATCCAGGCTCAGGAGCAAAATGGGTAGCTGAGTTCTGGATACATACTGGAGCAAATTTGTCATTCATTTGATGTCCTCGGTCTGATGCTGCATTATAAAACTAATCTGATCTGGATTTATTATGTCTGGGAAAATTTGTTCTAATTGTTTGACCAGTATAGCAGTGTTTAACTTATAATCTAGAGTTAATGTGGATATTGATCTGTATGATTCTGGTTTGGTTGGGTTTTATTTGACTTCAGGATGGTAGAGACAGTAGCAGTTTGCCAAGATGAAGGAGGGCTGCACCCCATTGTGTTGCTGAGTAGGCTTTCAAAAGAGGAGGAAAGGAATGTCTTTACATACCTTCAGGAGTTCCACTGGAAAACCATCAGCTCCTGGACATTTCCCTGTCTTTGTACATACCAGAGCAGCCTCCACTTCCAGATGAGAAGTTGGGGTGATTAATCTCTGAATTTGTTCCTCTGAGACTTTGGGAAGCTGAAGAGGATCAAAATAATTTCTGTAGATCTGTAACTCTGGTTCCGTGCCCTGCTGGTAAAAGGCAGCACAGTATTCAGTTAAAACTTTGAGGATTTGCAAAGTCTTGCAGACTTCTAGGTTTGTTACTGGGTCAGTTAATTTAACTATGGTGGCATCTGACCTGTGTTTGCAGAAGTGAAATGGCAATAATTTTGTTTCCCTGGGGCTCTTGTGATAATATTTCCTGGTTTATATATAGCAGAACCAGTTCAGTTTTAGTATTTAATATGTTTTCAGGCCTATGTTGGATTTTTTTTATAAGCAGGAGTAAGGTTAAATCCCTCTGCTGGTGTGCCAATTGAAGAAATTCAAATTTTTCAGGCAACTGCAGCTGCTCTGTTTCTCTTTCTTTTTTAGCCCTGAAGGCAAGTGCTATGATCTCTCCTCATAACACTGCTTTGAGAGTGTCCCACATGATCACTGGGGAAATATCTGGGAATTGGTTTTGTTGCAAAGTGATAGGAATTTTTATGTTTGCTTGCGCGCATGAGCAAGAAACATGATGTGACAGCTTAGGAGAGAAGCGGGTTGTGGCGGCGCGGCAATGTTACAGCCAAGGGAGGCACTGCATTTGGGGGCTTGGTACTGGTGGACTAATGGAGGCACAGTGTGCTGATGACACTGGTCTCCAAAAAGTGCACCAAGTTGTATCATTTTCACTGCAGCAATCAGGGGCCGCCTCATCATTGCAGCATCAGTCATTGTGCTGCAATGAGGGAGTGACCCGTCATTGCAGGGCGGAACGGTAGCTAGCCTAATACTGTTTGTGAACATGGCAGGTGGCTTGCCTACATTCACAAACAATATTAAAGCACCTTCCCATGCCGGGAGTGCTCAATCCCCTTGGCATGTGCCCCAAACAATCTTTGTTGCTGACGGGGCCCCAATCCCCACTGGCTTCAGTGCCCGCAATATTTATTTAGCCGATGGGGGGCCACCCCGTCGGCATGATGTCCCCCATTTTCTTGTGTGCCGACGGGGGTGCCCAACCTCGCCTAGCAGCTGCCCCTGAAGAGATATCTCTTGGCATGCTGGGAGCCCACCCAGCATGCCAAATGCCCCTGTAAAATTGGAAACCGTCCCACATTGTCTTTTTATTTTTTTCCCTGTAAAGAAAAAAACGGTCACTCACGGTCTGCTAGACCCACCTCCCGCAACCCACACCCACCCACTGTGTACCCTGCCTCCCCACACCTCCCCTCACCCCATACTTACCTCCAGAGTCTGGTGCGATGATCTTCGGTGGACTGGGAACACGTCTGCAGTCTTCAAAGCTGACTGCGAACTGAGGAAATGCCAGTAAACTGTATAATATAATAAATAGGGTTTTTTCAACTTTGCTGCATATCTCAGGCATTTGTTGGAATTTTGACACCAAATTTTCAACATGGGGTTTTTGGAACCCCTCCTCATGAATTCTGTCACTGTCATGGCATTACTCGGGGCCAAAAGGTGATTTCACGGTCACTGCGCAAAATCACCTTTCGGGACTGATTAACAAAATGACAGTGCCAGTATTCATAAGGTGGGCTCTCAAAAAGCCTATGTTGCAAATTTGGTGAAAGAAATTCCTAGGAAATGACTGTTTAACGAGTGTGCATTGCGCAGCTCCTACGCACACTCATAAGTTCACGAATTTGTAACATTTGCATCCCATATTTTCAACATTGCCATTTTATCACACCTACTTATGAGCAGTACAGCTGTAATTTTTCACATCTCACCCAAAATGTGTTTCTGAGCACGTAGCGCACAATGGCGCAGTCAGTGTGTGAAATCAATGTTTGGGACAGATTAAGAAAATCACAGTGACACTGTTCATGAGCAGAGGTCTTAAAATGGCTATGTTGAAAATTTGGTGAAAAAATTCCTAAAAATGACTGTTTTACGAGCGTGCGTTGCGCAGTTCATACACACGCTCGTAAGTGCATGAATTTTTGATATTTGCAGTCCAGAATTTCAACAGTGCCATTTTACCACACCTACTTATGAGTAGTACAGCTTCAATTTTGCACTTCTTGCCCAAAATGTGTTTCTGTGCATGTAGCGCACAATGGTGCAGTTGGCGTGTGAAATCAATGTTTGGGACAGATTAAGAAAATCACGGTGACATTGTTCATTACCAGAGTTCCTAAAATGTCTATGTTGAAAATGTGGTGAGAAAAGTTCATAAAATGACTGTGTTACGAGCGTGCATTGCGCAGTTTCTACGCACACGTGTACCTTTACACATTTGCAATATTTTCACTCCAGATTGCCAACACTGCCATTTGCTCACACCTTCTTATGAACAGTACAGCTGTCATTTTTCACATCCCAGCCCAGATGTGTTTTTGCACTTCCGGTGCAGACAAGCGTGGTCATTGTGGGAAATCCATGTTTGGGACAGATTAGGAAAATCACACTGACACTGTTCATTAGCAGAGGTCCTAAAATTGCTATGTTGAAAATTTGGTGACAAAAGTCCATAAACTAACTGTGTTACGAGCGTGCATTGCGCAGTTTCCATGCACGCTCATAACTTCGCATATTTGCAATATTTTTACGCCATATTTTCAACATTGCCATTTTTCTGCACCTCCTTATGAACAGTACAGCTGTCATTTTTCACATCCTGGCCGAAATCTGTTTTTGCACTTCCGGCACAGAATAGCATGGTCGCTGTGGGAAATCACTGTTTAGGACACATTACAAAAATCACAGTGACACCGTTCATTAGCAGAGGTCCTAAAATGCCTATGTTGAACATTTGGTGATGAAAGTCCATAAAATGACTGTGTTATGAGTGTGCATTGCGCAGTTTCCATGCATGCTTATAACTTTGCACATTTGTAATATTTTCACACCAGATTTTCAACATTGCCATTTTCCCACACCTCCTTATGAACAGTACAGCTGTCATTTTTCACATCCTGGTTGAAATGTGTTTTTGTAGTTCCGACATAGAATACCGTGGTTGCTGTGGAAAATCAGTGTTCAGGACACAGTAACAAAAATTACAGTGACACTGTTCATGACCACAGTTCGTTGAATGCCTATGTTGAAAATCTGGTGATGAAACTCCATAAAATGACTGTGTTACGCGCATGTGTTGTGTGGTTTTTCACGTATGCTCAGAAGTGCAAGCATTTTTAATATTCCCACTACACATTTTCAACATTGCCATCTCTTCATACCTCCCTATGGATGGTACAGCTGTCATTCTTCACATCCTGCCCAATCTGTGTTTTCGTACATGTGGTGCAGAATGGCACTGTCACTGTTGGAAGTCAGTTTTCAGGACACATTGACAAAATCACACTACCACTGTTCATGACAAGAGGTCCCAAATGCTTTGATGAGATGGGGTCACAAAAAGGCCATGTTCAACATTTGTATGGTGAATACCAACAAATCCCTGGGGCATTACGGTTTCTAACCATAACGTCCTACCTTGTACAGATAGACAGGCATCGGGGTATGCCTTTGGATTGCCACCTGTACTGCTCATGCCATCCCCCCCCAGCCACTGACAGGTATCAAGGTACAGTGGCGTGAAAAAGTATTTGCCCCCTTCCTGATTTTCTCTATTATTGCATATTTGTCACACTGGATGTTTTCAGGTCTTTAGACAAAATATAATATTAGATAACGGGAACCTGAGTGAACAAATAACACTTTTTTTTTTTACTTATTTCATTTATTTAATGAAAAAAGTTAACCAACACCAACTGGCACTGTGTGAAAAAGTAATTGCCCCCTAGTTAAATCAACCCAATTAAAGGGATAATTAGAGTCAGCTGATTGAACACAGCCAGGCTTGATTACAGCCAGCCCTGCTCAATATAAACCTACTTATTTTGACCCTTACCATCAGAGTCATGTTGCCAGCACAAAGATTCAACAAGCACATTATGCCATGATCAAAGGAAGTTCCTGAAAAGATCAGAAAATAATTTTAGCCCTCTATCAGTCTGGAAAGGATTACAAAGCTATTTCTGAGGCTCTGGGACTCCATCAAACCACAGTGAGAGCCATAATCTCCAAATGGAGAACACTTGGAACAGTAGTGAATCTTCCAGGAGTGGGCGGCCTGCCAAAATTACTCCAAGGCGCAGGCGTAAAATCATCCAGGAAGTCTCAAAGGATCCTAAAACAACATCCAAAGAACTGCAGGCTTCTCTTGCCTCAGCTAACGTCAGTGTTCATGACTCCACAATCAGAAAGAGACTGGGCAAAAATGGGCTTCATGTGAGAGTAGCAAGGAAACCACTGCTAACCAAGAAGAACATAAACGCCGCTCTCATTTGCCAAGAAGCACCTGGATGATCCACAAGCCTTTCGGAAAATGTTCTATGGACAGATGAGTCCAAAGTGGAACTTTTGGACGACATGGATCCCATAATGTCTCGTAAAGCAAACACAGCATTCCACAGTAAGAACACCATACCAACAGTCAAACATGGTGGTGGTAGTGTGATGATGTGGGATGCTTTGCTGCCTAAGACCTGGATGACTTGCCATAATTAAAGGAACCATGAATTCTGCTCTGTACCAGAAAATTCTTAAGGAGAATGTCTGGTCATCCTTCCGTCAGCTGAAGCTGAAGCGTAGTTGGGTCATGCAGCAAGACAATGATCCAAAACACAAAAGCAAGTCCACATCAGAATGGCTAAAAGAAGTAAAATTAAAGTTTTGGAGCGTCTAGTCAAAGTCCAGACTTAAACCCAATAGAGATGCTGTGGAGATTCCTGAAACGAGCAGTTCATGCTCGAAACCTACCAAATGTTACTGAATTAAAGCAGTTCTGCGAGGAAGAGTGGGTTAAAATTCCTCCACAGCGATGTGAAAGACTGATATTGAATTATAGGAAGTGTTTGGTTGCAGTCATTGCAGCTAAATGTGGCATAACCAGTTATTAAGTGTAAGGGGCAATTACTTTTTCACACAGTGCCAGTTGGTGTTGGTTAACTTTTTTTCATTAAATAAGTGAAACTAAAAAAAAAAACAAGTGTTATTTGTTCACTCAGGTTCCCTTTATCTAATATTACTTTTTCTCTAAAGACCTGAAAACATCCAGTGTGACAAATATGCAATAATAGAGAAAATCAGGAAGGGGGCAAATACTTTTTCACGCCACTGTATACCTTGGACTTTTTGTCCCAAGACTTCACTCCATTCTCCTATGCTGCACCCATTTCAATGTACAGTATGTCCTTATAGAATGGGGTGACTGTAAAGCCAAACACCCTAAGGCACAGCTCAACACGTGTCGGTGTCTGCAGAATAGGGTGAGGTGAAATGGCTTGGGTGATGACCTAAAATCTTACCCCAAATCCTGTCCATCTCTACAGGATGGAGGTGGGGTTCATGTGAAGTTCGGTACTTCACTGCCATTCCTATTCTGCATCTGTCTTAACTCCTGCATTTCTAATGCTAATACCAGCAAGCAAACATTCGGCATTGACACATGCCTGTTTTTCCTGTAATGGTTCTTTAAATTTTAGGTCATTAAGAAGTCCTAAATTAATTATCCAGCTAGTTTGCTTTGGTTCCTGGTTTACAGCCAGGGCTATGGTTTTTGGAGCATGATCTGATAATAAAATTTGTCCAGTCATACAGTGCTTACTTTTTGTTACATGTTCCATTGCTATAACAAACAAATTCTGGCCAGAGCTGATAGGGCTGCAGGAGCTCTGTGGTGGTCTTGAGGGCCCTCGGTTGCTTCGCCCTCCCCCCCTAGCCGGACCCCTGCAGACTCGCCTCCCGCAGGGAAAAAAGGAACAGCTGTGGTGGTTGTGAGGGCCCTCGATTGCTTCGCCTCCCCCCAGCCAGATCCCTGCAGACTTATCTCCCCGCAGGGAAAAAAGGAACAGGTATGCACACAAGGAGCTCAGCTGCGCCTACCTACTTCAGTGGACTGCTGCCAGTGGAGGCCCTGCCACCTCCACCACCGCCCTTGGTGAGCATCTACTTATATAGCTGAGATCACATGAGCTGCAGAACCTATCAGCTCAGTTTACCATTTGCAGGTTCTCAGTTTCCTCCATTAGCGGGCGCATCTCACATCTCTTGTTCTCTCTAATCCACATCAGCTGGCTAAATAGGCAGGACATTTTGTCCCTTCACATTTCTGGCTGCAGTTTCCGTCATGCCAGAGCAGGCAGTAGGAAAAGCCTGCAAAACAACTCTTGCAAAACAAGCATAGCTCGCTGCAGCCCTGCCCTGTCTAGATTGGTGACTCGTGGCAACAAACTGCTCTGAACCTAAATCATACTGTGCTCAGCCTGCTTCACTCTCCTCTGAACCCCCAGAGGTGGCCAAACATTATTGAATATACTTAGCCCCTTTCTTAACCTGATCCCTGCCTGTAGTCTCCCGGCACATTATCTGACCAAATCAACTACAGCTAAATTTGCTGGGTGATTCTCACTTAGCACACTTACTTTCTAACCTAGCCGACTGGTGCTGAGGTTACAGCCCGAAACCTACTTCCAACTCCCTCATATACATAACTCATAATGCTGCCCCCACAGTGGGAAGAGGTAAAGGGTCTAAAGATTGCCCACCTCAATATACGGAGCATCCTTGCCAATCACTCAGATCTAATGGCATGGGTCACCTACTACAAACCTGACATCCTTGGGGTCTCCGAAACCTGGCTCAAACCTGCGCACCCCAAGTCTGTCTATGCTCTCCCTGGCTACCTTGCGGTTAGACAGGACAGGGCAGGCAACAAGCGTGGTGGTGGGTTGGTGCTCTATTACAAATCTTATCTAAAAGTGACTGACGTACCACACCCTACTCCCCCTCCTTTGAGTTTATACATGCCCTCCTTCTATTAGGTAACACTAAGAAGCTTCACCTCGCTTGTGTATACAACCCCCCAAAAGGTGGTGTTCGTGGGCTCTCCTACCTACTTGACTGCCTTAATCCCAAGGTGAGGCCTAGTGAACTCCTAATGTTTGGGGACTTCAACCTTAACTGGCTGAGTGGGAATGCAAAAATCTATGAACCCCTTCTATCTGGCCTTGCCCTCAGCCAACTTATTACCAAACCCACCAGACCCTCCTCCTCCGGGGAAAATGGCTCTCTGCTTGACTGGATGCTGTGTAATAGGCCTGACCGAACTACCACCTCAGGCCTCCTCCCCGATTCGACCTCAGACCATTGCCCTACATACTCCATCTGGAAGGTTCAAAATTCCAGGGTTCCACCAAAAGTCTTACAGATGAGAGATTACTCAAACTTTGACCTAAACAACTTCCATACTGACCTCAACCTGACAGACTGGTCCTCGGTATATGCAGACTCGGACCCCTTGGTTGCTCTAGACAGCTTCCTGACCATATTCACCTCACTACAAGACAGACATGCCCCACTCATTAAAAGAAGAGTGAGGGGCATGGTCGCTAAATGGTTACAAGGAGAACTGTTTGCCCTGATGAAGCTCAGGGACTAAAGTTGGCTAACATACAAAGCCTCTGGGAACAGATCAGACTTCGAGGTCTACAGGGAGCTTAGAAATTCATGCAAATGGGCAATCCGCTCGGCAAAGAGTGATTTCTGCAAAGCATCCCTTGAAGTGTCTGCCAAGAATCCGAGGAGTTTCTGGCACACTATAAAGTACACGGTAAATGGTCCGGCCTGCCAGCAGATCCCTGACCTGCAAATAAACGGAGACAGTTGCAATAATCCCCAAACGATAGCTAATGCATTCAATGACCTGTTCTTGGACTTATCTGATTGTACCTCTGTGCCTTCAATTTCTAAGGATATGGGTTCTGCTCCGGCTGCTCCTGGTGCTCCACCCAATCCTCCCCTCCCTCCCTTTTACTTTAAGTCTGTCTCCTTCAAAGAAACCCAGAAGCTTCTAGTAGGTCTCTCCCCTTACTCCAGTGCTGGGCATGACAACCTTGTGCCCAAACTGCCAAACCTTCTTGGCCCGCCCGATCTCCCATATTCTAAACTCCTCGCTCATGACGGTGTCTGTACCTCCCATTTGGAAGGTGGCCCGTGTGACCCCTGTCCTCAAGCATGGCACTCCCAAATTACTTAAGAACTATCGACCCATAGCGATTCTATCTGCAGTCAACAAACTGCTCAAGAAAGTAGTGGCCTCCCAGATTGCTCTTTTCCTCCAAACCTGTGGCCTTTTCCCCCCTGAGCAGCATGGGTTTCTGAAAAGGACATAGCACCTCCACTGCCCTAGCACAGGTCACCTCCAACATTAGAACTGCGACTGATCAAGGCAAACTCACTGGGGCTGTCTTCATAGACCTATCCAAGGCCTTCGACCCTCCTGGGCTCTGCTCTTCAGTCTTTTGGTCTCTTCCCCCCCTCCCATCCCAGCCTGGTTCTCTGACTATCTCTCGGGTAGGAAACAGTACACAAAGTTCCAAAATGCCATATCCATCCAATCACCAGTAGCCTGTGGGGTACCTGAGGGGTCAGTCCTTGGTCCCTTCCTGTTTTCCCTCTTTATAAACCAGTTGCCCTCCATCCCACCCTTTGGACAAGTTACTCTATATGCTGACGATATGGTGCTCCTTGCCAGTTCACAAAGTATTGATTACATTAACTATGGACTCAACTTGGATTTCAGTCGCATCCAGTCCTGGCTCAAGGCAAGTAAGCTGGTCATCAACCTTCAGAAGACACAGGCAATGTTATTCAGCTCCCTTCCCAAGGTGAGAGTGTGCCCGGTCGTGCTCAGGGTCGATGGCACTGACGGCACCCCTTTGAAGGTGGTGGAATCGTTTAAGTACTTGGGGGTGACTCTTGACTCACAAATGGATCTCACTCTGCACATACTTCACTCATGTAAGGCAATCAACTGCAAACTAGGACTTGTGTACAGAGCAAAAAGTTGCCTCACCCCAGCTGTCAGACTTGCCTTGGCAACAGGGGTCTTCCTCCCCTGGCTTTGTTACGGGCTTACCTCCTTCATGAATGCCCCCAAAGCCTGGATCTCCAAATGGGACACCTCATATAACAACATATGTCGATTCACCCTATCAGCCCCTCGTCTCACCCATCAGTGTTTACTTTACTCTAGACTGGGTTGGCTTTCCCCAAGCAACCATCGCTCATTTGTTATGGGCAACTTTACGTATAACATCATCCGATCATCTACTCCTCCAGCACTTTCTGACCTCCTCCAGCCTGTCCCTTCTGGCTATCAGTTGACATCCACTGAATCCCAAGCGCTGATGGTTCTGAAGATGGACTCCCTTGCGGCAGATCGAGCATTTGCAGCTCTTGCCCCAAAAACCTGGAACCTCCTACCTCCTCACATAAGAACTGCCTCCACCCACAGTTGTTTCAGGTCCTCCCTTTGGGATTACCTAAAACAAGCCTCAAGCTGCCTCTGTCCCCTGTAGTCCCTCCCTCCATGAAGTGCCTGAAAGTAAAAAAAAAAAATTCCTGGCTGTGGGCGTGCACTTATTCCAAAAATAAATAACAAATAAATATTCACAAATATTGTTGCTCCTGACACTGGCTCTAATTTTTCCTGGCTGCCCTCCCTGGGTTGTTCTGCCTCATACTAAACTGCACTAAAATTGTTCTCTGCCTATTACCTGACTGTAGATGATTGCTTATACCTGTCTGTACCTTGCCTGACAGTTGGACCCAAGTCTTTGTACTTTGTTTCGGCTGGTCCTTCTTGCTTGTATTCTGACTGTACCTTTGTGTATCGTGATGCTAGCCTCTGTACTGTTATTGCTTGTATCTCTGTAACTCTCTTGGGTCGCACCTGAAAATAGGCATGTGACTGTCTAGTGTGCTTACCTGGTAAACAAAAGCTAAATAAATAAATAAAATCCTTAGGATATGAGGAGGCTCATAAAGTTACAACTGGCAATAAAGGTAATGAAAAGTATAACATCAAACCTGATATTAACTAACCACAAGGCATATTTTCAACAGTTGGTTAGTAGATGAAAATATTAAAAAATACTTTATATATAAACCACAATAGCAGTAAATATAAATTTATATCGAAGTCCATTTTGCACATGTTGGGGTGAAGCACTGAGAATATAAAATGTTTAGCTGTTCATCCGTATACATTCCTTCTCTTGAGAGACATTTTCTCTTGCTCTGTGGATCCAATGAACTCAATACAAAACACATGTGTCAGGCATGTATTCTAAAAAACAATAAAAAGCAGGACATTATTATATCAGATGGTCACTTTGTCATAATCATACTGTAATACAATAACAAAAAAAATACACTTCTGTTGCAAAGTATGTCTGCCATCTTTATATACAGGAAATAAAGATTGTCTATAGAAATCATTCACACCTGGGCTATAGTGAGCCCCCAAGGTATAGATCCATTATGGTTGAGCATCTGATATAATAATGCCCTACATTTTATCTAATGTTTTTGAATAGATTCCTGATATTTGGAATCATTGTACTGCAGAGTTCATTGGTTCCACAGTTCTAAAGAAAATGTCTCTCAAGAGAAGTGACATATAAATGAATACCTGACAATTTTATATCCTCATTGCTTCACTCCAACATCCACAAAATGGATTTCTATATGGTTTATAGTTCCTTATATTGTAGTTTATATGTAAAGCTTTTTTCATAATTACATGCACTAACCAACTGTGAAATATGCCTTTTGGGTAGTTTAAACCAGGTTTGATATACTTTTCATTACCTTAATTGTTGGTTGTAATTTAAGTGCTTCCTCCTATCCTGAGGATGCATCATACTCATTATTTTAAATGTTTTATTTGTACGCATCACTGGTGATGAGTAATATAATAACCAGATACAATAGTGCTACAAATATAGCATAAGGAAAAAACAGTGATGTCCGAGTGGCGTACCACAGACAGAGACAGGGATTAAACAGTGCTGTGCAGTAAGCACTACCCAGGTCACTGTCCGTAGTACTACGAAGAAGACAAGGGCTGGGAAATCAAAAATGGTGGATGAGCTGCTCCTATGGCAGAGAGGACTGAGACATGGAGCTGCTTGGCCACAATGGTGGTGGAGATCAGGGTTCTAATGTGTTTATTTAGTTTTTGTTGACCGGGTAAGTGTACTAGACAATTCCTGCCTATTTTCAGGCACGACCTGGGGGAGGGGGATACAGATGAATGCCAACTGACCATTGAACCAGATTAAGCTGTTGGTGGTATTTCTAGTGAATGAGGGAAATTTGGCCAGGACACTGGGGAAATTCCCCTACTCTTTTTCAATAAGTGCCATGGGATCTTTAACATCCACCTGAACTACCACCAATCCAGACAGATGGGACCTCGGTTTAACATCTCATCCGAAAGACGGCACCTCAGAAGTGCAGCACCCCTCTCATGCTGCACTACAGTGTCAGTACTGGGATATTAACCCAAGTGCCAGATGTGGGAACTGAACCCACAGCCCTCCGATCTCCTGCCTCAGAAGCGAGTGTGCTACCTACTGAGCCACTGACACTGCTAATCCTGGCATTCAAAATTTAGTTTTTCTCCCGTAATCCAACTCCAATTTAGAGTTGATAATTTTAGTTAGGGGGGGATGGGGGGGCAGAGACCCCATTAAAAATAAGTGTTTGGACTGGTAGCAGTTGTCAGTGTCCTTTGTGACCACTACCAGTGGCATTGCCTTTACTTGCCACATTTGTTCCTGCCACTGTTCTGCATAGTGCTGTATGGAAGGTGCTGTTATTGACAGCGCTGTTCATACATGTGCTATTCAGACTCAGTGACAGATAATATAAGGGCATTTTGGCACTACATTACTATCTCTGATAAAACTTTGCTTCTAGAGTGAAACATTAGTTGTTTTTGCCCCAACATGGCATAGCATTGCTCCCTGCTATTCATTGCACTGCTGCACTTTTGTTGCTTTTAGTATTCATCCTATGAATTTCCATATGCTTTTCAATTAAGCGGGTTAAAGTTTTACTGATAACTATGGAATAAGATTGCTTTTTATTTGATGTACAAGTGGTAAGTATACTAATGTGCAATAGTACAATGAATAGCAGGGAGCAATGCTGCAATAGATTAATGCAGAAAACAACTAATGTTTCTTTGTAAAATATCACTGTAGATGGGCTCCCATTGTCTGCTTACTTTTTTTCATTGACAGTTGGACCGGGGGGGGGGGTGACTGGACACCTAGTGTTAGAATGGAAGATTGGCAGCACTGGGATTTGGCTGGCATTGTTTGCTTACTTTTTTCATTTACTGTCTGACTCTAGGTTTAGACACTTGGTGTCAGAATTGGGGAAGTCTGGTGGCACAGGGTTGAACAACAAGTGACTACTTGCTTTCATTTTATTTTACCATCCTACCCCATAATTGGGCACCCGGTGTTGGGGCAGGAGTGGCACTGAGGTTTGACTCTTGGTGACTGCTTAGCTGCCTGAATCAGGAGTCACTCAGCCAGCTATGCCCACCAAACCAGAACTGCATTGCTATTGCTTGCAAGCTACAGCACAGAAGCCCCCAACCCAATAATATAGCTAACCTTAAAAGAGCTGTACTATGCTGTGCTTTTTTCATAAAATACTAGAGCAGTCGGATCGGTAGTGAGAGAGTGCAACACCAGCTAGCCACCCTGCCCAGCAAGTAGCTGCAGTACAGAGTCAGACTGTCAAGTAAAAGTCCTGCCAGCAGCAAAAACAGCCAGGAAAGAAAGCACCTGCAGAACCAGAGTGACAGGGTTCTGACTGCTTGTGCCTCTCCGTTAAGGTAAGTGGATGGGTTTATTTGAAAATGTCTCAGTACTGTGAGGAGAGGAGGGGAGAGATGCAAACAAAAGAATGCATGGCCCTTGATCACCTGGCCTGCCACTGCAAGTGGCCAATCCATTGAAGACAATTTTGGTAGGTGGAGATCTGCTGTAAAGGGTTGGGCTGGCCATTTCTTTTTGTTCGGGCAATGGGGAAGGCTTTACTTGTCCTGCCCCGGGGGGAATAGCTTTGCTCTTACTGATGGGAGGGGGGCTCTGATTCTCCCAGCTTGGGGTGGTGAGGTTGGCCCTGTTTCTTTTGACTTGGGGGAAGGATATCTCCCTGTTTCTCCTGGCTTGGTAGTGGCCCTGCGTTTCCTGGCTTGGGGTGGTCCTATCTTCTGGGTCATGTGGCCCAGCTTCTCCTGCTGGAGAAAGCAGGGGGCAGAGCCATTCCCACTACCCAAGCTAGGAGAAGCAGAGCCATCCATACCAAGCCAAGAGAAGCTGGGTCATCTGTACCCCCAGCCCCAAGACGGGAGAAGCAGGGCCATACCCTGTAAAAAAATAAAATGGAATTTGCAATTTTATTTTTAGAAACATAACATTCATCATTAGTTCAAATACTCCAAGAAGCAAGCATGAATATGCACATATGCTTTTCCACTTGAGTTACAATAGGTGCCCTGGCTGCAACTGTAGTGCCTAGCCAGTGCCCTGGTAACCAAGGGAAGCTGGAGCTGCCACTGTTGCTAGCCTTACATGCTGTGAAACATGATCAAATAGAAATAAAAAATGTAAATGTGGAGGTGGACATTGGACAGAAAAATTAAATAAAAGAGGCAAGAAATTTGCAAAAAACTGCAAAAACAAAATGCCTTTATAGTGTATGGGGGAATGCGGTTGTGTGTGGAAATCCATACACCGCAAAAGGTCATTCTGCTTCAGTAGTGATGTCATCACTAACGGAGAATGACTTTTCATTATCCGTTAGTGAGGACATCACAATGCAATCACCTGCACCAGCACCGTCAATAGGAGGGGTGGTTGGTGACTTCTGCACGCAAGCTGGAGAGACCAGGAGTGTGGGTCTCCAGCGAGAAACGATGGTCACAAAAACCCAGAAGTGATCCTGTATTTTGGGGCACCATACATTATATAGAACAGTGTATGGCCTCCCAAACAACTTAGCAACTCTTCCCCGTTGTGTTTTCTATGACGGCAGAGGGACCTCTTGAGCTTCGTTCTCGAGGTCATCAGCCATCATAGAAAACACTTGGGTGAAGAATTGCCTTGTTGTGTATGGGTGGCCATAAACTATCCTATATATAGCGTATAGTGGAATGCTGTTATGCATGGAATTCCATGCCTGGAATATGCTTGTTCTGCTGCACTAGTAACATCATTATGTTGTTCTGCTGCAGTAGTGATGTCACTACTGCAGCAGAACCACTTGGGATGTTAGCACATTGTTGCTGTCCTCTAATTCTGTGGTAAGACAGTATTCTAAAACCTCTAGAGACTTCACAAGTCAGTTTAATTATGGGAAAAAAAAAAACACAATGCCCACATTTCACATAATACTACTATACACTATAAAAAGTACAGGATGAGCAACTTTATACACAACCAGTGTGTTCTGCCACAGAAGGGTTCTAATTCTCTCTGACCTCAAGAGCGATGCACACAAGAAGGCTGAAGATTAATGACCAGCATAATCAAAGGTTAAGACTCAAATGTATTGCAAGGTAATCTGAGAAAAGGCTTGTAACTACATTAACTATCTAATTATTATAAATATCTTAGTTTTAAAGAAACATTTTGCAGGAAATCAATGCATATAGTACAAAATCGGGTAAATATGCTAGCGTGCAGGAACAGAAGTGCCACTGAAAAGAAATAATATTTTCATTGTTTATGGAAGTTAGCTGTTCCATAGCTATTTATCTTACATGCCCTTGATATGATGAATGTGTGTCAATAGTAATTACAACCATTACTGCCTTAAGCTGTGTTAAGAGGCACAATTATTTAAGGGGCTCTAGAAACAGTACTATGTATACACTGCAGGCAGGGTAGAAGGATACACTGAAAACTCCCAAAATGTGTGCTGTGGTACTCCATTTTTCCAGCTACAGACAGCAAGATGGCTATATGCAGCCCTCTTGCATTAGCTCTAAACATGCTGTTTATCAAGTTGGATTCAAATGAAAACAAGGCTGGGGAGGAGAGGTGATTCTCCAGAGCATTTGTTTCTTAATCCCTAGGCTGCCGAAATAACTAGAATTAATCTATTTGGCTGAGCTCTGCACAGATGTTTAGTCTGCACCACTGCAAGAGTTAAACTGAAGGGCTGCAATGTAGTGGAAGAATCATTTGAAAACTCCAAAGGAAGTGTTGTTCGGTCTGAATCCTGTAGTTCATTTTTAGAGCTGACACAATAGGGCTGCAGGCTCCGCCTACCTGCAGCCCTAATTAGTGCTGCCTGGAGTAGCTCTGATGTTCATGGGAGTAAAAGGTGTATTGACCGGTGTGGGTGTTCTGAATCCACCATACATTCTTTAATCCATATTCTAACAGTAGTTTTTTAGAGTACCTATGGGCTCCTGGTACCCCTGGAAGTGATGGTATCTGCTTGTGGATCAAAGGCAAGATTAATTTCACCTTCAATTAATAAAATGCCTTTCTGTCTAGCAATAATTTAATTAAACAACTGTCTAACAGGAGGCGTGTTTTGATCACCAAGGAAGATGGCCACCTATCCCTTTAGCGCTCAACCACCTCGACAGCATCCCCACAGAATTTCACTCCCTCAGCACCCCTTGTTAAGCCTTTTTTTGTGACACTATTGTGGTGGAAGTTCTCTGGTAACCAGCACCAAAAACTGCAGTGATCTAGTGGATGCAGTTCAGGAGATACATGATTGGGATGTCCCTCAGTCCACCAACTTGTGTGCTGACCACTGACAAACATGACAGAGGCCCCTGCCGTACTGTCCTCAGAGATGGAAACGATCTAGAATATGTTTGCACATCTTATTGCCAACATAACAGAGGTTTGGGAGGTTTGCACTGAAAACAACAAGGAGCCTAAAACACTGAACACTTGGGTCTTTGCGACCGAGCAAAAACTGCAGCAAACAGAGGTCAAGATGGCTGACATGGATGGTCCCCTGTGAGAACAACATCCATTGCTGCACTCCCTTTGGGACAGAATAGAAGACATGGAGAACAGGAACTGTGAGTACAACTTTCATGTTGTTGGTTTTCCTGAGGGTGTTGAAGGGAGAAACTGCAGTGGCTTCTTAAAAACCCACTGTCATTTAAGTCCAGGACAGCACCCTGTATGAAACAGACAAAACCCACCGATCGTTGGTGCCAACTCCAAGAACTGAGGAACGCATGCGTCCCATCCTGGTATGACTCCTCAGGTTCACTGATCGGGCAACCATCCTACAACTTGCCAGGGAAAGGGGGCCCCTCAGATCGCAGGGTCATCCAATACAGATCTTTCCTGATTATTCCTATGAACTTTCAAAAAAGGTGTGAACATATGGGACAGCCAAAAAGTATCTATAACAGCTGGGCATGGAGTACAGTCTGTGCTACCCCCCTACCCTCAGTGTGCTGAGAAATGGGGTCCTAATAAGCTTCAATGCCCCTGAAGCCGTGGACCAGTACCTGGACACACACAGACTAGCCACTGAACAACACTGACAGCCACCAATTGGGACCCACCAAGCCACTATGAAAGTCTCCAACTCGACTCCCAAACTGTTGGAACAGAAAAGCCAAACCTGAGATGGTGACGGAGAGTGGCAGCCAGCACGCTACGGCCATAACCAAAAAAGCAAGAAAAAGGATAATTGCAGAGCCAGATCAGAGAGGCAAGATGACCAACTGCCCAAAGCTGCCGGATCTGAAGTTGCAGCCACAGCAAGGAACCCAAAGGACCATCAGAAGATGCCTTTCTTCCCTGAATCGGACAGGTTTGCCACCCTCCATAGCCGGTCACCCTCTCTGCTTGCAGAATTCCCACTGTTATCACTGGCAGAGGGGCAAAGTGATACAGTGCATGAATTGACAGGATCCTGGGCAGAAATGGTCGCCAATGCTATGCCTCCTAAGAATGCTTCCCAGGGCATGGACAGAAGCAATCACCTGACAGTGGTAACCACAGCTGGGACTAACTGGGACACAGATGTGGTGGGAAACATGAAAGAACAATTTTCTAAATGGGCTTTAATACAAAAATTGATATGTTTACTGTATTTATATTTTCTTTTCCTTTTGTATTATTAATTCTATCTCCCCTCCACAATCTCCTCCATAAGCTGTATGCATCCCCCCTCTCCTGGGACCAGAGGGTCCCAATGTGTTGCGAAGAAACATGAATCATGGTGGGGGGCATCATGCTCCAGAGGAGGTTGTGGAGTCAAAAACAGTGGTGGAATTCAAGCATGCATGGGACAGTCATAAGGCAATTCTAGGGGGTGGGGGTAGGAAGAAGTAGGCTGCTGGCTAACTAGGATCTGCAGCTTATCCATCAGGTAGGGAAATGGGCAGACTGGGTGGGCCAAGCGGTCCTTATCTGCTGTCAAATTCTATGTTTCTATGTTTCTATGTTACCAGAGTAAGTCCCTGGGCTGGGTTTAATGGTATTGAGACTGGTCGTGTGAACAAGGGACATACAGAGAAGTGAACAGAGCTAGAGCAGCATGATGTTCGGCAACCAGTATAATAGGTATAGGAATCCACGTGGCGCGTACCTTCAACACTCGAGAGGAAGGATATCACTGGGGGTTCACATCACTCCCAATATTGTCAGGGTCCCTCCAGGGGCAGGTTGTGCACTTTGCGCGGCTCAAGAGAACTTGAACAAGGCTACTTGGGGAGGCAAAGAGATTGGACTCCTGCTGCTTAAGGTAGGGGTCTACAAGGGGGGGTAAATGGGGATGACTGCCTAGCTCTAATTACCTACCTGTACAGCTCTCTGCCCAGCATGATGCATACCCTGCACCAATTTTTGGCCATCTCGGGCCTACAAGTTAATGCAGGGAAGACACACATGCTCCCCATCACAGCCTCATGCCCCAATGCACCCTTTACTCGAGCGGGCCTTAGCTGGGCCCCCTTAAGGGATACAATACATGGGGATCATGATCAAGCCAGACATATGGTCCCTACCATGTGTTAACATTGAGCCCCTCCTACAGTCCTTGCTAATGGAATGTGACCACTGGAAACGACTAAACCTATCACTGACTGGTAAGATAGAGGCCATCCGAATGATCCAGCTCTCAAAAATCCTATACCTGCGGCGCAACTTGCCCATGACAAATCCTGGTAGAAGGTTTGCTGTTAGACAGACTGGTGAGTTCCTTCTTATGGGAGGGAAAGCCCCCATGTTATAACAGGGCCAAGCTGATGACACATTGGCAGAAGGGGGGTTGGGGGTTGCCATGGTATAGGGGATACTACATGGCATTCAGGGCTATGCAAACGAGGCAGTGGTTCAAAAACAATGCAGACCAGGCCCCCCTCAGGCTACAGATGTAGACCTCCATGATGAATGGAACCTCTCCCAGTGTGACACTGTATAGCACATCGCACAGGAGTGGCAGAATTACACCACTCATGACCACCTCAATGGCAAACTGGAAGGCAAATGGCAGATTGCTACACCAAGACCTGACTCCTATAGAATATACCCTACTGTGAGGTAATCCACAGATCATGGTGGACAACAAAACCCTGTACTGGCAGTCTTGGCAGGACCGAGGTATTCACCGGCTAAAAGATCTGCTACTTCACCAGACTGTCACCTTCCAATCCTTCGAACAGCTCTGTATCTCCAAGGGGTTCTCCATCCGGGACCATTGGAGATTCTTATAAATCTGAAGCGTGACTCTTCCCCTACTGAGGGGCCACTTGGGGGGGGGCAAGACTGGCACACCTCACTCCGACATGGCTTTGGGGTCAGTCAGGTAAAGCAGGCAACCTATACAAGGTGATAATGGATGCCCAACCAGACCACACAGCAACAACTAAATACCAGTGGGAAGGAGACATCAGTGGCACCATCTCCCAGGAGGAATTGGAACAGTGTTGGTGGATAGCTCACACAGCTGTGAGAGATTCCAGGAGCTGCCTCATACAAAACAAGATACTGCAGTATTGGTACCGCATCCCTATGGTCCTCGGCTGCCTTGGAGTCCTACCAAATGACAACTGCTGGAGATGTCAAGTGCCAGGGGTCTCCCTATTGCATTTACTGTGGACCTGTCTTGCTGCAGCAGGCTTCTAGCAAGGAATCCACCTTACATGTCAGGAGGTGCTAAAGCCCCCGATTCCACACTCCCTGAAGCTCCTGATCCTCAGCTACACACTTGGAGTCCCACATCTGACAAGGGAGTAAACCCCCTGGCTGGCTGCAGTATTGACTGAGGCCAAATGGCTCCTGCTACAGGATTTGGTAGCTCAGCATTGAAATTTTAAGGATTCTGCTGTGTCTTCTTGCCTGAGCTGGTTGTGTGCTGTGCATAATTTTCAGTCAGGCTATAAGCTGCTGGAGGGTAACCTGAGTGTGCTGTTTTTGAAGTTGCATGATCTGAACTATCTTCCAGCCTGGGTGCCAGAGCTAACATCAGAGAAGAGGGGCTATGAGTTGTGATGACCCATTCTGTGGTTGTAAGCCCCATCACAGTAACTCTTTCACTGCATCCTTGGCTTGGGAATTAGACCACCAGTTGTGCTGGGCAGGGAGTCCTAGTCCTAAAGTTAAGCTGGTGCATTCCAAGGGTTTTGAAAAGAGGAATGTATGCCCTACAACATCTCATTATGCCCGTGGGTAGTCATTGTCAACACAGGCATTATGTGACTCATATTTAAGAGATTTTTATTGCTATGCTTTGTGTAGAATCTCTTGCTTAGAGCTCTATTTAAGAAGGCATGACAATCAATCTTGGTCTTGCTGGCGGGTCTAGCAGTTTAGGGCCCAATTCCCTGTGGGCTTTTAAATGTCCAGTTCAATGTGGTAGAGAGAGAGAGAGAGAGAACTGCAAGAAGGAGATAAATTGCTGCCCCTCTGCACTTTCCGGGATCCCGTACAGTCTTAGGTTATTTTGCCAAGCAGTAGACATGGAATCAGGCACTCACCACTTTAGTGAATGGACACCACACAGTTCCACGCAGTTTTTTTAGATAAAAGTAATTTTATTGACATAAAACCAGGGGTGTAGGCTAACACCACCCGTTCATGCCTGCCTAACATGTTTCTTACTATCAGTCCTTTATCAAAGGCTGGGGCACAAACACGCAATACCAAAAAATAGTGAAGACACCATGGTGTCATGATGACAGAGACAGACACAATTCAAATTCATTGGATAAATACATACATAAGGGAATTGATGTATAAGGTCATGTGACAAACCCTGTTATTTCACACTCGGTTCAGACTGCTTCTCCTAACAGAGACACAGGAGGGTAATGATTTGAAGACCAAATGGGTAGGGGGGGAGAGATAACATGCTAAACATAAAATAACCATAAATATTGTTCTTAAAAATACATCAGACTATGAATAAGTCAACATACATACACTTATTAAAACAGCACAAATAAATATGATTTATCTATTTTCCGAGAGTGATCTCAGTTCAAATCCTGTATTAAGTGCAGGCATTTAATTTGTTCCAAGTTTCTCTTTTGAGAACTAAGTTATCAAAATCCCCTTCCCCCGGATTATGGCTAACTTTATCAATCACCATAAAAGTGACGTTGTGGAAAGTCCCATCTCCTGCCTCCATAAAATGAGCTGCAGTAGTGTAAGTTGGATCCTTTCTCTCCAGTTCTTTGAGTGTGCACTGTATCTGTTGATTCCAGTTGGCAAGCTGCTCTAGTGTAGTCTCCAGTGTGACAAGTCAGATGTCATGTAGATCTGTTTATCCACTGTGTTGACTCTTTGATGCAGCTCAGTAGCCTTTTCTGTTATCGAGTTCAATCTGATAGACATTTCAGCACCAAATGCCTTAAGCTCCTGCAGGATGTGATCCATCTTTTTACCTTTTTAGTGATCTTTGGTGATTTTGCAGGAAAGCTTCATTTAGACTGTGGCTGACTTGATGCTACAGAGGCCTCACTGTCCTACCTCAGAGATCCATATCCAGTGCCATCTTTCATGGCCTCTCCCAATTTTGGTTGCTGTATTAAAACGATCAATGTTAATTGTAGGTACCCTCTTGTATCAGACTTTTTTTGAACTAATGAAATGCAGTTTTGCAAGGTTGGGTGATGTCCCCAGAAGTTAGTCCTAGCCAGTTCAAATGTAAACCTCTGGCAGGTAGCTGAATGAATAGCATAGGTAGGAGGGGGCCTGGCAACGTTTGGGGTTGGTAAGTCCCATGTGAAGGTTCAGACATGGGAATCTGCTTTTTGAGCAACAAGGGTTATCGCTGTAATGTCAAAGGGAGGCACATACAGCTGGACAAACCATGCTTTACACTTAATAGTGATATCATATGCTGATATGCTTTTCTATTTACAGTCAAGCTGTTTAAATGGGACATCTGGTGGATTTAGGAATGTCCCATTTAAATGGCTGTCTTGTATAAGTGGACATCACTAAACTGTCAGGTGGTCTAGTGTGCAGTCATGATTGAAAAGGGAGTGATTAGTGCAGAATACCATATGTAAACTCCAAATACCCAAGTCCTGGGGGCAGGAGATGGTAATTTGTTGAGGCCATATAATGAGGGCTATTTTTCTAGATATAGGACAGATGGTTTAGTTCTCAAAATTCCATTTATGAGAACTAAAAGTGGACAGAGAGCCTTTGCTTATATTGCCCCATTTATCTGGAATGAAATTTCTTGTGATATAAGACAGTTGCATTCTGCTAAAGTGTTTGCAGATGAATTAAGGATGTTTTTTGAATTTCAATTTAATTGTAAATGTTTTTTATGATTTTTTTTTGTAACAAAGACATTTTTGGTCTGCTATATCTGTACTGTACATGTATGTATTTTGTATTGTATATGTATAATTTTATGTGGGTCATACCTGTAAAAGGAACTAGTTTTCCAGTGCGCCTACTCATTAAGCAAATAAACAAACAAACAAACAAGGTTCTGATATAATGGCTGCTCAAATGCCCAAGTACTAAGAAATAGGTGCTGCACTTTTTATTTTTATTCTGAAACAGGGTCAATCTTTCTCAGGTGATGAAGCAAGACTGACTGCGTGAAAAGATTTAGAGGGTGCAGAAATCGCAAAAGGTCAGGTGATGTACTGTGCATTTGTTATGGAAAAGGGAGTTGGATTATGAAGCAAGACTAATAGGAAGGCTTTAAGCCTGAGGTTCAATGCGCGGAGCAACAATGTCACTGCCCCATCAGGCCTTTAAAGGCCACTCCTCCTGGGCTGTTCCAGGATTCATTCATCATTACGGCTGGAGGCACCGCACTCCCTCGCTCTGGGTCATTGTTTTTTTTTCTCCTGCGCCTCCGGCCGCAGGTCCCCTTCCCCTGTCTTGACTGTTCTCTCTGTCTGCTGTACTGTTCCATGGCCATTTACATTATCCCTCTATAGCTCTTTTGCCCTTTCCTCTTAGACCCCACTCCTCCTTTTTCAGTGCTTTTCCATCCCCTACCCTCATTCTTCGGTCTATGCTCTCTGTTCCTCATTGCTGCTTTTGGGCTTCCCTGTCTTTTCAAATTCATTGCTCTGACTCTGCATTACTGCTTCCAGGGTTTCCTGTCATCCACAGTGCTTGGCTTCCAGCTGTACGGTCCCCCTTGGGTCCTTCCTGTGAGCTCCTTTCATGTCTGTTTCCTCGGCGCTCTGGTTCCCCCCTATTGACCTGAATGTCCTCGTACCTCGTCTACTTGTCATGCAGCCCCTCCTGCTCAGTTATGTTGGGTTTTCTACCTTTACTTATCTGGTCACTACCCATTTTCTCACCACTATTTCCTGATGTGCCATCACCAGCCCCAATCTGATTTCGGTGGCCGCTCTCCCGGTGCACTTCTCTTTTGGGTTATGCATCAGTGAACCTATGGCTCTAAGAGACTGTACTGCTCTTTTCAGATGCATTCTTACAATTCAGTCAGGACTTCCCTATGGTTGTTGGGCCTCCTGTTCTCAGCCACAGCAGTGGTACCCTTTTTGTGAAGCCTTAACTTGATGGTAGGACATGGAGAATTTAATGGAATGCATTTCCTTCTTTTAGTCATGATTCTCCATATAGTGTATGGTGGAATGCAGTTGTGTATGGAAATCCATACACCGCAAAAAGTTGTTCTGCTGCAGTAGTGACATCCTCACTAACGCAGAACGACTTTTTGTTCTGCATTAGTGAGGACATCATAATACAAGGGCTACAGCAGACATCCTGATTAGATCCTTGCTGGTGAGAGGGGCTGCTGCAGGTGTGCTGGGCAGCGGCAGTTGTGAATCGGCGGCCTTGGCAGAACCGAGTGAAAATATGGAAAAGTGAGTCTCTTTTTGTCTTTTTTTCAGGCACCATACACTATAAAGAACAGTTTATGGTTACCCATACATTATAAGGCTATTCTTTCACCTCGTAGATACAATGCCGACTTGGAGACCTCTTGAGCTTGTCATCAGTCGGCATTGTATCCACTCGGTGGAGGAATAGCCTTGTAGTGTATGGGTAACCATACACTATCCTATATATTGTAAATATCATTTTTTGTCTGGCTCAGGCACTTCAGACGTTGCATTGGGTTTTGTGTTCATAATGTGTTTCCTGTCTACATAGTTGAGGCCATCATCGAAGTTCATTTGTCAGCAGGTTCTTATAAAGTGAAGTCTCATTCCAAAACAATAGCTTCACTTACAGTTTTCAAAAGAGTTTTTTATAGACCTTATCCATTTACATCCACCGGTAAAGGACCCAGCTTCAGTGCGGTCTCTCCATTTAGTGCTCAGTTGATGAGTGCCCCCACATGACAGGTTCTGTTTTTGGTGGCAATCACCTCCATCAAGGAGGGTTGGTGTATGGAGCAACCCATGAGTACCTTCTGTGTTATGGTTTTACGTCATGGACAAATGACAAGTTACAACAAGACATGCAAATTAATTATAGGTATATATTATGATTTGGTTACAGTACGTGAGCCGCCAAAGGCTTTGTCAAGGTACAAATGAGACTTGAGTAAAAAATGTAGTTCATAACAGAGCACCAGTCATTACACCCAGTATGCCTGGGGCAGTAACACGTGAGGTTGTCTTAGTCTATCCCCCTTCATACCTTTCATTCTCTTGCTCTGCGTAGGTTTCCTGATGCCCTTCATCATGCTTCTGCTATTTCTGGATGCCCACTCTCTTAAATTGTTGACCTACATTGCTAGTATCGTTCCTTATCTCTACCTGCGTGGGGCCTGTTGTCTGTAGACATTTTCTAGTTTACAATATGGAATGCTGCTCATTCTGGCCCTTTGCTGTGATTTGCAGCCAATGTTCTGATTTTCCTGACATGTGGTTTGGGGTATGGTCTGTCAGAACCCTGAGGGGTTCCTCCCTTGTGTCATTTTCCATGCTTTCTGTCAGTGTTCGTTCCCAGTTGCTCCTGTGACTTGATCACTTCAGCCTTTTCTCGTCTGGCCCTGGCTGAGACTGTACCCTGCATTGCCAGAATTCTGTTGCATGCCTTTCTTGCCCTCCTGACTTTTCCCCTGTCCCTGGTATGCTAGCCTCACCAGCTTGTTGTCTGTGTTTTCATTTTTTGGGGGGTTTCTGCCCTAGCTCTACTCCGTCACTACTTGCCTAATGCATACACCCCTCGTTTCATTCATCCCCATTCTTTGGTCCATGCCAGTCTTCAGGCATTCAGGACTTCACGGCTTCTATCCATCATTGTACATCATTTGTTTCATACCTCACCTTAACCGTACCAGCCTCCATGGCTTCACTCCATCACACATCGCCCATTTCATGTTTTGCCTTACCATCCTGGCCTTCTAGGCCTCATTTCATATTTGTACGTTGTCCATTTCATTCCTCTCCTTAACCTGTTCAGTCCTTCAGGGCTTTTCTCCATCATCGTACATTGTCTATCTCATTATTCACCTAAACCATTCCAGCCTTCAAGGCTTCTCTCCATCATCATAAATCCCATGAAGTCTGCATCTAGAGCATGCGAAGCTCAGAGTGGGGTCCTTCTCCCTGGCCTATGTTGAGAATGTCTTCACTCTGGGTGGACCTTTAGTCATCCCTCATTTCGGTGACACCTCTGGATGTAGAATTTCTGACTCCAGGCTGAGAGAGGTGCGATTCTCATATTCAGGGCCCCTTTTGGCTGCCTGAGCAGATTCAGAGGCACTCTTTACGCCATTCTCCATCTGACCACCTATGATTCATCTGGTCTATTTTGTAAGCTCATATAGGCCAGCTGAGTGCCTCAGCAGTCATGTCTCCTCTCTTGCTTTTGAGCATCTAGTTACAGAGATGTTGCTTGCAACCCTCAACAGTGGTCCATCTAGATGGACAGTGTGAGAGCTTCCTCTAAATTGGAATGTTTTCCTCCTACTTCGATCTATAAATTTTCATGAGCATTTCATTTTAAATGTGCATTCCAGTAGCAGCAGAGTTTCATAATTTTTAATCACTGCTCAGATTTTATGGATATTTCCTGGTATAGTGCATTGAACGGAGTCAAGAAATGGCTAATTTTCAACTGCATTTGATGAAGATGAAGAGAAAGGGTCAGAGGTTAGAGCACTGCTGGAGAAAGTTCGGCTTGGAGGAGGACAAACTGGACCTGCATATGCACTATAATGCATACCAGGGAGCAATCACCCATAAGAAGGCAGTGTTCCTGTCCAGGGAGATTGCTGCTGGGAAGAACGGACTAGCTATGCTTTTTCAGACTGTGGATAGGCTACTTCGTCCTGCTTGTCTACAGCTGAAAAATATTTTTTTATAATGCTGAATGCGAAGAGTTTGCTCGGTTCTTCTTGGACAGAGTGTCCGGAATCTGGCAGGGAGTTTCTACAGTCACCAATGTTATAGCTGGCAGTGGTCACCAGAAGTGTTCTGAGTGCACTCCGCCTGGTTGGGGGGAGTTCAGACCAGTGGAGGTAAGTGAGGTCATTGGGGTGGAGACCAATCTGAAGCACAACTTTTGTGAACTGGATCCGGTGCTGTCGCGTTTCTTGATGAGATGCATTGACACTGTTGGCCCAGTGTTTGCTCTGATAGTCCAGTGTTCCTTATTTGGGGGGGTTTCCCTAATGCCTTGAAGGAAGCATTGGTGAGACTACTCTTAAAGAAACCATCGCTGGACCTGGAGGGCAGGGCAAATTACTGACCTATCTCTAATCTTCCCTTTTTGGCGAAGGTAGTAGAGAAGGTAATGGTGCATCAGTTGGAGGATCACCTAAAGACTCATGGGTTGTATGAACCTTTCCAGTCGGGGTTTCAGGTGAGGCATAGCACAGAAACTGCACTTGTTCGGGTGCTGAATGATGTCCTTAGTGCACTAGATCAAGGAGATAAGACAATTCTTGTTCTCCTGGATCTCTCCTCAGCATTTGACACTGTGGAACATTGTGTGTTGCTTGACTGCCTTAGGGAACTCTGCGGACTCACGGGCACCGTCATCAGCAGGTTTGAGTTCTTTTTAACCAACAGCAGGCAACAGGTTGTGATGGGGAATTTTTCCTCCACTCCTAGCCTCCGATCTTGTGGAGTTCCTCAGGGATCGGTATTAGCCTCAATGTTGTCCGCAGTGTACATACTACCCCAGGGAGGGCTCATTAGGAAGTATGGTTTGGGTTTTCATTGCTATGCTGATGATACCCAGCTTTACTTTTCCTTTGCTCCAGCAACATCCAATGTGGTAGGTGTACTAAATAGCTGCCTTGCTGAGATTAATGACTGGATGGCCTCTAGCTGCTGCAACTGAACCCCAATAAGACGGAGATATTGGTGGTGGAGTCAAACAGATTGCTTGATAAGATGGCCTCTGAATCAGAGACTGGACTTGTTCTGGGATCTGTTTCATTGAAGACCTCTTCTAGGGTGTGAAATCTTGGTGTCATCCTGGATAGGAGTTTGACTATGGAGGCGCAGATATCCTCCACCGTCTGCTCCTATTTTTTCCATCTCACAAATGTTGTCAGGATAAAGCCCCTTGTTCCACCTCTGGACCTACCCATTTTGATGCATGCCTTAGTTACATCAAGACTTGACTACCGTAATGTGCGCTAACGCTGGGTCATGGCAGGATCTCTCCGCACATTGCAGCTGGTGCAGAACGCAGCTGCCTGATTACTTACTGAGCAGCCAAAATTTTGCCATATTACACCGGTGTTGCGTGAGCTGTATTGGCTGCTGGTCAAGTGGAGGATCCTCTTTAAGGTGGGTCTTCTCACCTACAAGGCCCTACACGGTCAGGGCCCTGATTATCTGTCAGATCTTCTTGTACCTGCTGTCTCTGTTCGCCCCCTCCGTTCCTCCTGTGGAGGCCCCCTAGCGATTCCCAGGAGCGAGTTGAAATTGGCGGCGATAGGGGCTTTTAGTGTGCCACCCATCCTGTGGGGTCGCTGCCCTTGGGGGTTGAGGGGCCCCAACTTTGGAGGTAATCAAGGCCAGCCTTAAGGTCCTCCTACTTACTCAGGCATTTTTGGACTGAATCACTAATTTATTGATCTGATTTGTTCGTAAATGTTTACATGATGCGTTACTATTTTGTGTCTTTAATTATCTCTGTATTTATTGATCCATTTCTGAAAATGTGTTTATTTTGTCTGTGCGGTGCCCAGAGCCTCCTGGATTGGGCATCTTTAAATAAATGTTGCCTTCCCTTGTCTTGCCTTGCCAATTGCTTTCTTCTGCTGCTACTGGAATGCACATTTAAAATTAAATGAAATCACGGACTTTCTGATCCAGGTTTAGATGAGCAAGTCTTACCATGCATTCTGTTGAGCTCGTTTCACAGATGTTAACTTCTGATTGCACTCAGCTCCTGTTGATTCCTGATAGCTGTTTACAGTGATGGTGCTTCATTTCTGTTGCATGTTCTGAGCTCAGTTTTTGGTATTCTGGGCCTACTTTGCCTGCATTTCAGAGTTCTTCTTGCATCATTCCATGTTCTGTGCCCCCAGTTCCATCTGGATTCATCTCATCCTCAGCAGTTCAGCTCCCTTTCCTGCTTCTCGATTTCTCACTGTCCTGGCTTCCTTCACCCCTCATTCTGCCTCTCTCGCTCACCTCCATATGATTGTGCCTTTCTCACCCATACACTGTTTCTGTTGGTCTCCTTGATTGCCATGCACGTTATCTGTTTTTGGCTACTGCTCCTGGCCTCTCACTGTCTTGCCTCTTGAATCAGGGACAAGGCTTCCAAATAGGGATGTGGTCCCATACTCCGGGACACCTCTTTCTAATCCTTACCGTTCTCTTGCATTAGTTGATAGGATCATGGGATTCACGTTCACCTGCATTTTCCAATGAAGACCAGTTTGTACCTTCCTGTGTGCTGTTCTTTCCTGTTTATTGTCCCCCTCTGATCTCCTGTTGGAACCCGAATTTTGCATAGGGCGGTGGAAACTTTGGAACCCTTTGTTCCCTGCCTCACATCTTGGTTTGGGTCTGATGACCACTGCACCACCTCTGTAGCTTGCCGACCTCATCACCAAGTTGCCATCCCAATGCCTCCATTCTCTGGTGGTGCTCCATGCTCTCCTGTGTATTTCCTTGTCTGGCCAAGACTTTTGCTGCCCGTCTTTGGACAATGGGCTGCCTGCAGTGGGTCTTGGTGTTTCTGTGTTCCTTCACTTGCTGTACTTTCCTTGTGCATAGTTTGGTATGGCGCTTTGATGCCTGGGTTGCTGCTTTACCTTGCATTGCACTTCCTTGTTGATCTCCTAGCCCATCCCCTGGCTAGTCTCTCAACTTGTGATGTGCCCACCTGATGCACCTTCTTCTTTTCATCCTGGCTGTGTTTCCCCATGGTGGGTGCTCTCCCTCCTCCTCCTCCCATTCCCTCAACCCTCCATTCGTCTCCTTCTCTGACCTCTGCTTTCTTTTGGGCGCTTTCCTATCCTGCTGTCTCATTATCCCATCATACCTTACTCATCCATTTCACCTGATATTTCCTCCTGCATACCGCCCCACCTACTCATCTCCTCCTCTGACTGTATTTCCCATTACTCATCTCCTCCTCCTTCTCCGATCCTATTCCTCCATTCTAGTCAAACCTATTCTGATGTCTTCCCAGTTCTGTCTACCTCATTGCCGGCTGCTGGCTTCACCCCAGCCACTCTTGCTCCTATGTTCATGCAATTCTGTCCATTCCTATTTGGCTCAATGGACCTGGTTGGCGTGCACTCTTGTGGTTGCCAATCACGGGTAGATTCCTCATGACAAGAGTCTGATTTTCCTTCGCTCAGTCTGACCTCAGGGTCTACTCATTCACATTACTTAATCAAGCATAACTCTCATTGGGTCTATGCTATCTCATTGACCTGCTGCATTCCTGTGGTTATTACCACCATTAGCCTTCTCATGACCACATCTGGGTATCCCTCGCTCATCTGACTTCTATGTGGGTCTGCTTCTTCACATTGACTACTTGCCATAACCCTCTTGGGTCCATGCTACCTCAGCTCTACCTGCTTTCCACTTGGAGACATGTCTTCGTGTCTATTGCCCCTTTCTGCGGGGCTGGCAGGCTTCTCTCCATCATCGTACATGGATCATTGCTGATCATACTGCACTTAACATTGGGTCAGGCTATCTCACTCTAAACATTTTGTTGCTTTGTAACTCTTTAACTCTGTGACGCTGGGCATGTTTTGCCCTATACTGCATTTTTAGTTGACTAACTACTATGTACTGAGCTGTCACTAATCAAACATCCTTCAGCCTGGTGGAAAGGTGACCTAGGCCTTGGATCCCCAGAAGTTTCCTCCTCAAAGGGTTTTTTCCCTCTCCTCCATGCCAATGGTCATAATATTAATCAGGGTTAGTGCCTTCATAGGTTCCATAGTTAGGTTCTGCTGTTGGATGGAGTCGGATGGTGGCCCTTGCTGTTCCCTCTCTCCTTAGGAAGTCTGCCCCTTCTACATCTTGTCAGATATCCTTTTGTTCATTGTCCTAGCCTTATATTGTTCTTCTCCTGTCCATCCTTTGCCTGTCACATTTATTTCTGGTCTAGCTATCTTCCACTTTCTCACCTCTTCAATGCTCAACAACCTTCAGGTATTCTTTTTGGGCTTCTTCCTAAGCTGCCTTTAGCCAAGGGAATTATTCCCATGGCACCTATGTGGGGAACTCTCCTCTAGGGTTCCTTGCATCATACCCCAACAGGGTGGTATATCCCACAGATAGAGAGGCAAACGGCCACAATGTATCGAAGTCACACAAGCATACATCTCATCCAGTTATGTAAGTACAGTTGAATGGGAAGGCTTAAGCCTGAGGTTCAATGGACAGAGCAACAGTGTCACTCTCCATCAGGCCTGGACTGTTCCAGGATTCGTTCATTGTTGCTCCACCATCCACCCCTCCTCCTCCAGTGGCTCATCTCTCTATCCCATGAGCTTCTACCTAGCTACCTTTAGCCAAAGGAATTATTCCCACAGCACCTATAGGGGGAGCCTCCTCTAGGGTTCCTTGCATTGTACCCCTACAGGGTGGTATATCCCATGGATAGACAGGTAAACAGCCACAATGTATTGAAGTCTCACAAGCATACATCTCATCCAGTTGTGTAAGCACAATTGAACTGTCTGTGTGAAAAGATTTTGGGGATAACTTGTGTGTTTAGTGTTTGTTCTTTAACTTATGCCACTTCACTTTCACTTCGATCACCATGATGCGGGGTCATCTGTTGAATTGGTTGCACTTTCTTTCTCATCACCTGTGGCTCAAAAAAAATCAGTGATTTTCTTTTGTTTACATTCTTGGATGGTTTGTCAGCATATAACTACCCCAAAATCAAGCAGTTTCTCTCAGATGGTTGCACACCTTTCTGATGGCACCATTTAATGGCACACTGAACACCAGCAATCATGTCTACAGTGGGGATCCCAGTTTCCTCCTGGGTGTCACCCTCCTCCTCCTCACCTCCTGTCTCTGTCTCAGAAGCCCTGCAGTCACCCAGGAATCAGCAGCTGACAAATCATCATCCTGATTCTCCCCATACTAATGCTTGAAGACAATTTGGTGGCAGATTTTCCATCTTGATAACCAACCATCTGTTAATTTGAAATCAGAGTAATCAGTGTGTCCCTTCTGAGCAGCCAAGTCACTGGCCTTTTATTTTAACATCAGCCCAGAGTTACGGCCACCCTTGGTCAGTGCGTTCTGGAACCACACCATCAAAGCATCCTCAACAGCAAAGTCCTTGTCCTCCCTCTTTCATTTTTGCTGTGGATTTGAAATAGAACACCACTCAGCCAAAATCACATCTCTATTTTTGCAGATGTGACCAGCTTGACTTTTGCTTATTTTAAACTGGCTGGCTACAGCAGATGATGTGCAGGTAGGGCTTTCCAAAGCTCTGAGAACTTTGACTCTGTCAGCAAGTGACAACTCATTCTTGGGGAGCATCATGTTACTGTTAGAAATGTTGCCTAATGCACTGTAACCGAAGATTCATTTTTAAAAGCTTAGCAGTTAATTGGGAGCTAAATTGGGTGCTAATTTAGTGTTTAAGCTTACTGGCTGGGACAGTTAGCATGCAGTACTGGCGATAGTCTTTAATGACTGAAGCAGTGCTGACACTGTCTGCTAGTGTAAGTACAGCTGATTGTTTTCAGCAGGTGTAATCTGTTTCCCAGTGGGTGTCCCACTAAAGCAGCCATCCTGCTTAACCACATCCTGTCTATTTGGCGCAGACTGTATTGTCCTTCTGGGTGTATTGAGACATGTGCCAGTGTAGCTTGCCACCTGGTGTAGTGCTTGCCCTGCCTGGGGAAAGTGAACTGCACAACTGATCTTGGGAGTTCCAGGGCTCCAATGATCCCACAAAGGATGTTAGGGATCTGTAGGGTTGAAAGAGACCCAATACTTGTAAAATGTAAGTTCAGGGGGTGGACCTGAAAACTATCATAGTTATGGGGTGGGCAATAAGTCCCTCAATATGCTGGATACCATCAGATCAGTGCTGAGAAGCAGCAGTAGTAGTAATGTATGCCACCCTAGAGATGGGGGATATGTAGAGTCTGAGAGACTTTTGAAGGACCAATCACATAGGGCATGGCCCATGGAATGCTGTAGTATAATGTGTGCAAGTATCATCAAAAGAAGCATGGCCAGAGAAAGCTCAGAGAGCTGTGTAATACCCAGGCAGCTTACAATAATAAAATCACCATGTTCAGGTATGTACATTATAGTTTGTGTGTGATCTCATGTTATTGGTGCCCCAGAGTATGGTTCTAAGGTGCCTCTGGTCTCCATCCCCCCCCGACCTGAGATGGCTAGGAAGTTGGTTGTGTGCAGAACTGGTGTTAGTGTAAGGGCACAGGTGCTTTCCTGGATGAGACACTAGCTATATGCCTAGTCACAGGAGGATGACCTAGAATTCACTCACTTACTTCCTTTTAACTCCCTTGGCTATATGCGGCTCTGTGTCTGCTTTTGCTTTCCTGACAAACCTGTTGGCCTGTGCCACTTTTGTTTCTTGCTAAAGTCCATTTTGTTTCTAAAGTATGGCCCCTAGGTGCTTTACTTTCAATTCTCCACACTGAACAGCATCTGCATGTGTCAACTGAACAACCCAGTTGATATAGGTCCTTCTGTAATTTTTCAAAATCCTCTTCACTGTTCATCAGCCTTACTAGCTTTGTATCATCAGCAAATTTCACGAGTGACTACTATAATTAACAAGTTGAGCAGATTCTGTACCAGAATTGATCCCTGATGTACCTTCCTATAGAGGACTGTGTATGTACAGTCATACACAACCAGGTTATTCTTGTATATAGTCATTTCCTTGGTAACAGAAGACCTCGAGAGCAAAGCTCGAGAAGTCCTCTGTTACCAAGGAAATGGCAAGATACAAGAATTACCTGGTTTGTGTATGACTGATCATACACAGTCTTTTATAGTGTAAAGTCAGTTACGGCTAGCATTCAGAGGGAAAAAAGATGCTACATTTTGATTTGAATTTTAAAAAAGCTTTACTTGCTGGAAAACAGAACAGCATCAGTGAACAGGCTGGTCGACTGACGACACAGCATAACATTTTTTTTTAAACAGAAACATTTGAACAAATGAATTTTACAGTCCTTAAAGCACTGTCCAGAATAAAATAAAGACTACAATTCTTATCTGTCACTGTACAGCTGTGCAACTTTCCCTTGGCGGATTGCACTGCAGGCAAATCTTTGGTGGCGGTTTACACAAGTTGAGCGCAGACAATTGAATGAATAATACTGCTATCATGGCACTACAATTTTTTCACTTTGTTAAACGTTGCACCCGGTCCTACTTGCCAGTAAAATGGACACCTTGAGATACAAATAAAACAAAAAGAAAACACATGAGAATCCAGTCATTGAGCTCAATGGCTTTTTTTTTTTAAAATAGGGAGGATCTTACCTCATTATTCATTGACAGGACTTTCATTCTCAGAGAGGTCAGTCACATGGCTCTTCCGGTTCTCACAGCTGTAGTTGTTGATAATCTGGAAACTAAAAGGGTACTGAAATATGCAGTTTGCACTGAACAGGCGGATGTTTGTCAGTTCACTTAGAGGGAATTTTGCTTTCTTGGGGGATGGGCACTGGATGTCTTCACTCGAGGTAGCAACCGTGGCAGAGCATACTGTGTGGGAGGAGTGACTTGTGCTGGCAGAGATATCTGATTTTCTCTTCTGCTTATCTTTGGACAGTGAGCTGTAATTGTTAATTGATTGCAGCAATCGGTGGCTAGACACTTGCTAGGCCTCTGTGGGAAGGACATCACTGTCCACCAGATGTTGCACAGCAGTTTTATGGGTAGAATGGTTGGTTATCCTTTTTTGCTGGGGTAGGCCTGCTTGTGCCTTTATCCTTTGCATCATGCCCATTATTTTGTTTTCACCCACCGCCATACAGCAATACCACAGGGAGACCACTGGCTTGTAACTTATGTTGGGGGCCAAGCAGAATGGGGATTCCAGTGAAAGCACTGAACCTGCCCTTTGAGAAGCATCATTTTCATATGCAGCCACAGGGTCACGGTCAGCATCTGTCAGGTTTTGATACATTCTGGGCTTTATTGTGTGAATGTCCCTTGGGTTCTCACCTATATGTGTCTTGGTCTGCCTTTCATTGTATTCAATGTACTTTCAGCCATCAGAATCCACTAAGAGCTGAAGGTCACCTCAATGCAAAGCATATTGCTCTGCAGTCTTTAGAGCAAAATATAAACCATTATTAAAAAAACATATTTAGGAGGCTTGTGGGGTTGTTCAGGCTGAGAGTCCTACTGGAGTACAGCTTGTCTAGCTCTCCAACTGACAGTGCCTTAGACTGCATTGGCTTTTTACCCTTGCCCAACTTTTTTAGATACTTTTGTTTGGTGACCACGGTGGCTACTGTTTCTTTAAAATCCTCTTGGCTACCATGGAAAATAGAATATCCATACTTATTCTTGACAAGGTACCTGTCGATGCTTCCCAGTATTCCCTGTATGGTACTAGGCTCATATTTCTCCCAATCCAGCCTTTCAAGTTTGTAGAAATAATTAGCTACCAGGATATCAAGCCCATTAACAGGTATTTCACAAATACTATGGGTTTCACCGTTGTTAGATAAAAAAGTTTGAACATTCTGATGTCATTTTCTATTGGGGTTTTTTTTTGCGTTCTGCTGTTTTCTTGCTCCTGGATGAATTTTTCATGGTCAGATTGTGGTTGATTGGTGGAAACAGATGACATTTTTATGTAATGCTTTGCAGTTGTAATGACCGTTTTGCTATTTTTATTCTTACTAAACTTAATTCCGTTGCCCGCTGCTGCCGTCTCCTCGCACAGTGGCTCAAACACTGAGGTAACAAGGCAGACAATGGCAACCGCTACTCAAGGGCTTTGAGGTGCGAGACAGCATTCTGTTCTGTTGTGCTGCAGTACTGACGCACTGAGTGCAGCACAACAACCATTGTGACAAAGCGAGTGAAGCACAACAACGTTATTCTAGGCATGGATTTTTATGCAGAATAGCATTCTACCATACTTCCTTCTACTCTGCCTTTTGTCCCTCCTAAATCATGACATAAAATCTGGGCTATGTAACATAGTACTGAAGTGTTAAAGTACCATCTCCATATTTTTTCCCCAGCCCACAGAAGTTGAAAGAAACCAGAGAATGTTTCAATATAACCATTGTTTTAATATGGGACTCCAGAGCACCTCTCTGGAAGGCCCCCAACAACAGTATGAAATCCAGCCTGCTGTAAGAGTCATGCACCTGAAAGTGGTAGGTAAGGTCCCACCCTTCAGGGTACTCCAGGTACCACACCTCCTCCACTGCATGCTCCTGCATAAGCTGCTTCGGGGCCTGGGCCCCACAATATTTCTAACAGACTTACTTCTGCTGCTCTTATCTAACAGGCTATCCAGGACCTCGTTAACATCTCCCTCCAGTAATATGTTTCCTTCTGCCATGTCCTGGATAGCCTGTGTGAACCACATAACAAAATCATGAGCATCCTCAATGGTCCCATGCACATTGCCCAATATTGTGGGTCACCCTTCCAGCTGACCTATGACTGGTATCTACAGCATGCCATGAAATGGTGCCATATGTATTACCTGCTTAGAAGCTGCGTAGTCAATAACTACAGCCAATGGCAGATCTGCGCCACGTATGTTCATATAGCCTCCTGTTTCTTCATTACCCTATCCCATCCCAAGTCATACACTGTCCCTTTACAGAGACCCTGAACCTAGTGGGACAACTGTCATACGATGTAAAATTTTAACACACTGCAGCCTCTAGTTCATAGTTTTTCTGTAGATTTCACCCTTATTACTTTATTACTAGGGACATTACCATGACATCAGTGTTGTGGCCCTATCTGCTCAGACTGCTTGTCTACACCTGACATTACCAATCTGTTTATGACATCACACTGTTGCTATGAAGATAGCTATGACGTCATATATGGGGGTATGATATTATGTATAGGCAGGCTTCCAGGCCATTTTTGATCTAGGGGGCAGTTATCCTGCTGTCATACAACTGTCCTCTGTAATAGTGACAAAAGAGGACATTAGTGCAGTAGCTACTGTATCTGGAATATAAAGTGATTTGTTTCTAACTACTACATGTTTCACTGTTATCCAAACTATGCCAATGGCTCTTTATTGGGTGTGTGGGTGGCATGCCAGCTGCCTACCCTTGCATGCCTAGGTGACAGCCTCATCACTTCCATGGGAACAATAGCTGAGTGAATGGTGGTCCAAGTGTGGGTGTGCCTTTTGTGAGCCCATCCCCAGGTAACTCTGGCATGTGTCATTCCTGTGTTACCAGGATAATGGCAGGGACCTCTGGATCATCACCAAGTCTGCAGAGGTAGGTGCAGCAAGCCCTATGGGTGGTGGTAACCGAGTATACAGCACTTGTGGTATTTCACTAATGCATGTTCCCTGTAATATGTATCCCCAGGACATTGATGGACAACTGAAATGGTTTGCCACTGTGATGCAGGAGTAGGTTGATGTAGCTGAGCTGGTGGTGGTGTCATGGGCCATGCACATAGAACTGTGGCTGCCAGAGTTGCTTTTGTAACATGACCAGAACTATAAAGGCAATGTGGAGGTGTACTTAATCATGCTGGAGCCCTGATGGGTGAGTATGTCATGTCATGAATGAATGTGCCTGCTGCAGGTGTAGATTCTGTGATGGTGCAGGCCTGGAGGGGGGCTGTATGGCTGTCTACACAAGTGTGTTCTGTGTCCTTTTTGTATGTGTCCCACTCTATACAAATATGGTTTGCTCATACATGCCCCATGTGTTTCTGTCATTGTAGGCATACCATGGACTGCTGAGAAGGCTGCTGTTACAGGGGCAGGGCTACAGTGCCCCTGCCCCTCTAGGGTCCAATGAGGACTCCAATCAAGATGAGGCATGTTCAGTGTGGGTGGCTTTTCCCATATGATATACCACTTTTGCAGGTTGCCAGCAGTGGCCCTGTCATATTTTTGATGTGTGTTACTGTTGCTTTCTTTGATATGGCATGGCACTTTAACATGCAGTGTATGACTGTTCATAAGTATATACAGTAGTACTGCACATTGGTGTATATGTGTAGTTTCAGTTCACTGACATTGTGCAGGAAGGGGCAGCAGGGCTGCAGGGTGGTTGCCACGTATGTTCCCTGCTTTGAATCCATGTGGTCAATAGCCACAGCCAAAGGCAGTTCTGCTCCACATATGTTCATATAACCTCCTGTTTCTGCATTATCCTATACCATCCCAAGCTATGCACTGTCCCTTTAAAGAGCTCCTGAACCCAGTAGGACAACTGTCGTACAATGTAAAATTTAGACACACTGCAGTCTCTAGTTTATATTTTTTCTGTACATCTCACCATTATTATTTATTACTAGGGATATTAGTGTAACCCCCCCCCATCACCCTGGGTTACAAGAATCCCACTTAGATCTAGTGACAGGCAAGGAAGGCAGCTTGTGAAACACCAGTTAAATGGGTTTCACTCTGTCTCACTCTGTCCTCAGTCTCAGCAGAGCTGGAGGGATGACATCATATAGAATTATCGCAGCAGCATAAGCCACATTGCAATGTTGCAGCAGGGAGTTTGGTTAGAATGTTGGGGTTTTCAAAGGCAGAGTTGTGCAGTCTGTAGTGGAGGGAGGAGGTGCACTGCAGTAGGCAGTCCCTCAGAGCCCTCAGCTCTGTAACAGAGCTACCTCCATGGTGGGTGGGTGTTCTCACCCTAGAGAAGGACACAGAAAAAAAGTTTTGAAGTGGTTGAGACCGTTCTCAGTTGTTCCAGTGCCCCATCCCTGAGGGGATGGGCGGAACAAGACCAGCTCTTCAGGGGCAATTCCCCTGGCCCTGCTGGAGGAAGAGAAGCTGCCCGTGAGAGAAGATTTGTGCTGAGGCACTGAGAAGTAGATTTTGTTTTGCTGAGAGAAGCCTGTGGGCACCTGTGAACCAGGGTGAATCTGCTCTGCCAGAGAGCCTATGTTTCACACAGACTGTTGTATTAAGTATCTGCTACTGTGGGTCAGAAAAGGACAGCCAAGTACAGTACTTAAGTTGTGTATGGCTTGAAATGCATCTAACCAGTGGGGGTCTACAGGGATAGACATAGCCACTTAAAGAACGTTACAAGTCAAGACACCAGTTATCAGAGATTGTAGATTGTTAAATGTGACATACATTTTCGAGATAGCATTCTACAAACAGAGAGGTTCTCAAGGAAATTCTAAATGATTGGCCGGGTATGAATTTGGGGACAAAAGGTGGGAGACCCCCCCCCATCTGGAGAAACCAGATTTACCTCAATGAATTTACTTTGGGCACCTATAGCTTTCTTCAGGGCACTTGGCAAGTGTTCGCAGAAAGTACCCAGACGTGGGATTGAGGATGATGATTTCCCTTATGGAGCTAGGAAGTGCTCATGGGTGGTAGAGGGGAGCAACCAGATAAATATCCATACCATATGGAGAAATGTCCCAGTGCTGGCTGAGGGCCATGCCAGGGAATCCAGGATAGAGAGAGAGAGAGTATCAGTTCGGGCTGAGAGCCCAGTGTGTTCTGAACCTGAGGGTAAAAGAGTATTGTGATGATGAAGAAGATGTGTTCTGACCTCTATAGTTCTGTACAACTAGTGAGTGTAGCCCCGTGGGGGTCTGTTCTGCTTTGTATTCCTGTGTGTGAATGAATAAAAGCCCTACTTTAGAATCCCACTCCTGGTCTGGACATTCACAGTTCTTGCTTCCTGTGTCTGGAGTTACTTGGGTGCCCCCTTTCCAGAAGTACAAACCTAGCCCTGATGCTGAGTGAATGTTTTCTCCCTGAACACTGGCTCACCAGGTAATGGGTTATAAAATGGAGGCACCATGGCCCTAAATAAAATAACTTCAACCCAGGTCCTGGTTACATTAGCATGACATCAGGTTATGGCCCTAGCTGCTCAGGATGCTTGTCTACACCTGACATCACTGGTCTGTTTATGACATCACACTGTTGCTGTGAAAATAGCTATAATGTCATATATGGAGGTATGATTTGGGTGTAGGCAGGCTTCCAGGCCAAGTGTGGTCTAGGGGGGCAGTTATCCTGTTTTCAAACAAGTGTCAGAGGCATTGCCAGCATGAGTAAACATTGGGGGCTTGGGCCAAACAAAACCCGGGGGTCTGGGGGCCCTAGATAACCCCAAACTATAGAACTTTAGGCTCTCTCGTGCAAAATGACACATTTTCTGCTACTTCAGCTTTGTTTTTCTCTCATTCCTTTTCCATTATTTTGTGTCTTTTTTTTTGGTTGGCTTGTCACTTGTCACTTGAGAGGCAAAAACTACATGTTGCGGATTAAAAGTTATAGAACCAATAGCATATTTTGTAAATATCAGTAGATCTGGGCTAAATCTACTGATATTTAAGAAGTATGCTGGGCACGGAGGAGGGCTGGGCCGCCGTGGCCTCCCTCCCTGAGCTGAGTGTGACCCTTATGAAATTATTTTCCACACAGTCACACAGCACAGGTCTATGATTTGACTAAGTAAAATATGATACTTGATGCACTAAGGAAACTTAGGGAAGTACTAGAAAATTGAATTTAAAGAAGTAAAGAACCACTGACACCTTGAGAATAACTTTAAAAAATATTTGTACACACTCACCTATATATTGCTTATTCGTTCTGTATTTCTTATCCTTATTGGTTATTATTGAGGTCATATATGTATAGAAACAGAAACAGAATATCTGCTGGCACTGCTGCCTGAGTGTTCATTGGCTCCTATTGTTTCTTCCCAACTTGATGTCATAATACTGTGCTTGCCACATCACTGTTATTTGCAAGGCAATAGAAGGTGATGTCCCAACACAGCACATGCAATTCAAGTAGGAAAAAAGCTACAGAGGCAATCAGTAATAAATAATGTAGAGAAGTAATCTATAGAAGATAGATAACAAAATGCAATGTGAATGGTGTCCAAATTTAAAATGCTTTTTAAAGTTTTTCAAAGTATTCCCAAACGAAAGGTGCCAGCTGCTCTTTAATGTTTATATGCAGCAACACTGTATCCTACCTATGTCACCTAACCACAGTGCTAACCAAAATTGGAAAATGTGAAGCACAGGCATATGAAGGTGGTGCATGAGATTAATTTGATACTCACATCACATGGGCCCTTTAATAAAATATTTTGTTTTAATTTTTCTGTTCAGACTCAGACTGGAAAGTCTACATTCAAAAATACAGCAGTGAAATACACAATAACAACAAAGAACATTAAATAATACTGCCTAATCATTTTTATTTTTTGCATTCTGTCGTTCTCCTCCATGCTGTTCTCTCTCTATCTCTGGTAATAACAACTGATGCAGTCTGTTGCTTTTCTTTGCAAATCGTGTAATTACCTGATCTGATGATAACACAGAACACATTTCTTTTTCAATTGCTAGAATTGTAAGATCATATAATCTGTTTTGAGTCATGGTGCCTCTGAGCCATGTATGTACCCTTCGCAGAGCACTAAAGGAGTGCTCACAGCTACAGCTTGTCACTGGACCAACTGCTTGAGTTTTGGAAACATAAGACGGTCTAGTAGCTTATAAACTTCATTTGTATTAATTTGTTTTTCTTCCATTTTTCATTTCAGGTAGTATTTTGCAACAAACAATTCCTCCTTTTGCAGTTCAATCCCATAGTAATGAGCTAGAGGTGCCAGAGATTCAGAGCAAAGAAATGTTGCAGATGATGGTTTGCATGATGGATGCCATTTATTATCTCGACTGCAACACTAGAAAATATTTGCTTTAGTTCAACAGACATTCTATCAAGACATGGATAATAAAGCTTGTTTCAAAAGTCCACTTGAGAAGAAGTTTGGTCCTGCACTCCCACTGATGCCGCAACAATAAAATCATCTATCTGTTTCTGTTTTTTTCTTCTGTTTGTGCCATGTTTGTGCCATGTGTCATTGCTACTGTCCTCACTCCGCATCTCTTCAAGAGTGTGACGAACTGAGTTAACAAAATCTACTGCAGTGGCTAGATCTAGATCCTCCCTTTGTAAAACTTTGTGGATGCCTTCTGTTACATTTAGAAGAGAATGAAAGATGACCAGGCAGTAATTTGTGGTTGACTTTTGCAAGGATGCTAACAGTCCAATGGCTTTAGGAGTGTGAATAGTAGCAAGACATTGAATTACAGCTACATAGCAGTTCATCAAGGCCTTGATTGATCGGATCTGGCAAGACCAGTGAGTATCTGACAACTGGACCAACTCTGATGGACTCAAGCCTAACTGACACTGTATATTGACAAACTCATGATGATGAACAAGGGAGGTGCTAAAAATCTCATACACAGTTTCCATAGTGCAGAACAATTCTCTTGCTTCAGTAACACATTTACATGTATGGCAAAGTACAAGATTCATCTCATGTGCATAGCAGTGCACATACACAGCCTCTGGATGATGCTGGTGGAACTTAGCTTGAACTCCCCCTACTGCCCCACTCATAACAGAAGCACCATCATATGCCTGTGCCACACATTTTGATTTCTGTAATTCCACTGTCTTGGAGAGATTTTAGCAGTGATTCCACAATGGAGTCAATATTAAAAGATTTAAGTTATGTGAATCCTATAAAACGCTTTGTAATGCTTCCAGTTCCAGGTACACTATACCTCTCGCAAACTGCCAGCTGCTTTTTATGTTTGTCTCTTGCTTAATCTGCCATAACAGCAAACATTCCTGAGCTGTTAAGTTCAGCAACTATCTTTGAAATGACCTCGTCTGTGCAGCATGCAATCACCTTATTTTGAGTTTGGGGAGAAATATAACTGGCATTTGAAGGTGCCTTATACATTTGTAGAAAAGGATCAAATTGTTTTAATAGATCCAAGCATTTCAGAAAATTTCCTTTATTTAAACTACCATGGGTTTCATTGTGACCCCTGAAAGTCCTTGCCTACCCAGAAATAATGTGACAGCAATGATGCGCTCAAGACAACATCGCCTGTCATTTACTTCTTTGATGTTTGCAGCTTGTAATTTGTGAACAATATCACCAGTACTCTTTGTGTCTTTAAATCCAGCCCATAAGGTGTTTGTGTTTGCATGATATGAAGTCTTTTCATGCTCTCTAAATGAGTCAAGTGCCCTTTTCCAATTAACAAATCCTGTGCTTAACAAAGAATCTGTACTAGGGCGAGTTGCTCCATATTTCATTCCAAAGCATCTACAAGGATAGCAAAAAGCAGCATCCAGAGTAACAGAATATTCTAACCAGTTGTAATTTTCAAACCAGTGAAACTGGAATGACCTTTTTTTCCCTCCAAATGTGTGCTGTGGGTAACAAGGCAACTTACTCTGAATAGGCCCTGTCTCAAGTGTTTCCAAGTCTGTGATATTTTGAGTATTTACTAGTTCACTGTTCATTTTATTTATGCCTTCCATGTCAGTGTCAGCATCAACATAACTGTGACTGTTCTGGTCACTTGTGCTTGGTTCAGCAATCCCCTCATGCACAGTGGTACATGAAGCAGTAGAATCAGGGAGTGTAACATTATCATCATTACTTTCTGAATTGGCAATTACTCGCACTTCTTCATGTGTACTCTTTTCTTTGGACTTAAAGAAATGTTGGATATCCATTTTTATGAAACAGTGGAAACCAACAAGTTCTGATAGACAGTACTTCTTTGCAATACAACTGACTCTGAGCCACACACTGCCACCTCAGGGTTCACAGCAACGCAATGGTAATGGCAATGGCACAGACACACTAAGGTTTATTGTCATTCAGGCTGCTGTGATTTAAACTGCAACTACAATTTTTTTTTTAACACAGTATGGCAACACACACTGCTGCCCTCAGCCCTCCCACAAGTCCGGTACTACTGGCAAAAAAATATCTCAGGTACGCTGGGTCACTGGTGAGGTGGATCAGAGGATGCTGTGACTTAAACTGCAACTACAATTTTTTTTAACACCGGCAAGCCCGGTACTACTGGCAAAAAAATATCTCCGGTATGCTGGGTCACTGGTGAGGTGGATCAGAGGCTGCTGTGACTTAAACTGCAACTACAATTTTTTTAAAACAGTACGGCGACACACACTGCTGCCCTCAGCCCTCCCACAAGCCTGGTACTACTGGCAAAAAAATATCTCAGGTATGCTGGGTCACTGGTGAGGTGGATCAGAGGCTGCAGAAAAACAGATGAGCAAGAACAAGGGGACACAATTTAAAGATGGGGGGGCTGTTCAGGGGCAATGTGAGGAAGTATTATTTCACAGAGAGGTTAATGGATGCATGGAACAGCCTTCCTGAGGAGGTTGTCGGATCTAAAACTGTGGGAGGATTCAAGAATGCATGGGAGAGACATAAGGCAATTCTTGTGGGGGGTAGGAAGAAATAGGCTGTTGGTTAACTAGGATCTGTGGCCTATCCTGTAGGTAAGGAAACGGGCAGACTAGATGGGTCAAGCGGTCCTTATCTGCCGTCAAAGTCTATGTTTCTATGCTGTGATTTAAACTGCAGCAACAAATTTTTCTTTTATTAGTAGAGTACAGCGACACACACTGCTGCCCTCTCAGCCCTACCACAAGCCCAGTAGCCAGTACTGGCAAAAAACAAATCTCAGCCTCAGCCTGAGGGCCTCAGGTACTCTGTGTCACTGATGTGGTGGTGGATCAGATTTAAACTGTCTGCAACTACAACCAATTTTTTTTTTTTTTACATCAAAATTTCTCCCTGCCCTCCCAGGCAGGCCACCTAGTTTGTGCTGACTTGAGTTGATGACTCAGTTCTCAGTCACACTCACACAACTACAGACTAGACTAGAAAAGTTATGTTCCTTTGGCCTAGTAGGTCTAGAGTGAAAAACAGGCCTTCCTTTTTTCCTTGCCTTACAAAGTGGCAAAAAAAGACCAATAACTACTTAGTTAGCAGCAGCAATGGCTGAAATACAGAAAATGACTATTTTTATGCCAAAATATAGGTCATATTCTCTTTTCAAAATCCAGAAACACAGACAGAGGAGATGAACAGTGCACTGACTGTACATGCAGTGCTTTTGCTTTCACTCTCTCTCTCTCTCTCTCTCATCTGTCTCTGTCTGAATAAAGGCCACATCCTACATGACACTCACTGGCCACTCATAAGGCTCTATTGCTGTGATGACACTCTGTAGTTTATGCTACTTGATAGTCACATGACTATCAAGTAGCATAAACTACAAAATAGGTATCCCACAATGCACATAACTGGTCCAGAAGAGTGACTGTCCGTCATGTGACACAGTCAATGACAGGCTACAGCAGCTGGCTGCTGCTCATTGCTGGGCCAGCCAGCATGCAACAAGTCAGACAAGAAGGGCAGAAGAAGCCGTCACGGCCGACCAGTCTCTCCAGCAGTCCAGCGCACCCCACCATTATATTTAATTATGTCATGATGTTGACTGTTGTGTTAGACTGTCGTGTATCTTGAGTTGACTCACCCACCTCGCACAGGCATCCATCCTTTCTGTCTGCCTCTAAGTCTTTCTTTCTTGTTGTCTCCAGCCCAGTCTCCTTCTCATCTTCTCCTCCCAGCTCGATGGTCTGCTCGTTCTCTCCAGCACTGCAGTGAGCACTGGCAGCTGCAGCAGCAGCTGCAGTTGGTCCCCATGGCTCTCCACAGTCCACTCCAAAGTCCCCACACACTGTCTACTCTGTTGTGTCCCGGGCGGCCACTGTTGTCCATGTCCTCCTCCTGTGTCCACTCCTGAGTGAGTGAGTGTCCTTCCCAGTCCCGGGCTCCTGGCTCCATCTCCCGTCCCTGTGGCTGTGACCCCTTCCCGTTGCAGAATTTCTATTTAAAAATGAGCAAAATATGGAGGAAAGAGCAGCAGGAGCCTCTAGTTGCTCAACAGTATAGGCTGCTAAGAGGCGATTGGGGTGATAGGGAAAGGTATAGGTGAAAAACACCTGATCACATCACCCTATAAATGAAATGCTCACCCAGAGTAGGGGGGGTGTGGTGGGTGGGGCAGCCACCGCGGTAGTGGCAGCAGGCTACTCCTGTGCCTCCAACAGGAACCTTTCTCCTGTGATGCTGTACCTGGCTGGTTTCAGGCTCTATGTGCTTCAGTGGCTGCTGTGTGGGAAGGTGGGGGAGAGAGAGAGAGCCTGTATTGCTCTGCTCTCCTCTCCTCTCATGACTGGTCTGCCTAGGAGGGAATGAACACAGAGGGATTAGTGAGGGAGGCAGAAGGGGGATTAAGGGATCGAAAGGTCAAGATGGGAACAGGGAACAAAGGAAGAAGCATACCAAAATGGCTGAAGGACTAGCAAACTAACAACTCAGCTGTAAAGGTAAAGCAGACAATACTAACAAACTCAGCTCTAAAGAAGGTAAAGCAGACAGTACTTACAAACTCAGCTCTAAAGGTAAAGCAGGCAGTACAGTTTATCCCTTAAAACAACTACACACAGTTTTAAAAACACAGGCAACATCAAGGCTAAACAGTGCACAATAAATCTATTAGTCCTGTGCCTCCAACAGGCACCATTCTCCTGTGATGCTGTACCTGGTTGGTTTCAGGCTCTGAGTGCTTCTGCAGCTGCTGTGTGTGGGGAAGGGGAGAGCCTGTATTGTTCTACTCTCATGACTGGACTGCCTGGCTGGTTTCAGGCTCCCTGTGCTTCTGTGGCTACTGTGCAGGGAGGAAGGGGGGAGATAGAGCCCATATTGCTCTGCTCTCACAATATTTAATTGGTATAACTAATTGAAACTTTTATTAGATACAGCTGGTTGCTTCATTGTGTTTGATAATTTCACTAATGAGAGGCCCATGTTGGTTAGGCTCAGGGGCAATAGTGCCAGGATAGGGCTACTTTGTTCAGGGGTAATAGCACCAGAGCATGGCTGGCAGGTGTAGGAATAATAACACCTAAGTAGGGCTCATAGTATCAGGGGTCACAGTGCCATAACTGGGCTGGTAGGCTCAGGGATAATAGTGTTAGAGCAGGGCTGGAAGAAGATGAGTAATAGTGCCACAGCAGGACTGGTGGGCTCAGGAGTGGTAATGCCAGAGTATGCTTATGGGCAATAGTACCAGAGTGAGAAGTTAGGCTCAAGGGTAATAGTACCAGAGTGAGAAGTTAGGCTCAAGGGTAATAGTACCAGAGTAGGATTGGTAGGCTCAGGGGTAATAGTACCAGAGTGAGAAGTTAGGCTCAAGGGTAATAGTACCAGAGTAGGATTGGTAGGCTCAGGGGTAATAGTACCAGAGTGAGAAGTTAGGCTCAAGGGTAATAGTACCAGAGTAGGATTGGTAGGCTCAGGGGTAATAGTACCAGAGTAGGATTGGTAGGCTCAGGGGTCGGTAGTTCTATGGTAACAGTGTCAGAGCAGTGATAGTTTTTTTTTTTCAATAAGAGTTTTTTTATTTTGTAAAATAAGCAAATCATTACATAAAAAATAACATTACTAAAAACCAATAATAGTACAATTTTCAAAGTTGTTTTGTGTCACTACTGTCTTTCCTCTGTTTGGTAGTTTCTCCTACTATCTTAACCTATTTTATTTACCTAGGTCTGACCCCATATGCTACAATTAGTGTACCTATCAGAGAAGTATTGTTGCTATATACATCTAACTTTCTTTTCTATAGGTCCTTTGACCCTTTGTGTGACTTCAGCCTCCTCTTACTTTGCTTTTTAGGTCCCTACTTGATTCCCCATTTCACAGGGGTGGATCCAGTAGTGATGTACATGGGGGGTTGTTAACTTAGATTGTAGGCTGTGAAACGTGGTGAGGTTATTTCTTTATAATTTTTACCAAGATTGATGAAGATGAGTACTGCTCCCAATTCTGGAGTCCTCACCTCAGAAAGGAGAAAGATAGGTTGAAGACAGTACAATGCAGAGTAACAAAAATGATTCGGGGCCAGCAGGGCAAATCCTATGAGGAGCACCTCAAGGCATTAAATATGTACTCACTGGAGACCAGAAGGGAGAGGGGAGATATGATAGAGACCTTCAAGTTCCTTAAAGGAATTAACAAAGTGAACTGTGGGGAACTATTTAGTCTGAATACCAATTCGCTGTCACGTGGACATGAATGGAAATTCACAGGAGGTAGGTTCAGGAGAGATGTAACGAAGTACTACTTTATGGAAAGGGTGGTAGAAACTTGGAACAGTCTGTCAGCTGAAGTGGTGGGTGCAAAAACAGTCAGGGGATTCAAGCAGGGCTGGGACATAATGAAGGGAATAGTGGGTACTGGGGGTAACAGGACCAAAAAGGAGAATAAATAGAGAGAGGATGGGGAGGGTTAGTACCCTGGAGGAACAGTAGGTTCCAGGGATTATAGGGAAACTTGGACAGACTGGATGGACCTCTGGTCTTTTTCTGCCATCATTCTCTATGTTTCTATGCTTCTCTGTTTCTGTTTCTTCAGTCTCAGCTGTTGATATAATTTAAGGCAATAAAGCTAAAAATAAAACTGACAAATATTTGCCAAATAGAGACTGAGAAATCTGATATAGAACCAGGACCAGAAATATATTCTGAAAAGGATGAGAACGATGAAGATCCCCCAACCTCACTGGGCAACAATAAAACTAAGTGAAATCCAACTATCGAGACAATAATTTGCCCCATCAAAGATATACGACTAATCAGATAGTGAAATTAATCCAAAATGTATGGAAAATTAACTCTGCACAAAAAAATATGAAAAAAAGAACTAGATAACTTGAGACAAGAGTTTTAATACTAGAGAATGATACATTTAAAAGATCCAATGTTCACCAGGAGAAGGGTATCAGGGACAGACATACAAAACCTACAGACTATGAGGCTAAACCCAGAATACAAACCTCTAGAGCAGTTGGTGTCCCTGAGTCATTGGAGTCACAAGATGGAAAACAGAAATGCAATAGTAATTGTATTTCATTTTCTCTGCATTTTGGGGGAACCAGTAACAGACAATACATACGAATTGGACAGAGCTCACAGAGCATTTAGACAAAAACCTGATAAAGATAAACTTCCATGGACAATCGTGGCAAAATTTATGAAGTCAAGAGAAAAATATATGCCCATTAAGTGAATGCTGGTATGTTAAATTGTTAGCAGATCGGGCAGACAAACATACGCTGACAGTGAGAATAAATAGCTGCTGTATAAATGAATGGAGGAGCTCAGGTACAGATGGGGCAGGTATGCACAGGGCAAGAAGACAAGTTTTAGAATAAAGGAAAGAGTACCGATGGGGTTGTTGTCTCAACCTGCTACCGAAGGGCAAGTTACTATTCAAAATTAACTGAGCAGACAGTGAATAAAACCTTTGACTGTGACACCCTACTATTCCTGATTGAATTCTAAATGTACATATCTTTTAAGTGATGCTTCAGATGCAAGATAATTTGTAATTTTTTAGCTTTGATGAGCAACCTTTGACAACCTAATTCTGACAGCATGGATGAGTGCTCAACAAAATGCTGAAGTCAGAAGGTTTTGAATACCTGTATGCACAGATCATGACATCTAACTTTGCTCAGACCCTCGTTACTTGCCTGCTAAAACTCATTCTAAAACAATACTGTTCTGCAACTTAAATAAATGTCAAAATTAATTGCTGTTTTCAGCACATGTTAAAGACTGAGGGGGTACTAATAAAGGGACTACAGCCCCCTTGGTGCCCCCCCCCAGTAAATCCACACCTGTTTGCTCAGGCTTACCCAACTTGATTGGAGAAGACAGTTTTAATTAATTTCCCATCCGTCACTAAATAAGCATACCAATATCACTAAAAACTGTGTTCGGTTCAGCGACATGCTATAGCTATTGCTATTGGAATGTTATCAGCAGCTAGTGAAAGCTCCTCTAGTATAAATTCTTTTGCTGAGAATAGTGGCTGTTACATATCTAATGTCTACATAAATGTTTATTTTGAGATGCTGTAGATGGCCTGGTAAATGTCCAGCTCTAACCTACACTCTTGCAGATAGATAAGTCTGTACCACGTCAAGGTAGCCCGACTCCGCAGAAGTTCCTCTCTGTCACTTGCTCAGCATAATTATTTCACTACTAACACTTGCAAGTAAATATTAATGGCATTGACCAATGCTCGTCATAAACATGTGAATTCAATTCCAATAATTTATTTATTTTTATTTATATATTAAAGTCTCAGAATTACAATACCTTTGAGCCAGAGGCTCTTTTACAAAGGCTCCACATCATAGAAAATACAAATACATGAAATAAACAACAGCAAAAAGAGAACAAAGTTATTTAGACAATCAAAAAAATATAGAACATACGGTAAATGGGAGGACTGCACTGAAGTTACATAAATTACAATTGAGGTTACATAGGTAAATCATAGAATGCAAACATTGTGGGGGATAATCTCTGAGGCACTCCGCACTCCTTACACCTGGGTATTGTGTCCACCTGATAGGTTGCTGATGCACATGTGACTTTCAAGAAGAAAGTCCATCCCCTCTTCCCTGTGATGCTGCCTCTCCTGTATCAGTTCGAATTGTGCATCTGACCAGGTTGCAGTGCCTCACAACAGCTCCCCAGCAGTTTTGAAAATCTTTACATAATTTAAGGTAAACTCACTTATCTGAAGTCTGAAGTTATTAAAAATCATTGTTTATTCAGCCAATGGAGATAGAGATGTCTTTCTTGTTCTGTCGCATTAAGAATAATATCTTAGAGAGACATTCAGTAATGAGACCAGTGGAAAATCAAAATATAAGGGTACTTTCCTTTATGAAAGCCCCCCCATTGTTCTCAGAGGAATTAAATATTAGAGCTACTGACCAGAAACCTAGGAACAGTGCTGACTGTTTGAGCCCTAGAAAAATGTTTAGTGACTAGCAGCTCACTTGGGCCTCCTGCTAGCAGACCCAAGATTTTGCACATGATGTTTATACAGCTGCTGGGTGTGATTTTGAGACCCCTGCTAGTGGTCTCAAGATGGCCCATATCCCCCTCTCATCATCTGTTTCATGGGGGATTCATCAGGGCATCCTGTGGCTCCTGCCAGTGGCCACAGGACTGATCCCTGACTGTGCCTGTACCTTTTGCCATTATCAATTTAGTGCTATGGTAGCCCGATTTCCTAGGGGCTTGATCAGTAGCTGTCCCATATTTTTCAGTACTTTCCTCTGGAACAGCTTCTGGAGCACTGTTTTGGAATTTTGGTTCCCTCCCTTAGGCGAGTGGTCCGGAGCCCCAGTGTGCCATCATGGCATTTTTTCACACCTCCCTGTCTCTTGTGTATTCGGGGAGGGTGTTGGCCATGATTTTGTTGCATGCTGGGCACCCTCTGAATGTTCTTCATTGTGTCTCACTTGGTCCTCCATGCTGTTTCTTCCGTGCATACGCTTGAACTCCTGGGTTTGCGCATGCGCATCTATGGCACCCAGCTCGCGCATGCACGTTGCTAGCTTTTCACTTGCACATGCACACTCCTTCTGATGCCATCTTCCATACAGCATGGCTTTCAGGACACTCCTGCCACAGTGAGCTATGGTACTTACCCCAGACACCTATTTTATTAATAAAAACACATCCTTACTTTACTCTCACACCCTGCAAGCCAATAATCTGGTGGCTCTGCTTTGAGTAGGGGAACTGATGTGTTGTGTTGGGGCCAATCTCCTGTTAATAGGGGGAACATATATGGGCTCAGAGAATCCCCTTAAAGGCACAGAGAACATTTGGTTTAACTTTTAAAGGGGTGATTCCCTTTAGAGGCACAAAGCAAAATTTGGCTTAACTATTTAAGGGACAGTGTCAGATACTGGTAGTGCTCCTCCTAATTAAATGATACCTCTCTGGGCTCAGTAATTAGGTACATCTTATGGCATAGCACAACATATACAATTATATAATTAAGGGACAGCTGCAGTTTTGGGGAGTGGCCTTTCCTGCGGCTATTTGTTCCAGTGCAGCTCTGTGCTCCCTATTCAAAGTTTAAGTTCCTGTGCTGGAAATATTAATGCAGAACTGTACATTATTATTTTGGAGCAGTTTCTCACTATGATCTTAAAGCCATTCCCATTTTCCTATTCTTTCACAGACATGGGAAAAGTAAAAAGCTGCAGACTCTGTAACGCTCTGATCCCGCCAACACAGCTGGGATGACTCTGTGCATCATGCGCTGAGGACTCACCCATTCCACCACATACTGTACAGCACAGGAAGATCTGTTTACAGAACACAATGAGCTGTTAGGAGCACCTGATGCTACACCGGCACTTCCATCTACCTCACAAAGTAACGTGGACGCCAATGTGATCCTCCTCCAAAATCAACAAGTTCTTCAGCTACAACAACAATGCATCTACAATGACAGCTATGTGGGACAAACTGGCAGAGATTTTGACCAGACCACAGATACCTCAAGTGCCCGCCCTCAATTCACAGAATCGCGCAGACAAGTCCAATTCGAATTCTACAGAGTTACCCTCTCTCTTTGAGCCCAAATCAAGGAGGATAAAAAGGTAGATCCACAATCCCTCACAGCCAAATGGTGCTTTCCCAACCAGATACCAGCCTTGGTCCACAGCATCATGACCACAGTTGGCTTTGAGACCCCCACCACACCCATCCCTCAATCTAGGCTGCTGCCTTCATTACAACTGGCGGTAAAAGTGTCTGACAAGTTTCCTGTCTGTGAGGCTATTAATGAAATAGTAAATAAAGAATGGGAATCAGAAGACCTGGCCCATAGCCCAGAGAGAAGCTCATGGGATAAGATGTATCCCCCTAGAGGCTGACAAACTGACCTTGTGGCACACACCTCTTAATGTGGACCCTCAGATAGCCTCTCTCAATAAAAAGACTGTACTGCTGACAGAGTCCACTTCAACACTAAGAGACCAGGTGGACAGAAAGTTAGAGGATATAATAAATAAGAGCTTTGAACTAGCAGGCCTGGTGGCTAGGGCAGAGACTGCAGCCATTTATGCCACCAGAGCTCAGCTCAAATGGCTACAAGAGGTTCAAAAAGCCATTACTGCCAAGTTGATGGAATCACACATACCAGACAATGTCATACTATCTACTAAATATCTTGTGTATATGGCAGTAGACTCTCTGAAGATCAATGCCAGAGCCGCCACCCTCCTGAACAGAGCTAGGAGATGTATATGGATGAAGTTGTGGAATGCAGATACTGAATCAAAGTCACTTCTTCTAAAATTACCTTGCAGAGGCAACCTTCAGTTCAGAGAAGGCCTAGAGAAATACTTAAAGGGAAAGGAGGATGGGAAGGTGCTGGGTAAGGACAGAGCTAACTCCATGTACCTGCCAGCCAGACAGCCAAATCGCACACACTCCTTTCAAGACAGATGCAGAGATCTGCCATCATATAGAGGGCAAGGCTACAGAACAAATTTCAACGCATACAATACGCTCAATAGATACCGGGGAAGGGGAATGCAGAGCAGTGCAAGAGGATTCCACCAGTATAGAAGAAGGGGACACAGTAAACAGTGACTATCTTTGTTGTGTTCCACAGTCTAGGGTGCCATTTGGCATCTGACTAAGCAAATTCACCCAAGAATGGATAAAAACCACTCAGAACAAATGGGTCCTGGAAATAATTCAGGAAGGGTATGCAATAGAATTTGCAAAAAGACCAAGACTGAACAGGCTGATAACATCACCAGTGCCAAGACACAAGGCCATGCCTCAACAGTTACAAGAAATACTAAAGGAGCTAACAAACAACAATGCCATTATAAGGGTGCCCCTAGCAGAGGAAGGCCAGGGAGTATACTCAGTGCTCTTCACAGTACCAAAGAAGACAGGAGACCTTCAGCCAGTACTCAACCTCAAATTTCTAAACAAATCATCAAATACAAACCCTTCAAGATAGAAATGATAAGATCCACCTTAAGGGCGATCCGACCAGGGAATGTTTTCACATCCATAGACCTAAAGGATGCATACATTCACATCCCCATAAAACCATCTCATCAAAGATTTCTCAGATTTCACATCATGGGAAAACATTTCCAGTACAAGGTACTCCCCTTTGGACTGGTGTCCACTCCCCGAGTGTTTACAAAGGTCTCCATAGTGCTCATCTCAAGACTGAGGGAGCAAGGAATCCAAGTCATACCCTACCTAGATGATTGGCTGATAAGAACAAGATCAATTCAGCAATCATTGAGGGAAACAAAGACCACAATTCAATGCCTCAAAGCTCACAGTTGGGTAATAAACCAGGAGAAGAGCCAGCTCAATCCTTGCAGAAGACTGGAACACCAAGGCAACCTCATAGACACTATAGAGGGAAGGGTTCAACCTTCAGAAAAAAGGGTCTCAGTCCTATTAGCCACAATAACAAAACTAAGAAGCACAAGACAACCATCATTACAGACCATTTCCCATACACTAGGACTAATGTTATCTTGTATAGACATCATCCCATTGGCAAGATGGCATATGAGACCATTGTTATTGTTCCTTATTCAACAAGGCTCCACATACGATTTGGATTTCTCAAGAAGGTTGGTACTACCTACAAGCATTGCATGTTCCTTAGTGTGGTGGTCAATAAAAGACAATCTGCTAAGAGGTATGATGCTAGACATACAAACAGACATACAGGTAGACACAGACGCCAGCCTAACAGACTTGGGGGTGACGACAGGTCTCAAATCAGTGCAGAGAATGTGGTCAATACACAAATCAAATATGTCTATAAATGTACTAGAAATAAGGGTAGTGTTCAATGCAATGCAATAGTGGAGGCAACCCAAAACCTGCTTCAAAGCCCAGAGCAAGAAGGCTAGGGTTAAGAAACTGATCTGGTTGAGCAAGGTGGTCATGGAAAAGGTAAGGAGGAAAACAGGTGCCTTTAGGAAGTACAAGAAAACAGGGAGGGGGGGAGGACAGGGAGGAGTACTTGACAGAATCGAAGGAGGTGACAAGGGCAGTAAGGGGAGCCAAAGCATCTACGGAACTCAGGCTGGCACAAGGCATTAAGAAGGGGGAGAAGGACTTCTTTAAGTACATCAGGGAGAAAAGGAGCTGTAAGGACCACATAGTAAGGATTAGGAAGGAGGGGGGTTGGGTGGAAGCAGGGTGTGATAAGGCAGAAGTACTAAATGAGTACTTCTGCTCAGTATTTACTAAAGAGAAGAGGAGGGTGACACCCAAGGTGGGAGAAATGGCAGAAGCAGGGTGGGAAGTGGTGACAGATGGGGAAATCATGGAGAGCAGAGTTCGAGAGGGTTTGAAGGCACTGAGGGTGGACAAGGCGCCAGGCCCAGATGGCATCCACCCCAGGGTACTGAAGGAGCTGGCAGACATCCTTGCAGGACCTTTGGCAGACCTATTTAATGCCTCACTACATTCGGGGTGTGTACCTCAGGACTGGAGGATGGCTCATGTGGTGCCCCTCCACAAGAGTGGCCCCAAGGATGAACAGGGAAACTACAGACCAGTGAGCCTCACATCCATCGTGGGTAAGCTAATGGAGACTATCCTGAAGGAGAGGCTGGTGGCCCTCCTAGAGGCCAAAGGACTACAGGACAGCAGACATCCTGGCTTCATACATGGCAGATCCTGCCAAACCAACCTGGTCGAGTTCTATGACTGGGTAACTAGGCAACTGAACGGGGCCATGCAGTCCTGTATCTGGACTTCAGTAAGGCATTCGACTCAGTGCCACATGGAAGGCTGGGAAGGAAGTTAGTAGGCACAGGGCCGGGTGCAAAGCTGGTGAGATGGGTAGGAAACTGGCTGCAGGGAAGACAACAGAGGATGGTGGTGGGTGGGGATCTCTCACACCCAAGGGCAGTGACGAGCGGTGTTCCACAGGGCTCGGTGTTGGGACCAGTGTTGTTTGGGATATTCATTGCAGACATATCATGGGACATCAAGAGCAAGATCAGTCTGTTTGCTGATGATACCAAGGTAGGCGCGGTGGTGGATGACCTAGGGGGATGGCAGGGGTTGCAGGATGATCTGGCAAACCTTGAAACCTGGTCAGACACCTGGCAACTGGGCTTTAATGCCAAAAAGTGCAAGGTGCTGCATTTTGGGATGAAGAACCCAAGAAGGAGTTACCAGCTAGGGGGAGTGCCGCTAGCCCAGACAGAAGAGGAGAAGGATCTGGGTGTGCTCATTACAGGGTCAATGAACAACTCGGCACAATGTAGGAAGGCAGCTGCAAAGGCCAACAAAATGCTGGGTTGTATTGCAGGGGTAGATCCTTGAGGAGGGAGGTAGGATTCTGCCACTGTATAGGTCATTAGTTAGACCACACCTGGGTACTGCGTGCAGTACTGGTGCCCGTTCTGAAGAGGGACATTAAGTTACTGGAGGGGTGCAGCAGAGTGACAAAGATGACTAAGGGGCTGGGGACTTATTATAGAGAGGAAGTTGAAGGAGTTGAACATGTACTCATTGGAGGAGAGGAGAGACATGGGTGACATGATTGAAACCTCTAAATACATGAAAGGAATAAACAAGATGGGTACAGAGGGCTGTTCAAAAGTAAGGAGGAGGCCACCAGGGGCCATGATATGAGACTGGAGCGAGGAAGGTTCAGGAGGGAGATGAGGGACACTTTTACAGAGAGGGTGGTGGCTGGGTGGAATGCGTTACCTGCTGAAGTGGTATGCAGTAGAAAAGTGAACTGCTTCAAACGAGGATGGGACAGGACAAGGGGGAGGGTTAATGAAGGGGAAGGGTGGAAGGGAGGGGTAGCTGCAGAATAAGGGGTGCTAGCTGCACATTCAAGCAGACTTGATAGACCTCTAGGCCTTTATCTGCTGGCAAATTGCGTATGTTCGTAATGCTACATTTTGCAAAGGAAGTCAGGGGAAAGAATGTACTGATCTGGTCAGACAATTAAGTGACTGTAGCATACATCAACAAACAAGGGGGAACAAGAAGCAGAGCAATGCAAAAAGAGGCAGAAAAACGTATTCCTTGGGCACAGAACCATCTCGCAAGTCTGACAGCTATTCATCTAGCAGGAAAATTAAACACCACAGCGGACTAGCTCAGCTGACAAATGATTCACCTAGAAGAATGGATGCTTCAGCCACAAATATTCAGATCCAACAACCGTTGGGGCCCAATCAAGTTAGACCTAATGGCATCCCACAAGAACAATCAGTACCCCAGATTCTACTCCCATTTTCGGGATCAAAAATCCATGGGGGTGGACACGCTATCGGCTACATGGAACTTCCAAATAGCCTACATCTTTCTACCCTTACCATTGATTCCACAGGTCCTGAAAAAGATCCACAGGACCAGATTGAGGGTGATATTAATTGCACCATACTGGCCAAGGAGAAGCTGGTTCACCACGATTGTGGCAATGGCACTGGATCACCCCTGGACCCTACCATGGAGACACAACATTCTCAGCCGGGGCCAATTTATCATCCCAACCCGACAAGCCTCAGACTGACAGCCTGGCTCCTGAAAGGAAGAGATTGCTAAAAGTAGGCTACCATCCCATGGTCATCAACACTATGGCTAACTCCAGAAGGAGATCAACAACACTGACATACCAGAGACACTGGAAGGTTTTCCAGAGGTGGTGCTCAGAGAAAGAAATAGAACCGTTAACGGCATCGGTAGCCAATATTCTATTTTTTCGACAAGAAAGCCTGGATAAAAGGTTATCGCCAGCATCTCTACAAGTACAAGTGGCAGCAGTTGGGGCAGCTAGGGGCACGATAGAAGGAACAGACCCTGGGGTACACAGAGACATCATAAGATTCCTTAAAGCAACATCATCCAATATTCGTCCAAAAATCAAACAGTGGACAGCCTCATGGGACCTCACCCTGGTATTCAGGGTATTGACGGACACATCATTTGAACCATTGGCAATGGTATCTCTACAATGGTTAACACTGAAGACTATTCTTCTAGTGGCTATTTGTTCAGCCAGGCATATCAGTAAACTACAGGCGTTATCATGTAGAGCACCCTTTCTAGGGTTTCACAAGGACAAAATCACATTAAGACCTAGTCCCTCATTCATACCAAAAATATGCACGGCATTCCAAGCAAATCAGAACATCGAGATCCCAGCATACATGCCAGCAGATGAAGTGGACTAACAGCCTCAACTACAACTCTTAGGAATGGAGAAAGTACTCTCGACATACCTCACAAGAACAGCGGACATCAGATTAACAGAACGACTCTTTATTGTTACACAGGGTCACAGGAAAAGGACAGGCGGCTACAAGATCCACTATAGCCAAGTTGCTAAAATCAGCAATCAGTGAAGCATATACAGCAACAACTCAAGATCTGCCCACAGGTGTCAAAGCCCATTCCACCAGAGCTATAGCCACATCTTGGGCAGAAAAAAACATGGCATCGGTGGATGAAATTTGTGCAGCTGCCACTTGGGCATCCCCACATACATTTACTAAACACTATAGAGTGGATGTATCTATGAAGGCAAAGTCCAATTTTGGTAGGGCAGTGCTGCTAGCTGCAAGGACAGACACAAACAAAAACAGTGACTGACTACCCACCCTATCTTTGGGTACTGCTACTTAAATCATTACCCAGATGTAAGGAGTGTGGAGTGTCTCAGAGATTATCCCCCACAATGGTAGTTTACTCACCTGGTAAAGGTGATTGTGGTGGTATACATCTCTGAGGTACTCCACAGCCCACCCATATAGTCAGATCAGAGGAGGTAACACTCTGGGTATATACTTTATTTAACTGGCATGCTGTATGGGCCAGATAGTACTAGTTTGTAAAAGTGTGGAGTGCCTCAGAGATGTATACCCCCACAATCACCTTTACCAGGTGAATAAACTACCATTTGGTCAGTGGTCTGATTACAGCTTGAACAAGGGGAGATAAGTAGATGGTGGAGTCAGACTGTAGACATTGTCAATACACCATTGAGATATCAAATGCAGCACATGCTATAAAGCATGAGTCAGTGGTAGCAGCAGAGTAGCACAGCATGAGAAATTAAGCAAAGGGCATCAAAGGTTGACTTTGCCATCTTAACTGCTTAGGAGGGGGCAAGAGGTGGGAGGTAAGTAAGAGGTGGGGAATCAAGGGGAATAAGGGGAGGGCAAAGAATATGCTATTTTAAAGACAGGGTGGGGGCCTGGGAGGGAGGGAAGAGTGGAGAGGAGAAGGTGGTGGTGGTGGGGGTATAGGAGGGAAAGGAGGGGTGATGGGCTTGGGGGTGCTGGAGGGTGAGGGAGGATAGAGGAGGAACAATAGAACTATGAGCAGTCACAGCTGTTGATCACGAGGAGGTGCTGCCAGAGTTTGGATTTAAATGGACCTTGCTTCTGCTCGGCCAAGACATCAGAGGAGAGGCCATTCAGTCAGACAGGTGCTCTGTACATAAATACTCATTGGGCTTGTGCTGTCCAACAAGAAGAGACTTGGTAGAAGATCTTAGATGTGCTCCTTGTGTCATGAAGATTTGAAGCTTGTGTAAGGAGATTCTGAGCAGAGGGAGGGGAGAGCCCAAGGCAAGTCTGCAATAATGCAGAATAAGAAGTCAAATCTGCAGTATTAAACTGCGGGCATGGGGAACCTATCTTGTACCTCCTTCCATTTAATGCATACCTTGCAACAGTCCCACATTAGTGAGTATGTTTATTTATTTATTTAAACTATTGATCACCGGGAAAGCACATGGGCCATTGGCCCTTTTTTATGTGTGACCTGAGACAATTCATGAAACAGTCAAGATGTTACATTATGACATAATAACATACAAAGACAACTAATAAACATTCAGTACATACAGTAGGTCATCAGCTGTTACAAGTTTAAGAGAAGCATTGACATTCCAAGTGACTAAAAAGGTGCTTATTTAGTTCCTTTTTAAAAGTATCCTGACATATGCCAGATTTTATGGCTGAAGGAAGGTTGTTTCAAGTTTTTGCTGCCTTGATCGAGAAGGCTTGATTTTCCCATTTTAGTTTTGTTCTTCTGAATTATGAAACTGGGTGCTTCATTGGATCTCAAAATCTCTAGTACACTTTTTAAATTGAAGTAATGAAAATAAAGGAGAGTTGTCTTTTCGTCGAACAACATTATTTAAGAGACAACTCAGGATATATAAGCTACTCTGGGCAGGTGGTAGCCAACCAGTAACCAGTAACCTGATATAAAGTGCAATCGTATAAGGCAACTTATGTATAAATCTGCAAATACTATGAAAGGTTGATGTATAAGTAAGCCAAGGGCGGTTTGGTTAAATCTGTAAAAAAAAAAAAAATCAATTATAGTTTAAAGTTGATAACAATATACTCTTGGCTCTGGCAGTCCTTGCTTGAAGTGTTAATGAATGTTATAATTTAAAATGGACTCCAAGTTTTTGATTCACTTGTCTGGACACTTTTCCGATGTGATTGGTAAAATTTAGTTCAAGGTCTAAAAGAATGCCCAAATATTTGAATTGGGCTACCTGTTCTAGCATAACATCAGATTTGTGAAAAATATTTCATTTATCAACTTTTTTGACTGTTTCAAGCCTTTGGATCCAAAAAGCATGCTTTTGGTCTTTGTACAATTTAGGGACAGTTTAAGTTTATTTAGCCTATATTCCAATGCATGGAAATCTTCATTTAAGGGATAATTAATAGTTTCTATAGAATTCAAACTACTATACAATATTATATCATCAGCGTACAATATTTTATTAGTGTGTGTCAAAGTGGGAGGAATAACATCAATATACAAAGTAAAAAGCAATGGCCCACGAATTGAGCCTTGTGGAACTCCTCGTTCCAGTTCTCTACTTTTCGATAAGTTACACCCATAAGAAACTTTCAAGGGTCCACCTTTTCAGTAACTATCAAACTACTCAATGGGCAAGTTAGTAAGCCCAAGATCACCTAGGCTGCTGAGCAGCAGACAATGGTCCACCAAGTCAAAAGCATTGGACAGGTCCACAAACACAGCACCAGTGAGCATCCCTCCATCCATGGCTCCACTGACATGGTCTGTGAACCTGGCCAAGGCCGTGCTGGTTCCATGGAAATTTCAAAAGCCATGCTGCTCAGGAGCCCTAAGCCCACTTGACTGTAGGTATGTTGTAAGCAGGGCATTAATCACTTTCTCTAGTATCTTACCAAGTGGGGGCAGCAAAGAAATGGGTCGATAGTTACTCATGTCCTTTGAATCACCACCCTTAAATATTGATGTAACAATTGTTTGTTTCCATTGTTGTGGGAAACAACCAGACAACCAGTGGTCAAGGACAAGTTAAGTATCTTCGTTAGGGATCTATTAATATAGGCTGCTATTACCTTTAGAAACTTAGGTTGAAGTTCACTGGCTCCTGAACTCTTTATGGGCATTTGCTCTAATAGTTTAAGCACTTATGGTGGCTTAATAGCTTTAAAATAGATAACGTTCCTATTAATTAAAGAGCTTTTATTCTGAATTTCAGTGTCAGTTCCTATATCCTGTTGGATATATTTACTTAAATCCCAAAATTTGTTTAAGAATTCATCACTGATTTCATGTACATTGTTTATAATTTTACCTTTTTTTGTAAAAACATTAGTTTGGTCCCTGGCAACTGGGTTTATTAATGATTTGATGGATGCCCAGAATTTCTTAGGATTTTTTAACTCTGTTTTCTGTTGATCTAAATAATATTTTGATTTACTTTGATATAGCTTGGCCTTGCACTCATTTCTAAGTCTACGATAAGTACTAAAATCCACAATAGTTTTAGTTATTTTAACATTTCTCCAGGTTAAGTGCCTGCGTTTTATTAGTTTAAACAAATCAGGAGTGATCCACACAGTGCCCCTCACTCTTCTAATGATTTGAGGGAAATATTTATCCTGAAGTTTTAAATGGGTGGAAGTAAAAACGTCCACAGCCAAATCAACATAAGGTATGGCATCTAAGTAAGATCAGCTGATCGATTGGAGATCCAAAAGCAGGCCCCCATCCAGGTCTCCGGAAAACCTCACATAACAAATAAAATGAGGGGGAGGCTTCAATCTTTTACATTTCCAGGTGCAGTTAGTGGCCATGTGATTGCTCACTGTATAAGGAAGTACTCCCTTATTCTTTACATTTACCTGATTATTGGTTAATATCCTATCAAGTGTGGTGTGGTTATTTGTTTTAGTATTCATTCTAGTACAGGCATGCATCATTTGACTCAAACCTGCACTAGTAAGCTGGGAGTCTGTATCTGGGTCAGCAAGTGGATCCCAATGAATGTTAAAATCCCCTTGAGCTAAAAAATCTCCTGCAATTTGTAAGACACCAACAAAATTTAAAAAATCCTCGAGGCCCAGGTGGGCAGTTTTGGGGGATTGTATAATGTACAATAGTTTAATTTATTACACCTGCCTTGTTTTATTTGCATTAACAGCCATTCACAGTCTGAATTATTCTTATAGTCAGTTACTATTTCAGTAACATCCAATTCTGATTTATAATAAACCAAAATCTCCCACCCTTCTTTCTGCCAATTCTGTCCTTCCTAATTATTTTATAGCCTTCCAAAAACAAAATATTAGCTGTAACTGAAGACTTTAACCAAGTTTACATCAAACTTAAAATGTCAGGGTCATATTTGGCAACACAGGCCAAATATTACTTTCATACTAAGTAGAGCATAATGTGGGGGTTACAGATGGCAGTCCTCCATCTAATCCATTTTCCCTCGTTGCTTGATTTCATAGCTAATTCTGCAAATTGACAATAGTTACATGCACTATTTCCCCAAAGTTTGTAAAATGTATCTGCTTTCATGTGATTCTACTTATGTCATGTACTTGCACGCTCCAGTTTCTCCCGTGGAGGTCTCTAACCCTCTATATAATGTAACTGTAATCATGTACAGTCCTCCTGTACTGTATTGCATATGAAATCGCATTCATGTACTCCCTATCTGTGTTTATGTTATATGCTCCAATTGTCCCTTTCCCCCAGGATGCATCTGGAATCGAGCGGTAACCCGCTCAGTATGCCATTCCTGGTAAAACGCTTAAATAAATAAATAAATAAATAAATAAAACAGGCCTCAATTTCATTTGTTTTTGGAAAAAGACTACTAACATTCAAATGAGCCAATCTTAGGCCCTTAGCTTGCCAAATATTGTGAACCGGATATTGATCTGGGATTGTAGGCCCAGGGTTCGATTCCATGTCCCCTGCTAGGACTAACTTAAGCCATGTTTGAATTGCAAAGCAGTATCTACACAGTTAACATTAATAGTTCTGTTTAAGTATCTCCCAATTCTAAACAATTCTCCTTTCCTCTGAATTCCAATATGATTTATGATAAATTATTAATTTAGAGTTTGATAGTATATTTGAGTAAGCAAAGTTCTTCAAAGACTTATCATGATTCAAGCACTTTTCTGCATTATAAGGAATGTAAGTTAAACCATAATCAAGTAAAACTAAGCCCAATAAACAACTTTCCAATCATGCATAATGAGCATTTTGTTTAAACATTTTGTAAGGCATAAATTATTAACTACAGCAAAGTAAGTTTGGGGCAATTCAAACCTGCCTGGTGTTTACTGGTTATATTATTACCGGCAGCCATGCTCGCACCTAAGCGCTCACACCTCAGGCTGGCATGGGCTTTTAAGTTGTGCAACCCCACCCCTTCTAGCAGCTGATTGATCTTTGGCTCACTGCCAAGCCCTCTCAGCACACAGACCAGAATCAGAGCTCAGGGAAAGAAAAACAGTTCAGACTGGATGCTGAATGCAGATGTAGCCAACAGTCAGTGCAGGTGAAATAAGGCAGCCAAAAGCGGGAGTCCCTCAGTTATCCCACATGGAATTATATTGCAGTGCCGACACAAAAAGCTGATATATTGTATGGTGGAATGCTGTTATGCATGGAATTCTATGCCTGAAATATACTTGTTCTGCTACAGTAGTGACATCATTATATTGTTTTGCTGCAGTAGTGATGTCACTGCTGCAGCAGAACAACTTGGAATTCTGCCACATAGTTGATTTCCCCTATCTAGTTAAGCTGGAAGTTGTTTTTATTTTTAAACTTGAACTTGCAGAAACATCTGCAGCACACTGTATCAGTAATTTGAGCCTACCACCAGCCCTCAAGTGCCCCCCCAACCACCAGTTCACTGAAACAAAGTGCAATGTCTGAAATGGGCATGGATTCTCATACACTATAAAAGATTGTGTATGAGTAGTCATACACAAACAAGGATCTTCTTGTATCTCAGGGTTTCCTGGTAACCGAGCACCTTTCGAGCTGCACTCTTGAGGTAATCGGTTATCAGAGAAACTTCTTGATACAAGAGTATCCTTGTTGTGTATGACTTCTCATACATAGTCCTCTATTTCTACAACCAAACACATCATCACAAGCTCTTCCTGATGCATTGTTTCTTTCTTGTTACTTATGCCCTTCTCCTATATTGCAATTCTAGCTTTACGCCCTCATGTATCACATCTTAAAGGAAAGGGCTGGTGAGCTGTTTTTTCTTTAAATTTGTGCACCCTGGGCCATTAATCCCTTAGTTGTTTTCTCTGTTTCTTTCAATCAGCAGGATGTTCAACTTTAATTAGGTTCCCGAAGTCAGTGTGAAAGAAACTGCTCAGAGACATCTAATAGGTCATGATTCCAGCCATTATGGGGTTTGGTGATGTAACTCAGTAATTTACTTTGTTTTCAGCTCAGTTCCTTTTACATTTTCCCAAGGGTTGGTAGCTTGTACTCAGTGGCGCTATTCTTCCTTCTGTGCTAGTGCAGATGAAATTTAAAAGGTAAGTTCTTTTGTTTTTCATGAGGAGACTGTAAAATGTGTGATTAATGCTGATGAATGCTTTTGAAAAAAGTTTGGTTTTATTTGGGTAGTTTTAACTGCTTTTGATCACCTGCTGTGTTTACTGTTGTTGGAGTAACATGACCCCATTGCATTCACTCACATTGTTTAGGACTGTATGCTTCTTAGTATTCTATGCAGCTAAGGAATAACTGATTTGTGAGTTGTTTTAGGTGTATTTTATCTGCTCTTTGTCACTTACTCAGATCATATTTTACTGTTTCTGTTTGAGCCTAAGTATACATCGCCTATGTGGCAGAGCTGTCAGAAACTGCTCTTCCTCTGGCAAAGACAGACTTTTGCACTTAGAAGACACTGATAAGTAAAGTATATGATGAGGTTAGTACTGTACAATGTTTAAAATCAAGTTCCTGAAGGAAGTCTCTTGTTGGAGTTTAACTGCTCTTTGAACTGATAAGTGAATCTACATCTGATTGCAGACAGCAGCCATTCATCTGACTCAGTGTTTGGCACAAAGACTTTTTACAGCTATATTCAAGGCAGATGCAAAGAATTTGAAAGCAGTCTAGTTATTCTAGTTTTAACTTGTCTTTGATTACTTGCTGTGGTTTTAATTCAGTGCTTCAGAAAGCAGCACGTATGTGGATTATTCTGGCACATTGATTTAAGCTGTATGCTTCACACTAGTAAACATAGGCAAATATATTCTTGTTCACCTATGAAGCATTGCTTAGCAATGGGTTTTAGTATACTGATTGTGTGCATGTGTTGAGGTAAACTTCATGAAAATACTGTACTATGTAATTTAGGCATGATCCATGGATTACACTCCAAAACAAAGCATCTTTTCATCACCAAATCCCATGATGCATTTCATAACTAGGGTCATGAGGTCTCCTTGGTGCAATGGAGTGCGATATCCTGCAATGCCATTTGTAGCGTACACTCCAGGCTATGGATAGTGTGTTTGCAATTCCCCAATTGCACAAACAAATGGGAGGTCAGCTGTAATGTGGGGGCGCCTACACTATGGAGCTCTTTGGGGATGGAGTTGGATTGATTGGGGCCCGCCTGTGGGTGGCTGGCCAGGTTAGGGTTAGATGTGGGCCACGCCTCTCTGGGCTGCGAGGGACAAATTTCCCACTGAGTATGCTGCAGTGCAGCATATGCATGGGAACACACCCTCGACTTGCATGGCATACTATTTGTGTGCACGCTGGCCCATTCCCCTGCGGCAGGCGCATCCCGCACATTTGAATATCATGCTGCGGCACATTGTTGGAGTTGTGCAGCACATCTTCCATTTCTGCTGGAATGTGCTGCACATCTACTTTGAATGTGGGGGCCCTGGACTAGGCTACCCTGAAGAAATACATTATCAACATGGGAAAATCATGACCCCACTGAAAACAAGATATTGCATCTAATCTGGGACAGCCTTAGTAAATACAGTGCAGAAATGTGTAAATGAAGATCCCTATATACCTGTAATATGTCTCTGAGCAGTTTTTTCACACTGACTTCTGGAAACTACTTAAAGTTGACATCCTGCTGCTTTCGAAAGGAACAGTGCAAACATTGGAGGATCAATGGACTGGGCCACACGGAGTTAAAGAAAAAACAATACATAAGTTCTTCCTTTTAAATGAAATTGCAACTGAAAAGATAACTAAACAAACTCTGGTCAGAGCTGATATGGCTGTGGAGAGCTTTTGGAATGCTTTTATCCATTATTTCTAATGAATTTGCACAATGCAGATCTGCTAACAGGAAGTTTCAATGTGGTTTTTCTTTTACACGTTTTTATATTGTATTTTCATAGAATATGCCTGCTGATTGCTATATATTTAGCCTGGATAGTTCTCAGAAGAAATGGCATCTTATTTTTGGGTGGCAAAGCACTAGCAGTAGGATGCTGGTATGTGTCATACATAGGTACGAGCTGTGTGCGGGCGATAACACCCAGTGGTCATACACCTCAGGCACTCGCATGTGGATCCATCGTCCCCGTGCCATTGCACTACTCAGTGTGGGTAAAAGCCAATGCTGTTCTCACTCACACAGGTCCCAGAACAGGCATGTTACAGCCGACCACCCATTTGTTTGTGCAATTGGGGAACCGCAAACACACTATCCATAACCTGGAGAGTACGCTACAAATGGCACTGCCGGATATTGCACTCCTTTGCACCAAGAAGACCTCAGCAGTCTGGAGGGTGGCATGTTACACAGGGGAAAGGGGAAGAGGGTATGACAGCAGGAAGATACAGCATCAACAAGGCATGCATTGGAGGTATGTCAGTTCCCTCTTACGGTTTGCCAGAAACATACACACAGCTGCATACGCTGGTTGGTCTGCAGCTTGTTTAATGCCCCAATGTATGGTATAGCCACTTGGGTCATTCTGGAGTGCAGGTCCCCAGCCTGGGTCCAGTGCAGTCAGTGTCTGGCTGTGGCAGGGTATGGAGGGCAGTGGCATTCTCCACAACAGGTCGGGTATGGGGGAGAACGGGTTGTCTATGTACCAAGGCAATGGGTGGGAGTCCTCTATGCTATGGATATGAACCATGGTTTCCTCTGGTGTGATTGAGTCTAGGGGGACCCTACACTATGGAGTTCTTCGGGGATGGAGTTGGATTGATTGGGGCCCGCCTGTGGGTGGCTGGCAAGGTTAGGGTTAGATGTGGGCCACGCCTCTCTGGGCTGCGAGGGGCAAATTTCCCACTGAGTATGCTGCAGTGCAGCATATGCATCGGAACACACCCTCGACTTGCACAGCATACTATTTGTGTGCACGCTGGCCCATTCCCCGGAAGCAGGCATCCGCACATTTGAATATCATGCTGCGGCACATTGTTGGAGTTGTGCAGCACATCTTCCATTTCTGCTGGAATGTGCTGCACATCTACTTTGAATGTGGGGGCCCTGGACTAGGCTACCCTGAAGAAATACATTATCAACATGGGAAAATCATGACCCCACTGAAAACAAGATATTGCATCTAATCTGGGACAGCCTTAGTAAATACAGTGCAGAAATGTGTAAATGAAGATCCCTATGACAATGAGATGTAGTATCTCCCCTGCACTGTCCAGAATATGAAATATAGGATAAGAAATATTTAAAGGAAATCTACTCTAAACTGAACTTATCTGCAGTCACTGATATAAACAAACAGTTTATTTATTGTAACAATCAAACTGGAGTGTGGTGTGCATTGTTCTTGAGCACATGACTCTTTCTCAAATGTACAACCCAATGGCAACACAAATATTTACACACAATATTTACTTGAAACAATCATACAGGAGTGTGGTGTGCATATTTTATGGAACACATACAAAAAGAGGTGAGAAATAATAAATACCTCAGCTGGGATTTGAACCTAGGCTGCCCGGCAGTATTGTGGCAATGAGGATGGTATGTAGTGTGTGTGTGTGTGCGCGCGTGTGTGCGTGTGGATGTACAAAATATAGGATAAGAAATATTAAAAGAAAATCTACTCTAAACTGAACTTCACTGTGTTAACTAACATTAACAGTTTCTTTATAACATATTAGAATGTAATATTTATTTTGAATGTTGTGGCCATGAGGATGGTGTGTACAGAATATGTGTGTGTGTCTGTGTATGTGTGTGTACAGTATGTTTGCTGTAGCTCAATATATTTTTCCCAAAAACCATAGTAGAAAATGGCTTCTGATTGCTACATATTTAGCCTAAGCAGTTGGGGTGGGCAGAATGAGAAGAGATCTGGATAAACTAGCAAAATAGTCAGAAGAGTGGCAACTGGGGTTTAATGCAAAGAAGTGCAAGATCATGCACATAGGGAAGAGAAACCCTGAAGCCACCTATAGGCTGGGAGGGGATTTACCGGCAGTCACAATAGAAGAAAGAAACTTGGGTATCATCATCATAGCTGAAGACGTGAAATCATCCAAGCAGACCACTAAAGCAGTAGGTAAGGCTAGGGGGATGTTGAGGTGTATTAGTAGGGGTATCACAAGTCAGAAGAGGAAGGTAATAATCCCTCTTTACAAGACACTGGTTAGGCCCCATCTGGAGTACTGTGTGCAGTACTGGAGGCCACATCTTCACAAGGACATTAACCAAATTGAGGCAGCCCAGAGAAGGGCAACCAAAAAGGTGCAGGAACTACATCAGAAAACATATGAGGACAGATTAACGGAGCTCAGTATATATACACTAGAGCAAAGGAGGGAGTGAGGTGATATGATCGAAACATTAAAACACCTTAAAGACATTAACAAGGTGAAACAGTCTAACATGTTTCAATATAAGAAAAATAGCAGGACAAGAGGAAACAGCATGAGATTATAGGGAGGCCGATTAAGGGGTAATGTGAGGATTTTTTTTCGCAGAAATGGTGGTGGTTGCATGGAACGGACTACCTCAGGAAGTGGTGGATATGAACACAGTGCAGGGCTTCAAACAGGCATGGGATAGGCATAAGGGAGCAATACAGATGAGTATGAATAGATACTGGCAGATTGACATAGCAAAGGCCAGTGGCACATTTATAAGGTAGGAAAAAAAAATGGGCAGACTGGATGGGCCTTGTGGTTCTTATCTGCCATCAACTTCTATGTTTCTATGTTTCTATGTTCACTGAAGACCTGGCATATGTCTGAGCCTGCTCATCAAATAGTGTCTGTAAAAGGTTAAAAAAACAGTGTAAATTATAGATGTGGTGGGAAAGGGTGACATTTATGAGGTATAAATCTTTCTTGAAAGACAATACATTCCCAAGTTAAACTAGTATCAAGAAGCTGTTTAAATGCTAAGTATTTAAATGTGCAAATCTCCAGTTTAATAGGAAACAAATATTTTTTTGCTGTTAATCTGTTTCTCCACTTCCCCTACAGCGCTCTCTCCTCCCTGGTCCCTAGCCCCGTCTCCCACTCGCAGCTTACCTCTCCACTTTCCTCCACAGCTTGCCCCCCATGCAGGGTGGCAGGGATCCCTCAACCTGCCGGAATGGATTCGGTGCGGGGGTTACTGCAAGTCGCAGGAACAGGGCCTGCGGCAACCAGCATTCATCCTGCCGAGGAGCCATTTTTCTGTTTTTCTCCCCTTCCCAAGTGTGGCACGGCAGCGTTCAATGACACCAATGGCTGAGCCATGCACACTCCTGTACGCGCCATGCCGGGCATCTGCCCCATAACTTCCCCCTATGTGCGAGCCACCAGTGCCAACCCTCAGCCTCCACTGGGGTCAGGCATGCAGTGGACTCCATCCCACCCCCTCCCCAGGAGAGGAGAACTGTCCTCAGGATGCTTGATCCTCTCCCTCCCCAGCCGACCCCCAGTGGCCCGCTTGCACCGTGAACATAGGTCACTGGCGTGGCAGGAGGTAAGACAGGATGCCTCAGCCCTCCAGGCCACTGGGCCGGCTAGGCAACCAATATTTAACAAATATTTAACAAGCTGTTTCAGTTTCCTGATGGCATCTGATAAGCAGCTTGGAGTTATGTCTCCAACATTCTTAACAGAAAGAAGGGAATATTTTATTTCAGTTGGCATGGAAGGATACATTGAAAAGTCCAAAACATGAGTTTCATGATACTCCACTTTGCAGCTACAGTACAGATAGAAAGATGGCTGTAGGCTCTGCCCCCACAGCCATAAAAATAATGTAAAGTCTCTTGGATTTGAATCTTTGTCAGTGGTTGAATAGACAACAATTAGCATAATCATTGAAGTGCATCACTAGCCTGGCACAGCAGTTAGCACAGGTCCTGTATTCTAGAAGTTAAACCTTCCTCACTGATGCCTCTGTGAAACATTTCTGATTCATTTGGCTGGAGAAAGAAGCTACATTCCAGTGTGCACACAAAGAAAGTGCTGTGTCACATTGAAGTAAAATTTCACAATACTCTAATACCCTATGGCCCGGATATTCAGACTGCACCAGGATACGGTGCAAGCCTGGGCACAGCGCAACTTGTGGCGGTGCAGGGGCCTTGACAGGGTGATATTCAACAGAGCTGCACCAGCGCAAGTGGCTAGAGTGGAACAGGGGGATGCGCTAGCGCAAGTTCTGTTGCGCTAAGCGCATCAACCGCTATATTCAAAAGTGCACATGCAGATGGAGCCACAATGTATGCAAGGTGCAAATGGGGCCATTTGCATGTCATTATGGCCCCATTTGCATGCAGGTGTGCCGATCCCTGGTGACTTGCGCCTGGCGCCCTGCCAGGCTGCAGCTGTTGGGGACCAACGCCCCCCCCTGCACAGGCAGAAAGGCACCCCACTGCCCAATCGTGGGCATATGTTGCATTATAAATGTCCTATATCCCTGGTGGACCAGTGGACCACTTGCAGTCTGATCGCGGGTGTCTGTGATAAGAAATAGCACCCCAAACCTAATACATATGCTCGCAGTCGGGCTGTGAGCTGTCCATTGGACCACCAGGGATAATGGACGAATAATGTTTATACTTAAGCCTGTGATCGGGCATGGAGCAGTCCCCTGGACCACCAGAGATTTAGATCCAGTGTTTGTATACATATGCCCGTGATCAGGCATGGGAGGGTGCCACCAGAAGGTGCAGCCGGAGCTTGGGTGGCCACCCTCAGGTGGCAGCTGCCATATTACGCCCTGCAATATGGCAGCTCACCTGTGGGTGGCCAGCTGTTGTTCCTTTTTTTTTTGGCTCAACTGTGTGCAGCACAAGTAGGGGTTGTGCATTCATGGGCTCAGCACTTCCCAGGCTGAATATCTGGATGTGCGGAGTATGCATGGATACTCCCCCCTCCACCTGCACTGCATACATTACTGATATGCTCTGGCGCCTCGGAATTTGTGCCAGACTCAATCCCCGTTTGAATATCGTGCCGGGGCGCATCAGTGGGTTGCGCATGGCGCAACAGTGTTGCGCTATACGCAACCCTTCTGAATATCCGGGCCTATGAACCTAAATTAAAATTAAATTTTGCACAAATAAGCACTAGTTTCCACAGTGTTCAGCGTTTGTATTTCATTATTTTATGATGTGTCCATGGGTACAGAAATTCTCATAAGGGTAACTAGCCCCAGGAGTCACAGACAGTCAGGGTGGATGATGTGGGCCACTGGGCAGCATGAACATAGCTCTCAGTGTTCTCACATTATTTTACCCCTTGTAACCCATTGGTGCATCCCACTCACCTGCCTCTCAGTCCTTCATTTTAACTCCCACAGTCCACCCGGTAGAGTCTAACCACATGGCCCACTTACATTTTGCAATACAATACAGCACTCCAGAAATTCTAGAATCTTGCTAAGGGTTCCCATCCCCCTAAATGGATCTTCAGATTGATTGGCTTTAATGCACATTTTAACTTAGTTTCATTGTTTCTCAGTCTTATTCTTGCTCTAGTTTTCCATTTTCATTCCTTAGGTCAGGCCTTACCTTATTGTTGCTGCCTTAGCTTAAAGCTTCTCCCTTCATCTAGCAATCTTTCACAGTGACTTCAGTTTGTTTTTAATTATTGTCCACTCGGAGTCATCGCTTGTCTATATGTGAGTATGTTTGCTGACTAAAATTAAACAAGGTGGGTCAACTGGGACTGTCGCTTTATGGGTGGGAGACAGATTTTTATGTTAGAGAAGCAGATGGCATGTATGCAGACTCAAGGACACCAGGACAGTTGGTGTGAGGAGGCAAAAAATGTTGCAAGCAGTTACAACGACTTGGCTATGGGCAGGCCCAGAGGTTTAGAGGGAAGATGACTTTGAGGGGCATTACTGCTGAATGTGTGTAGTTTGAGTACAAGATGACAGGCAAGGCAGTCAGTATATGCAAGAAGGGTCACAAAGACTCACTGTTTTGGATGTGGAGCACCAGTTTAGCAGCCATACTGCCCCAGTGCTCTCTTTGACTTTACTTGCCACACACTCCTCCTGCTCCTAATGCAGAAGAGCACTGTGAAAGAGAATAAACGAGTCAAACAACTTTTGGTGTATTGTGTTGTTAGTGCCTGGGTCCTGAGTGAGCAGTAAGAGTCACAATCTATGTTCATGGGGAGGAAGTGCCTCTAGCCAGCTAGGTGCTGTTGTGAAAGGTCATTTGGGAGAACTGTCAAGTCTACAGTCCAACTGTGTGACCAGTTTCCAGAAGCAGCACAAGGAAAAAAAAAATAGAATGAGCAAGACACTTATTTGCTTGCAAGATTTCTTCTCCCCAGGTCCTAGTGTTTGACAGCCCAAGTTTGCCCAGAACCAAACAAAAACTATTATTTTAAAGAAAAGAGTGAGTTGCAGACTCAGAACTGGACTCTTGGACTTCTGGTTGGTGCCAGCACGATGATGGCAACATAACTTTGAAGCTCTGTTTCCCATCCAGAAAAATCAACCTTGTTTCAGCCTTTGCTACCTGCTTTTTTATGTTTCAATTGCATATACAAGGTTCTTTTATATGCCATGATGCAACCTACCAGGGGAAAACTGAATTTTTGCTCCGGGAACCCAGATGGTTCTTGTTCCAACAGATCTGATTCCGAGCTGTTCCAGGCTGCAGACCCACCACCTGAAGTCAGCTCTACTCAAGAGAAAAGCAAATACAAAAAAGTCAAGCTTCAGATGGTGTATGAAGAAATATTGTCCTTTCAAGCAGATGTTAAACAAGCTCTCCTGGACCTACATAAAAACATATCCAATTTGGAGCAGCATACCGATGACCTGGAATGTCGCACAGCCAGCATTGATAACTGGCTGGATAATATAGACACTACAATGCAGGAGGTACTGGAGACTCAGTCTTTTATTTTAGCATGCCTAGAAGATGAGGAAAAATGTGCCCCATCACAACAATTTCCGATTGTATGGATTGCCCGAAAACACTGAGGGGTCTGACATTTCAGCATTTCAGACTAATTTTTTTGTACCGCGCTTGAACTTTTCCCAGACTTCCCTACTGATATTGAAAGAGCTTATTGTGTGCTGGGTCCCAAACGTCAGGATCTGACAGCCTGACCAAGATCCATAATTGTTCAGTTAGTGAATTTTATCATAAAAGGAAAAATCTTAAAACTGCATGAAATGAGCAAAAGGTGTTTTATGGTCAGACTTGGATTCTGTTTGATAACGACTATACTCCACAAGAGATGAAAGTCCAGAGAGCTTATATCCCAAATCATTCAAGCACTGCAGAATAAAAAGATAAATTTCTGGACCTCATACTCAGCATGCCTAGTGGTACAATTTGAATTGGGGCTGAAGGAGTTTGAATCGGCTGAGGAGGCCCTGCTAGACATGCCAAACCATGGTATTACTCTTTCAGGCAACCCTGTACCCCGTGCTGCTGCCCCAGATACTACTGGCAGAAGGCAGGCTGTTTCCCCAAAGGAACAATGCTGAAAACACACCACAGAAACATTGATCTTGATAAAATCTCATCTTCGCTTCTTCCAACAGAATAGAGATACCCCCTGAACTATTAGCAGCGAGTTGGGCTTCCTCGACTGTCTTGCAGTATGTCTTGACCGATGGAGTATTTAACTAATGTGTGACTCTCTCTTTGCAATCAGTTGGGAGCTGTACAATATTTATCCCAGAGGATACTACCTACTCTGATCATACACTGAGAAACCCCACTTATACTGACCTAGTGTTTGGGATATGGATGTTTGCTGTGTTTCTATACTTTCACCTGTCTATGCAGTAACAGACATAGCTATGATTTTTGATGTTTTGTGACAGACTATAGCTACAAATGGCTGCTTTGGACTATATTATTTTTCTACAATAGATGTGCTGTCCCCTGAATTATTTGGTGCTATCCGTCCTGAGGGAGCTACATATTTCTCAAGTAGATTGGGGGGCTGGGGGATGTCCACGAGATACTAATATGGAGACTTAGCAAATGACACACTTGACAATGGCTCCCCCTCACATTGATTATAATCAGCCCCATCTTTTACACAAAGTGCTCTGACCTTGATTAAGTTAGAGAGGTGCAGCTATCCCACACTTCCACTTCATTTAAGCTGGAGAAGCTGAGATTACTTAGATCTCGTTTATGTTAGAGAGGCTAAGCTCTACTATACACTAGCTTTATTCCAATCAGTGCAACTCGAATCTATTTTTGCAGAACTTGCTTAGTTACAGAGGCTGAGTTTAATTTCTCTTTCTGTAGCTGTCGGAAATGCCAGACCATGGTGGGCACCTCTGAATGCTCAGACAGTTAAACTATTCCCACTTTTGGCTGTAATGAAGGTTCAGCTGTCTGTTTAAAATGAATTGAGAAGGGAGATCTATAACTGGATTTCAATTAGCATAGCCCTCAAGACTATTTTGTTTACATAATTGACTGTTATTGTCCTTGTCGGTGGGTTTTTCTCCTCCTCCTCTGCTCTTTCTCCTACCCTTTCTGCTATTTGAAAATGGGAGGTTGTTTTGCAGTGACCATTAGACCCGTGGTACTATGATTTGTCTCTGTTACCACTTACTTGTGAGAAACTAGTTGGGTTCTGTACAATATTTCTTCCAGGGAAACTTATCCACTTTGATCATACACTGAGGAACCCCACGTATACTAAACTAGTGTATATGACATGGATATGTGCTGAGTTTCTATATCTAAGCATGTCTATGAAGTAACAGACGTGGTTGTGATTTTTGATTATTTGGGACAGACTGTTGCTACAAATGGATGCTTTGGACCATCTGCTTTTTCACAATAGATGTGCTGCTCCTTGCATTATTTGGAGTTATACCGCCCAATGGAGCAATATACCTTCCAGGTGGGTTGAAGGGGGATGGGGGGATGTCAATGACATACTAAAATGGTGGCTTGGCAAATGCTACATTTTATAATGCCTTCCGCTCACACTGACTATAATAAGCCCCAACTTTTTGCCAAAGTGCTCTGACCTCAGTTAAGTTAGAGAGGTGCAGCTACCCCACACTCTGGCTTCATTTCAGTCGGAGAAGCTGAGATTTACTTAGACTTCGCTTAAGTTGAAGAGGTTAAGCTCTGGCATTTCCTAGCTTTATCTCAATCAGTGCTACCATATTCTATTTTCGCAGACCTCACTCAAGTTAGAGAGGCTGAGTTTCATTACTCATTTTGTAGATGCTGTTGGAGATGCCAGACCAAGGCAGGCCCCTCCAAATGCTGAACTAGTTGTCAAACTATTTCTGCATTCGGTTATACAGACAGTTCAGCTGTCGGGTTGAAATCAATTCTGAGTGGAGATCTGTGACCAGATTTTAACTACCATAGCCCTCAGATTATTTTGTTTAAATCTTCAACTGTTGCTGTTCTTACCTGTGGGTTCTCCTCTTCCCTGCTCTTTCTTCCAACCCTCCAGTCATTTAAAAAGGGAGGTTGCCTCTAGCACTTATTGCCTGCTCAGCAGAATGGCCATCAGACCTCTGGTACTATTATTTGTCTTTGTTACCATTACTTTCAAACACTTTTCTATTTAGTTTTTTTTTTCACCATGGATTGTAGCGCTGCCTTTCTGATCATGAGTCATTAGTTTCATTTACTTTAACCAACAGACCGACCCCCCCCCCCAACAAAAAAGACTGAGCATTGTTATATTTATAGCTTGGACTGCACCAAGTTTGCCCTCGGGGCTTAAGAGGGTCAATTGCTGCACTAACTTTTATTTTGGGCCTGTTTTACTCTACTTGTTGTCTCAACCTAATCACCTACACCCCTGGCTTAAGGGTACAAGCTGTAATTTCTCCAATTTTACTAATTGTGCAGCTTGTTTTTCTTTCCGTCATTCCTTATCAACTGGAGGCTGCTACGCGCTTAAGAATCTAGACTGGGGACTATTCTATTTTTCTAGAATTTATTACTTGATTAATCCTTGCCTGCAGTAACTTGATTGAGGCTAATGGGCTGGTTTTTGCACCTTTTTTATATTTTTTTAATTTCCCTTTTCAGCCCCTAGAGGGTGCTAAATTAATATCATATTGCAATTAACTTTTTCCTTATAGACTGATAGGCACAGTTTTCTCTTTTTGTACAGATTTTTTAAGTAACTGGATGGGAGAGAGGATCATGCTTTAAAGACAAGATCACTGCTGATGTAAACCAGTTCCACCTTCTTACCCAAATTTTTTTTTTTTTAATTTTCACATCGTATGCTTTTTACTTTGGGATTTACGTGTCCTTCATGGGTGGGGGAGGTTTTCCACCCCAACTCTGAAAGTCTTTCTGCATATAGTTATGCCATTTTGGTGATTAGGAGTGTTCCGCAATCTGCTATTTTTTTCTGGTGTTTTTTGGGTCACGGTTTTTGACCTTCTAATTGTACCCTGTTTAAAAGTTATAATACTTTCATGTTTTATGTTCCAGCATGGCTGTGTATGTTTTTTTTTGTTAGATTGTATTGCAAAATAACCACACAGAGACATCCCTATATTTTCTATAAACTTTATTTACACAGGCTGTTTGTTTTTCCAGGTTTTGAATTCAATTTTCATGTGATCCACGGTGGTCTGCTGCTGGGATGTCTCTCTTTCACAGTCCTGCTGCTTTGTGTCCTTTGGGTCAAATGGTGGAGTGGTGGTCTGGCTGTAGCTGAGCATTAGCTTTGCTCTCTCTGTTCACTTTGCCGGGGGTGGGGGCTTCTCTGCCACAGGGCACTCCTCTCTAATATGCTCTCCATGCTCTAATTTTTTATCATGCATACAGCACCAGTTAAGGTTCTCTCACAAAACATTAATGGATTGAATAATCCAATTAAGTTGGCCAGGACTATGCAATACCTTACAAAGCATCCTGCTGATCTGTTTTTTTTGCAGGAAATGCATTTATCTACAAAGGAAGATTTAAAGTTAAACTGGGAGGAAATATCAAGTACACACTTCTTCATGTCCTTCGGGGGAAAAGTGGAGTCACCGTCTTGATACCGACCACAACCCCACTCTTAATATGGAAGACTTATACTGACCCTTAGGGTAGATATATGATTATTCAGGGGAAACTCTATCAGCAAGAGGTGACTTTAATGAATGAATGTCTATTTCCTGCATAATGTCACAACCCCAATGTTGCGTCATTTTTTTAATATTTTGATGGACTATCTCGAGGGTATGCTAATTATGGGTGGAGACCTAAATCAAGTCATGCTGGTGTACCTAGACACATCCCCAGTAGACACAGATCTTCCATTGCTCAGAGGTATTTTTGCACAAATATAGTCCATTTGGGGATCATTGACATATGGCACTGCTTACACTTTTTTCTCCCAGTCACCACAGCTATTCTAGGATAGAATATTTTTTTTACTACTTGTGAACATTTTTTGCTGATTCAAGACTTGTCCTACAGTCATCAAATGATCTCTGACAACCATTCCCTGCTACTTAAAATTAATCTTGGAAAGGAAACTAGCTGCTCTTTCTGGTGTATGAATCGCTCATTGCTACGTGATAAAAAGATTTGTTGACTTAATAACCACTCGTATCCTTCAAATTATTAGTGAGAATAATTATCATTCTATTTTGGCCTCTGTATTATGGGATACATTAAAGGCAGTATTAAGGGGAGAGGTTATCTCCTATGCTTCTCATAAAAAATGCCAAATGGAGAAAGTGTATTATAATCTTATGGAACAACTTAATTCCTTTCAGGCCTTAGGGGATAACGTAATAATATAATCTGGTCACACTTCTTGACTTTTGTGAGAGACAGGTGTTACAAGTATCTTTTCATGTCTACATTTTTGATCTGTGGGGAGAGTATACCCTGTGTCGGGGAGACTGACCCCAACTGTAAAATACATGACTTGTATTTTGGCTATAGAGATATATCAGTTTTTTCTTTCCTTTTATTGTCCTCTCTTTGTAACAAAATACCTGTAACAAACAACAGAGAAATGCTGCTTATATTTTGACCATGTTGTAATGTATGTTGTTCTCAGACTGTATCTCTGATATACCTCTGTGTGCTAATGTAACTCCTAGGTGGTGCTACCAAGGGCTACTACTCCTGCCTGCGAGGCTAGTTGCAGGCTAAGGGGACTGGGTATGGAAAACAGGTGCCTCTACCCAGAGGACAGGGTTGATGGTAGCATAGCTGACCTGTGTACAGCCCTCTGGGACACTGTAACCCCCCCTCTCTTTCTCCTCTAGTGGCCTATGCAAAGTACAACAGACACAGCTACAATAGCCCCCAATCAGCATAAAAATCCCCACTCTGTTTGCACTTACCACCAGGGCTGGTTCCACCAGTCCAACCCTGTAGACCCCTTGTAAAATAAGGTTAGACACAACAGGTAACAACAGTACAGTACTTCTGGTACAAAATGGAACCACAGTCAGGTTAAATGCAAAAAGAATTAGATCTTATTTATTCAGGGGGGAATGAACAAGGGAGGGGCGTAATTTGGCTGATTAGTTCTGTAACTGATTCAATCAGGCAATCATGCATGCACTTTAGAGTCCCTTCACAGTCACACACCCTGGGTACCCAGTTGGACTAAAGGTGGGCTAAGCTAATTCATTGCCCAGGGTAGGCCGACATTGCAGCTGGTCAGGGCCCTGTGATGGAAAGAAGAAGCATGCCCAACCACACACAATTTGTAATCCAGAGCCTGAAGGCTCAGTTCATGACAAGGAAACAACAAAGGAATCAGATGACAATGCTTTTGATTTAGCTGATGTTGCAGGGAACTACCCTGGTGTTTACTCATGCTACCCAATATGAGACACAGGAGGGATGAGATGGAGATTGCAGGATGACAAGCTGGTATGCCGGGAGAAGCAGGGCCCACACGAATCACCGTGGTGTCATTCCTGTTTGAGATGGTCTAGTAGGGGGCTGATCCCTGGGTGAGTCTTTCATTGATGGTGATTTCTGCACCTGGAGTAGCTAGCTGGGCCAAGGTGTCGGGGCCCATGCAGGGTGAACAGTTTGGATTCAATCCGGTAAATGCTGGATGCAGCTTCCAGCAACCGTGAGACAATTAAGCAGTAGGGAACCAAATCGTGACACACTGACAGCATACAGCACATTTATAGTAAAGCAAAACACAATACCACAGGTCGGATGACAGTCCCGGTTGCAATTTCAGCTTTCCTGTGCAAAACCGTAATCTCTGTGGTGATTTCAGGCATCCTGATAGGCCAATCGCATGCAGCAAATCTTCAGCCTTTTTCATGCAATGGAACAGTCACAATTTGGTGGCTTTTGTCACAATTGGTTTGGATACAGTCTGGTTATTTAAACACTCTCTAAAGATCCCTTTTGAGGGACAGTAGGCAGACAGGCCAAACTCAGCCTTTCCATCAGTTTCCTGTGCAATTACGCAGGAGCAGCTGCTTGAATGTCTCGAGCTGTTCACTCTCTCAACTCCAATCTCAGACTGACTCTCTGCTGCAAGCAGCTTGGAACTTTCCCCTAAGATCCAAAAGGTTTGATTCATTGATTCATCTGTTTGTCAAAGCAAGGGCTCCACCTCCAGTTTCATTTAGGCACCAAAGTGTAAAAATTATAATTCCTACAGAAATTCACTTCCACAAGACCCTTGGGGGCAGGCTCCATTTTAGGACCCTCAAAGGTACTGATTGGTCCACAACAGCAGTCCCGAACCAAGATGGTGGTGATTCACAGAAATGTCCGTGCTGCAAAGAAGGCAGGTTAGACAAACTACGATATTATTATTAGAATAGCTAATCAGCAAATAAGTACAGCTTCTAACAAATCTCCCTCTGCGCAATTAGCAATGGCAGAATGGAGCGATTATCTGGCAGCCCAGGCGGGACTCACGCATAGAAACACTCAACCCTCACCCAGATTAATTATACACTGTGGTACAGGCAACTCTTAAAGAGACAGAACACAGAGGCTATAAAGGCACTCACAAGCAATAGCGTTTAAATGGTTACAACACAGGACACCAGCCTGGCAGTGGGTATTTAGGCACACTCAAGGAAGACTTTTGGGAACCCCATTTGTGGGGGGGGTTACACCCTTCCCTGCCTGGAAAAACTTGGTGTTCGCATCAAGTCTACACCACAATAATATTGAAAAGACAATTTACTATACAAAATATACGTGACATTAGTATACTATACAAATATCTTCTGCATCAGTAAATGCAAACTTATCACATTACTATATATTTTCAATACACTTCACAATACTATATCTATAATGACAATAGTTATGCATATTCCATACACATGATTCTGATTCTGCAGTGATTAACACACTATTAGATTACAATACTGATTCAGCCATAATGTTTTGTATATTGAACAGTGTAATAGGGGGCCCTTCCTTATCAGCTAACTTGGGGCTAGATGGGGCAGGGGCACCATATGCTGAGGGAAGAACAATTAACCTAGAGTTGGCAGACAGGCTCAGTTTGGGTAGTGAGCTCTGAGAAACGTAGACACCTTAATGACCAACATTGAGAGGCAGATCCACAGGCCTGCCAGGGGAGTCATAACTAAGGCATAGCACTGGCTTGACAGCTCATCCAGACTTTCTGGGTGGCACAGACACAGGCTCTGGGCAATCAACACTGGCACTGGACTCTTCTTCTGTTGTGAAGGGTACCTCTGCACTGGTTGAAATGTCCAGATTGGGAACATTGTCAGCTCCTGGCTCTGTAGATTCTGTGTTCACAATACTTTGCTCATCATTATATTTGGAAGAGGGCCCAGGTTGCTCATCCTGGGGGAACTCTTGAATCATTGAACTCTGTGGCACAAGACGGGCGCTGTCAGCACTGTAGTATTGTTCTGCAGGTTCTGGTATGTCACCAGGGAGATTTACTACATTGGATTCTTCCTTGGGTAACTCAAACAGTTCCACTAGACACAAGGAATCTGCCACTTCAGACGTAATACTCTACATCTCACTTTCAGGGGGCATTGGTACCAAGGAAGAAGCTGGGGGCTTACACAGTCCTGAAGGCCCAGCTTCATCCCCATAATTATGTATAGGGTTTCCTCAGAACAATTGACTCAGTTCATAAGAAGGATAATAATACAGGAGACAGTATGGCACAGTGGTTTAAGGCTCTGAGCTGCAAATCTGGAGACCTGGGTTTGAATCTTATAGCCCCCACTTGCATACTGTGTGACCCTGAGCAAGTCACTTAACTTCCTTGTGCTCCCAGGTTGCATCTGTAAACAAGCTTTCAGCTTAGTGTGTCTCAGCTGGTTAAATAATTGAGAAAAAAAATTATGCTTGCCATGCAATCCAAGTTACGCAATAGGACTCTATCTCCAGGCAACAACTCCTGGGCCTTTACTTGTCAATCATATCTCTCCTTGTTAGCAAGGTTTCATTTGACAGCCAGTTGTTACGTATGGTTCAATTGAGCTTTCATGTTTCTGTACATATTGTAAACAGTTCTCAGCTCGGACCCCATCCCGGGATACCCCAAAGCAAACATCTACGGGCAACTGGGCTTCCCTTCCGAACATGAGACGATAGGGAGGGAATCCAGTAGCACCACTTTTGGTGCAACTGTAAGCGTGTACCAAGGTGCTAATCTGCTGAATCCACTTACACTTGCCTTTAGGATGGAGAGTGCCCAACATGTCCTGAAGGGTTCTAGTAAAATGTTCTGGCTGGGGATCCCCCTGAGGGTGATAGGGAGTGGTTCTAGACTTTTGCACCTCCTCACAGGAAGAGCATTTCTTTGATTAGTCTACTTTCAAAGTCTCTTCCTTGGTTGGAATGGATACATTGGGGTGCACCATAGTGAACAAAATACTTTTCTACTAGCACCTTGGCCACCGTAGAGGCCTTTTGATCCTTGGTCAGGAAAGCTTGTGCGTATCGGGTAAAGTGATCAGTTACCACCAGTACATTGCCAATGTTCTTTTGATGGTGCTCAAGACATAGGAAGTCTATGTAAACTAGCTCCATGGGGGCACTACTAGCGATGTTGACAAGTGGGGCAGCTTTCTGGGGCAAATCTTTCCATTGAAGGCAGAGACTGCAAGTTTTGAGGTAATGCTTGACATCTGCCCCCATTTTCGGCCAATAGAATCTAGACCGCACTAAGTCAAGGGTCTGGTCAATACCAAGGTGTCCCATGTGGTTGCGAAGAGACCTCAGTACCAGCTGCTTGAAGGCTGTGGATGGTACTAATTGCTGTTTGTCTAACTGACCCCGCCGATCCACTGTCTCTTGATAGAGCAAGTGGTCTTGTAGCTTCAGTCAGGGGCCTTCCTAAACAGTAATGCAGTGGAACGTAACTTGGACACATCTTTCCCAGCCTGGAGGGCATCAACTGCAGGCTGAATCATGGAGTCTTGGGATTGAGACCACTAAATGCTGTCATTATCAAACTAGGACAAAGCACTGATATCTAATGCATAAAAATGGCAATAAGCTGCAGGTATGCAGGTATCGGGGTGCCCCAAACAGTCCACTAGGCAGTCCACTGTGTCAGCAGATAGTTGCTCATCTTTGTCAAATTTTTGGTACAATGCTTTTATAAATGTTCAGACAGCCTCACCCAATTGTCTTTTGAACTTGGCGGCAGTGAAAGGGCGTCAGCATTAATATGGTTCAGTCCAGGCCAGTATTCAACTGCATAATCATAAGTTGACAGGGCAGAAAGCCACCGGTGTCCAGTGGCGTCCAACTTGGCTGAAGTCTGTACATACATTAGAGGGTTGCTATCAGTCTTTACTAATATCTTGGCCCCACAGAGGTACTCATGAAACTGATCAACTATGGCCCACTTTAGGGTGAGGAACTCCAACTTGTGCACAGGATAATTCTGCTCGGAGGGTGTCAAGCTGCGGCTGGCGAAGGCCACAGGTCTCAGGCCATCTTCATATTCTTGATATAGTACTGCCCCAAGCTGCTGCAGACTGGCATCGGTGTGCAGGACGTATGGTTTGGTGGGATCAGCATATGCAAGGACTGGGGTGTGGGTAAGCTGATAGATGACTTTGAAGAATGCTGCCTCCCACTCGAGGGTCCAACAGTTTCCAAAATGTTCCCCTGTTTGAAAATATACATTGTCTTCTTCTTTGAGGGACCCCTTCTTGTACCTGCGGTTGGCAGGAGGATAGCCTTGGGTAAGATTAAGGAGTGTCCAGATTACCTTTGAATAGTACTTAATGAATCGGCAAAAGTAGCCGCAAACCCCCAGAAAATGTTGTAGCTCTTTTAGGTTGGTAGGCTGGGGCCAGGTGGTCAGAGACTCCACTTTGCTGGGGTCCATCTGTATTCCTTCAGCTGACACTATGTGTCCCACATACTTCACAGATGTTTGAAAAAAATGACACCTGTCTATGGATATCTTGAGGCCAAATTTTTCCAAATGATCGAGGACTTTGAACAGTCTGGTCTCATGTTCCTCTAGCGTGCGTCTGAAAACGATGACATCATCCAAGTACACTAAACATTCCAGCAAGTTCATGTCTCTTACTGCACATTCCATCAGTCTCTAGAAGGTGGTGAGAGCACCTGAAATCCCCCTGTGGCACCCTCAGGAATTCGTAGAACCTCAAAGGACAGATGAAGACTGTTTTCTCATGGTCCTCTGGGGCCATCGGAATCTGATAATAACCACTGCAGAGATCCAGTACTGAGAACCACTGACCACCATTCAGGCAGTCCAGGGCATCCTGTATGAGTGGCATGGTGTAGTGATCTGGGACGTTCCACCAGTTTAGGGTCCAATAATCCATGCACATCCTCACAGATCCATTCTTTTTATGCACCACTACAATGGGGGGAGGCATATGGGCTTCTTGATTCTTGAATAATGCCAGCAGAGAGCATTTCCTGTAAAATGCCTCCTAACATCGTCTATGACAGCTGGGGCAAGGCATCAAGACCTCTCTCAAAATGGTCGGTCATCATGCAGGCGTATGTTATGCTCGACACCATTGAGACATCCCATGTCCCACTCTTTCAGTGAGAACACTTAGTCTCTCTGGGCAAGTTTCCTGCAAATTGGGGTCTTCCACTCAGCAGACAAAGGGGAATCACAGAAGTCAAATAAGTCTGGGGTCACATTCTCCTGTTCGCCAGAGTACTTGTTACAGGGTAATACTGCAATGTCTGTGCAGTGTACTGTAGCCAGCTTACATCCCTGGTTCACACAGACTTCCCAATCTGACATATTTCCAACTTGCACCATCACTCGGTGGGCATAGGCATGGGCACGGGCAGGTAGCATACTGGGCTTGACCAACAACCCTTCGGGCAGCTTCCCTTCACCAGGGGCATCTAACATCAATATTTTATTCTTCACAACTCTCCTGAGATGGACCTCTCCATGAATAGTACACTGAGCATTGGGTGCTAACACCAGAGAGTCGGGATCCTTCTTCCACACTATCCCGACGAGCTCACCTCAATCCACCTCGGTAGGCTGCTGCTACAAGTCATAAGCTCTTTTGATCAATGCTGGAATTCTTAGTGGCCACCCAGTCCATTGTTCTTGTTTCTCATGACATAACTGTGCTAGTCTCCCGAACATATGGGCGTTTGTCCCGATTAACAAGGGAAACCCATCATACAGTCCGGTGGGGGGACACACCAAGGCAAGTGTCTAGACCTGTTCATCCACTCCAGCCATGGTGGTAGGGAATGACAGCCGGATATACCCTGCATACAGATAGGATTTTTCACTCAACCCCCACACGTGCAAATCTTCCAGGGGCTATAAGGACACATCAAGCAGGTGCATTTGGTACCAATCTTGAAATACTATGGTCATTTAGGATCCACTGTCAAGCACGGCCCTTGCAGATACAGCATTCGCTGTTACTGTGGTCTCCATTGAAGGGCCTACCACCTCGGACCAGTCAGGGGACAAGGACTGAGATGCATTCCTTAGAGCTGTCTTAGAAGAATAACTCTTTCTTGTGGGCCCAGTCTTAGGCCTTATATTGTTTCACTGAATTAATGCCAGCAGCCGTGTAGTAACCTTTCTCAGATTCTTGGCGAACTGCAGTTAAACCACACTGCAGTGATTGCTTCTTATAATCCCCTCCAGGCAGACTACCCTCAAGCATCCCTCCTCACTGCCTCAGCTCCTCCTCCTCCTCCTCCTACCCCCCATTACTGGGTATAGGATGAATCTGTCTCCTTTTCATTCCCCCCTTTCCTCCTCCCTTGCTGTTTCCCCATCTACCACATACCCAACGCAATGCCTCCCCATTTCTCCCCCCCATACCACCCCCTCACCACCACTCTTCTTTTTCTTTTCCCACTAACCCACTCCTAACAAAGCTTCACTAAGCTGCCTATGACTTGTACTGTATAATTAACTCGCAACACAATTCCTTGACAATGCCTTTGGCTGCTATTATTGTAACCTTATTTGTCTTTTTTTTTTTTTTTAAGTTCCATTGTAATGATCATGTTATGTTTTGTACCTTATTGTCCTTATTGCCTTGATGTGGAACCTTTGTAAAAGAGCCCTCAGCTCAAAGGTGTCATCCGAAATACAAATAAATAAATAATTAAAAATAAAATAAAACCGGGTATGCCCATCTTCTCCACTGTGGTAACAAAAAATGGGCTCTTTGGAGTTGCTGGGTGGAGGCAGGCCACTCCCCTTCTTGGACATGGTAGGCAAGTCCCAGGATCCTTCTCTGCTCCATGGCTTGATTTCCTTGCTTTCGGAGCTTCCCCATGAGTCAGCTACTTGCGTGGCCCAAAAGAGGTCTCTCACCAGGGCTATCAATTCTCATACCTCTTCCAGCAGGTTACCCTCAGTCCGGGTTTCAGAGGAGATGACGTGCATCCCCCGCAGGCGGGACCTTGCTCTTTGACTCAGGAGGTGCCTGACAGGGGTTAGTGTCTCTTACCGCCTCGGCAGCTTGTTGACTGACTCTCAACTCTGTCAGTTCTTTAATCAGTTCCCTCATTTGTTGCAACTCAGTCTCGTCACTTCTTTCAGGGGTCTGGCAGGTACGGGCAACCCTGGCATAGGGTTCCAATCTCTCTTCATCATTCTCTGCTTCACAAATCTCTTTCATGAGGTAACAATAATCAGGAGGATTAGTCTTCCTGTTTTGCAATTTTAGTTTCAGCATCATCACGCTGGAGTACCTGGCTGATGTTAGGATATGGTCTAACCTGACCCGATTCAGTTCACTAGCAGGCACACCTCCTTTCCTGTGAGCCCTGTGCAGAGCTGTCTCGATTCTGGTAACAAACATAGACAATTTCTCATTCTTCCATTGTTTTACAGAGTTAAATTTCTACATCAAATCATCCCCTGACTCAGTGCTACCAAAGACCCCCTCCAAAGCAGAAAGGTATTCGGCAGCAGTGGCCTTGGGGCTGGTAGATCAGAGAAAATGAATGGCCTCCAGTGTAGGGCCCCTCAAGCTCTCCAAGAGCCTCTTCTTTTTCTCCCCTTCTGAGCACTGCCATTTCTGGACCGGGGGGTGGCATAGTCCATCCATGTTTCCTGGTCATTCTCCCTACGGGCAGTGGGACCGTGCCTGAGAAGAGTCTGTCTATGGTAAGAGTTCAGGTGTACAGATGGTATCACTATGGGGAAGGTGACCATAGGGGAGGCCCTAGGGGTGGCAGGAGATGCTATAGGAAACTGCAAGGGAGTGGTATCTTCAGAAAGATCCAGCATCTTTACTAACTCTTTGGCAGATCGTACCCTCAGAGGCTAACAATTTGAGCAACTTATCTTTGAGCCCCTCTATGCTAGGGGACCTTCCAGGGGTAGCCAGATCACTGTGCAAATGAATAACCCTCCACGCCTTCTGGGACCCTTCAGGCAAAATAACGAGGGGCAACCTCACTGGGTGGATGGCTAGGCTGCAGGAGAGGAGGACCATCATAGTTTAATCAAATAAGTATGAATCCCTCCCTTTCACCTCAGCCTTCCCCAAACACTTAACTTGTTCAACAGTCTCTACAATAACTGCATTAGTGATCCCTAACAGGAAGTCCATTAACACAAGGGCCCATTGCACGTCTACCCCCTCAGCCTCACTCCACCCCATCATACGGTGCACTAATTGCTTATGGGGGGCAATCTTAAGCTTAATCGTAGTAAGCGCCTCCATTTTATTAAAATTTGTATGTGTGGGGTTGTAGTACCCACTTCTGACCACTAGAAGGCGCTAATATCAGTGGCGCCTCCAAGATGTAACCCCTATGAGGTGCTATTCCAAGGGCTACTACCCCTGTCTGTGTGACTAGTTGCAGGTTAAGAGGCCCTGGGTATGGAAAATGGGTGCTTCCACCTGGAAGACAAGGTTGATGGTAGCGTAGCTGACCTGGGTACAGCCCTCTGGGACACTGTAACCCCCCCTCTTTCCCCTCTAGTGGCCTAAGCAATGTACAACAGACACAGTTACAATAGCCCCTAATCAGCAAACAAATCCCCACACTGTTTGCACTTTCCACCAGGGCTGGTTCCACCAGTCCGACCCTGGAGACCCCCTGTAAAATAAGGTTAGACACAGCAGGTAACAACAGTACAGTGTTTCTGGTACAAAATGGAAGCACAGTTAGGTTAAATGCAAAAAGAATTAGATCTGATTTATTCAGGGGGAATGAACAAGGGAGGGACGTAATTTGGCTGATTAGTTCTGTAACTGATTCAATCAGGCAATCACATATGCACTTTAGAGTCCCTTCACAGTCTCCCACTCTGGGTACCCAGTTGGAACAAAGGTGGACTAGCCAAATTCATTGCCCGGGGTAGGCCGACATTGCAGCTGGTTGGGGCCTCGTGATGGAAAGAAGAAACATTCCCAACCTTACTCAATTTGTAATCCGGAGCCTGAAGGCTCAGTTCGTGACAAGGAAACAACAAAGGAATCAGATGACAACACTTTTGATTTAGCTGATGTTGCAGGGAGCTACCCTGGTGTTTACTCATGCTACCCAATATGAGACACAGGAGGGACGAGATGAAGACTACAGGTTGACAAGCTGGTATGCCAAGAGAAGCAAGGCCCACATGAATCTCAAATCATCATCCTGTTCAAGATGGTTGAGCAGGGGGCTGATCCCCGGGCGAGTCTCTCGTTGATGGCGATCTCTGCACCTGGAGTAGCTGGCTGGGCCAAGGTGGCAAGGCCCATGCCAGGTGAACAGTTTGGATTCAGTCCGGTAAACGCTGGATGCAGCTTCCAGCAAGCGTGACACAATGGCAGTGGGGAACCAAATCGTGACCCACTGACAGCATACAGCACATTTATAGTAAAGCAAAACACAATACCAAAGGTTGGATGACAGTCTGGTTGCAATTTCAGCTTTCCTGAGCAAAACCGTGATCTCTGTGGTGATTTCAGGCATCCTGATAGGCTGATCGCGTGTAGCAAATCTTCGGTCTTCTTCAGGTATTGGTACAGTTTTAACTGGGTGGCTTTTGTCACAATTGGTTTGGATACACTCCGGTTATTTAAGCACTCTTTAAGGATCCCTTTTGAGGGACAGCAGGCAGACAGGCCAAACCCGGCCTTTCCACCAGTTTTCCGCGCAACTACACAGGAGCAGCTGCTCGAATGTCTCGAGCTGTTCACTCTCTCAACTCCAATCTCAGACTGACTCTTTGCTGCAGGCAGCTTGGGACTTTCCCTAAGATCCAAAAGGTTCAATTCATTGAGTCATCTGTCTGTCAAAGCAAGGGATTCCCCTTCAGGTCCATTTAGGCACCAAAGTGTAAAAACTACACTTCCTACAGAAATTCACTTCGACAAGACCCTTGGGGGCAGGCTCCATTTTAGGGCCCCCAAAGGTAGTGATTGGTCCACAATGGCAGTCCAGAACCAAGATGGTGGTGAGTCACAGAAATGTCCTTGCTGCAAAGAAGGCAGGTTAGACAAACTATGATATTATTATTATTAGAATAGCTAATCAACAAATAAGTACAGCTTCTAACAGAGCTTCCTCTGCACAATTAGCAATGGCAGAATGGAGTGATTATCTGGCAGCCCAGGCGGGACTCGAGCATAGAAACACTTAGCCCCCACCCAGATTAATTATACACTGCAATATAGGCAGCTCTTAAAGAGACAGAACATAGAGGCTATAAAGGCTCTCATAGGCAATAGCGTTTAAACGGTTAAGACACAGGACACCAGCCTGGCAGTGGGAATTTAGGCACACCCAAGGAAGACTTTTGGGAACCCCCCATTTGTAGGGGGGTTACACCAATAAACACTAAATATATAAAAAAAGAACTAGACTCTTGTGGCTGAGTCCTTATTCATCGATGTCCATGAAGAGGTTCTGGATGCGGCGGGGAGTTTGAATTTAAAGAAGAGCCCATGAATATAGCCCTAGAGCCCTAGAGCCCTAGAATGCACTTTAGTGCATTGTGCTGACTTACTGTAACATTCGTTGTATATTCAGTAGCTTATTTCTTCCCTGCACTCTTTTCCTCAGGAAGCCTCTCTGGAAACAAGTTGTTCTCAGCTCAGTATGCCCTTCCTGGTAAAATGTTTTAATAAGAAAATATCTTGATTTTCCTTTTGGTTTGAGCAACCATTGTCTTCTTTAGAACAATTGGTATCTACCCCTGCATCAAAGTATAATGCAACTCACAGTACACGCTCACTGCTAGGTAGCATATATGCTAAGGAGTCATTAGGTTGTTTTACTTCCCCATCCAGCTGTAGCCACTGACTTGAGTACACTAGGATGGGACCTTTAACTAACTTCTGCATTAGACAGTTGTGGAACCCGTGTGGGAGGGAAGACACTGTACTGCATTAACTCTGGAGACAACAGAAATAGTCAGACTTAGACAACCTTAATGTAAAACACAGTTTTCCAGTGAAATAAAGGTAAACATTTTGCTGTTCTGCTAGCTTGAGAGACACAGCAGCAATACAATAAAACAGCAGTAACTTTTTTTCAGTAACACCTGTAATGATTTATCCCTATTTGCATTCAATTTATGCTATATTCACTTTCTTTTCCCACAGGTCTACACTTGCTAACCCTGGGGATTGTAGGCTATACAGTACCTCTAACCACAAGCCCTCTAATCACCATTAGCATCAGGCGACCCCTTGGGCCTCAGCCACTTCACTGTCACCTTCAGTTGCCTTAAGAGCATACTAATTTTCATTTCTCACCACAATCAGTCCATTTACCCTTTTTACCCAGATACTCTGCCTTGCTATTTATATTGTACGCAGTTGCTTAGAGTGGAGCCAGCTGTGATGCAATGCAGTAACTTGCAGTAAATGACATGTCACAAAATACGGCAGTAAAAAATGGCTTAATTACCATTGAATTACACTTTCTTGCAGCATGCTATAGTATTTTGTGATATATCATAGCATTACCGCATTTTATCCTGGTTGGCACCACTGTATACTCTATAGCACTTCACTTTAAATCACTGTATCATTAAATCACATTGGCAAACTGTTACTTTTAAAACCTTATAGATATCCCCCTTCAGTCTCTGAGCAAAAGTCTCTTAGAATTGCTAGATGGCAGTCCTCTGTAGCAAAATGGATCACAAATCCCAGTATAGTAGATGAGTAGATGAGTTGACCTAGTCCCACAATAAATTTAAATTACTGTACACATTCCTCTGAAATGAACTCTATGGAAATAATTTACTCATTTGGATCTACTAGAAAAAGTCAACAGATCTTGATGGTGATGATCCTTAGAGATGTTGATGAAAACCGTTGCTAAACATGCTGGATGCAGGCTGAAAACAGCTTTGCTGGAGCAGGTACCAAAATGCAGCAGGCAATAAGTAAGCAATAAGACACCACAAGTGTGCATTAAACACTTCTAATGCATGGCCAGGGGTGTAAGCGGCCTCATGCCTTCAGCCCCTGGCTGTGCGTTTTAAGTGTCTAATACATATCACCAGAGGGTCATACTATGATTATAAAATTGGACTCTATATTCCATATATAGCACAGCCAGCTATGCTGCAATGCAACAACTTGCAGTAAATGACACGTCACAAAGTACTGCAGCAAAAAAGAGCTTAATTGCCATTGAATTACATTGTTCCCTGCAGCATACTGAAGCATTCTGTGATATACTGCAGCATTACTGCTTTGCATCCTGTATGGCACCACTGTACTTAGTAAAAATTGAAATTAATTGGTTAAAATTGTAAAAATGTTGAATCTTTGTCTAATTTTTACATAAAATAGTTCCTCTGCCTGCATATTTTTTTAATACTAAAGACATCTGCACTACTATGGCCTCTATAACTGTAATTTTTCCTACTTTTACTTTACTTGTAGTTTCTGAGCTGAGCATGTGTGCAATCCAGCCCTGGCTTGGAGAGACTGCTATGGCCTATTCTGTAATTGCCTTGATTTTAGTTTTTTTTTAAGTTTAAATTAAATCAGTTTATTTGTTGCTGCTTTGTGTATAAGCATAAGTCTGTGACTGAGTGAGGAGCAAGAGACCCGGCCAAGCAGTACGGCATTGGGCTGGTGAGCCACAGGGAGAGAGATCAAACTGTGCATGCCACCTATAATCAGGGATTACAATGAAAACAGTGAATGGAACTGCACAAGAAGATTTTCAGCCTGTCAGATGGGTGGGGAGGAGATCAAAGTCTGACATAGGTGTGGTTATTTTAGTGGTTGGATATGGATTTATTGTTTGTTTTTTTTTTGTAGAAAAAAGCAACATTAAAAGGTGACCATGCTGGTGAAACTTTTTCTTTTTATCGAGGATTTTCTTGGCTGTGGAGAAAAGGGTGGCATTTCAAAATGTCAAAATTCTATTTGGCTTATTGATATCAGTTTAATGTAGTAGGGTTGTAGGTGCCTAACATTTTTGTTAGCCATGCATTAGACACGGTACCAGGTCAATAAGTCATATAAATAATGCCACAGGCAAAACCGTGCGGCAGAAAGAGCATGCAGTAAAACAGCTACAGGGTACAAAATACCATATGGGTGAAATGATGAAGGAGCGGTAGTGTACCTCTGTAGTTGCTGGCTGAGAGGCAGTGATGTAGAGGATAAGACCTTTGCTGGATGGCAGTCCTTTGAGCATCTGCCATGGCTCAGAGGGCATAGCCACCGGCATTGGAGGGCAGTGGAGCGTCTGTGGACTGGGGTTTGAGTCCTGTTCCAAGATTACTTGTGTGTTGTTTTTTTAAGTGTTGTGCAGTTCACAATTTTCCCCCCAGCCGTGTTTCTCCCCATCTCGGAGTTGCCTCCCCCTGGAAGTGGTTCTTTTAATATGGGGAAATTCGGGTGGCACAGCCCCCTGCAAAAGGTAATATTTTAGGTTTTGTGTGTGCTACTATTACATCTCAGAGTTTTAACTGAGCAATGTAAATGTGTCCGCTGTATTGACAGCACGGTATGTTACCATGCTGTTTTTGACCACAGCATATTAACCCCCGTGCCATTAGACACTTCTAATGCATGGCTAACAACCAATCAGAATGCAGGATGTTTACTTGCCATTTTATAACTATGCTTTACCTATGCTCACTTTCTGCCCTATTGAACTTAGCACTAGGATACAGGTGATTACCTATTGGCTAGTATATTGAATGAGAGCTAGTCCTGCAGGCCCTATTTTGTAGTAGGCCTCTATAGGCTGGCTTCTCTCTTGTCCTGCCTCGTCCTTTCAGGTCTGCTTCTTCTCCTTGAAAAGTACATGTGTAACTCCTTTTATACTCCCTGATCATTCTGTTAAACTAAAATCCTGGTCTCTGAATGGAAAGCTAGCCTCCTCCAAACTTCAGCACTATCAGCTGTCATTATGAGTTGGAATTCTGCAGCAAGATAAGCCACATTGGAGTATTCCAGTTTGAATCTCCAACCATCACAAACATTTTGAACCCTCTCTCCACTGTTCACATGGAGTAAAATACTTTACTTTTTTAAAATCATAATAACATGTTACTAAAATAATTTTAACCATTTTGACGCTATCACAGTTGGAAAGCAAATTCTTCAGATTTTCTGCATTTTTTTATGTCTAAAATGGATCAAGGGTACACTAAGTTACTTTGGTTTGAAGTTCCCACTGTGTGCAAAATTAGTCTGTTTTTCTATACTGTGCCACCTTCCTGAGGAGAAAATACTATTTATTTGACTCACTCCTTTAAATCTGGCTAGTTTTACTATCTGTGGCCTAAATTATAATCATGTAAATTATTTGGTCTAAACTAATCCCAAGGGCTGAACCAAGGGCTTTAGTTACAAACACCAGACCATGTCTACACCCAAAGGTTAAATTGAGGGGGGTCATGGGCAGTCCCAGGCCCCCCAGCTAAGAAAATCACTAAGGAGAACCCCCTAGCTATATGGAACAAGACCGATGGTGGCACTCTGGTGGCAATGAGGTGCAAATCCACTGATCCGCATCTGTGTAAACAAGGAAAAGAGTTGTTTTCACAGTGCAGATTTCGGATGAATTGCTTCAGTGATTTTTAGGTTAGGGTGGTTTATAACTGTTGCAAATCCTTGTTTCTACTGCAAAGGGGTAGGTTTGGGGAGGTGCCAGGTGGGTAGGTGTGGGTGCAGGCCGAGAGTGCAGGAATTTTCATTAGGCACTGGTACGTGTCATTCACTGCCATCTGCCACCATCCCCATGACCATTCACAGATTTTCACACTGCCTATTGGTTAGGTGGCTAGAGTTGGTGGCAACCTTGCACAGCAATCATGTTGTAGATCTGGGCTATAGCTGCATTTTATGTAAGCAGTATGGAAGCAGTAGCTCTTGAGTGGTACAGATATCTGGCACCCCATTTGCCTGCTGGGACTCGATCAGGTACTCCGGGTGGGCCCTGGGCACAACAGGGTATGGGTTATTGGGGGATTTACCCAGGTCTTTTATGGTGTGTCACAAGGTGCAGCTGAGTGACTTAACCACACAAGAAGTGGGCAATTCCCCCAATAACCCACACCCTGGAGTGCCTTATTGTGATTATACAATGGACTCATTTGTAAAATAAATTTTAAATGTGTTTAAGTACGTTTTTTATAAATGCCATTTCTCAGCCATGGGTTATTACAGGATATACCACGGTCATGTGATGGCGTTTTGACCAATGAGGTTACAGGATTTTCATAACCCATTGTATAATACTCAGTGTAGCATGGAATAGTGGGCCAGGTAGATAGACTAGGGCAGAAGACCAGAACAAAAGATCCCCATGAAACCAATGGTGATGGGAAAAGAACTACAGGAGAACCAGGACTGGGCTGGAGACCTGGCTGATGAATGGTAGGAGAAATGACCTCCAGGCAGGCCTCCATGACTAACCTCAGTTCTGACAGTTTCTAATTCCCCAGCCTGGGCACCAGCTTATCCTTTCTCAGAGTAATTTGTTGAGCAGCCCAATCCCTGCTCGCTTGCTCACTGGCTCAATGGGCTCAGCAGATTCCTGAGCTTGTTCCCCAGATAGTCCCCTGATCCCTGGGCCCAGTCCCCAGGCAGTTTTAAATAGGGACCCTGAAACTTGTTTGCCCACTGGGCCACCACGTAGCCACCCTCTTAGCCCGTCATCCAGTCACCTCTACTGGCTGGTACCACAGAACTCCCGTCAGGACTCTCAGGCTGGTTTCTAGTCTCAGATAGCTGAAAATCATTGCAGAAAATGGTACCAGATGGAACAGTCATGATCTTGGTAATGGGCACTGAAAACTTAGACTGAAAAAAAACACTAGTGCATAATTCAAGTAATAGGGGCGGGTGGGCAGAGGCAGAAGTAATAATGATTGGGACAGTTGAGGAGTATTGATGACATACAGGGGGATGGGTGGGTACATTGGGCAACTGAACCAGGCTGCAAGCCCTCAAGAAGTCCTTTGTCTGTCTGTCTGTCTGCCTATCTATCCAGGCTATACTTGGGGCTGTACTTTCATCAGGGACTTTAACCGACAGACTGGGCTGACAGAGTAAAAAGGCAGGGTCCCGGAGCACCAGTGCTAGAGGACTGTAACCAGGAACTACTACATGAGGGAGTCCAGGGTAAAAGTGAGGTAAATGCAGCAAAAAACAGGTGAATACTCCATCCTGAACTCTAGGCACAAACCTCAGTGCTGGAGCTGCTGCCTGAGCTGCTGCCACTACAGCAGTTGGCTAAACATCCTGATTGAGCCTTATAGCTTTCACTGCTGTTCCAGTAAGGTACTAGAAACTGGTGGCAGAGGCCAGAAGAGTGATTCCCTCAGAGCTCTGGCACCTTGATCTGGCACCTTCAGACTCTGGGTTCAGACTTCCTAGCTCCCATTAATTTCTGGACAGTTTTAGCCTACATCTTGGGCTAGTAAAATGTTTAAAAATGCCCCCAGTAAAATGTCTCCTATCTTGTTTTTTAAAGGTCATTCATTATGCTGTCTTGGACTTTTCAATTGTGTGTCATTAAATCCAAGGCTTATATGTTGTATGCGCAAATTAGTTACGGGGACTTCTCCTTTATGTGTCACTATGACAGCAGTTGGTAGACCACTGATGACAGTTCTGTCTAGTGGTTAGAGCTCTGAACAAAGAGGAAGTGACAGGTGCAAGTTCCACCCCTATAGCCACTGACTCACTGTGTGACCTTACGCATGTTACTTGACCGCCCTGTGTTTCAGTAGTAAAATTGACTAGGAGCAGGAACCATAATGAAAATAAGATGTCTGGGGATGATGATGTTCTCTGGTCAGCTACTGTGTATAGATCAATACACTGCACAGTGGATATGGCCCTGGTTATAGTCATACCTCTCATACTCATTCATTCATAACAATTTAATATTGACTGTCACAAGAAATGCTGCATAGTACCCATCGATTTGGGGTTATTTTTTTAAATAGCTCAAAAATATAACTATTTACAAATCTAATTATCAGCAGGTATCACTTTTATGTGACATATTAGAAGCAGACATGATGTAATGCCTAGACCAGGTGGATAGATCATAGGCGTGCAGACCCTAACTTTGGATAACCTGACATTTTGCACTTTGTGAAACCTAGTGTTCTTCACAAACATACTGATGTTTTTCAGTATAAGCTAGGTAGCAGTACAGAGTACACTGAATACTTATCTATATCAATAAATGTATTTTTACCAGATATAATTACAATGTTTAAATTTCTTGATGAAAGGCAACCAACAATGAATCAAAAGTGACCATCCACTGGACTATTTGCTTTTGGCTTTACAAGTAAGAAAAAAGGTAAGTTAACTTCTGAAATATTGAAATCTGTTGAAATGAAATTATTGTACATGTGTACATATGCATGTCACATTGTCATTGCTACAATAAACATTTATGCATATCAAATATAGAGATTCATGAAGATTTACATCTGATGAATTTAATGACTTCTTGCAAAAAAAAAGATTTATATTTATGGAGTTGTACTTGGATAAATTTGTTTTTTTTTTTTATGGTTACAGAAATTTACTGATCCATGGTTACTGAATGACAGTTTTATTTCATTTATAGATATAAAGCCAGATGGAGATGGCAACCAGGACCCTGGGAGACAAACCAAATGAGCCGATGGCACCAGAAACTGTGTCAACTCCTGATCAATCTGTGTCTACTCCTGATCAATCTGTGTCTACTTCTAATCAATCTGTGTCTACTCATGATCAAACTGTGTCTACTGCTGATCAATCTGTGTCTACTCCTGATTAATCGGTGTCTACTCCTGATCAATCTGCTTCTACTCTTGATCAATCTGTGTCTACCCCTGATCATGCTGTGTCTACTCCTGATCAACCTCCTGATCAATCTGTTTCTTCTCTTGATGAACCTGTGTCTATCCTGATCAACTTATGTCCACTCCTGATCAATCTGTGTCTAACCCTGATCAATCTGTGTCTACTCCTGATCAACCTGTTTCCATTCCAGATCAACCTGTGTCTACTCCTGATCAATCTATGTCTACTCCTGATCAATCTGTTTCTACTCCTGATCAATCTGTGTCTACCCATGATCATGCTGTGTCTACTCCTGATACATCTGGGTCTACTCCTGATCAACCTCCTGATCAATCTGGGTCTACTCCTGATGAACCTGTGTCTACTCCTGATCAACCTGTGTCCACTCCTGATCAATCTGTGTCCACTCCTGATCATCCTGTGTCTACTCCTCATCAATCTGTGTCTACTCCTGATCAACCACTTGATCAATCTGTGTCTACTCCTGATCAAAATGTGTCTACTCCTTATCAACCTGTGTCCACACCTGATCAATCTGTGTCTACTCCTGCTCTCTCTGTGTCTACTCCTGATCAATTTGTGTCTACACCTGATCATCCTGTGTCTACTCCTGATCAACCTGTGTCTATTCCTCATCAACCTGCATCTACTCTGGATCAACCTCCTGATCAATCTGTGTCTAGTCCTGACCAACCTTTGTCTACTCCTGATGAACTTATGTCCACTGCTGATCATACTGTGTCTACTCTTGATCGACCTGTGTCCACTCCTGATCAACCTGTGTCTACTCCTCATCAATATGTGTCTACTCCTGATCAACCTGTTTCCATTCCAAATCAAACTGTGTCTACTCCTGTTCAATCAGTTTCTAGTCCTGATCAATCTGTGTCTACTCCTGATCAATCTGTTTCTACTCCTGATCAATCTGTGTCTACTCCTGATCAACCAGTGTCCACTCCTGATCAACATGTGTCTACTCCTGATCAACCTGTGTCTATTCCAGATCAACCACAGCAGCTTTCTACTAAACAGTCAATCTATCCATCTTATTGGACTATTGAACAGTGGATTTATTTAAGAAAGACAGTGAATGGCTGTTTAAAAATGAAGGCTCCACAGGGTGTTCAGTTTGCAAGGAAGTTCCTAATTTAGGCACTTTATAGGATGGAATGAAAGGAGCCAGGCTAGAGCTTTCTGCTAAATGGATAAATGGTAGCATAAATGTGCATAGTATCAGAGAAGATAAATCAGCAGCTCAGAGAAGTCTGCAAAAAAAAAGATATACAAACACAGGAAATCAGAAAGCCACAAGCAAGCCGTTAAAGCTACGGAAATTTAAAAGCAGGAACATTTGAAAAAAAAAAACAACAACAAAAAAAGACATTATTGTTCAGAAAGCGAAATGGAAGAAACTTGTAAAGTATTTAGAACTGCTTATCACATAGCTAAACATAACAGACCATATTCAGACCACCCAGCTTTGACTAATCTACAAGTAGAAAATGGTTTACATATTGGACGTGTTTTACACAGCAGTATCATCTGTGCTGACATCATTGATCATACTGTATATCAGCAGACTTGAAATAATGGCTTTTAAGTGCAATGAAAACATCCAAACATTTCAAACTCTCTGTGCCTATAGATGAGAGCACAAGTTTGAGTAGCTCCTCATGTCTGATTGTCTACATCACAGATGCTCTATTGATAATTGCAGACCAGAAACTTTTTTATGGATATTATTGAATTGTTAAATACAACTGAAGGAATTGTTTATACATTTCTTCAAACTCTTCAGAAGCATGGTTTTGAAGAAAACTTTTTGAAAGAAAACTGGATTGGTTTGGCATCAGATGGAGCATTAGTTATGTTAGGATGAACTGGAGGAGTAAATGCAGAGCTAAAACAGAGCTAGCCAAAAATTATTAACTGGCACTGTGTAAATCACCAATTAGAGCTGCCTGTTAGTGATGCAATTAAATGCTACTAAGAAGTCAACCACTTCAAGAGTTTCATTGAGAAGATAAGCATCATATATAGCACATCCCCCAAAGCAAAAAGAGAGCTTCAAGAAATCACAGGTGAACTATGTATTCAGCTTCTACAAATAGGAAGTCTGTTAGATACACAGTAGGTGGCTTCAAGTTTTAGAACCATTAAAGCAGTGTGGAGTAGTTATGAAGCTCTGTATCAGCACTTCAGTCGAAATTCTGAGGAAAAAAGATTTGCTGATATCACTAAGAAGCTATCATTTCCAGACTTTTTAAAAAGCCTTGGTTTCATGTACAATGCATTGGATAAATTATGTGATCTAAGCCTAGCTCCTCAGAAATCGAACATCTCACTGCCAAAAGCGCACAAGCTGATATGCAGACAAATACAGGTTTTTCAAGACAGGAAAATCACAATTGGCTCTGTGTATAATGAAGTCTGCAAAGCAGTAGAAGCAGGAAAATGTTAGGATGTAAATGTAACACTGACTGAAGATACTGGCAGAACAAGAGAAGTTCTGATGGATCAGTTTTACCAGGCTCTGACTGATTCATTACAGGCCAGACTTCTACCAGATTCAGAGGAGCAATTCACCCAAGCAATCAAGTGTTTAGATGCCAACTATCGGCTAGCCGAATTGACACCTGAATATGGTGAATCAGAACTTTGCATTACTTGTGAACATGTTTTAGACTTTCATTCTCAGCTGTGAAGAACACTTTCCAAGACTTCAAGAATCAAAAGCTATCAATGGTGAGCTGCAGTCCCTAATACATATTGTTGCCACCCTGCCAGTCAGGACTGCTGAATGTGAAAGAGGATTCCGCAGGATGAACATGATTTGCTTCCCTTTGACATCACTTCTGACAATAGAACACATAAGTGCATTGATTTTTGTATCCAACAGTGGGCCACCTCTGAAGCAGTGGAATCCACTACCATATGTGATGTCTTGGATAGCAACAAACAGAAGAGCTGCAACTGCTTGCAAGTCCAGGAAGCACAAAAAGGAGACATCACCACTAGCTCCTCTGTGGAAATTTTTGTGAATATCATTTAAAGATTCCTGATATGTCTGAGCATGTATCAGGGCAAGGTTTATGTTTTCTTGCTATTTTGTTTGCAGTTTAGTAACTTTTTCTTCTCAAATATACTTAATAAAATGTTGTGCTGGATAGCTGATTTTTTAAACTTTTCTAAGCGGAATGACCTAGTGGGTTAGGCACTGGGGGCCTCTGGGACAGGGGCTATGGTGTAATCTACTGGCATAGGGAGGGGGTAACAGGGTAGCAAAATCTGTTTCAACTGACCCCCAAAATGCACCAGAATGCACCAAATTAAAAAACATATCGTGATGCCTAGGCTGCCCAAAGTCCCCCAGCCTAAAGTTCACTTTTTACTGCCCCCCAGTCTCCACATTGCCACTTTAACCACTGTCTACACCCCACCCTCTAGGCTCCTCCTTGCTGGCTTTTCCTGCCTCTAAGCATGACTGCTGGATGTTTTTACTTTTTTCCATGACCCCTCAACTTTACAGGTCAGTGACTTCCCCCTTTGCTGGTCAGTCAGATCCCTAGGGCTATTAATCTCTATTAGATCACCTTTTAAATTACAAACTCACCAAGTTTGGGGGCAATTCTGATATGTATTGGCCGAGTTACAGTGTATAGAAAAAAAGTTAGGCACAAATCTGCAGTTTGAAATCTCCACAATGTTGTCTCATTTTCTCTTGCTTTAATTAGATCATTTTTGTTATCTGTGCACTTTAGTGAGAAATAAAACATTTGCTTTAGCTCCTCAGATTTTACTTTTGCACTCTGTGACATTGCTGATTTAAACAATATGGTAATCTGCTGTTTTACCTGAATGATTGCTACTCTGTAATCTGTGCTCTGCAGCCTGGTGCTGCTAAGATGGCACCAGTTTTATTGTGTGGAACCCCATCCTCATTGGTTCCCATGTGCTCTTTATATTTTATTTATTTAATTAAACAGCCCAGTCCCTAAAAATATAACTTGGCACTTGTTGCCTGCCAACTAAATGAATGTGTGTGCTTACTTTGAAAATGGTGGTCTCTGACCGCTGATAACACTCATGCTCTCCTGCAGGCTGCTGCCTGACTAGCAACCATGGTAGCAGTTTGCTCTAGCTGTTCCTTGGTTTCACTGAGGGATCTACCCCCTCATCATGGTAGCACTGGTTTTAGGAGCCACATTTCAGCTCACTGATTCCCCTCTTACATGTGCGCACAGATGCTGCAATGCTTCCTCTCTGCATTAATATTAAAATGAGCAACTGCTCCTTTCATATTACTTGCCAAATTACTCATGTTTTTTTAAAACATGGAAACATTGATTCTGATTACAGGTAACACCAGACTGGCCTAACCTAATTTTTTCACTGGACCGCCAGGGCTATTTAGCACTATCCAGGGCTCACAGGTAACTAGTCCTTGGCTACCAAAATTATAGCATATAATTTTTTTCTATTAAATGGTGCCAGGTAACAATTCAACAATTATTTAATTAACTATCTGCATTTGTGTGGGGTTTAGGCAATCACTTCCCTTAGCTTACTCCTTCTATTTTACTGATGTGCTCATGCCCTTCCCATTCTAATTTATTACAGCTTTGACTTCCTATGTGCAAGATCCCACTATCTGCTGGACCTTTCACCAGCAGGGACTCAGATGTGGGGCTCATGCAAGTGCTGTATATTTGAAGAAATTATACTGTAGCATATTTCAGTGATAAAGAGTTTCCTCTTACTGATCTCCAAAGATATAGCACTTGCATATCCTATGCAGCTAAGTCCTTTGTAGAAATCATCAGTGGCTTCACTGAGGCAGTCTCTGGGATTTGATGTTAATTGGCATGGTGGGTGGGGCTCTCTATATCAACCAAATATAAAACTTATGAAAAAAATTAGTTAAGAAAAACATTGTGTTGTTTCTATTTTGTTCACCAAAAACCTCCTGGTCTGTTCACAGTAGCCTAGGGCTCATGCACAATCCAGATATTGAAATTAAACAATCCTTTAAGTAATCCCCAAAGGTCCATGAGTTGACTAGCCCTGCACCTTAACCTCACTCACCCCAGTCATCACCCACCCTCCACCCCCCCACACACAAATCTTTTTACACACAACTTTAAAAAATATGTGCCAGGTTATTTGAGCTGTGCCAGGAGCTGGCACCATCTTTATAATCCACCTTCGACCCAGGTCAAACCTTCTAATTGCAAAAGGATCCTTTAGGAGAAGTTGCTCCCACCTGATGTCTCCCAATCCATGATTGGGGGGCAATGGTAGAGAAAAATTAGGCCAGTACAATCATCCCTCCTCCCTAATCTGCAGTGTGCCTTTTCCTGTAGCCTAATACATCCCTCAGATTGTATTAGCTTGTGGTGCAAATAACTGGGAGACTGCAGTGGTGAGATGAGCATTGTGCTGCATTAGTGATACTAGACAGACTGACTGGTTAGCCTGCATAGCGTCATGAGCAATGCAAACTGATCCTCCCCAACCTCTGCCATGACTCTGCATATTGTGCATTATTAGTTATGTGATTCTATTAGTTTATGGGAAGGTGTGTCATGAGTAAGAGAGAGGGACTATTGTGCTAGCCTGTTTTCTTCACTACTGTTGGTTGCTAAGTCATGAATTGGGAACCATGAGTGGCTCAAATGTCTTATACTGTGAATGATCTTTTGGGTTTGTTGATCAGGCTAGAGAGGATGGATGGGATTTACAAAATGGTGTTGGCTCCTTCAACAGTGCCAGGAGCCTTGTACATATATTTTGTTTTAATCAGTGTCTTGGGGAATGGGGGGTTGGAGGTAGAGGGCTAGTAGATGACATGGAGGGTAAGGGGTGGGCAAAGGACTAGCCCTGTCCTTGTGGACATGAGGTGATGGGGCTGGATGGGATTTGGGTCCCAAAGGAACTGAACATGGTGCTGGCCACCCTTCTGGCAGAGCTTTTTAGCACCTCAGTGGAGATGAGGGACATTCCAGAGGACTGGAAGAGGGACAATGTGGTCCCTCTTCACAGAAGCAGCAGTAGAGAAGATGCTAGCAACAATAGGCCAGTCACTCTCACATCAGTGGTGGGGAAGTTAATGGAAACATTACTGAAGGAGAGGCTCATGGAGCACCAGGAGGAAAAAGAGCTGCAGGACCACCAGCAGCATGGTTTGACAGGGGGAGGTCATGGCAATCTAATCTCATCTCATAGATTTCTTTGACTGGGTTATCAGGGAGATGGATCAAGGGAGGACAGTGGACATGGCCTAACTGGACTTTAGTAATGCTTTTGGCACTGTGCTGCATAGGAGACTAATTAAGAAACTAAGCAGTCTGTGAATAGTGGAGAAAGCGACAAGCTGAGTTTCAAACCGGTCAAGGGATAGGAGACAAGGGGTGGTGGTTAGTGGTAGCCACTCAGGTGATAGGACAGTGACTAGTGGGGTGCCACAGGGTTCATTAGTATGACTGATCCTCTTTAATGTCTTCTGAGCTTGAGGGTATCAGGGTAAGGAGTGTCTCTTTGTGGATGATACAAAAATCTGTAACAAGGTTGACACTCAGGAAAGGGCGGAGGGAATGCAAAGGGATCTGAGGAAACTAGAGGAATGGTCTAGGGCTGGCAGCTGTGTTTCAATGACAAAAAGTGCAAGGTTATTTATTTATTTATTTTTATGTATGTATTTGTTTACTGGGCAAGTGCACTGATCCCAGTGACCGTTTTCAGGCACGGCCCGGACCACAGAGATGGCACATCAGTAAAACAGTGAGGAAAGTACATTGTCACAGGTACAAAACTGGTAAAAGTGCATTTGCAAACATAGCATACATAACAGAGAAGTAAAAATACAAATGAGAAATCCAAACAGCAGGAATATTCAGTGCAGTATCACAGTATTACAACATTCACTTGAACCTCAGACTTAGGAATTGAGGCTAGATATTCACCCAGGGAGGCAGGTACATGTGGCAGAGGCCATCAAGATAGCTTTATAGTTTGTTTTGAATGCTAAGTGTGAGTCTAGAGAGTGAAGGGGGTAGGTAGGCTATTCCATAGTCTGGGAGCTGCAGAGGAGAAAGCTTTGTTGTCTAGGCAAGTAGAAATCTGTGGGACCACTACGGGTGGAACACCTGAGGTCTGAAGATTTTGTGGGCAATTATTTAGTTTGATCAAGGAAGACAAGGGTAATAGGCCACTGCTTCTTATAGCATTTGCTATAGAACTAGTTGTTTCTGGCCTGTAAGGGGAGCTAGCCTAGGGACTGGTAAAATGAGCAATGGTGTGTAGAATAGGGTGCCATTAGCACAAATCTACAAATATTGTTGTAGGCGGCAGTTAGCCTTGTGAGAAGTTGGGAGGAAGTGTGAGTGTAAATGTGGGCACAGTAGTCCATAAGAGGAAGAAGATTGCCTTGGGCTATGGCAGCCCTGGCCTTTGGGAATAAGTAGTGCTTTAGATGGAAACCCACCGCTAGTTTTTGGTTGAGCCTCCGCAGGGTGTTGATGGGTACAGAGAAAGTTAAGAAGGGGTCAATAGTGACACCCAGGTATTTGAAAAAGAGTATGTTTTTGAGGGTGGAGCCATCTGGGGATAGGACTGTCAGAGTAGATTAAGTATTTGTTATTTTAGTAATCTTGGGTTTGGATCCCAGGAGCATGGCCTTTGTCTTGTTTGAATTTACTAGGAGTCTGTGCTCCCAGAACCAGCTGTGTGCTGCCCCATAGTTTAGGGTTAGTGCAGAGGATAGGTTGGTCAGTGACTTGGTGCTGTGGAACAATATCAGGTCATCTGCGGATAGGATGGCTTTGAATGAGAGGCTGTCTGAAGGTAGGGAGTTGATAAAAAGTGTAAAGAGGAGCGGCCACAGGATGGACCCCTGGGAAACACCAGTGATTACAGCCTTTGCCACTGAAGTAATGCCCCCAATGATAACCATTTGGGATCGGTCTAAGAGGTAACTCTGGAACCAAGAAGCTGTTCCCACTGCACAGCCAAAGTTCCTTAACCTGTCAAGAAGCAGAGTGTGATCAACCAGGTCGAAGGCCTTGGTCAGGTCAATGAAGATGGCACCTGTGAGGTTGCCTATGTCCATATTTCTGAAGATGTGGTTTGTGAAATTGGCCAGGGCTTACAAAGTGCTGTGATGCTTCCTAAACCCATGTTGGTGTGGGCAGAGAAGGTTATATATGTTGAAGTATTCCGCAAGTTGATGATGGACTACCTTTTCAAGAAGTTTACTAAGGTGTGGCAGTAGAGAGATAGGTTTATAATTATCCATGACCAGAGGGTCACCAGTTTTGAAAATGGAGATCACTTTGGCATTTTTCCATATAGCCAGCATAAATGAGGTGGATAGGGCTAGATTAAAAATTGAAGTCACTGGTTTGGCAATACAGGGGGCTACAAGTTTCATTGCTACCGAGACTTCCCTGGTTTGGGAGACTTTTCAGTAATTTCTAGGTGTCCGGGGGAGATAGCCCTGAAATGGAAAGGAAATGGAAAGGTGGCTGTGTCGTGTTGGTCGTAGGAGGTTGTGTAGTCGGATTTGAGGGGCTTGCAGGGTTGGGAGTGGGCAACTTCCCAAGATGGGCTGAGAGGTCGGTGAATCTATCATTTAGGGCATTGGCTACCTCTGCAGCATCAGTTAATAAACCTTCCATGGTGTTGAGGTGCAATGCTGGGTGATGAGGTTTGGGGGTTGTCAAGGAACCTATGGTTGACCAGAAAAGGCAGGGGTTTCTAAGGCTATCCTTCTGGAGTTTATGAAAGTAGCCTGTCTTTTGGGTTTTTAGTTGTTGCTTACACTCCGTTCCTCAGTCTCCTGTGGTCATTCCGTAGGGTGGGGGAAGAGGTGGCTTTATGTACTGCCCATTTTGCATCTCTTTCTTTCCTTAGGGAAATTAGTTCCTTTGAGAGCCAGCAGGTGCTTCAACCTCGGAGTTGGTGGGTAGTCTGAGGAAAATGCCTAGCTTGGATGTGCACTAGGGCATTGGTGAGGAATCCTATGGCTGAGGCTACATCCTGGAGGGAGTAGAGAGTTTTCCAGTCAACTGCTTTGACATCAGTGAAAAGGTGGGAGGTGTCATGACAGGTGAAGTCCCTGAAAGTTAGGTATGGTGGGGGGGGGGGTTGCTTCTATTTGGTAGCCCAAATGACATAGGTTGGGGAGTGATCACTGATGGAATATGATAGGATACCAGCTTGGAGGATTCTGCTATCTCTATTTGTTACTATCCAGTCTAGCAAGGAGTGGTTCTGGGATCTGTTATTTAGTCTTGTAGCTTGGGTGATGGCTTGAGTGAGGTCATGCTGCTTTAGTAGGTCAATATACTCAGGCTGTTTTGGGCTTGGCCAGTTGAGGTTTAAGTCACCTAGCACCATATGTTCTCTGTGAGGGGAGAGCTGGTCCAGGCCTGACAGCAGGTTTGTTAGCCCTGGGATGCCCTATTTAGGTGAGTTGTAGCAGCACCCAAGGTAGGTATTTTTATTTGATCCTAGCATAAGTTTGGCTATGAGCCACTCACTAGGGGAGTGGGCATCAGAGGTAAGGCCTAAGGTAGCTGTGAGAGGGTTTTATGACACAAGAGTACCTCTCCACATTTCTTTTTCCCGGGTCTATCATGTCTGAACAAGGAGTAGCTGGGCAAGAAGCAACTAGTGTCAGGGATGGATGGCTTGAGCCATGATTCAGAGATGCCAAGGATATCACGGGAAGACTGTGCCAGACAAATCTTGCTGAGTTCTATGACTGGGTGACGAGGGCCCTGGACCAGGGTAGGCCAGTGGATGTCCTCTTTCTGGATTTTAGCAAGGCATTTAATTCGGTACCCCACAGTGGCCTGCTGGCCAAGCTGAAGGAAATGGGGGTAGGGAGACAGTTGCCAAGATGGATAGAAAACTGGCTCTCTGAGTGTACTCAGAAGATGGTGGTTGCAGGGTTAGCCTCATCCCCAAGGTGGGTTACTAGTGGAGTTTCCCAGGGGTCAGTGCTGGGGCCACTCCTGTTCAACGCCTATATCTCAGACATCAGGAGGGGATCAGGAGTGAGATGAGTCTCTTTGCAGATGACTCAGAGCTAGGTGCAATGGTGGATGGGGAGGAGGGAAGGGTGGCCTTGCAGGAGGACCTGGAGACTCTGGAAAGGTGGTCGGAAAAATGGAAACTAAAATTCAATGTAGGAAAGTGCAAGATTCTGCACCTGGGAGTCAGAAATCCAGGCCTGGGGTATACCCTGGGAGGAGACATGATTTAAGTCACGGAGGGTGAGAGGGACCTGGGGGTAGTGGTAGATGTCAAAATGAACAACTCGGAGACCTGTAGAAGGGCAGCAGCAAGGGGAAAATAGGATGCTGGGATGCATCGTCAGGGGATTACTTCCAGAAAGGCGGAGGTGATTCTTCTACTGTACAACTGCTTGGTTAGGCCACACCTCGAGTACTGTGTACAATTTTAGATACCACATTTAAAAAGGGACATTACACTCCTAGAGAGGGTCCAAAGGAGGGCAACCAAAAGGATCTGGGGCCTGAGGGAGAGGACCTATGAGGAGCGGCTCAGGGAGCTCGACATGTACACCTTGGAAGAGAGGAGGGACGGGGGGGACATGATAGAGGTCATTAAGTACATAAAAGGGATCAATAAAGAAGGCCCAGTCAAGGTGCTCCAAAGGAAGGAGGGTGGGGCAACACGAGGTCATGGGTGTAAGCTGGAAGGGAGCAGGCTCAGAGGGGAGAGGAGGAGATGGTATTTCACTGAAAGGGTGGTGGAGCCATGGAATGCACTGCCCAGGGAGCTGGTAGAGATGGACACTGCGGACTGATTTAAGAGGGGATGGGACAGGTATGGGGGGAGAGTAAATCTGACCAGGCACAATACAGGTGGAACATCTGAGACTGAGTGACAGCATAACCCAAGGGGGACACCAGAATCGGCCCTTAGTGCAGGTGCTGAAAATCGAGCAGACTCAAGAGCCCATTAGGCATATTCTGCTGGCATTTTAGTATGTTAGTATATGTGGTTCATAAAGTGAAGCCCATACTTCTAGGTCTATGAAAGTGGCCATTAGGTGAGCAACCTTTAGCCCTGATTTGCTGGCCCATACTTGGTTGGAGTAGGAAATGGGAATGTTAAGGGGACCTGGCTTGCTCTCAATATCACCTACCAGTGGTAGTAAGGGCAGCAGAGGAATATAGGCATAGTTTGTGGTGGTGAGCCAAGGTGGGTTTACCATTAGGGTGTTTAGGTAAGCCCCAAGTAGGCAGCAGTCCCTGTTTGAGAGAGCCAGCAGAAAAGGGCAGTGTGGGGAGTCAGTCCACCAATCCACTGTATGTAAAGGGGAAACCAGGCTGATTGATACACTGAAGCCTCAGTAAAAGTATCCATTTCTTCATCCTTACTTACACTAATTGGACTAAATTTCAATGGTGATATTGCATAGAGTGCCTTGTATTTTTGCATATCAAGCCACGTTTTCCCTCTCAGGTTCCTTTCAACAAATGTATTGTGTGGCACTGTACTGTTAATAATTGATTCTAAGTGCATCAAGGCACATAATTTAAATCCGAGGTATAAACCTAATACCTGAATGCAACAGTTAGTATCCACTAATATATGACATATTTGACACTTAGAAAACTTTTTTTGCAAGATGATTCACAATTTATACAAGTGAATTTATTTCAAATGCATTTTAGATTAATTAATATTAATGAGATGATGTGTATAAAAACAACAGTGTTAGTTGTGGGTGGGGGAGGGCTTCGAGGAAAAAACACCACCTTGTCCTCAATGACCCTCAGGGGTTCTAGCAGCACATTGCACAGCATCCTGAAACTTAGGGCTGTGGAACCCAGGGGCTGTGTATAATATGGAGGGAGTGGAGCTGACAGTCACCAAGCAAGGAGATCAAGGGGTCATCATATCTGATGACCTCAAGATACCTGGGCAGTGTGACAATGCAGTCGGGAAGGCTAGCAGGATGGTCGGGTGCACTGAGAAAGGGATTTCAAGCAGGGGGGAGGGAGGTAGTGCTGCTGTTGTATTGCTCACTGGTGAGGCCCCACCTGGACCACCCTGCCCAGTTCTGAAGGTCACACCTCTGCAAGGACATTGAAGGAGGTGATAGGGAGAGGGCAACCAAAATGGTGAGAGAGTTGAATGAGAAGCCATATGAAGAAAGGCTGCAAAAACTCATGTACTTCCTGAAAGAGAGGAGAGTGAGAGGGGACATGACTGAAACCTACAAGTACCTCACAGGAGTGAACAAGGTGTAAGTGGAGGGTCTATTTCAGAAAAAGGAAGGCACTAGAACAAGGGGGCATGCAATGAAGCTAAAAGGGGGAAAGGTTAGAAGAGATGTGCGGAAATACTTTTTCACAAAAGAGGTGGGGGATGACTGGAACAGTCTGCCAGAGGAGATGGTGGAAAAGACATAAACAAGGGCATAAACTAAGTGCAGGGGGAGACATCTCCCAATATTAGAGATGTACAAGAATGAGGGGCCATAATATGAAATTGGAAGGTGGCAGGGGAAATGTGAGGAAGTTTGTCTTCATGGAAAGGGTGGTGGACACATGGAACAGACTGCCACAGGAGGTGTTGGGGCGAGCACACTGGAGGGTTTTAAACATGCATAGGAAAGGCATAAGGGTACCTTAGAGGTAGGAAGGTGGGGTGAAAAGCCATTGACCAGTTAGGGTCAAAGGCCACAAACTAGTGTAGGGTTTCGGGCAGACTGGATGGGCCTGGTGGTCCTTATCTGTCGTCAACTTTTGTGTTTTTATGTTTATGTTTAAGACTGTGGGAAGCTTCAAGCATGCATGGGATAGGCACAGGGGCATATTAGGTAGAGGAACAGAGGGTAGGAGTGACACTTAGGACCAGCTAGGGTCAGTAGTGATTAACAAGTACCAAGTACCTAATTATCAGTAGTATTTGGGAATTAAGGTTCATTACTTGCACACCCCTAATCTTGAGTATTGTCAGTCCACTGCCTTTATCCTGTAGTAATGTCATTATAATGTAAAGAAACCTGACCAACTTTGTACCTGCCTAGACTGTACATGACCCAGTAAATAAATAGGTGGCTTCAGTCCCCAGTGCCATCAGTCCTTCTCCTCTCACTGACACTAAGTATATTACTGAGTGAGGATACTGCATTGAACCTGGCCAGCCAAAACTATACATGGCTTTTTGGAAAAACAGATGACTTCAGCACCCAGTGCTGTCCATCCCTTCTGTTTCACCAGCACTAAATATTTTTATTTATTTGCAATTTTTGACCATGAAAGGTGCTGCATCACAGTGTGGGGACGTCTGCACTGTACCGGTCTACACTGTCCCTGGTCTGAGGACAAACAGAAGTGACTTTAATCTCCTTTAGAAAATGTGTTGGAGAAATCCTGGAGCCTGACTGGCTCAGGTCACCAAACAGTTGGTCCGGTTTCAGGCAACAGAGACCGGGAAATAATGAGTCCCTATCTCTGCTGCCTGATTACATTCCGAATTTTGGGGCAAACAGAACGTTCAGCTTGAAATTGGCACCATGTTGTTCTCTCGCTGAGAGATAACCCTAATCCCACACCTCCTTGTCAGGGCATTTGGCACACAGATGGTACAATTTGGGGACTGTAACTTGTTTCCACAGCTTGCCCTCACTTTTAAATTTAGCTGTCAAACAAACGAATGTAAACATCAGCCCCATCACCTTTCACCACACTGCTGAGCTCTGAGTCTGCTGCGCCGCAAGTCTCTCATCATCCCGATCCCTAATGCTGCCAGCCAAGAAAAAAAAAGAGATACCACTTGCAGCTTTAAAAAAACACAGTCTTAACAGAAATCACTTTTAATATTCTTTCGTGACTGACAGTGCTATCCCTCTGTCTTCTCGCACTCAATGCCTTCTGCTGATGATGACCACGGCACACGCAACTGCAGTCTGTAAACTCCTTGTCAACCAGTATACAGATCATGCTAACTGCATTCTCCGACACCCGGTACATTCCTGATGTTAGAAGCATTTTTGCTTTATTATTGTAACTAGTTTTGCACTTGCTGTAACAGGCTGATCTGAATAATGGAACTGCACTTGTAACTTTTCGTTTGTTATGCTGCAGCTCTCCCACTGTATCATTAGCTCTCTCCTCTTTGGCACTGACACAGGTCTCTGCCATTGCTATTTCTCTTTCTGTGTTTGAAAAAAAAAAAAAACGCACAAAAAAACTACAGCTACTCTTGGTTGGGTACTGTATGGGAACTGAAAAACTCTGACCTCGTCACTCAGTTTTATAACAAGATTGTCCTCAATCTTGATAATTAAAGCCATGGGGGGGGGGGGAGCAGAAATATCAAACACTGCAAACAAGTGAGGGGCAAGTGCAGAGGGACTACTTTGCATTTAACTGTATTTTTAATGTATTTTAACAGTTATTTGATTTATTTTTAATCTTTGCTTTTATTGTATTAAAAATGTAACCTATATCCCATTTTCTAAGCGCAATAATACCCTTCAGGGTGGGCAGTATTGGGCTATACCAGACCTTCCAGGGGCTATAAGGCCCTCCTTACGCCCCTGGGCGGTCTGATATAGCCCAATACTGCCTATCCTGTTGGGTAGTATTAATTACATACTGTCCAACCTTCACTTTTCTTCAACAGTACTAAACACATTGGGTTCCATCCAGAAATCAGATATGACTCTACACACTGAAATACTCAGTGTGAAGTGCCAGGCTACTGTACATGTATCCTTTGTTTCCTATGGACACCCACAGATGTAGTAACCAAGCCATGCAGTTGCGTATGCCTGTTCTCCCCAACTGGGCTAGATGCTGTGCCTGATTGGTTGGGTGGGGCTTAGATACAGGTGTGAATTTATGAGTTCCTCCATATGTGCATGTGTGTAACCCTTCCCATGAGTCTACTGTTCATTCCTCCCATTGCCTCCAGCACCAGTCCTGAGGTCCTCTAGTGCCCCTGCATCTCAGTCCAGCCCTGCAGTGTTTCTTCAGTTAATTGGGGCCAACAGAGTGAAGTGGTCCACGCATGCACAGAAGTGCATTGTGGTTTTCTTGCCATGACTGCTGCTTACTGAATGCCTCTCTGGTGCTCCCATCCAACAGAATAAGCTAGTTGGGGGTCGGTGAAATGGAGGCAGCAGCTGAGGAGCAGCCAAAATGTTTATTTTAAAAACACCAATGAGCACTATAAAATGGGGGCCAAATTTAAATATTAATGAGAGGGCATGAATAATAATGAGCCTGCCTAATACCTGGGGGGATAGCATATTTCAGGACTAGTGACAAGAAAACAAACTGTTTGAAAAGATAACTCTGCAGCCACGTGATAAAGGGGAAAGGCTGCTACAGATCTGTCAGGTAACTAATTATAAAAACTGTACTGTTTGGCTGCAGCAGTACGTTAAAGTGGGGACTTCATATAAACTGCCTTGAGCTGTGTACAATAGCAGCCATATTTGATACCTTGACCCCCAGTGCCAGCCAATCAGAGACTTAGGTGACTAAAACTTAAAGAAAAGACTTGTGGGAGAAGGTGTGAACCTTATTCTAGGTGATCAAATCAATAATCTAAGGGACTTAATGTTTAGTAATATTCATTGATGGATAGTTGTTTACAGCCAATCAGAGGCTGGGATTTCTGGAGCGAAACCCCAGAGACACATGCAGCTTGGAGCAGTCTGGCTTGGACTCTCATCTAGTCAAGAGGGCTCAGATTGTGAAAGAGAAAAGTTTAGAAGCTGGCTTAGGGCTTCTGTAGCCAATTGCCTGAGAACTTTTAAAAGGTTTTCTTCTGCCTGAAGAGCCAGTGTTCCCAGCTGAACCTGCAGCAGCCTGAGGAACCCTTAGTTTGTGAAAATGGGTGTTGAACTGTGTGGGCTGGAAGTTGAAGTTGCCAATTTTGTCCAGAAGCTGCAGGAAATTGTGGAAAAAGTCAGCAGGGCTCCAGTGTCTGGGAGCCTGCCTGCATTGCTGAAATCCGGTAGTTTAAAGGTGGAGCTGCCACTCAAGAGACTGTATGCTGTTTGTGCAGATTGCCACTGCAGAGTTGTGATCCAGAGGTCCTGTTGCTGCATCTTGGGGCTACTGATCCCAGTCCAGGCGGAAAACAGAGACTGCAACCTGCACAGCCACCATTTGGAGCCAGGTAGGGGAACTGCTAACCCTTATTGAGTGGGGTGGATTTGGATGTAGGAAGCCATGGGCGTGTGCCTAAGTGCTAGGGCACTCTTGACCCATGTGGGAAGTCAGACCATGGGGTCACTCCTTGGTCTGGGCTTACTGTGAACCAGGAAGCCTTGCATAGTGCTCCCATTCTCTAGTCTGCCAGTCAGGCTGAATGTAGCAAATAGCCAGACCCTGCAAACCAGTCAAAAGGTAACAAGCGGCCAGATCCTGCCACATCATCCAGACAGTTTTTGTTGTCCACCTGCTCTACTGCCCCACATCGCAGTTGTTCTTTCTGCTTAAACCCTCTGTGCCAAAACCTGAAAATTGATGACTTCAGAACCATGAGTAACTCAGGGCTTGTCCTGCCCAGGGGGTCTAGTGTAATGCTGCCTGCAAGTTTAAAGTGGTTAAACCTATAGTTCAAAAGTGGTTCCAAGGGCCCCAATGCTGGCCAACCTGCAGCAACAACCAGGCTTGCCCCAATCCTGGGTACCCTGATAGATTGAAAAGGGGCACTGGTACCAGTGGGGAGGAAGACGTTTGAGCTGTTGGGAGGTGGGTACTGTTATTGCAACTGTCTGCATATTCAATTGCCACTATTTTCTCTGTTTCCCATTCTCCTTTCCCCATAATAAAAGATTTTGGTTGTTACTGTTAAAAGTGGTTGTGATCATATTATTAGTTACAGTCATTAATTACATGTGTTTTATTGTGTTATGAAACAGTGGACTTCTGTGTGTGGGGTGACTCAAGGGAGGTGGGGAGGTACAGTATCCCGGGGGCTGTACTACACCAACATCTGGCCTATTATAACTTTATTCTGGGTGGAGGCACCACACTATTTATTCATACTTTTGGGAAAGAACCCTCAATTGTCACCAGAACAGAACCCAGGCCCCTTAACCTGTGTTGTAGTTATTAGGCAGGGGTAGTAGCCCACTGATACATGGCACCACGGCTACATGTATGAAGTCTGATATGACAGATCGCATGCACTTACTGCCATATCCCCCATCTCACACTTGATGTGGCACCATTGTGACTACCTGCCCCAGATACTGACCTGTGCCCAGCTCTCCATCTTGCCATGTAGGGTTGGTTACCATTGGACCAGTGATCATTTGTTATTTTTACTATAAAAAAACACCACTGAAAGGAATACAACAGTCATAGCTGCAGACTGCTGCATCCCATGATCCTCTGCTCTACCCCATGATCCCCTGCTCCTGTGGAGCTGGGAATGCACTTCATAGCTAGACTGAGCTTAAATTTGAAAGTCCAGTGCCTGGATACCTCTGTCCCACAGGTCACCCTTTCATGCTGCTATGCCCTAGTGGGATTTACTTCTGAGGGTAGTGCAAGTCATCTCCGTGTGTTGCTCTGGGGTTAGCAATATGGTGCACAGTTGGACCACTTGGTAGTTCATAGAGTCCAGCATGTGGGAAGCCTGCACTGTCCTTGCATACATTGTATCTGGTCTATGGGTGAACAGAGGGCTTTAATCTCCAGTACAGTCAGTCCTTCATGTTAGATGTGCAGAAGTATTATCACAATGTGGTAAAGCCTACTGTCAGCGCCATGTTCCCTGTGCATACATTTCATCACTATGTGGTGAAGCCTGCACTGTTCTTGCCCACACTGTACATGATTCTATTGATAAACAGAAGGCTTTAGTCTCCAGTCCAGTCACTTTCGCTCTCCTTTTACTGATACTAAAATACATCACTGCATGGTAAATACTGCACTGTACCTGCTCACACTGTACCTGGCTCTGTGGAAAAAAAGGGGCTTCAGTCCCTAATGCAGTCTATCCTTCACCTTTAAGCCAATCCAGAAAAAAACAAGTGTGCAGCAATAGCCCACACCACAATATAGGTTAAACAAGAACAAAAGGAACAGTCCACAGGAGCTTTTATCCAGAGCAACAAATTGCAGTTTTAATATAATTGTTATCTCAATATTCATACGGTGTGCAAATGGACTTAGTATCTAACAACCCCTAGCGAGAATCGAGAAGTTAGCGGTTGTTGAATGCAGAAGTTCCTGTTTGCACACCGTGTGGATATTTGAGATGAAAAGGCTTGATTTATATTAAAACTGCAATTTGTTGCACTGGATAAAAGCTCCTGTGGACTGTGCCTTTTGTTCTTGTTTAACTAACCTAAATTTCGGTGTGGGTTATTGTTGCGCACTTGTCTCTCTGTGGACTGGCTTGTTTGTGTGAGATAAGCTGCCTCCTTGCAAGTACTGCATGGCTGTGTTATTTCCTTTGTATTTTGCAGTGGATCTTTTGGATTCTTATACCTCACCTTTAACCAGGACTGAAAATGTCATAGTTTGGAAGAGCCAGTCCTTTTCTTGCTCAAGCTATACTGTAACATGCATTGTGGAAAACAGGACTTCAGTCTGAAGTGCTATTGGATCCTACCCTTTCATCAGAACTAAATTAATTTGTGTGGGAAAGCCTGTACTGTACCAGCCCACACTGTACCTGTCCTGGTGAAAAACAAGACCTCAGTCCATGGTGCTGTCCATTCTTCACCTTTCTCAGGCATCACAGTGTGGGGAAGACTGCACTTTACCTATCCACAGCTTATCTGACTTGGGGACAATTGTCAGTCCTTCACCATTCACCTGTAGTAATTTTACCATAGATAGAAATTAAACAAGTATGTTCTCCTGTGGCATATAAGAAAGGAAATATCTCACAGTTTATGTACTTATTAGACATGTTCATAGTGTACATACAGTACACTCATGCACAGACACACTCGTACACATTCACACATATACACACACACACTCATGTACATTTAAACACACTCTTAATACTTAGAGCAAAAGACGGTGAGTCCTGAGATCCTGATTCCAAGCCTGGCTTTGTCAAAGGATCACTGTGTGACTCTAGGTTGGTTAATCCATTGAAATCCTGGTACTTCAGTCCTTCCCCTACAGTAAAACCGTGTAAAAGTCCCCCATCAGCCTCCACTGAAAACAAGATTTTCTGTAGCTGTCCCTCTCCTGTGTCAAAACATTCTTATCAATGCAGAAAACAAAACAAAAAACAAGACATTGAAGCACAGCAGAAAGAAAAAGGTTTTTATGCCAAACCTTCCAGGGAGGGATGTATCTCTTCCTGTAGTATTCCACCTTTAAGAAATGCCTGTTTGTAAGTGTGTGGGTGTATGCAGAACGCAACCCTGGGCTCACATTAGGAAGTTGGAAAGCAGTCAAACTTTTAATGTGGTGGGCGGCTTCCCCTTTCTTTGTACCTCTGATAGGCTAAGGAGGTTTTTCAGGTTAAAGTGTCAGGCAACAGAAACAGCAGAGGATATGAACTGAGCGCAGGCTCTGTAACTCTTGTCCCTTATCTGCACGAGGGTGCCAGGAAATTACATGCTGAGATAAAGTTAGCTCAGCACATATCTCTGGACAGAAGGCGTTAGCTGTTAGTTCTCGCAATATACATTAGTACAAACCAGCTGCAGCTCACAGGGAAGTAGAGAGGGAGGCAGTGTGGGGCTAACCCTAAATTAGTGTGCTATCACTAGAGTTAGGGCCTGATCCACAAAAGCACTGGGAACCTTATGCGACTGTGCAGTAAAAGTGCAGGCATACATCTGCCAAAGTCACAGAAGTTACTGAAGGCATACTTACAGAACACCTTATGGGCTGTGAAACTATGCCCATTTAGAACACTGGGAGTGAATATACCGGAGAGGCAGATACAGTAAGAGCATTACAGTACATGTTATCAGTAATAGGATACCAGGAGAATAGAACTATGCAAAGAGTCCATTTATTATGCACATTTACACACTATACACATATCCTCAAGCATGATTCCCATAGCAAGACATTCATGGTATGCAAATTCTCATGTAAATGAGGCTGGCAAGGCTCCACCAGAACAGACAGCACCTTTTTAACTGACTTGTACATCTGATACAGCATAGATTAACAAGCATTTGTCAATGCCGAATGTTGGCTTGCTGGCACTGGCATTGGTAGTGCAGGAGTGCATAATAGGATTGGCAGTGAAGTACTGAACTGACGTCAAACTCGGGCCCACCCTGCAGAGAGTGAGAGGCATTGGGGTCTGCTTTTGGGTCATTGGCCATAACAGATAAGCTCCAAAGTATGAAAGAGGGGCAGCAGCCACAGTGTGACCCTTCTTGTCTCCAAGACTTCCTGAGACCTACTGTAGAAAGTCATGTTTCATTGACTGAAAAGAGGTGACCCTGTTTGCTATCCGTGCAGCTGCATTGAGCATCAGTGATTCAAGCCCAGCATCCCAAACCCTGACTACTGTAATGCTGCCTGCTGGATCTTGATATCAAGTCCTGGACAGGCAATGCATAATTTTTTGTTTAGTTTTGTTGTTTATTAAGGGAAAGCCTACTGTGAGCTGGTGAAAGTACAGAGTTTCACTTATTAAATTCCCAGCTGTATTCAGTCTCTGAAAAGGTGCACTCACAAATACACCAAAAGGGTCCGATTAAGTCTGGTCTGTTTACCTGATCCCTGGTTCCCAGGGACTTAATTTAGGGGGATGTCAACAAGGGCTCACAGATCTCTAGGCAGTGTTCCTGTAATACAGCATAATGGTCGTGTAACTTACTCCTAAGGAGCCCTGCATTAGTCTATTTCACCGCAAAAAGCAGTATTAATAATGCATACTAGCCATTTCCAGGTAAAGTACTCAATTTCCCTAATTTACAAGACTCACCACAGATCATACCCCTCAAGACATCCTGCTACAATAATAAAGGGACAGTCCATACAAAACTGGGGGCAAATAGTTGACTTGTACCGGGGGCATCAGCATCTTTGAAAAACCAGAAAATATTCACTTTCAATAAAACACATGCAATAACACACAATGAAAAAGAGGTCTGTAAAGACTAACAATTACAACTATGTAGAAATTTTGTGTTTCAAATCACCACTCTTCAGTGACAGAGATGCCTCAGTTAAGAGGGACCTGGGAAGTTTTGGTGACAAAATCAGGGACGTGCCCCCAAATTAGGGAGTGTTGACTGGAAAATTGTGGTGTTAAACTGGGAGCCCTCTGCCTGTATGCTGCACAGCAAGTGGATAGTACAGCCTTCATCCTAGCAATGTGAGACAGAGCTGCTGGCAGTAGTCATTAAGTTGAGTTGATTACTTACACTACTGCTGTTCTTGGACCAGTGCACAGTGGCTTGTTGGGTTCGGTGCTGGAAGTGGTGCTTTTCGGGCTGTTTGTAGCAGACATCTCACATGGGTTCAAGAGTAAAATCAGTCTGTTCGCAGATGATACCAAACTGGGAGCAGTGGTAGATGACACTGAAGGGTGGAAGGGGCTGCAGGAGGACCTGGCTAGGCTAAAGAAGTGGTCAGAAACAAAGCAGCTGTGTTTCAATGGCAAAAATGCAAGGGGCTGCACTTCAGAGCTAGCAACCTGGGGTGTGATTACCACATGGGAGTGGTGCAACTAGAAAGCACCATGGAGGAAAAGGGCAGCAGCAAAAGCCAGCAAGATGCTGTGGTGTATAGCAATGGGTATCTCCTCCAGAAGAAGGG